>CM019065.1:140141335-140752585 GCA_009667805.1 Leptobrachium leishanense
CTGATCCTCTCAACCCGCGTCACCCAGTCCCTTACAGAAGGTACGACCCTTTGGCGCCAGTACACCGGGATCGATCCCCTAGCAGCCGACAAGAGGATGGCCAATAGGGAATTTTTAAAGGTATCAGTTGAGTACTGTAGCATGTTTAACAGGTAGGGTGCAGGTTCAAATGGTAAATCAATGCCAGTAATCCCTTTTATATGGGCTGC
This sequence comes from Leptobrachium leishanense, assembly GCA_009667805.1. Taxonomy (NCBI): domain Eukaryota; kingdom Metazoa; phylum Chordata; class Amphibia; order Anura; family Megophryidae; genus Leptobrachium; species Leptobrachium leishanense. Next base: position 140,141,545 of record CM019065.1, read on the forward strand.
CACCTCCCCCCAATAAAAGCGCAGGCGAGGACAAGACCACCAAATATGTAGGTAGTCCCCTTTGCCTCCTAGACAACGCCAACAAGAGGCTGGTTCCGAAGGGAAGATCCGATGTAGTTGTGACGGAGTCATGTACCAGCGTAAAAACAGTTTGCAATTTTGTTCTCTGAGATTCATGCTCCGGGAGGCATAAAACGTGAGGAGAAAGGCTTTGCACCAGTCCTGTGGATCTATATCCCTTCCTAAGTCGCCCTCCCATTTCGCCAGTCTCGGGGAGTCTGAACAGTATCCTCCGTCCGTTAAGTAAGTCTGAATAATGGACACAATAGAGTCAGTTCCCCTGGTCGCCGAACATAGCGATTCAAAGGAAGTGAGCGTACGTCCTGCAGCTGCTTCCCTAAGGTCTGAGTTAAAGAAATGGCGCAATTGGGTATAACTAAAAGCATGCGCAAACGTAGGCGAGGTGGGGGAAATTAGAACGTTAAGGGGCAACAGGGCCCCGTTTTCAACAATCTGACTAATAGGAAGGTACGGAACCCCATTCCCGAGGCCCAGTAGTCCTCCATTTACCCCGGGCGGGAAAAGGGGATTGTGGGTGACCGGGGTCAACAGATAACCCCCCGCCGTCAAGCCCAATGCCACCCCATGTCTCCTCCACAGTTTCAAAATCGGGGTTAAAATCGGATGGTTCGTGAGCCCCAGGGCCTGAAGCGAGGCCGTCTGCCAAGGAAGAGAGGCCAGAGGAAATCCCGAGGTTACTTGTAGTATCTTAATCCATAGTCGGTGTGCCGTCGGCTTTGAGAAATGATAAAGGATAGAGAACAGAGACGCTAGATAGGAATAGTGAAAATGGGGCATTCCCAACCCCCCCTTCCTACCGGTCTGGCCAATTCCACGAACGAGATGCGAGCCCTCTTACTCCTCCAAATATATTGTGTGAGTAGGGTCCGAAGTGAGAGGAAAAATGAATGGGGCAGCAATATTGGAAGGGCTTGGAATAAGTACAAGAAACGGGGCAAAATATTCATTTTAATTACGTTCAAACGGCCCAGCCATGATATGTGCGGTAAATTCCAATTTTGTAAATCCGCCGCTACCGATCGAAGAAGCGGGTCATAGTTGAGGGCTATCAATTGAGATTGGGTAGTAGCTAGCTTTATTCCCAAGTACGTAAGTCCTTCGGGTTTCCATTTAAAACCATAAGTCTCTTGTATAGAGATTAGAGAGCATCTGGGAATCAGAGGTCTCATAAACTCACTTTTGGAGGGGTTAATCTTGTAATCTGCGATGTTAGCAAAATCTGTGAGGACTCGCATCAGGGATGATGGACAACTCTTACGCATGTCATCAATGAGATGCTCTCCATAAACAGGAGGTCGATACATCGTTCATACAGTATTACTGATCCAGGAATACACTGTGTGTAAGCAAACTGACATCTGTCAAAACAGCAATCTCTTTTATACGTTGAATTATTTCATTTGCTTGCTACTAGGTCATACCACAATAGATAATTTGATGATTTATTGCAATGCTGGAGTGGCTAGATCATACAAGAAGCAATATAATTGTGAATATTTCTCTCACATACTACGAGTGTAATTGAACAGGTTCAAGGTCAAAGTTAAAAAAAGGGATGTAATTAAGCTGAAACCATTATGAGATGTAATTCAGTTTAAATCATCGCAATCTCATATAATTAGATCCATTAACATAATGTGGCATGCTTGTGGAGGATGGTCCGGAAGCTAGATGAAGATATTTCCAGTGATTTGCCATATAATTTGCATTGTTTGATAGATGAATACGTAGCAAAAAGTGCATTCCATGCACGGAAGACTGCATACGTATGTTTCTGTGTCCAGCTGTGTTTGCTTTCCCCAGTTCAGCTTTTACTCTGCAGGTACAGTTCTCAGTTCCCACTAGAGATAATATACAACAGGTCTGTTCACTAAAGGTGAAACTCAGGAGAAGAGAACAATGTAGACCAAATAGCCGATTTGGAAAGTGAGATAAATGGGAGAATTTTTATGGATTGGCTAGTTTGACCTAGAATGTTCAATTCTGCCAATTCTACTTCCAGGTCTATTCAAAGAAAGGTGAAACTCAGGAGAATGATTGGAGAAGTGAAAATTCTAGGTCAAAAATGCCCTAAACCAGAAAAATTCTGCCATTTATCTCACTTTCCAAATCGGCTATTTGGTTTAGATTGTTCTCTTCTCTTGCTAGTTCTCCCTGTTTTCACCTTTTAGTGAATAGACCTGATAGACTGTGAAGTAAGTTGATCCAAATGTGTAAAAGCCACACGTCCATTGTAACTTTGGAGATCTGCTACAGACATCCAGCCAAATTCTGGGTGAAGATAATAAATTTTTTTAGATTTTTTTTCCTGCTTGAACCTAGGTAGTTCACAGTTACTACCTGCTAACTTGCACTGACTGTCTTACAAGCATCTGTTGGAATTTGGCCGCCAATCTCCTCTTTTACAAATAGTCATCTAGTCACTGTGTGCCAAGGCAAATTTACTGTCAGCTGAATGTAATGGCAACCAAGAATTAGCCAAGTATGTAGCTAGATAATAATCAGGTGCATCTCCACTATAAAGGCCAAGCAAAACGGACCTGGTTGTGTGAAGACCCCACTGTCTATAATGCACCATTTGGGCTGCACTGCTTTGATTTAGAAACTCTGCCTCAGAGCTGATGTCCGATATGTCACACGAGAAATAATCGACACATCAGAAACTGGTGATTAAAGAACCATCCTTCTCTTTTCCATCCAAATCGTACTGATGTCTGTCAATGTGGAGATTATTCCCTAAATTTCTCTTTAAGACCAGAGAATGATGATATGTTAGAAAAGAATAATTTAGGTCCAAATTCTTTATAAAATATTTACATCAGAAGAAACTCATTGACATTTTTCTCATTTTCTCGCATGTCGTGGGTAAGCCAGCAGAATGTTACAGTGTTATATATATGTTTTGTTGCAATATATATCGAGAGAATTATAATTTACAGTTCATGTTGGATTTTCATGTGAAAATAGGGAATCTGCTGTTCTCAGTAATTTCAAGCTGCTGGAAGATTTGATTTTTTTTGGAAGATTATTTCAGAGCTGTGAAGCATGGATAGAAAATGGCACTTGACCTGCTTTCTTGTTGTAGCAGGTAATGGAGACTAAAGTTCTGGATGAAGAACTGAGCTTTTAGGAAGTGGGGGGGGGGGTGGGCATTCTGCTGAGTAAGTGCAAGAGCTTCCCAGAGAAGTGGTTAGAAACCAGACAAGAGCCATGTATGATAGAGAGTATGTCTAGATTGAAGGGTTAGAAAATTTAGAACATTTAACATCTCACAATGATGAGTCTTGTAATCCCATTGCAGGACAGATTGGTATAATGAGCTGTGGAGAGTTGAGAGCTTGTTGAGATGTATTTTGGGAATGTATCTATGTATGATCGTTGGCGTTAAGATTGTAATAGGGCCCATAATGGGTTATTCAAAGAGCACTGAACTTGCCACTGCAGGGCATGAATGGTGAATTTCACTGTACGGTGCAATTTTGTTGCTGTTTGGCTACTCAGAATGCTGTCAATTCGCCAAATACTGGTGAATTGAAAGCAAAATAAGGTGCAGTTCGCTGAAATTCGATCTTCGGTGGCAGCGACATTGTCCCATAGAGAAGTAAAGGTTAATCTATTCACAGAACGCAAAATTGCAACAAAGTGTCAGTGACATGCCCTGATTTTCGATGGTCCAATTTGACAGGTTTAAACAGGCGAATCCTGCTCTCTCCCACCTGCACCTACCAGCATCTCCCTCCACCCCCATCCCTCTCCTTCTCCTCCTTCGAGACACACTGCATCCGCCTGTTCTCTCCTCTGGCCCTCAGGGTGGCAGTCATCTACCGCCCACCGGGACCAACCTCCCAGTTCTTTGACCACTTTGCTACCTGGCTTTCTCACTTCCTGTCTTCTAATCTTCCATGCCTAATTCTCGGGGACTTCAACATTCCCATTGACGATCCTTCCGCTCCTGCTGCCTCCAAACTTCTTTCACTCACGTCCTCCCTTGGACTCACACAATCCTCCCTCCTCCCTACCCACCGCGATGGTCACGTTATTGACCTGGTCTTTTCCAACCTCTGCTCCATTTCTGAGTTCAAATGTCGCCCTTTCCCCATCTCTGACCACCACCTTCTCTCTTTCAACCTATCTGGACTTCCTAAACACCCTGCTCCCCCACCCCGCACACACACTCGCAGAAACCTACATGCTGTGGACCCCCATCAATTCTCCAACCTACTTCACCACCTCCCTCATACCTCATCCTTCACCTGCCCTGATGCTGCCACTAATCACTACAACACTACGCTTATCTCTGCTCTAGACACTCTTGCTCCTCTTCGACTCTGTAAGGCCCCACGCCGCCAGCTTCAGCCCTGGCACACCCTCCAGACTCGCTACCTGCAAAGATGCTCCCTCACCGCAGAGCGTGCCTGGAGGAAATCCCGCTCTGAAGCTGATTTTGTTCACTTCAAGTTTATTCTCCGGTCATACACCTCTGCCCTCCACTTGGCCAAACAATCCTTCTTCTCATCTCTTATATCTACGCTGTCCTCCAACCCTAAACGGCTCTGGTCCACCTTCAACACCCTCCTCTACCCACCTGCACCTCCCCCCTCAGCTGCCTTCAGCGCTCAAGACCTGGCAGACTACTTCCTCAGTAAAACTCTAACTATCAGAAGCAACATCCCAACACAAGATAGTTATCTGCCACCTCCACTCCCACAGGTCCCCTCTGCCACCCTCTGCCGCTTCCTCCCAGCCACTGAGGAGGAAGTCAATTCCTTATTGTCCTCCTCACATCTCACCACGTGCCCACTCGACCCCATTCCCTCACATCTAATTCCTCCCCTCTCCTCCTCCCTCACCCCTGCTCTCACACACATCTTCAACCTATCTCTCTCCACTGGCTCCTTTCCATCCGCCTTCAAACACGCGCTAGTTACCCCTTTACTAAAGAAACCATCCCTAGACCCCAACTCTCCATCCAACTACTGCCCTGTATCCCTGCTTCCCTTCACATCAAAGCTCTTAGAAAAACTAGTCTTCAACCGCCTCTCCCTCTTCCTGTCCTCCAATTCCCTACTTGACCCCCTGCAATCTGGCTTCCGTCCCCTACACTCAACTGAAACTGCCCTCACCAAAGTCACCAGCGACCTCCTAACTGCTAAAAAACACGGCCACTATTCTATTCTCATCCTGCTTGACATCTCGGCTGCTTTTGACACTGTTGACCACCCCCTCCTTCTACATACCCTCAACTCTCTGGGTCTCGGTGACACTGCACTTGCTTGGGTTGACTCCTATTTATCCAACAGGTCCTTCTGTGTGTCCTTTGCTGGTAACTCCTCCTCTTCATTGCCTCTATCTGTTGGTGTACCTCAAGGCTCTGTCCTTGGTCCTCTGCTCTTTTCCATCTACACCTCCTCCCTGGGCAAAATCATCAACAGCTTTGGCTTTAATTACCACCTCTACGCTGATGACACTCAGATCTACCTCTCTACCCCTGATCTCTCTCCCCCTGTCCTCTCAAAAGTCAGTGACTGTTTATCTGGCATCTCCTCCTGGATGGCCTCCCACCACCTAAAGATCAACATGTCAAAGACTGAGCTCCTACTTATTCCTCCCTCCAATGCCTCCCCACCTCCTGACTTCTCTATCATGGTGGAGGGTATCACCATCTCCCCATCAAACCAAGTTCGCTGTCTTGGAGTTACACTTGACTCTGCTCTTTCCTTCATCCCCCACATCCAGTCTCTTTCCTCCTCCTGCCGATACCAACTGCGTAATATTTCCAGAATTCGGCCATTTCTTACCTCTGTCACCACAAAACAACTCATACACGCCCTGGTAATCTCCCGACTCGACTATTGCAATAAACTCTTATCTGGCCTCCCTCTGTCCCGCCTCTCCCCCCTACAATCCATCCTGAACGCCTCCGCCAGGCTAATTCACCTCACCCGCCGCTCTGTCTCTGCCGCTCCCCTCTGCGAGTCCCTTCACTGGCTCCCCATCCACTGCAGAATTAAGTTCAAAATCCTTATCCTTACCTACAAAACCCTCACTAACTCAGCGCCCCACTACCTGTCCACACTAATCACCAAATACACCCCAGCCCGCTCCCTAAGGTCAAACAGTGACCTGCGCCTAGCTTCTCCCCGCATCACCTCTTCCCATGATAGACTGCAGGACTTCACACGCGCAGCCCCCACTCTCTGGAACGCTCTCCCTCGTACTGTCAGACTTTCCCCTAACTTCTCTTCCTTCAAACGCTCCCTTAAAACGTTCCTATTTAGGGAAGCCTACCACCCAACTCACTGACACAACCATCAATCACTCTCACCTTACAGTCCTCTCCTCCTGTTTCCAACCCCAACCCTCCTAGATTGTGAGTTCCTACGGGAATAGGGCCCTCATCTCCTCCTGTACTGTTTGTCAAATGTTGTTCAATGTATTGTAACCCTGTCTATACTGTGCTTATTGTACAGCGCTGCGGAATATGCTGGCGCTTTATAAATAAAGAATAATAATAATAATAATCCCAAAGGGGTCAATGTAAAAAAATATTATCGTTGTTATCCCTTTTTTTATTCAACTGTTTATTCTTTTCATTTTCAGAAAAAAGTTTTATTTATTTACTTTTTGGAATATTTTTTGTATTTCTTTGGATTTTTTTAGGTGAAATTATTAATTTCCATTTTTTTATAATCCTTTTTTTTACTGTAACAGACCTTTTTTTATTTTGTATTATTATTATTATTTTTTATATATTATTTTTTTAAGGACTTTTATTATTATTTCCACACGTTTCCATGCATTTTTATCATTTTAAACACCTTTTAAAGAATAGCTCTGAGTTCCGTATTTTTTTCCCCTTCGATTCGTCAGTGTTTGGCAGTCAGTTCCGCACTCTTTGGTGGTGTTCGGTGGTAATTTCAGCGCTCTTCGGCAGCTTCTGGCAGACTGATCGGCGATCTTCGGCAGACTGTTCGGTGGTAGGTGGCAGTCTTTGGCAGATCCACGTTCGGTGCACTTTGGGGACCCTGTGATGAATAGTAAATTTACCACAAGGTTGGCGAACTTGAATCACCAAAGTGCATCGAACGAGAAACTGTGGAAATTTCATTGCTTTCGGAATAACCCTCATAGCTGAAATACAGACAGAGGACCGGGGTTTGGTTCAACATATACACCTAAGTTAAGAATAGTATAAATGAAACATTGGACTTCTGCTTGATCTGTTGAGATTGAGACAGAACATGGGTTTCTAATTAGAGTGACAGTAGTAGTTAAAATGACATATAGAGTGTGGGATGTAGCAAAGATCATGCTCATTAGAAAAGAATTTAATGTTACCAGAATTTGTGGATGCACATCAGATCTCAATTACCTGCATTTAATCTGACATATGGTGCTTCCATTCAAAGAGTATTTAATGCCCTGTGTTGCAATGAAATGAGATTAACAAATACTAAATAAAAGAAGTAAAGAGATTATGACACATGATATATCTTATTTTCAATAATAATAACAATAAACAATACATTTATTAATGTATTAATAACTAACTTTTTCATAAACCCAAACATTCTCTTCGGAAACTGCTGTTTAAAGGAATGCATTGAGAATAAAAGGCTAAAACGTATCTTAGATTTAGAGGTTAGACCTAATCAGGCTTGAAGGAAATTCTTTACAGCACTCATTATTAGCTGCACAAGTGTTATATTTACCTTGTGTGGGCTGATTGGCTTGATAGCGGTTGTATTTTATGGTCAATACCCTTGGTAATGGAAAGCATTGATCAATAAATAAAACATTTTAGGAGAAAGCAGTATATCCCTAATAATTGGACTATTTAGATAGTATTTTCTCTCGTCTTACAGGTTATTTAGTTCTTATTTATTCTTATGTCTGGCTAAATATGTAGCAACACAGGAGTAGATACAAATAAAGGTAAGTCTTTAACAGGGAGCAAATGACTGGTGCAAAAATTCAGCTGCGATGCCTGACAGGGGGCAGCAATATCGATGAGAGGCATCAAACACTACTGCCCTTTGTCTGATGCTGGGGGTAAGTCTTGCTGGTGCCCAGTATGGATAATTACAATAAATGATATACCAACAGCAAGTCTCTTAGAGGTGACATTTTATGCGCTCTTTCTTTTGATTAAATATCTCAGTGTGTAGACTCCCAACCTCACTAAATTCTAGTGATAAATATCAAAAGGATACCCCCTGAGTTGTATATTGATTTAAGAAGCCACAGCTCTCTACATAAAGAAAAGTAATATGGCAGATCTATTAACACTTTTTAAGACTGATCAAAGCTAAGAATATGACTTTCTTTAGAAGTGATACTCCAGGGTTAAAATGTAGGTGGGTGAAGGGGTTAAACCTATACCCTTCAAGACCCTCCCCAGCTCCTGTTTTAACTCTTAAAGTAAGGATAGAAATTACCTTAAATCCAGATCCGTGCTCCCACAACGCTGGTTCAGACTTGATATGTTTTTCCGCAGCTTCCTTTTAAGCTGCCGCATGACCGGAAGGAGGCTGGACACTCAAGTCATTGTCCAGCGAATCCAATGGGTCTCCATGTAGGCACATAAAAAGCCATTTTCTTATAGACAGGTATGAACTAGAGTTCATTCACAACCTGTTTCCAGGAAGCCTAATTAGCACTTGACTGCCTAAGCTTTCTAGCTAATCTTCTGCATCCAGTGGACTGAATCAACCTTCCAGAAACAACCACAGTGTGGGTAGGGGGCACACATGGGTCACTTTATTCATTCAATTTGCATTGATTTGTCACAGTGCCTAGACTACAAGGTAGTGCACAATGAAAAATGTTGTCATGTTTTGGAGCGATTCGTTATGGTTTTCAATTTGTTTCGGTGCATTCGTTATGTTTCTGTGATTCGTATTTCAGATGATTCTTTTTTTGTTTTTATTAGTTCGTATTTCATTTTTAGTAGTTATTTCAGAATGTGAAATGCATGAATTAATTACAGATTTGGGTAAAAAAGAGGATATCTAAACTCCTGTCTTTGGTGCTGAAACCTATTCATCACCATGGATAGCAGCCCCGCGGGCTCTGTAGCCACGCGGTGCTGCTGCCTTGGTACTGAATAGGTTTCAGCACCAAGAATAGCTGCTGTCCTTGGCACGGAATACGTTTCAGCACCAGGAATAAGCTTTGCAGGCAACGGAGCCCCGCAAAGCTGTTATGCATGGTGCTGAATAGGTTTCAGCACCAAGAATAGCCGCTGTCCTTTGTATTGAATAGGTTTCAGCACCATAGACAGCCCCCACCAACCGCAGCCAGACTAAAGGAAAGAGATAAAAATAAAATGCTACATTCTGCAAAGAAAAAAGCCTAGTTTTTTAAAATAGATTAAGAATCTAAAAATTTCACAAAAAAATCCTGAAAAATGCCTAAAAAATCCTAAAAAAATAAAGTGACTTTTTGCTGCAAATGAAAATAAATAAATGGTTGAATAAACCTATAATAAAAAAAACAGGGAATATTTTTGACATTGAAACCTATGGGATTCACCTGTTTAAAGCTGATGAACGAAACACCGAAAATCAGGGCATTTCGGTGCTGTTTGGTGTTCTCTGGAGAGATTAACCATTACTTCTCTATGGGAAATTGCACTGCTGCTGAATTGCACCGAACGGCACGATGGTGCTGTCCATAGCCTGTGGTACGGAATACAACGGAAAACAAGCATGAGGCGTACATGTGGTTTGTGCAATAGCAAGAAGATGTATTGCTAAAGAAAATAAAATTATATGAAAACAAAAAACACTATTATTAATACTAGCCTAAAATTATATACTGTACAGCTTATCCCATATCAGGAGTAGGGATGAGCTGTTCGGGTTCGGACGGTTCGGAGTTCGACCCGAACTTTGGCAGTTCTAAAGTTTGCAAATTTCGAACTTTTTGGGGTGTTCGGTTAGAGTTCGAAAAAAAAAAAGAAATTTTTGAAAAAAGTATAGAAAATGCTTAAAAAAATACTAAAAAATCTAGAAATAAAGAGACTCTTTACTGCAGAATATTATAAGCAACGGTTTATTAGATATTGAATTAAAAACTAATGTGTACGTGGAAAGATTATCAACTCTAAATGACCTCTGTTCACAAACGGGCATAACACCAGGTGTTTTAGTCTGTAATCAATTTGATACATTGTACACCATACTGAGGGTGGGGTGGTGTCTGCTTCTGATTGAGATTTGAGAATTAATTTCCCTAAAACATCCTAATATGCTGCATTTAACCCTTTCGCTGCTGAGGCTTTTCACACCTCTGTGCTGAGGTCATTTTTACCGCTTTCGCTCATCATGTTTAACCGCGTTTTGTAGCCATATTTTGATATATGACCCAGACATATTATATATAATTCTTTCCGGCAGACTTGGCAGATTCATAATATGTCATTATTATATGTATACGTCATGTCATGTCTGTATATTATAACAAAAATGCAATAAAATTTGAATTTTCAATAATTTATTATGTGTAAAGTGTTTTTTTTCACATTTTAACATGCGATCGTTTGCGGTTATATTTTGTATGGGGTGCGCTTGTTAAAAAAATTAGAAATGGGGTCTCGTTACATTTTTTTTTGTGGAAAATTTAGCTTTTTTTAACAAACGCACCGCATCCAAAAATCATTAGTGCAGCATTATTGTTCACATTATAATTGAAATGGGAACAATATTGCTGCATTAACAAAACAAAAAAAACTTGTTTAGAATTTTTTTTAAAATATTTTTATTGTTTTAATTATTATTATTATTTTTTAAAAAAAACAATTTCATGCTCATGTTTGGTATCCTTGGAAAGGCCATGCTCTGGCCGATCCAACGATATCAAACATTAACCCCTAGCTGCCACGGATCGGGAGATCGGGGGTTCATTGGAACCCCCTATCTCCACCATTGGTGGCAGCTAGGGGTTAACTCCAGGACTGGCGTCATCGTGCTATGCACGATGACGCCAGTCCTCAGGGGGAGTTCCTGGAGGCTTGGTCGACATCCAAGATGTCGGCCAGCTCCAGGAGAGGATCACGATCCGGCGCTTTTCAGCGCCGATTCGTGATCCGGCTCCCCAGGGGTTAAACACAGCCACCGTTTGGAAGGGCAGGCTGTGCCCTTCCAAACGGTGCCTGGATTAACTCTCTGCCCCCCGGTGATCGGGAGGGACAGAGGTCCGAAGGACCTCCCCCCTCCCTTTCAGGCGCTTCCTCCGCACATGCAAGGGGGGCGCCTGAATTAGATGTCATCGCGGGGGCGCGATGACATCTAATTGCTCCGCCGGGGTCCCGGAGTGCTGGGCTGACATCCAAGATGTCAGCCCGCACCGGGGGGCGCAGCAATCCGCCGGAATCCGGCGGATTGCTGCCTCCTGTGCATGGACGCGCTGAGCGCGTCCATAGCACAGGAGAACCACTTGGCTGGACGCGCTGAGCGCGTCCATAGCAGCCAAGTGGTTAACTGGTGTTTGAAAAAAATTCAAAATAACATCTAAGGCTAGGGTCATATGAGCGCATTTTGTACGGACTGACAACAAGGTAGTGGCCAAACAGTCCGCTTTTTTCACTGACGTATTTTTTGACTGATGTAGTAGGGAAAATAGATTAAAATGAAAAAACATTCTGTCCGTCAAAAATGCTGGACGTATAAATGCAGTCCATCTGACCTCGTTTCATCACTCACATACAAAGCTACACGGACGTTGCGGACGTGGCGCACTCCGCACGTCCGTTCTAGCAGTATTACGTTCTTGCCTAACCTGCGTCTGTTTGGTGCGTCCGCCATGCATCCGCACTTCCGTGCGGACGTACTTCGTGTGTGGGGCTCCATTGGTCAGAATGCTATGCTGCCACGGTCGTACAAATGTGCGGCAACACGGACGTGATAACTGCGCTCGTCTGACCCCAGCCTTAAGCAATGTTATTTTTCACCTCGGGATTAAACATTCACACGGTTATTCAGAGAGCGGTGAAAAGCAGGAGAATAACTGGAGAAGTGAAAATTCTAGGTCAAAATAGCCAAACCAGAAAAATTCTCCCATTTAACTCACTTTCCAAATTGGCTATTTGGTCTATATTGTTCTCTTCTCCTGCCAGTTCTCCTGGCTTTCACCTCTCTCTCAGAGTTGTTCAGAGAAAGGTGAAAACCAGGAGAATGGCAGGAAAAGAGAACAATCTGGACCAAATAGCCGATTTGGAAAGTGAGATAAGGCTAGGGTCAGACTAACGCATTTTTCACAGCGACCGTCAAAAAGTGCGTCCGAACGCATTGCCTTATTTTTTCATGGAATGCGCGAAAACGGTCATACGATGTGCATTTTTGTGCCTGATTTTTTACGGATCCAAACCAGGAAACTTTGGGTGTCTGGACGTTATGTTGGCCGGACATGAGCAGGGTCTGACGTCTCCAAATCACGCACACACGCCACTAGTGGACGCAGCGCACTCTGTACGTCCGTACTAGCGGTTCTGCGTTCTCGAAAAAATGCGTTCATTTTCCACTTGCATTGCGCAGCCGGACTTTCGTGCGACTGTACTTCGTATATTGGCCGTCATTGCCCGTCATTTGCTGCTAGTGCGGCTGTGATTAATTGCGCCTAAACGCACGTTAAAAATTCGCTAGTCTGACCCTAGCCTAAATGGGAGAATTTTTCTTGTTTGGATATTTTGACCTAGAATTTTCCATTCTCCAGTCATTCTCCTGCTCTACACCGCTCTCTGAATAACCCTGACAGGGTTATTCAGAGAAAGGTGAAACTCAGGAGAATGACTGAAGAGAAAATTCTAGGTCAAAATAGCCAAACCAGAAAAATTCTCCCATTTTTCTCACTTTCCAAATCGGCTATTTGGTCTAGAATTTTCCATTCTCCAGTCATTCTCCTGCTTTTCACCGCCAAAAAATCAGTAAACTTTTTCTGCGTGTCTGAAAATGTCTCCTCTTTTCATACAGGCTGCCACCCCAAGCAGTTGTTTATGGATAGATTAAAAGAAAAGCATTTACCGTCATTTGAAATGTCATTTTTTGTTTTTTACATATTTCTATACATCCTAGAAATCCGCCACTTCACGGGCAGGTTATGGGGACCTCCTAGGCACGATATTTGAAGGAATTTTTCGTTTTTATTTTTAACCCTTATTTCATGGAAAACTCCCTGTCCCTTTAAAAACGTTTTTTTTTTTACTTTTTGTCCTTGTTTCCTGTCCCCCAGGGCACTACCCAGACCCCCATACACTTTTTTATGACAAATATTTAGCATATATGCCCTCTTGGAGGGCACTCTAAAAACCGAATTTTGAGCCCCATTGACTTGTATGGGGTTCGAGTTTGGGTTCGGGCTCGGATCTGAACATTTGGAAAGTTCGGGTTCGGCTTCGAACCGAACTCGGGGAGTGTTCGGCTCATCCCTAATCAGGAGGATATCACAACCTGCAGTGTTGAAAACTTTCAAGACAAAACCCTAACATGCCACCCTGCTCCTTAAAGGTTTTCAAGCTTTTATGAGCACTAGTTAACTCAGATAAGTATTATAGTGGTGTGGAATGGGCAATTAATTCCCAATTACCCCAGTTCAGAGATTCAAACCTCATATCAGATATTCAGATTTACCTGCACTCCTATGATTCCTCCATATTGACACTTGTGCTTCATCTTTGTTCTTCGGAGTGTTGGAGTGTTGGAGCTCTGATGCTCATGCCAATTATTTGCTATTAATCTTTACTTGCAGTTAGTTTTTCTTCTGCTTTTGGAACTATAAATGGATTTATATGGTTATATCCTGGAAAAACATTGAGTCTGTATTTTCAAAAACAATTCTCACCTCTGCTTGGAACGAATAAACCTTTAATCCTTCCCAAGAAAATAAAAAAATCAAGCTTTCGTTTTTGAATTTATTCAGTCTCTCCCAAGTAGTTTCAGATCAATATCCCACGGCTAGCTCCCTTGGAATTGGGTAGGTTAAAGAAACATTTACATTGACACATTGGGATTACAGTTCCTGGTTTCCTCATTAACTTGCTGAAGAACTTAATTTACACAGCACACACTGATGGCTCAATTTGCATAAAAATACATGTAAGGTCACAGTGCTGTCACATCATGCCAATGGAAAAGCTGAGTAAAATTATGTTAATTGTATCTATTTTGTTTTTCTAAAATGGATTTGTTAAGTTATTCAGCATAATGACATTCTTTATTAATAAATTATTTTATTATGTTGTTTTTTTTTACGTTTTCTAACTGCTGAAATCATAAAAGTAGTGCAACAACTTTATTTAATCATGACCATTCTTTCATCAATGCAGTCGGTGTGAAGACAATTTACAAATAAGCTGTCACTCTTTGAACCCACCCTAAATATTTTTTATACATTTTACTCTTTGACTTGACTGCTGCCTAACCAGAACCATCAATTTATTGATCCAGAGGAGCTTAAAATAATTCTGATCACTAAACCATGAAGTGCATCCTGTATTCTTCAGGGTTCTCTTACCTTAGGTTATAATATACGTCAACAAAAAAAAATTAGACATATTTCAGAAAAATCGTACATGTTTATGTTAAAATATGAGAGAACACCCTTAATCTAGAATGATATAAAGATTGTGTATCTGGAATGCTCCTCAACCCTAAATGCCCATCTCGAAAACTGAACTTCTCATCTTCCCACCCTCTAAAACCTCAATTCCTGTGCCCCTTTCTCTTCAGCTGAATGGTGCCACCAGTGCTTTTTCCTCTCAGGCTCGCTGCCTCTGGGTCCTCTTGGACACCGATCTATCCTTTACTCCTCATTATTCAGTCACTAACCAAATCTTGCTACTTCCACCTAAAAAACAATGCACGCAACCGTTTCTTTCTTAATCAGGACTCTGCTAAAGTGCTCATCCAAGCACTTATTTTCTTCAGCCTTCGACTACTGTAACCTCCTTCTCTCTAGCCTTAAGAGGTCCCAGATTCTCCCTCTGCAGTCTGTTATGAATGCCTGTGCCAGACTCATACACCTCCCGCACCTCTCACACCTCACCCCTTTGTCATTCTCTACACTGGCTCCCTGTTTCTTTTAGAATCCAATTCAAAATACTGGTGCTCACGTACAAAGCTCTCCATAACTGCACCCCTGTCTAAATCTCCTCCCTTATTAGCACGTATTCCCCTTCTCGACCACTTCGCTCTGCCAATGATCTGACGCTATCAGTTCATCGTACCCCCACCCCCAACTCCCGCCTTCAGTATTTCTCCCGAGCTGTCCCCTTTCTATGAAACTCCCTCCCCCGCAGCATTAGACTCTCTACATCTCTCCAGTCCTTCAAGAAGTCTCTGAAAACGCATTACTTTAGAGAAGCCTATCACCTCACTTCATGATCCCTCACTGTACATCTCTTGCGCCATCTTCCCAATCAGCCCACGTGCCCCACAACTACACATACTCCAGGTACCCTCACCTACTGTGTCACCCCTCTCCTCTTAGTTTGTAAGCTCTCGAGCAGGGTCCTTCCCCCCTACTGTTCTGTGTGTGTAACGTGTATGTATATTCATTTTTCTGTCTCTCCCATTGCACAGCCCTAAGGAATCTGTTGGCGCTTTATAAAGGCTTGTAACTGTAATGGGTTCTCTGTAAGCAGTTTTATAAGATAAGCTATATAACTTCATCACATCTGATATCTATCAGTAAAATTATCAAAAGTAACATTTTTGTAATAGTGATCAGTTTGTTTTGTTAGAACACACCAGGAATTTCTTAAGAAATTGTTCATATAAATTGGTAGAGTAATAATGCCACTTGGACCCTGGTTTATAATGTCCTTTCACAGTGAAACAAAGATACAATACAGTAAAAGTGCTTGCTATGTGTCTTAACCTAAGGTTCACTTATTAGGCTCAATGAAACATACATTACATAAATAATATAAATACCTTGGTTTTTATGCAGGAAGATACCGCATTTGAAATCCGATACCTGTGCCCTTGAATTGCCCTGAGCAGCCTTTAGGCAGGTCGTGGAAATGGCCAGAGGATTCAGATGTTCTCATTTATTCACTGGTGGCTGAACTGATACATTGATCTCCTCATTTTTTTATTATTATTATTCTTTATTTCTATAGCACCAGCATATTTCGCAGAGCTGCGCAATGGGCACAATATATACCCAGGATATACTTGAAAACAAGAGAAATCTTAATGTATCCTTCCTGCTAAAATACTTTATAAATAAAATATTGTGTGGTAGGCTTGCCTGAATAGGAATGTCTTAAGGGAGCGTTTGAAGGAAGGGAAGCAAAGGGAAAGTCTAACGGTACGAGGGAGAGCGTTCCAGAGGATGGGGGGGGGGGCGCTGTGTGTGAGAAATCCTGCAGTCTATCATGGGAAGAGTTGATGCGGAGAGAGGCACACAGATCATAGCTATGACAGCCAAATGCTTTGTTTTCCCATTCCTTTTAAAGGTAATCCGAATGGAAACAGAATGCTAATGAATAACCTGGGCATTGATACTGCTGTTTCACGCTGAGCTTTATAGTATTGTACTTTCTAGGAGCTACAATTTCATTACATTCTTCTCAAAATGTCTGTGAAAATTAATATAGAGTTAGCTCTGACATCTTCTAATTAATATTTCCTTCTGCATTGTATTGTGTCTATTTGCCGAATGGCTGTTATGTAACTAATTGCTATTTCTGTTCAAAATGTCTGGTATATCTTCCACGTCTCTTCCTCTTTCTTTTGTTGATTTCACTCTAGCATTGTTGCAATAGCTTCTTAAGGTGTTGTCCACTGTTACATACATTTTAGCAGCACAGCTAAGATGTTGTCCACTATTCCATACATTTTACTATAGTTACAATGTGCCTATCACTCAGGAGAATTGGCAGAAGTGAAAATTCTAGGTCAAGATAGCCAAACCAGAAAAATGTTCCCATTTACCACACTTTCCAAATCGACTATTTGGTCTAGATTGTTTTCTTCTCCTGCCAATTCTCCTGAGTTTCACCTTTAGTGAATAGACCTGATTGTGTTGTTTTTTTTGCTGTAACTATTCTATGCAATCATTGAACACGGCCTCCATATTTTGGTAGGGCATTGCTCTGAAGCAGTATGCACATTTGACTATGTGACTTGGCAAAAATACCTTGTTTTCTGCTAAACTACGTTTTTTCCTTGCTTCTTGATTACGTTTGAATTTTCCAGTTTGAGGTGAGCAATGAGCATCTTGGCTGTGAGCAATCTGTATGGCAATTTTAATTAGTCATTATTCCCGCTGCAATATTGTGCAAGTGTATATCAGAATTCCTACTGAAAGAATTTCCATGTTGTTCATTAATTTTGGAATTGTACTGTAGGTAGTTTGCTAGCCATATATTTCACTGAAAGAAGGCTCTGTTACAAGCTTTGAACATTAATTAATTGAAAATTAATATCACATGGCTCTGCACCTGCACTTAATGGTTTTGTGATTTAATTCTGTGATCTCAAGAACTTTTCTTTTAGATATCCTGTCTTTCTGCAGTGAACACACAGTTTTTTCCTTTCATGATGTCATTGACTTTGAGAGCAATGTCTCTGTTACGTACCTCCTAGATATAATGTCCAATTCCTGTATGCAGACAACCAGGAGAAACATAAGACAAGCCAAATCGATACATAGAACACACTGAGAGGAGTGAAAACCATGTCAGGGCAAGGAACCAGGGCTCAGACGTCTCATTTTAAACTTGACGGGCGTCGCGTCATCACGCCGCTCCTTGCCCCGTTAGTGACCCGCAGCCGAGATCGGCATCTATTTCACTTGGCAACTGACAAGAGAGCAGCAACAAAGATGCTGACAGCCACCAGGACCCAGACACTGTGGTTTGGGCGGTGACAGTCTCGTCTCTAGTTTTTTCTTATTATAAAATGCTTAACCCTTTAATGACTTGAATTTTTCTTCCCATTTATTCCATGCAATACTGCCTGAGGCACTTTTGGCACATATATTGACGTCTGGCTATTCTGCAGACTTAATATTTTTTTTTCATCCAAAAAATCTGTGCACTCTCATTACGGTTAACCCTAAACCAGGGCCAGATTTATAACTAGGTAAAGTAGGCATGGTCCTACAAGCATTGGTTTACTCGAATGGCCATTGGTCTGTAAGCTCACCTGCCAATGTCAAGGCACCTCTAGTGAAGGTGAGTCCTAACCAATGAAACCACAGGCTGCTTTATAGCAAACCACATATGCTCATGCTGCTTTTTAGTCATGAGGAAGACTGGTGGGCTTTCATTTATACCCTCCCAGAAACAAATCCACCTTGGGATCAAAAAACAAAGTCATGGAACTGAAAATGCTGCAAAGATGACCTGGCTTTGTTTTTTGATTTATATAATACCCAATTTATATAATAAAACCAAGATTCACTCACGTGGTTCAGGACCTCAAGCCGGGTCCGAGGGATATATGCCCAGGTAAATTTTTTGAAGGGTACAACTACCACAAAAAAACATGGTCATCAGGAAGAAATCGCAGATGTTCAGCAGTGGATAAATTAAAAGAACATTTATTCCATAAAAACAAAATAAAAAGTATGCCAATACGCGTTTCACCTGGGGTGTAATATGCTTAAGGCTTCATCAGTTGGCTTGTATCCTCCACTGCTGTTAACTGTCTTAAATATACACTTCCTATCACATGGGCCAATAGAGACTGCCAGTTTTGGCGGGAACACAATTGGGGAATACCTTCCTTAGTTTCACTTTCAGTTTGATCTCAAAGTTTTTTGTTTTTGTATTTTGTTTTTATGGAATAATTGTTCTTTTAACCCTTTCGCTGCTGAGGCATTTCCCGCCTCTGTGCTGAGCTCATTTTTACCTGTTTCGCTCATCTTGTTTAAACGTGTTTTGAAGGCTTATTTTAGTATATGACCCAGACATATTATATATCGTTCTTTCTGTCAGACTCGGAAGATTCATAATATGTCATTATTATATGTATACGTCATGTCCTGTCTGTATATTATAACAAAAAATGCAATAAAATATGAATTTTCAATAATTTACAACGTGTAAAGGGTTTTTTTTTTCACATTTTAACATGCGAGCAATTGCGGTTATATTTTGTATGGGGTGCACTTGTTAAAAAAATTCGAAATGGGGTCTCGTTACATTTTTTTTTGGGGAAAATTACGCGATTTTTAACAAACGCACCACATACAAAAATCGTTAGTGCAGCATCATTGTTCACATTATAATTGAAATGGGAACAATATTGCTGCATTAACAAACCAAAATAAAGAAAAAAAACTTGTTTATTTTTTTTTATAATTTTTTTTTAAATATTTTTTATTTTTACTTTTTATTTTTTTTAAAAAACTTTTTTCATAGTCATGTTTGGTATCGTTGGAACGGCCATGCTCTGGCCGATCCAACAGTACCAAACTTTAACCCCTAGCTGCCACGGATTGGGAGATAGGGAGTTCATTGGAACCCCCTATCTCCACCATTGGTGGCAGCTAGGGGTTAACTCCAGGACTGGCGTCATCATGCTTTTCAGCGCCGATTCGTGATCCATCTCCCCAGGGGTTAATGACAGCCACCGTTTGGAAGGGCAGGCTGTGCCCTTCCAAGCGGTGCCTGTATTAACTCCCTGCTCCCCGGCGATCGGGAGGGAGAGAGGTCCGAAGGACCTCCCCCCCTCCCTTTCAGGCGCCTCCTCCGCACATGCGGGGGGGGCACTTGAATTAGATGTCATCGCGTCGCCGCGATGACATCTAATGTCCCCGCCGGGGTCCCGAGTGCTGGGCTGACATCCAAGATGTCAGCCCGCACCGGGGGGGCGCAGCAATCCGCCGGTATCCGGCGGATTGCTGCCTCCTGTGCATGGACGCGCTCAGCGCATCCATAGCACAGGAGAACCACTTGGCTGGACGCGCTGAGCGCGTCCATAGCAGCCAAGTGGTTAATTTATCCACTGCTGAACATCTGCGATTTCTTCCTGATGACCATGGGTTTTTCATGGTAGTTGTACCCTTCAAACAATTTACCTGGGCATATATCCCTCGGACCCGGCTTGAGGTCCTGAACCACGTGAGTGAATCTTGGTTTTATTATATATCTCACCTACGGCTATGGTCTGCACTATGGTATACATTTCTCTTTAAGACACTGGAGTCTATCAAGATCTGAAGAGGGCGATTGGATGGCCAGTAATTACCCTAAGGCACAAGATCCCGGAGCCGGTAGCTCAGACAAATGTGAGTGAGACCATAATACATGGTTTATATCTTGAGAGTGTTATGGTCTGCACCATGAAGGTTTTTCTCTTTTATATTTTGAGGTCTGGCTTGAAGAGCAAGCTATCAACCAAGACCCCCATTTCCCCGTGCACTACACTTATTTTTTCTTTGTATCCATTCCTTGGTTGTACCGGACAAGGACAACCCCACCAAGTGCAAGTGGACAGCAGCATTGGGACTTGTCATCTCCATCCAAAGTCTTCCATCAGCGCCTATCTATCTCCTGTGTAAAAAATATTTTTAGTTTGCCCCACAACGAGAATTTAGAAAGTGATTTTGGCATGTTTCTTCATTTTAGTTTTTTGTTTGGGGGGGGGCATTCCACATTTCTGTGCCTATAGGCCCTGTCCTAAAGATCGCTGCTAACTCTTACCAGCAGATTCTGCTCAATTTCTCTACACAATATTCTCTACCATGCTGACATGGTTGCTTCACTTTTAGGCAAGTAAATATGTATTTTTTTAAACACATTCAGCAACATTGAATTTTACCAGAAACCCTTTTGTTCCTGATGTAGGCTAACACAAAAATAACATTTATGTTCAACTACCTTCCACAAATAAATAGATGCAGTACCTCCATTTTATAGAGTGTTCCTCTTGTAGAGAAATTGTAGGGTCAAACCTGCCCATTTTAGAATTCAGAGCATCCAATTTCTGTCAAGTACTAGATCTACCATAATTCTGCAGAACTATTTTCAAGGTCATTTCTTTAAATTTAAACCTATCCCTTCTTCCATATATATGGTATATCTGCCATCAATAAAGGGAAAAAGGGGACACTCTAGCGACCATGACCAAATTGATTTAATTTGTCCTGGTGAGCTCAGTGCCCCCAACCACCCCCTCTGCTGTCACTGAGGGTTGCGACTTCTTTTTAAAGGAGAAGACTTCCCTCCTTCCAGAAGGCTTTCAGCCCCTGTGATAGCCTTCCAGCATTCCAATCAGCTTTTCATAGGTTGTGTAGAACTCATCAACCACTGCCTTTGAATACTTTTGCATTGGTAGGAATCCAGTTGGCAATGTGATGGTTGACACCATCTGATTGCAAGAATGCCAACAGAGATCATTACATGGAATTAAAGAAACTATTGTCAACAATTCTGAGTTAGGAACAGGACGAATCAGGGTGGGGGCCTGGAAGGGTTAATAACTAACCACTCTTGTTTTTGGCTTAATTTTTTTTTGCTTTGAGTGTTCCTTGAAAGTTGGATGTGTATATATAGTTTTTGAATGAATGTGTGTCTTTTACATCCGTGTTAGGTCTATAAGTACATTTATGTACGCTGTACAAATATTTTGCTGTCAGGTAAGCCTGTCTTTATTTACCACATGTCACAAATTAGCTTAGATGAGCAGTATTTCTAGCTGAACGTTCACCAACCCCGAACTTCACTAATTCTCCTTCAAATAACATTTGCCGTTTTTGCCATTGGAACGCAACTCATGCCGCTTATATTTTATACGTTAAAGATGAATAAAATCAGCACACCACCATAATATATATGGATATAAGACATTACATTTTCCTAATTAATACATTACATCAGGTTGAGTAAATTAGACTTTAGAACACTGTCACAGCAAATCAGACGTATGTGGCTTGAATGAAACTGAGAAGAAGGTACTTTCTTATAGAGGTTATTCAACAGCCAAACTTGTCACCAAATTGCACAGAATGATGAATTTCCCCATATGGTGCAATTTCATGGCAGTTCAGCTACTCAGCTGGAAAATTGGCTGGGTGGAGTAGAAGTAACATCACTGCTCTATAACCATGGAGAGAGACTGTGGAGACACAGGTTCGATCCCGGCAAGAGCACCTCTCCAGTAAGTGTCCTTGGGCAAGACACCTAACGATACTTACTCGCCACCCAGGACTTAATTGAAAATGTGAGAAATCTCAATGTATCCTTCTTGGTACAATCCCTTCTCAAATATTGGCGAATTGCCAGTGAAATAGGACATCTGATTAGCCTCAGATCAACGCAATTCGCGACCTTCGGCAGCAGAGAAATTGTCCCATAGAGAAGTAATGGTTATTCTATTTAGAGAAAGCCGAACTGCACCAAAGAGTTGGCGAAATAACCAGATTTTCGGTGCGTCAGTTCAACGGGTTTAAACAGACGAATCCCATATGTTTCAATATTAAAAAAACAAAACGTTTTTTTAATTTTTCTACTTGTTTTAAATGCCTTTTAAAAAAGTGTAATTTTCTTTCTACTCTCTAGTTAGGGGACCCTGCAGTGACTGCTGAATTCACTGCATGGTTGGCGAAATGAAACCTAAGTGTGCAGGGCCAGATTTGCATCTCAGGAGCCGGTAGGCACAGACATTGCGGAACGCCCCTACCCCCTTCCCCCAACAAAAGATGAATGCCAAAATGACTATTTAAATTTTCTTTTGGGGCAAGCAAGAAAATTAAAAAAGACATTTAAAAAAAAACTGAAACCGTTTCTCTCTGTGCTTAAATTAAACGAAGGGGGAGAATCTGTTTCTTTAGTTGAGTTAGTGCAGCAGCATTGTTTGTTTTATATGTAAAAGCATATATTGCATCTGCCGTAGAACAGAGAAAAAACTACATTTTGCATTTAGTTTTCCTCAATTTTTTTTATTTTTACACATTACATGATCATGTTTGGTACCATTGTTAAGACCAGACTCTGACCTTTCCAATGACAAGTTCCAAAGTCCCACTGTCTCACCTCGCTGCAGTGCCATGGCCTAGGTTGTCGATGAAACAATGTTTTGCATCATCAGCTACACACTTGCTGGCAGTGTGGGAAATGAGAAGGTGAATTAGTGCAGCATCACTGTTAAATAGTGCTGCAATAAAAAAAGAGAAATTGTATTTTTCCCTTTTTTTTGTACATGAATCTAACCTGGTTATATGTGGGATCACTGGAAAGTCCATAATCTGGCCTTTCCAATGATACCTCTTATGTCCCTCTAGCCCTTAGGGCTCCAGAGATACAGTGGTCTAAATGATTGTAAATAAAAAAAAACACTTTTTTATTACAGAGCAAGGTATTCCCTTGTGGCAGGCTCCTGTAGGCACATGCCTACTCTGCCTAATTGTAAATCCAGCCCTGTAAGTGTGCTGAACAAGAGCGTACAGAGAGAGCTGACTGAATAACCCCTTATGTAAAATCTTTATGCTCATTTACGTCACTACACCAAGCAGATTCTTACCTAAAAAAAAGTCAGATAACAGGTTTTCATCTAAAAATGAAAGCTTTCTTTGTAACCCATCATTTTAAGCAATATGTTTTCTTTAAATTGTCCTTATGTCTTATTGAATACACATATCTAAGGATGCCATTCTTCCTTTCATAGTGGTTTTATACTACTCCCAACAACTGTAGTAATGCTGTATTTGGTTTTCTCCTAGCTTGACTCCACAATGTTATTCATAATAGGGATCTGCTCATCAACGATCAAATTGATTCTTGATAAAATAATATAAGCATATTTCCCTGCAAAGTTGTGTGTGATAGTGAATCTGTTCCAATTAATTCTGCCACATTACAAGCCTTCAGATGATTGAGAGATCACAAACATATTATTCCGTGTTCAACTACTTAAAGGCAGAATCTCATGTGTAATCCTCTTTACCTGCGATGGCACACCTGTCTCATTTAAAGTCAATATATAGACTACGAGATTTATCTCTAGTCACGATGATCTTGCGCCAGTTTTTTAATACCTAGAACTGTAAGGCAAAAAGATTAATTTGTTTCTAAAAATATCTTGTCTTGCATGTCTGGTCTTCAGCTGCAAATGGAAATGACTTAGAGCAGTAATAATTAATTTTTGAAGTAATAAAACATGTCATTTTACAGTAGATAGATCTAACCAGAATTCCTGGTTGTGTTCGTGAAAACTGTCAGCATAATTAAGAAATACACATATTAGTGAACATTTGAGTGAATCAATATATTATCATTCCTGACATAATTAATTTTATATTGAAAAAGCAATTCAGTTTGTTGAATTTACTTTTGTTTTCTCTTTCATATTGTCTCTTAAAATCCACTGTTTTAATACGTCTTTATTTCACTTTATTACATTTTGTTATGTGATTTATTCACATCTGTGTCTTCATTTCAATCCATGTACGTCTACAGTTACCTAATTTATTAAAAGTATGGTATATTTATAATTCATATGATGGTATGTAACTTTATAAGAAATGTGCCTCAAACAAAGGTGGACAAAACAGTAGTACAGTTACAAGTATTTTTAAAGCGCCAACAAATCCCTGTACAATGGAAGAGACAGGAAAAATGAATATACAGACACGGAACAAAAGGAGAGAGGACCCTGCTCGAGAATTTACAATCTAAGAGGAGGGGGGTGTGACACGTTAGGTGAGGGTGAATAGGGTAAGTGAAGTGGAGGTTTGCAGGAGGGCTGAATGGGAAGAGGAGCAGGAAATAACAGTGGGGAGATCATGGAGTGAGCCGTTAGGCTTCTCTAAAGTAATGTGTTTTCAGAGACTTCATGAAGGACTGGAGAGACGGGGAGAGTCTGATGTTGCAGGGGAGGGAGTTCCATTCCCGCTCCTCTTCATGATCCTCTCTCACTGAATTGTCAGCAGACCCGTTGTCATACTAGATTTGTTAAATGCCTGTTGTAATTTTTCAACCTTTCCCCTATCTGGTAGTTCTCCTAATCTTCATAACTAAACTTTCCCACACAAAAGCTGTTAAGTGTTATGACCAATCTTCTCCGATGTTGTTGACTGTAATTTCTCCCATACATTCTGTCTTACTCCATTCCTCTCTGAAATTGTCACCAATCAATTGGTTATCCCTTGCTGCATCGGCAATGAAGATATACCATTACCCAAATTATTCAAAAAATATCCTTTGCCTCCACTGTATGAAATCACACAGCCATTAAGGGTTGAATCATGTCACAGCTGTAATGCAATAATCCATACGCCAATAACATCCATAAATTTTACACATACTCAAAATATAAGATTGCAGTACAAATAATTCCGATTGGGAACACAGAGAGAGCTGGATGTGTGAGTGCTGAGCTCCCAGGCCCGAGTGCACAGATTGTCATTTCGGGGCAGAAATAACAGCAATGGCACAGCGGAAAAAGACACTTACTACCCCAGGAGTCTCGGGGACTGCGGGGACCCAACGCCGATCCTTCATTTTACCGTTCTTGGGAGATACATCTCAGCCGCGGACCTCCGGTAAGGGATCCAAAATGGCGCCCGGCGACTCAGATCAGGAGGCCTCCCCGCCACGATTAGATTCAGCAATAAAAAGGAGCGTTATGGACCATGAACTGCGGGCCTTATTACAGAGTTTGCCGACCAAAACGGATTTGGCTGCTCAGTTTACTCAAATGGAGCGCAATTTTAATACTAAATTTGATGAACTGGGGTCTGATTTGAAGCAGTTGGGAGGCCGCGTAGTGGACTTGGAAGAGGACAGAGATGCGTTATTTTCTCATGTGGAACGTTTAAATGGTCAAATGCTGACGCAAGCTAAACAGTTGGCCACGCTGCATAGACACCTGGATGATGTTGATAATAGAGGCAGACAAAACAATCTCCGCATAAAGGGTTACCCGGAAGCAGACTCTGGCAAGGAAGATGTTAAAGAGCTACTCCGTGGTCTGTTTAATGATATCCTGGGTCGATCTGGAGAGGACATATTAGTTCTGGATAGAGCTCACCGTGCACTGCGGCCGAGGGGATCACAAAATGACGCACCTCGTGATATTATCTGTCGCTTGCAAGATTTTACACTGAAAGAGGAAATTCTCAGAGCAGCACGCAAAACTTCGGAAATTAAAGTGGACGGTCAAGTGATACTTTTCTTCCAAGATGTTTCCTGGACCACTTTACAGGCACGGAGGGCTCTGAAACCGTTAACTGACGCGCTCCAGGAACGTGATATTCGTTACCGATGGGGATTCCCACTATCTTTACAGGTGACGCATAACAACCAAGTTCATTCTGTTGCATGTCCTGAGGACATTCCGGACTTTGTGCGTGTTTTTGGACTCCCAGAAGTCGACATCCCAGACTGGTATGGTTCGCCGTCGCCATCTGACACTCTACCCTTCCCACAGCGACCCGCTGGACTCAACAGGCAAAAAAAAAACGTAAAGGCAAGCCCTCTGCAGCGACCCCTTCTGAGCCAGACCCAGAACCGTGAGGGAAGCCCTTGCTTTTGCTGCCATTGTCATTTGAAAGTTTATACGCTTTTTGGATATTTTCTGCCCCCTTGCAAAAAATTTTTTGATTTAATGCGCTTGGGTCCGGCAACCGAGACAGTCGGATGAGACTCTTGCTCGGCACCCAGAATTTTTGGAAAATTCTGAGACTTTCTCGCCGCCTCCTGAGTGGTGTTTTTTTTTATGTCCTCTGATGGGTTTTCCCACTATCAGAGGTCTACACTACCTCAATTTTTTTCTAGTTTTGTGTTGTTATTGTTGTTTGTTTTTAGATTTTTTTTTGGTGATCACTCGTACTATTTGCTATGCTACTAAGGGGTATGGGCGGGTCCCGGGCTCTGACGCCCTCCTCTCTCACTATTTTAAATGGCTAATTTAAATTTGATTTCTATGAATGTCCGAGGTCTTAATATGCCAGCCAAACGCTCAAAGGCTCTTGCAGAATTCCAGAGGTTGAAAGGTGATGTTATTTTTGTTCAGGAAACACATTTTAGAGAGGGTTCCGTACCAGGGTTTCGCAATGCTCGCTATCCGACGGGCTATTTTAGCAATTTTGGGGAGACAAAATCTAGGGGGGTTGCCATTCTATTTGCGCGACATGTGCCTTTTTACTCTGCAAGATGTGGTAACGGACCCGCAAGGTCGGTTTTTGATGGTTAAAGAGATGTTGGGCAATACTAAGTTAACTTTTGTAAATGTTTACCTGCCGAACCGCTTGCAAACCAAATGTCTCCGAAAAGTGTTACGTTTGTCCGAGTTTCAGGAAGGTTTTGTGGTCTTAGGGGGTGATTGCAATGTTTCGTTAGTTATGCTGGCAGATTGTGTCCAGGGTGGGGGATCGTCTGTTCCCTCTCTACGGGTCCAATTTCGTAAACTCTTGTCAGCGGACCGTCTGATAGATTGTTGGCGTCTCAGTAATCCAGCAGTAAAGGACTACACATTTTATTCACATGCCTTTAAGAAGTATTCTAGAATAGACTATTTTTTGTGGAACATAGGGCTTTGGAAATGGTACGCAGTTGCAAAATAGGACCCATAACATGGTCGGACCATGCACCCCTTCTGTTATCTTTAGCCCTACCTAATTTAATGCGAACGGAGAATGCCTGGCGTTTGAATGAGTCATTGCTATCTGATCCCATGACGCGAGCGGAGGTGACTGCCTCCTTAGAGAATTACTTCCTTGAAAATGACACGGATGATGTAACACCCGCGACGGTTTGGGAGGCTCACAAGTGTGTGTTGAGAGGTGCTTTTATCCAGTTGGGCTCCAGGCGCAAGAAGGAAAGGACCGCCAGAACGGAGGAATTGTTGAGGGAGATCACGACCTTAGAACTGATGCATAAATCTGACCTAGATCCTGAATCATTCCGACGATTAGTTCTCTTAAGAGCTGACTTAGCTAAATTAACGAATGCACAGGTGGCGCGGGCCCTTACACTGACGAAATATGCTTACTACACCCAAGGGAATAAATGTGGCAGGCTACTTGCACGTGCTCTGAAGAAACGATATCAAGCTACTTTTATCCCGAAACTGCGTACTAGCACGGGATCCGAGGTCGATACGACCCGAGACATTGCGGAAGCCTTCCATGCTTATTACCAAACTTTATATAATATTGATGAGAGTAGGGTCCCTGAGCATATAGTGGACTCGTTTTTGGCTAAGACGATTAAAACTACTTTACCGCGTAATGTTAGCCGACAATTAGATAACCCGCTTACATTAGAGGAATTTACGGAGGCTTTAAAATTAACGCCCTTGGGTAAAAGCCCGGGCCCTGACGGGTTTCCGGTGCTATATTATAGGACTTTTGGGTCTATTCTGGGCCCTAGATTTGTTAAAGCTTTTAACTCTATTTCGGATACCTTTCCTATTCCACCTGCGACGCTCCTCGCCTCTATCTCTGTGATACCGAAACCGGATAGAGACCCGTTCGATTGCGCTAATTATAGATCCATATCTTTAATAAACGTTGACTTAAAATTGTTTACGAAAATACTGGCTTTACGACTTAAGCCTCTCCTGACTTCAGTGATTCACCGAGACCAGACGGGCTTTGTACCGGGCAGGGAAGCCCGTGATAATACTATTCGTACCGTCTCCCTCATCCATCATGCTTCCAGGATGGATCAGCCTTTGTTAGTCCTCTCGGTTGACGCTGAAAAAGCGTTTGACCGAGTGGACTGGTCTTATCTTTTTTGGATGTTGGAGAGGATGGGTTTTGGTGATCGATGGTGTTCATGGTTGCGGGCGCTGTATGACTGCCCTCAGGCACGAGTGCGGGTTAATGGCAGACAATTGACTCCGTTGACGATACATAATGCGACTCGACAGGGGTGCCCTCTGTCCCCTCTCCTGTTCCTGCTGTATCTGGAACCCCTATTGCAAGCGATTAGAGATAATCCAGCGATTCGAGGAGTAACTGTTCCGGGACAGGAGCTCAAGGTGGCCGCATTTGCGGATGAACTGTTGTTCACCTTGACGGATCCCCTTTCATCGGTGTCGGCTTTGATGACGGAATTAGATGCGTTCGCAGCTTTCTCGGGATATAAAATTAACGTGCTGAAGAGTGAGTTTTTAGGGGTAAACCTTTCACGAGTCGTGACTGAGAGTATTCGTCATACCTATGGAATGCGGTGGGTTCCGGAGGGACTTAAATATTTAGGAATACGCTTATCGTCGGACCTAGACAAATTATTTCAGTTGAATTACGTTTCTCTGTTGCAACAGATCAAGGGGGACTTACGTAACTGGAACTTACCCCATATTTCATGGTTGGGAAGGATCAATGTCTTAGGGATGAATATATTACCTCGACTGTTATATTTGTTCCAAACCCTCCCTATTACTGTACCTCAGACATTTTTCTCTGATTTGCGACAGACATTTACAGGCTATGTTTGGAGGGGGAAGAGGGCGAGGATATCTTACAGTGAATTGACAAGACCGGTGGGAAGGGGTGGTCTGGGCCTGCCCCATGCTTATTTTTACTATCTAGCAGCGGTTTTTTCTATACTATACGGCTTGGCCAAAGGAACGATGGGTAAGCTTTGGGAAAATGTGTTACAGGCAGGAATTGCTTGGCCATTGTCCTCCTTGCCCTGGCAGTCGGCACCGCTGGCAAACCTGGGGCTTTGGTCACACCCGCTACTGAGCACACTGCTAAGGCTGTGGAGGAAACATGGAGTGGCGTTAGGACTGACTACACTGACTTCCCGCTTGATACCTTTGACTCACAATCCCCTGTTCCCACCGGGACTGACCCTGACATTTTTGGATGGGTTACTACCAAAACCGTATATAACGCTAGAAGCAGTAGTGGAAGACGACAGATTGCTCCCCCTGGACCGATTGGTGGCCCCAGAAATAGCGAACAAGTCTATGGTGAAGTTTCAATATGCCCAACTAAGTCACTTTATTCGCTCTACTACGTGGTTGACAGAGGGGTTGCCTCCATTGGCCCCCTTTGAGACCTTCTGTACCGATAAGAATAGATATGGACATATTGTCTCGAATCTTTATTCATACATAATGAGAGGGGCCTATAAAATTGATTCTCCGTTGCTACTTAAAGGAACACTCCAACAAAAAAATCACCCCCCGTTTTTTTTTCCTAACCTATCCCTATTCCCTTAATAAAACCTTCTTTTTTTTTTCTTTTCTTGTAACTGCAATACTTACCTTAAAATCCTCTGGTTTCCAGCGGCGTTTTTTTTTTTTATACTCACCTCCCTCCTCTTCCGCTCCCGTCCTTCTTCTTGCTGCGTCTTGGCTTCTGGTTTACGTGAGAAGCGCGCATGCGCGCCTCTCACATAAGCCAGCCAATCGGCAGGCTTCCTCCCGGCTCCCTCTGAGGATTAGTGTTGCGCGCAAGAGGATGCGCGCAACACTAACCCGAAGAGGGAGCCGCCAGCTTCTGCGGGGAGTAGGAGACGTCATCGCGCTGAAAGCGCGATGACGTCTCCTACTCGGCAAAAGTCGGCAGAAGCGGGAAATATGATTCCCGCTCTGCTGACTGACAGCTGGGAGGGCGGAGTAAAGTCCTCCGCCTCTCTCAGCTGTTTTCAGCCTTTTCTGCAGATCGGCTGAGCGGAGGCAGGAGGGACAGGCAAGGGAATACTCCGGGCATCATGACCACCTAAAATAGCTTAGGTGGTCATGTTGCTTAGAGTATCCCTTTAAGTGGGAAACAGATTTAGGAGTAGATATTTCGGCTGAGGAATGGTCCAGGGCTTTCGAACTTACATACTTTGCGTCCAGGAGTCAGGCGCTTCGTGAATCGAATTGTAAATTGTTTATGAGATGGTAGCTTACCCCGTCTGTTTTACATGCTATGGATCCATTGTTGCCTGATATCTGTTGGAGGTGTAAAGTGGCCAGAGGTAACTATAGCCACATATGGTGGACTTGCCCGAAAATTCAAAACTTCTGGTCAGACGTTGCACACGAGATATTGCGTTTAGGGGGCCTGGAAGTGGAATTTACTCCCTCTGCCTATTTGCTTAATGTACTGCCCTTTTCGATGCTCTCCTTTAAAAACTCGCTTCTGGCAATTCTGTTAACCGCAGCGAGGGCACTGATTCCGTTATATTGGAGGAGGGAATGTGCACCCACCGTCAGGGATTGGGTTCTGAGGGTGGAGGGGGTCAGAGCTTTAGAAGAAGCGCGCTACAATAGTTTGGGTAAATATGAGGAATTTTATGCGATCTGGTGTCCATGGTCCTCGAACCTTCGCTCAATAACGGTCTCAGACAGGCCACCGGTGGGGGAACAAGAGGTCTCGTAAAGATAATCGACCGGTTATGGAGGGGCAGAGGTGAATTTAGATCCGAGCCTGGGCTGTGTTGTCTTGACATACCATTCTGGTACTAGCTTTACTGCTGTTTATTTAAGGATACGATTATCACCTTTTTAGTTAGAGTTAATTTAGAATTTGTTATATTATAAAATTTCGGCACTGTTTATGACCAAGAGGCACTTTGATTATATTCTACATTATTGTGACAATATTGTCTCTTATGCGACTTGTATTTTATACTTTGCCAATAAAAATATTTTACACAAAAAAATAATTCCGATTGTGATTGTGTTCAGTGTTCCAAATTCCACTGTCCTACAATTTCCAAATGAATAACCCTTACAATAATACTATGGACTTACTTGAGCTCAGCTGAGAATAACTCACTGACCAGATAGATGTGATAGCGTTTAAAAGTGTTAAATAAGCATTTTCCTAAATTATACCTAAAATTGGGAGTTCTTCTTGCCCTAAACGTATCCTTTTTGCTACATGTCGATTTTAGGACATCCCTCTTCTCTAGATCAAAAAGACTAAGGAGGAGGATGAATGTTTTGATGTAGAGCGGATGATGTCCAACAATGATCACTTGATACCTGTGCTGACTTTAGTTCCTGCCCAGCACTGTGTTGTACAATTTGCATTTTATTATTTATTTATTTGTAAAGTATTTTAACAGGAAGGATAAATTGCGATTTCTCTAATTTTTAAGTATGTCCTGGTTTAACCACTTCGCTGCCGCAGGAAGGGTTGGCTGCGGAGGACGCGCTGAGCGTGTCCTCCCAAAGCAGCCTGCAATCGGCCGGATTCCGGCCGATCGCTGTGCCCCCCGGTGCGGGCTGACATCTTGGATGTCAGCCCCGTCAATCCGGGACCGCCGCGGGCACAATAGATGTCATCGCGGTGGCGCGATGACATCTATTTCAGGCGCCCCCCCGCGTGTGCGGAGGAGGCGCCTGAAAGGGAGGGGGGAGGTCCTTCGGACCTCTCTCCCTCCCGATCGTGGGGGTCCTGAGCTTAATGCCAGGCACTGTTTGGAAGGGCACAGCCTGCCCTTCCAAATGGTACCTGGCATTAACCCCTGGGGAGCCGGATCACGAATCGGCGCTGAAAAGCGCCGGTTCGTGATCCTTTCCCGGAGCTGGCCGACATCTTGGATGTCGGCCAAGCCTCCGGGAACTCCCCCTGAGGACTGGCGTCATCGTGCATAGCACGATGACGCCAGTGCTGGAGTTAACCCCTAGCTGCCACCAATGGTGGAGATAGGGGAGTTCCAATGAACCCCCTATTTCCCGATCCATGGCAGCTAGGGGTTAAAGTTTGGTACTGTTGGATCGGCCAGAGCATGGCCGTTCCAACGATACCAAACACGACTGTGAAAAAAGTTTTTTTAAAAAAATAAAAATTAAAAATAAAAATAAAAAAATATTTAAAAAAAATTATAAAAAGAAATAAATAAGTTTTTTTTCTTTTTTTGGTTTGTTAATGCAGCAATATTGTTCCCATTTCAATTATAATGTGAACAATGATGCTGCACTAACGATTTTTGTAGGTCATGACGTATACATATAATAATGACATATTATGAATCTGCCGAGTCTGACGGAAAGAACGATATATAATATGTCTGGGTCATATACTAAAATAAGCCTTCAAAACACATTTAAACATGATGAGCAAAACCGGTAAAAATGACCTCCGCACAGAGGCGGGAAAAGCCTCAGCAGCGAAAGGGTTAATATCTTGCATTTTATTACTTTGTATTTCTGTAACTGTAACAATTCAATGTTCTTGAACCCAGGACGTACTTGAAAACGAGAGAAATCTCAATGTATCCTTCCTGGTAAAATACTTTGCAAATAAATAAAATAAATAAATCTCATTTAAAGCTCACCTTCTGTTTTTCTTTCACTTTCTATCATACTTTCTATCATTCTACTGTTTCCATATACTGTGAGAACCTATTCAAAGCCCTTTTTCCTTACAAGGCGGACTGACCTCGGTCACACCATGCAAATGCTCAGTGGGTCACAATGACTGCAAGGTGCGCCCCAAACCCAACTCCTGACATTCCCATCCCCACCTCCAGTCCACTCATTCCTTCCTCAGCCTCTTCAAACATCACCTGTTGTTGGCTGCCTATTAAACACACAGGGCCTTGCTTTGGCCACCACCCTTCCTGAATTTAATCACCAACATTTCTTGGAACAGTTTGCCGCACCTTGTGCCTGTTTTATGCCTTATATTAATCAATATAAGAAAAAAAAGCACATAAAATACTTAACTCATAAATAATCTGTTGTTTCCCAGAGGTTTCTTCCAAACCTCCCAATACAAGACACAAAACATTCTATTTATGCCTTATATGTTATTAGGTTCTCCCCATTTACTAGGATGGTGATTTTTTCCTTAGCTGTAAGCAGACTGCCTAGAATAAATAACAATCTCAACCATTCTCTGAACGTTGGGACAAAATATAACAGTCAGATAAAAGTGATTATTTTCCCCAATTAATTATGAAATGCAGAGGTATCTTTTAGTACGTAGTAAAGTTCCCAGTTAGTTAGTAACTAAATTTTTTAAGCACAAATATAATTTTTTTTTTATTTTTACTTCCCCAAAAACACATGGTAGCTGTTGCATTTAAAAGCTTTTTGTGAGTGAATCAAAGCTTTAAATGTTGTTAATAATTGAAGATTTGAGTTTTGCAGTGATTTTAAGATATTTTATGTGCACAGCTTGCCCACACTGGAATTGCTATTTTAGACCTGAAAGATTCATTCTAAAGGTTTTGGCACCTAGGAAGTACATTACCATCCATTTAATACAAAGTAAACTGAAAAAGTGACCTTAAAGGGTCTTACACACATGAAAATTAAACCAGCTGTAACCATTTTGGGCTCTATTGTAAAACCAAAGCTCTGGCAAACTGACCAAAGCTATTCCCAGGTAATGTTTAGACCAAGCTTAGAATCTAGCCCTTAGAATATCCCTTTAACAGCTGCAGACTTCAGCTTTCCTGATGGTGTTAGGCTGGGTTCACACCACGGCGTAGCGCAGCATCGTGCAATGCGCGCGTTTTTTTTACGCGCGTTCGCGCATACAACGTGCGTTGCAGCGCGTTCGCGGCTATGATATGGCCGCGAACGCGCGACTATGTGCCGAAAAGAAGCTCCCGGACTTCTTTTTGCGTCGGCCGTTTTAAAGCGCGTTCCTGCGCGCTTTAAAACGCTTAGGTGTGACATGCCCACATAGGCAATCATGGGATTTCATGTTTAAGCGTTTTACACCGCGCAGGAGCGCGCTGTAAAACGCTTAGGTGTGAATCCAGCCTTTAATCAGTGAAGTTATTCACTTTCTGACTATTTGCAGTCAGTCATTTACTTTTGGAAAGTGTCTTTTTTTTTGGTCTCTTTCAGTTTATCAATGAGCAAGAAACACCAATCTTCGAACAGACAATGATGAAAGAACTTAAGTTCCTGTTAGTAAATCGCTGCTCAAAAACCTGCAAGTCCCCATGAACTGTGCCATCAAATTGGAGCCACAATCTCACGCCATTATAAGAACCTACGCTGCCCAGGGAAACAAGTTCACGTACGTGCTTACTGTAGTGGAGTCACAGTCAAAACCTAAAACGTAAGCCTCACACAGCTCAAACTAAAGTCCCTTCGCTACCAAGTGATGTTCCAAAAAAATGTCAGAAACCAGTGGTTTTTAATTAATTTTAAAGTAAGAAATATTTGATCTTGTACCTATTTTTTTTTTTTTTGAGAAAGTATTTTACCAGGAAGGATACATTGAGATTTCTCTTGTTTTCAAGTATGTCCTGGTGGTGAGTATGTAGCATTGGGTGTCTTGCCCAAGGACACTTACTGGAGAGGTGCTCTTGCTGGGATTTGAGCCTGTGTCTCCACCGTTATAGTGCGGTGATGTTACCCTACTCCAACCAGCCGGTACTATTGTATGTCTTACTGTAAAGAACCTATTTTTGGCCAGTAGATGGCATCATCTACTGCCAAATTGAGTTAGAGGTTTGAGAGGCTGGTCTATTTTCTTCTATTTCTCCTGCATTGGCTGCTGAAAGCCCGATATTTCAGAGCTTTGAGCATCCGATTTTACAGTTTTGGCTCTTTGGGCATTATGCCCACAGGGCTAAAACTTTGGGCGCACCTTCTGCAGCCCAAAAGCAAGCGAAATTTGTTTACCGCAAACAAATTTAAATTGTTTTTGGGCTGCAGATCAGCATATCAAGATATCTCTATCGGGCACCAGATGGTGCCTTTGAAGCCTGAGATATCTCAATCGGTAGTGAAGGGGTTAAAGGATAGGTTGCAGCAGGCTGCACTGCAGAATCGTCTCCTGTAGCGTGAAAAAGAGCATATGTATAAAACCAAACTGTATCAGCGCACTTATTCAAATTCTCAATTCATTATCCTCAGTCAGCTATATGTAACTATTCACCATATACAAAACTTCAACTTCAACTGCAACAAACGAATATTGCACATAAACACCTGCTAAAACTGTGAATAAAAATCAACATTACAATGAATAGCACTTATAAAAGGAAAGAAATCCTCAGTAGTGGCCATCCCAATAAAGCGTGGAAACTGGATCAAATCTAATTGCCTCCTTTCCTTTAGTAATACAGACAACGGAGACACATATAACATAAAATCATGTAAATTGACTACAAATAAATATAGGATGCATATTAAAAAATAGTGTTAAGAGATCTGTTAGACGTGTGAAGCTGCACATCACAGGGATTTTTTGGGGTTATTCAGAGAGCGATGAAAAGCAGGAGAATGACTGGAAAAAGGAAAATTCTAGGTCAAAATATCCGATTTGGAAAGTGAGATGAATGGGAGAATTTTTCTGACTTGGCTATTTTGACCTAGAATTTTCCATTCTCCAGTCATTCTACTGCTTTTCACCGCTCTCTGAATAACCCTGTTTGTGTTTATCGAGTCATGGTTTCCCGTAATAATTGATCCACTGACACTCGATGAAGAATGTCAGCCAATGTCTGTCTATCCAATTGGAAATCCATCAGTTTTACTCAAGAATAATTGTCCACAACCAACTCTTTGATCACATCTTCCGGGATATAATTTATTAGGGTATATTCTCGTTGAAAGTTGGTTCATAGATACCATAGGAGCCTGGCATTAGGAGGGATAATTGCAAAAATTAAAATCTCGTAAAGGAGGTTGCTGTCAAAATTAGCAGCATTTTGTTTCTAAGTAACTGACTAACTGAGCTGACGCTGCGCTAATTACGTTTCAGAAAAGACTTTACTAAATAGAACTAAATAAAACCCTCCCATGTTAACAACTAAAGATTTCTTTGTGAGTGGGAAATATTAAATATTCTTTAAAATTCCATTGTTCTTGTTGTAGTTTCAAGATTCATTATTAGCAATCACTGCCCTATTGATTGCAGCATTCATGGCTAAATCGCAGCAGATGTAAGGTCAGGGGCTGTGACCCCTGTATAGTGTTGTGCGTATGGAACCCAATGGTAAACCGAAGAAGGAAACCAGGAGATGTATAAATAAGCAATTGAGTGTTTACTGAGATGAAACAAAATATAAGTCCAGAACAAAAGGTATCCTTGGTTTAGTAGAAAGTCCAGAACGGGGAATTGCGAGTAAGGGTCTTCCGATTCAGAAGTGAGACAACATAAAGTCCAGAACGAAGGGTTGTAGAAGAGGGTAACGTGGGCTGTGGCCTTTGAGACAAGTCTGGGTTGAGGAGCTGGAGCTGGTACTATGGTCGTAGAAGCAAGCTTGGATACAGGATCTGGAACAGGTACCGTGGTCGTGGAAGCAAGCCTGGATATGGATCTGGTACCGTGGACGTGGGAGTTTGCTTGGAGATAGGAGTTGGAGCTGGTACCATGGATGTGGAAGCAAGCCTGGAGATGGATCTGGTGTTGGTACTGTGGACGTGGAAGCAAGCTTAGAGATGGATCTGGTGCTGGTACCGTGGACGTGGAAGCAAGCTTGGATGCAGAATCAGGAGCTGGTACCGCGGGAGCAGAAGCAAGCCTGGATATAGGAGCTGGACCGTGGTAGTGGAGGCAAGCCTGGATGCAGGGTCTGGAGCTGGTACCGTGGAGGCAAGACTGGATGCAGGATCTGGAGCTCAGGATTCACTTGGAATAGGAACGAAGAGGGAACACTGGACAACTGAAGCGGTGAAACCACAGTATAACCTGGTTAATGAGTTGAGAAAGGCGGTAGGTTTAAATAGGGTTCAGAGGATCATAAGAACACCGTTCACCTGGGACTCGTAGGTGGAGTTGGGATACCTGAGAACGTGATAGGTTAATTGGCGGCATACGAGGATCTCCAGTACAGGTGTCATGCAGTACCCTTAAGTGACCAGCAGAGTACCAAGGTCTTCGTGTCTTAAGGGGGTAGGCGATGGAGCGTGCGCGCTTCGTTCTTCATCATTTGGATCCTGTCGGCGGCGTGGGGCGGATCCTGGGCTCTCTCCTCCAGCTCGCGAACAGGAAGTGTGGGACGATGCGCCACGAGGGACCTCAGGTAAGTATGGTGCAAGTCCCAGCATGGCGGTCGTGGTCGGGTGCGGGCCGCGGCGTGGGGCATTACAGATGACACTATGCAGCATGTGAAACAACCATTAACACTTTAAAAAAAAAATCTAAATGTGTAATTTAGGAAAAATGCTCAAAAATACTGATTATTCAGCTTTTTATTTATTTACCTTTTTTCAGATATGGCGATTGCTTAAAATTAATCTGGCCACCAGATAAAAAGAAAATGTAAAAATAACTTGGCTCTGACTTGAATAAATTAATAAAAATTTACAAAAAAAAATCTTTACTTGCTGCAAAACATAAATGTATTCTTTAGTATGTGGGCATGATAAATAGCAACATTTCAGATCACACGGGCCTTTCCTCAGAGTAGTTTTTGCCTAATTAGTCTTTTCTGTAGCAGAATTCTCCTTGTAAACTGTGAACGTTACGGATAAAGTAAAAAAAGATATAAGTTGAGACTAATTAAAAGACAACCTTAGCCGTTCCTGCCTTCATAGCCTTTCTATTACTGAGCAGCTTTGGGTTTTAAAGCATTGTTATTTTTATTTTTTAGATTTTTACCCAGTAAACTCTTTTCTTCTATAAATGTTATTGTAATAATGTTATGAAAATTAATATATGCAGCCGTGATACAGCTTACTCTAAAGCAATACAAAAAAGTGGAAGCTGCAGATGAGTAGATAGGATAATATGCTTTATTAGACCAAATTGTAATTAATAAATTACAAGCTTTCAAAGCTCCAGGGTTTCTCTTTGAGGTTTAAAACTTTCTAATTTGCAAAGTTCTTAAATAGTATGCTGGGACACGTAAAGGAAAGATTTGATTCCAAATTAAGGGATCCCATTACCTTTTATCGATTTCTACAATTCATAGATCATTGCCTGAAAGCACTTGAAAATTACACATGGTCTCATACTTTTTCTCTTTCATTATATTTTTATGGTGGAGCATTAATATGGGTCTCTCGAACGTCATATAGATATTAGTAAGAACCTTTCCTGTCCTTTATCGAGAACAAGATCCTTACCTCACGGAAGCCTTATTTCTTTATATCTGTATGGCTAAGGGTACCAGTATGAGTCTCTTCGGGATGTTTGTTCGAATACAATAGCTGCCCCTAAATGCGACAGACGCCAATTCCGCTTTACTGTAGTGTTTGCAAACATTGTACTATCTACAGCAGTGTTTCCCAAACCTGTCCTCAGGACCCTCAACCAGGCCAGATTTTGCAGATCACTTTGGGGAAATACAGACTGAATCCTGCAATCACTGAGCAGCAAATCATATCACCTGTGCTGTGCTTCACATATCTGGAAAACCTGGCTGGGTGGAGGGTCCTGAGGACAGGTTTGGGAAACACTGCTGTAGATAGTACAATGTTTGCAAACACACAGATGAACATGACCACCAATCCTTCTCTTGCAGGGATCCTATCTCTCTCTCATCTCAACCTGTAGGTCTAGTGATACTCAAAAAATATAAAACGCAGGAGTGGGGGTGTCTGTTGGCACCCTCTAGTACAAAATTGGTCACACAGCTGCAGCTGAATATTGATTCCCTCTCACAGCATCCAGCCGAGAGGGTAGATAATTCACAAGAAGAAAAAAATAATACAATACCAGCGCTGCTTCAAAGAGGTGCACTAGTGAAACCCAATTTAATTTCCAATGAGGACCAAAAGGTAGGTCTAGTGATGGTCCACGGGTACAACCAGAGCAATTTTTTAAAGGTCAACTGGAGAACAAACTAATGTAGCTCACATATTAGGGATCCTGGAATTCCAAAACTCAGCCTAAACCTCGGTCCTAAAACTTGGTCCTATAATAAAGCATTACTTCAAAACATATTTAATCATGATGACCACAAAACGGCCAAAATGAGCTCAGCACACAGGGGTGAAATGCCTCAGTGAAGGGGTTAATTTCTGAAAGGCAATACTCACACACCATGGGGGAGGGGGCAGTCATCATGCCAGAATAAAGCTGGTAGCATATGTAAATGAGACTGAGAATGAGAGAGTATCTCTCTGGATCGTGCCAAATTTTCAATAATGGCTACATCCTTGGTTCTCAATACATTAAATTACATATGGTCTCCAAGTGACAGGAAAGAAAAAAAAACTCAATCCATATCATCCACATTCCAAGATGCCAGCACTTCTCCAAAATGTTCACACTGGGATTTCCAGCATTGCTTGTGTGTCCCATATTTGCAATGTACGTCACAGCCAAGCTATGTTATGAGATCAATTCTACAAAATGTTTAGATTAAAAAAGCCCAATGGATCTAGTTCAACATTTGCAAGTCTATCAGGGTTATTTAAAGAGCGGTGAAAAGCAGGAGAATGACTGGAGAATGGAAAATTCTAGGTCAAAATATCCAAACCAGAAAAAGTCTCCCTTTCATCTCACTTTCCAAATCGGCTATTTTGACCAAGAATTTTCCATTCTCCAGTCATTCTCCTGCTTTTCACCGCTCTTTAAATAACCCTGTAGGTAAAAATAGCCGATTTGGAAAGTGAGACAAATGGGAGAATTTTTCTGGTTTGGCTATTTTGACCTAGAATTTTCACTTCTCCAGTCATTCTCCTGGTTTTCACGTCTCTCTGAATAACACTGTATGTTTTATGTGACCTGTAACTGGCAAGCGAAAAGTGAATACAATGTATATTAACTCTTTCACTACCAAACATCTGTTGTGAAAAAAATATTATAATATTTGTGACATGGGATGTATAATTAACACTTAAATGTAGTGTACAATGACAATGTTCCAAAAATGTTGTTATTCAGATATAGTTAAAGGTTAAAATAAAGTAATTTTTTTCATTTAAGTAATTCATTTGTATTTGCTTATCCTTTACTGACAAATAGCTAGGATGAAATGTTCTCAACTGTAAATGGTGTCTTTTATCATGCTCAATTTCAAATGGTGGCTGCATTATTAGCATACAGACATTAATGTCATTTGTGTCATTAATCAGTAAATTAGGGATGTGCGTTTCAGGTTTCGGAATTTCGGAATTTTCACGAAATTTCCCGATTCGTGTCTTCGGATTCGGCCGAATTTCCGAATCGGGTCGGACCCGAAAACCGATAGATCCGAAAAGTTTTCCGAGCCGAATCGAAAAATTTTCGGATTTTTCGAATGGACTTGAAATGTGTCAAATCGAAATTTATTTTTGCTCTATTCATGATTTCGGTTCCATTCGTGATTTCGGTTCCATTTCGGTAATTCTGGAAATCGTATATTTAACTATTATCGATTATATTGCTGATTCTGTAAATTTTGTATTTGTAAATGCGTATCACTTGTTTCTTGTGGCATTCGGGTCAGTTTAGCGTTTTTTAAATCGTTTTGTTAATTTTTTTTTGTTCCTTGTCTTTCATACCATTTTAATATGATTAAATAAAGTTGTGAAATGTATATTCAATTATTCATAAGAAAAAAAGGATCTTTATTTAATAAAAAAACACGATAGAATCGCCAGAATTATCGTAGACACTTTGAAACGAGAAGAACAGACGTTCCGAAAAAACGAAAATTTCCAAACTTTCCGAAAAGTCGATACAAAAAACGAGCAAAGTGACCCGAAAACACGAAAAATGGTCGATATTCCGAAAAAAAAATG
Source organism: Leptobrachium leishanense (assembly GCA_009667805.1). Classification (NCBI taxonomy): domain Eukaryota; kingdom Metazoa; phylum Chordata; class Amphibia; order Anura; family Megophryidae; genus Leptobrachium; species Leptobrachium leishanense. Next base: position 140,183,118 of record CM019065.1, read on the forward strand.
TACACGAAAAACCAGCCGAACCGAATCGAAACAGAAATCGGTCGAAACGAGCCGAATCGAAAATTTTAAACATCCGAACAAATCGAACCGAATCGAACCGAAAAAAAAATCGGTGCACAAGCCTACAGTAAATGTGATAAAGAAAACTAATTTAAATAGATAGCTACAAATCCCCATAAGTAGGATATCAGAATGGGATTATTATCAATGCTGTTTTAATGCAGGAGAAAAGTTTGTTGAACCTTTTTATTATATAGAGTGTTGAGGTTGCTTCTTGTAGCTTTTTTACAGTAATACAGGGTGATAGGAGTGATAGATCACAGAATTTAATTTCTTCCCAAGGGGAGCATTAATCTTGCATTAAAAAGGTATGCAAATGCGGTTAGCAAAAGCAAATTTCTGTATTTCATTGTATTACAATAAAAAAGCATGCATACAAAAAATTGGTAGTGAAAGGATTAATTATTTCCAACACATCACAATAAATTATTACAGCTACTCTTCCACTTCCTTAGTTGCACAATTTAATTTGTAATTATTACACCTAAAACTATGGATAATTTTATATATTATATCATTTATATTATTTTTTATATATATATTATAGAGAGAGTTTTAATGTTCTCTTCTGTTGTTGTATGTATTTCCTTAAAATGAGTTGCAAAGCTAGTATAGTATGAAAAATTATTTATAAATATATATCCTAAGTTGGCCCAACTTGCATAATATTTCAAATGATTTTAAAGCCAGCATCCATTCTCGGTAATCTCATTGTTTCATATTCTGAAGACTGCAGTTTAGCTCAAGGGGGGTTCCACGGTTAACCACAGTGTCTTCAGGCATTAACTCTAAAATAACATTGGGATTATCAAGGGACAAAACTGCAGAAGAAACAACAGGATGAATACCAATGGATTCATTCCTCAAGTAAACAAGATTTATTCTTGACATTCCCTGCATCACATCCTTATAAATCTGCTCTGACTCCAATTAAGAAGAAGAAAAAAACCAGTTTGGCCCCTTACTGATCACTATTGTCAGTGCTTTTGTATTCCTTTAAATGGCTATATTCCCCGTTTCCCCCATATGTCAATCTTTGTTAAAATTTCTGGTATGAGGCTCAGGAGACAATAACTGCCACACGAGACTGCAATTTGAAATGAAGGAAATGGAAAGTAACTGCCTTAAATCTATAAAGAAGAACTAAAAGAATAGAAAGGAGGAAGGTTAGAAAGTTATCTATTGCTTTTAAGGAGCTATTGTAAACAAATCCTTGATCTTGGAAAAGGTGTGGGCATTGCTGTTCTCTATGGCTTTCAAAACAAGAGTAAATTCCAAAAGTATTATACTTACTTGTGGTAACGCTTTGTAAAGTGATATAAGCCATTTATTTTGAATATTCTGTTATTAATCTTAAGACTCCATTTTACCCTGTAAATCAACTGAAATTGACTGAGGGTGTAATTCACCAATGATATCACTAAACCTCACTTTGAGTTCTTTTCACTAAATCCCCAAGGGCCCTATTCCATGTTGCCATTTGCAGGAAGCCGCTAAAGGGAAAAAATTGGTACCAGCTTCCTGTTATCAGGTCTATTCTTACTCAGCCTTAGTTTTAGTAGCTCCATTCTAAGTAATTGGTAGTCGCAAACAGATACCAGCTGGGACATCAAAGCCTAGTGCGACCCTGCCATGAACTTGAGAGAACAGGGTCACATAAGGCTGTCGGAAGAACTCTGGGAACTATTTCTCGCCGCAGTCTTCCGCTGTGTACAGTTAGAAGAAGCAGTGGGTCACACTGCCGTTTTCGCAAGTGGGTTTAGAGGTAAGTAAAGAATTCTTAGGAATCTTTATTTTTTCACTCAACACCAGGCTCAAAGAGAGAACACTGTCTCAAGCTGCAAACAGCTCACTGTTCTCATTTTATGCTGGTATATATATTTTTTAAATAAAGTATTTTACCTGGAAGGATACATTGAGATTTCTTTAGTTTCAAGTATGTCCTGGGTAGGCAAGTATGTACTGTACCATTTGGTGTCTTGTCCAAGGACACTTACTGGAGCCTTGCTCTGGCTGGGATTTGAGCCTGTGTCTCTATGGTTACAGAGCAGTGATGTTGCCTCTACTCCATCCAGCCAGAACAGCTTAGTTGGATCTGGACCCTGAAACGGTCCTCTGTACCAAAGTTGCATTTTATTAACGTCATTGTTTCTACCAATTAGGCAGTTTGCTGTTGAACTGGTTAATACAGCCTATATTATTATTATTATTGTTATCATTTATATAGCGCCAACGGTTTCTGCAGCGCTTTACAATAACCAAAGAGAACGAAATACATATAAACGGACATAGGATGGAAACAAGAGGTGTAGAGGGCCCTGCTCATAGAAGCTTACAGTCTAGAGGGTTTGGGGTTGAGGAAGACAAGAGGAATTGCACTAGATAGCAGGATCATTAGTGCCAGTGGTTTGGGAATGGTGGGGCCATACAAGCGGCTTCAATCATGTATGAGTGGGTGAGCAGAGGGATGAGTTGCATCAGTGATGCAGTACGCTAATCTGAAGAGATGGGTTTTGAGGGATTTCTTTAAGGCCTAAAGGTCAGGGGAGAGTTTGATAGGGTGAGGCAAGTCATTCCACAAGACTGGTGCTGCCCTTGAGAAGTATTGGAGGCGAGAGTTGGCCGTGCGTGTGTAGATCGATGACAGGTGGAGATCACCTGCTGAACGGAGTTGTCTAGATGGGAAGTGTTTGCAGAGTAACGAAGACATGTAGGGAGGGGTTGAGTTATTGAGTGATTTGAACGTGAGCATCAGTATTTTAAACTGTATCCTGAAACGTACAGGAAGCCAATGGAGGGACCGGCAGAGGGGGGAGGTACGCGTGGTGCATCTAGTGAGAAAAATAAGCCTGGCCCCTGCATTCATTACAGATTGCAAAGGGGCATTACAGGAGTTCGGGAGGCCAATAAGGAGCGACAAGAGCATGAACCAGAGCATGAACCAGCACTTTTGCGGTATCTTGTATGATTCTAAATTGTATGATGGGGAAATGAGAAAACTGACACTGTTTGGTCTTATGATATATATATATTCAGCTTAATATGAAAAAATATTATTGGTACATGAAACAATATTGTGCAAAATATTCTATTTAATAATTGCTTAAATCATTGCTGATTGCTGTACTTATGATGTCCATGATTTCATGATCTTTAAAAGTAGGTTTTGCACTGTATGTGGAAAATGTCATTATATCTCATGCATTTAACCATCACTCCTGTCAGAGCGGCACCCAGAAGCGAAACATTTTGGGGACATTTCTTTTCATATTTTGTATTTTTTAAAAATGTCTAAAAATTATGTTCAAACAAAAAAGCGAACAAATTAAAGAAAATATTTTAATCTTGTATATCTATCAAGTGCAATCTATTTGAAATTGCTGCTCCTGATAGGTTTCTGTGACAAATTACACCATTTTTATATCTGTATTTGTAAACATAAAATAGATTTATTAAGTCAAACTTAATTATGAAAGGAAAGATTTGTGTAAAAAGTAACTGTCTTTAATTGCTTAAAAGCTAAAAAACAAAACAAATAAAAATGTTGGAGTTGTTACCCAAATATACTTGAGGCCAGGAGCTCCCATTTTCTCTTGAAAGAAACTCTATTATATCCACAATAAAGAAACACTTAACTTGTAACATGTCATCCATTATTGGTGCAAACTGCTCACTCATCTGATTGAATGCGCATATTGCTTGATCCTGTATAGTAGACTTTATGGATACTTAGCTAATTTACATAATTATTTGCATCTAATTGAAATTATGAGTCTGTTATGAATTTTAATTCATGTCTTGTCTCATGATGTGCTTAACAGAATCTAATGTGATCATCCACATTCATTTCTTTTACCCAGGCTTAGTGCAAAGGATGTATCATTTTTTTTTGGCCAGTGCCTGTCTATGATTAGAAACAGAAATTACGAAGGAGGGATGGAGAAGAACGAGCTATTCCATAAAAAGCTCATTCTTTTCTTCTAGAGCCAAATTTTACCTACTGCTCAACACTGGTCGTAACTCCAAAAAAACAGAAAAAACAGGTCCTCGCCCAAACTTAACAGACAATTAACAAGCAATGGAAAGAAATGCAGCACAGGTGTTATCTTAGCACCATACACCATAGTAATGGATCTGGTCAGCAATTTCACTGCTGTTGCAGTAGGCTCTATTATACATGTATCCTTTATAAAAAGATGTATGTATATGTTCTTGATTATTTCAGTGGACTGTGAATAACTAAAAGATCTATTCTCTCCAAGTTGTGAACGTTAATGACTGAGCCATTAAGTATAACTGCCCCATTTATTAAAGCTAATGTCCCTCCTTCTATTTCACCCGAGCTACAAACTCCCATTTCAGCTCTGCTGATGCGGCTACCTATTGTAAATTAATTCCTAGACTTTGAATATGGCGGTAATGAAAATAGGAAGTGGTGTTAAGTGATTTGTATGCTCCAGCATCTCCTTTGTTGGTAGATCGATGGACACGGAGAGCTCATACTCATATCAGAGTAGTCCTATGGACTGTCAAGTATCCATTAGTAGCTTCAAAGCCTTATGAGGCAAGCAACTCACTCGTAATTGATCTGGTAACAGGGAGCGGCTAGTGACTAATAGATCATACTGTCTTTTGGTATTTGAGGCTCCCTCTTTCCGTCTTGGCCTGAATGAGAGCCAAAGATTCTTACAGTGACCAGCTGACTGATTTTATCGGGCTTTTCTTCAGTGGGCCCAGTTCTTGTCTACAACATTTCTATATGTGTTTGTAAGTAGCTGGAAAATGTATGTCTGTAAAGCAAATATATCTTTATATACCATAATGAATGCAATTAAAAATGATTTCGATGTCTAGCAAGGTATACATTAAAACTATGTATGAAGAACTCATATTCAAAAGAGGTGAAAGTGTGCATGTTAATGTATAAATGTAGAAGTTGTGAATTTTGAAAAGTTTCTTGTTCTGAGCCTATTCAAAGGGTAGCATTAGTGAAGGGAATCATAATAAATGGTGTAATGGTTCCATATTGCAGTCATTTGAGTGTCCTCTAGCCTTTTCTAATGCTGGAAAACATTCATGGAATATATAATGTATTTTGATGGGATGATGCCAAATCCTGTGATCTCTTAATGCATGTCTATAGGGAAATATTTAGTTTACATTTGTCAAGTCAGATATGAAACAGCATCATTTTATACCGACAAATTTACATCTCTCTATCATCTTTCTATGCACTAATGATAATTATTTGCTATTGTTCTTCTCAATAGGTACATGGCCATCATCCACCCTCTCAAACCGAGGTTATCTGCCACTGCAACTAAAATAGTCATCTGTGTCATCTGGGGATTTGCATTTTCTTTGGCATTTCCCCTGGGGTATTATGCAACAGTGGAGCCTTTCCATGATCGTGACGTGTGTTATCTGGAGTGGCCGGGATATGAGCTAAACCGAAAATACGAGAAAATGTGAGTGTGATATATATAGTGCTCGGAAAGTGATTAACAACCTGCATGCTTCTGTGAATTAAGTATTTTATAGGAAAATGTTGAAACGGTATGCACAAGCAACATTTTATCATTTCGTTGGGGTCCACATCCCACCAAACTGGATCCATCTGACAAAGACGGGAGGTTCAATCATGACTCTAATAAAGAAAATTGCTTTGCTTAATTATATCATATAACTCTTTATGACCATGTGCCATGCTGCTTGTTAAGATAGTTGGACCTGTATATTTTTTATTATATCACCTGTAAATCTGAAGTAATTATCTGAGATTGATGTCAATGTCAAACACTAATGTCGATTGCTTGAAGAGTCGTCTTTCTCTCTCTCCTTGCCCACACTCTTACACCCTAGAGCAGGGATTAACATCCCTTGCCTTCCATGTGTTTTTGGAAATGTAAATGTAGCTTCAAAACATCTGGATGCCCAAGGTTGCTGACCCATGTCATAGATCCTTAGCAAATTTCGACAAATTGGTAAAATCAGATAGCTATATCTATTATATTTAATATACTAGAGGTTTTTCCGTAATGAATTGATTATTTGAAGAAAAATACAGTGTACACACATACATATTAATGTATATATGTAATATTTTTACATTGTTGCATACAAATTAAACCTCAAGAAACTTTTATATAACTTCTATAAATTGCTGTTAATATATTTCGTTTGAAGAGAATTTATACGTGTTGATAAAGTGCCTGCTCATGTTTAAAAAATGGCCACTATTATATACATAGTTGTAGTGTATATGCATTAAACATTAGCTTACTGTACTTTGTGCATCCTATACCCAACATGGGGGGGGCATAATCATGAATTAGCATATTGATAAGTGAGATACTACAAAGTGCAGGTGCAAATTACCATCGGGATGCAGACAGCCAAAAGTTAGCACCTCCTAAAAGCTGGTGTTAAATGATTTTGCAATTGCAGAATCATTTAACACCCCCTAAACCCCCCATTAAATCCCATGCTTACCTCTCATCCCACAGCGAGCAGGGTGGTCCGAACCACAGCTTCTTCTGGCCGTGAGCTGAGAGAGACTGGGAACAATTAGTTCTCAGTCTCCCTACGCGAATCACGCAATGGCACTGCGTGATCTTGAAAGCGCACAGGCTGGAGGCGCACCCCTGAGCTAGCGCCTGCCCCGAATACCATGCTAACATGGGGACACTACAGGAAAATCTGCAGGTGCAGAATTTCCCCGTTAGCGCCCCCATGTTAGCGTTAACTATGGAATAGAGTCCCAAGTGCAAAGCTCACACTAAATGCAGAAATACAGAATTTTAAACCGTTTGGAAGCCAGGAAAGAGTGGTCAACAAAGGAGGAAGATAAAGAGCGAAGTTCAAACTATATGTAGTGTATGTATCAACTAGATTGTGCTTTTTTCAATTCTTGCTAGGAGAGCTGCTGCCTTGTAGTTATTTACAAATTTTCTTCTGTTGCACATAGCCACTAATCTTCTGCATCAGCACTGAGGGCAATGATCATTCTGCGCATCTGAATTTTATTAAATCTGTGTTATATTCCACCACAATACCCTTATCTCCTATTATCTGCTGGCCTCTGTTTTTCTGCTTGCACAAAGAATAATCTTGTCCAAGCATGCATCTTCGCTAATGGTTCATTGAAAAGCAGACTGCTTATTGCTTCCAGATATTAAAGCAGTAAATTATATTTCCTTCAAATGTGATCTTTACAAACCATCAACTTGCTGTTCCTGCGGATACACTGGTGATGTATCACAGTGTAACACTATAACAGTGGTGTGCCACTGGTTTATTCTTTATTAAAAATACATTTAGATTTCCAGCCTTGACACTTATGGGACATTTAAATGGAAAGGAAAAGATATTGCGAATGTAGACTTGTTCCTTTTTTTGGTCTCACCATGGAGCACAATTAGTCTTTTTGGATGTTGCATGTGTTTTGGCATCATGACTCATAAACCTCCGCTCGACAAGTATTTATATTATATTGATTTTATAATATAAATACTTATCGAGCAGAGGTTTATGATTCACGATATATCTAGAAGTAGCTAGTATTTTCTTACACAGAACCTATACTTTAGGCTAGCAACACCATAAAGAAAATAAATGAACAAAGTGCTATATTTTATATATATATATATATATACAGTTGTGTTCAAAATTATTCAACCCCCACTGAAATTGAGTGTTTTGGCCAGTTTGACAATGATTTTGATCATTCAGTCATCTTGCTTATAATTAAATCAAAGAGGCACGTGTAGGTCAGACAAATATAACATCTATAATATAATTGAGTAAGGCTTGGCGTGTCCATCGCCAAGCCTTACTCTGCGCGTGCAACCAGCGGCGGTTGGTTGCGCGCGCATGCAACCGCCGCGGCACGAGCCGGCTGTGCGCTCGCCACGGCGGTTACAAGATGCACACAGCAGCCGGGTAGAGGCTGCGCTCGCAGCCTCTACCCGGCTGCCACGCGCATCCAACCCCCGAGTGGCGAAGGGAAAGTTCCCTCCACCGCTCGGGGGTTGGATGCGCGCGGCAGCCGGGTAGAAGCTGCGCTCGCAGCCTCTACCCGGCTGCCGCGCGCATCCATCCCCGAGCGGCGAAGGGAAAGTTCCCTCACTTCCGCTCTTTGAAGGACCCAAGCCGCGGTCACGTGACCGCGGCTTGGGTCCTTCAACGACCGGAAGCAGGGAAACTTTCACTTCGCCGCTCGGGAAGGTAAGTATGAGGAGCTCATGGGGCGGCTGTCCGAATGCCGATAGAGCATTCGAACAGCCGCCCCATGTCTGGTCTGGGGTCTGAGCTGGGGGGCATATAGCCATGAGAGGTGGGGGGCAAATATCCGAGAGGTGGGGGGCAAATATCCATGAGCTGGGGCATATATCCATGAGAGGTGGGGGCCAAATATCCATGAGCTGGGGCAGTATCCACGTGCTGGGGCAGTATCCACGAGCTGGGGCAGTATCCACGTGCTGGGGCAGTATCCACGTGCTGGGGCAGTATCCACGAGCTGGGGCAGTATCCACGTGCTGGGGCAGTATCCACGAGCTGGGGCAGTATCCACGTGCTGGGGCAATATCCACGAGCTGGGGCAGTATCCACGTGCTGGGGCAGTATCCACGTGCTGGGGCAATATCCACGAGCTGGGGCAGTATATCCACGTGCTGGGGCAGTATCCACGAGCTGGGGCAGTATATCCACGAGCTGGGGCAGTATATCCACGTGCTGGGGCATATATCCACGTGCTGGGGCAGTATATCCACGTGCTGGGGCATATATCCACGTGCTGGGGCAGTATATCCACGTGCTGGGGCAGTATATCCACGAGCTGGGGCATATATCCACGAGCTGGGGCATATATCCACGAGCTGGGGCAGTATATCCATGAGCTGGGGCAGTATATCCACAATAGACTGCCCTCTGGGCAGGCTTTCTACCTTGTAACATTTATAATGAAATAACCACAAATGTCTTTTCTGTGCTCACATCATTATCAGTTTTATTCAACCCCCAAGTGACATTCAATCTTAGTACTCAGTACAACATCCTTTTACAGTTATAACAGCTTTTAAACGTGAAGCATAGCTTGACACAAGTATCTTGCAGCGATCTACGGGTATCTTCGCCCATTCGTCATGGGCAAAAGCCTCCAGTTCAGTCACATTCTTAGGCTTGCGCACTGCAACTGCTGTCTTTAAGTCCCACCAGAGGTTCTCAATCGGATTTAAGTCGGGTGACTGCGATGGCCACTCCAAAATGTTCCAGCCTTTAATCTGCAACCATGCTCTAGTGAACTTGGTGGTATGCTTGGGATCATTGTCCTGTTGAAAGCACCAACGTCTCCCAAGCCTCAGGTTTGTGACGGACTGCATCACATTGTCATCCAATATCTCCTGGTACTGAAGAGAATTCATGGTACCTTGCACACGCTGCAGCTTCCCTGTACCTGCAGAAGCAAAACAGCCCCAAAGGATGATTGACCCCCGCCATGCTTCACAGTAGGCAAGGTGTTCTTTTCTTCATAGGCCTTGTTCTTCCTCCTCCAAACATAGCGTTGATCCATGGGCCCAAACAGTTCTAATTTTGTTTCATCAGTCCACAGAACACTATCCCAAAACTTCTGTGGTTTGTCCACATGACTTTTGGCATACTGCAGTCGACTCTTCTTATTCTTTGGAGACAGCAAGGGGGTGCGCCTGGGAGTTCTGGCATGGAGGCCTTCATTACGCAGTGTGCGCCGTATTGTCTGAGCTGAAACTTCAGTACCCACATCTGACAAATCTTTTCTCAGTTCCTCAGCAGTCACACGGGGACTTTTCTCCACTCTACGCTTCAGGTAGCGCACAGCAGTCGAAGTCAGCATCTTCTTTCTGCCACGACCAGGTAGCGTTTCAACAGTGCCCTTTGCCTTGAATTTGCAAATGATGCTTCCTATGGTCTCTCTTGGTATGTTTAACATCTTTCCAATCTTCTTATAGCCATTGCCCTTCCTGTGAAGAGTAATCACCTCTTCTCTTGTCTTCCTGGACCATTCTCTTGACTTCACCATGTTTGTAACCACACCAGTAAATGTCTAGAAGGAGCTGAGTATCACAGTCATTTTAAAGCTGCCTAATTGGTGCTTATTATGCTTTATTGCTGCTCCGTGACATCCACAGGTGTTTTCAATACCTGATTGAAAACACTTGAATGAACCTCTGTTCTTCAGAGTGGTAGTCTTTAAGGGGTTGAATAATTGTGTCAATGAAGAATTCACAAAAGAAACATTTACTACTGTATTACAAAACCAATTGATGTCATTTTAGTTGCATATGGTTCTTTAAAAAGTCCTTGTAGGATTTCATTCTGAATACAATTACAAATGTACACTAAATTCCCTAAAACCCTTTACAGCATTGGGGGTTGAATAATTTTGAACACAACTGTATATATAATATATATAGTGTCTACAAGGGTTGTGGTGGTGGACTAAAAGTGAGATAAAAAGCCTCCACACTATAATAAGTGTGTTTATTATTGCAGAAGCCACCTGCACATCATAGCAATTCAAAGAATTGCATCCCAGTTATCCAACTGGTTGCATAACCTTATCTCTGCTAGAAAGCCATAGTTTGGCATAGCATTGATTTTAGGGTTCTGTGTAATAACAGATCCAGGATGCATAAAAGTGAGACTGAGGTCATTTGCATATCCTACCCAGAGTTCCTCTCTGCATATAGGGAATGTGGCACAGGAACTTTGGGATGTAATGCTTTGAATTGCTATGATGTGCAGGTGGCCTCTGCAATAATAAACACTATATATATATATATATATATTAGCTGGAATATATATATATATATATATAGCTGGAACTGCAAAGATAGTTAATTTTATTTTGTTTCCTGATATCTGGTGGACCAATTCCTGCAGCTGTGTAAGGTCAGGGGCAAGGACTGAGACTGAATTGTGATCAGGTGCACGTTGGCTGTGCTATTCCATCAGGGGAAGCATATGGTGTTGGTTTTACAGATAAATGTGATATCTAACAGAAACATAGAAACATAGAAACATAGAAAGATGTCGGCAGATAAGAACCTTTCGGCCCATCTAGTCTGCCCAATTACATGGATACTTTACTTGGATTTATCTTTTGTTTAGGATAGCCTTATGCCTATCCCATGCTTGCTTAAATTCAATTACTGTTTTGGCCTCTACCACTTCAACTGGAAGACTGTTCCATGTATCCACCACCCTCTCAGTAAAATAATGCTTCCTGATGTTACTTTTAAACCTTTGCCCCTCTAATCTAAGACTATGTCCTCTTGTTTTGCTACTTTGTTTCCTTTTAAATATACTCCCTTCCTCTACCTTGTGGATTCCCTTTACGTATTTAAATGTTTCTATCATATCTCCTCTGTCTCGTCTTTTTTCCAAGCTGTACATGTTAAGATCATTAAGCTTTCCTGGTAACTTTTCTCCTTCAAGCCGTACACCATTTTAGTAGCCAAATACACAAATACAGTCGTACCTGTATTTGTGCTCCACCAGGGGGTCCTTTTGTCCCATACTAGACTTTCACATAAATAATGGGCCACACCAAAGTAACCATAAAAAAAATCTTTATGGGAAAGCTAGGGAACTGGCGGGTGTCCCACAGAGCCGTAGAGACCATTGGTTTATTTGGGATACTTATTCTGTCAAGGTATGATGTTGATTGTATATGTTTCGTTCCCGTATTCTAAATGTCATGTTTGGTTGCAACATACCCATGTACCCTTCCCCCTGACTTTTTTCTTTTATGCACCCCATCCTTCCTTTGATTTTTCTATGTGAAAATAATAAAAAACGTTATACCTTAAAAAAAAAAGAATCTTTATTCACCGCGTAAGGGGGCTAAAATTGTGACATTCCAACGCTAGGCCTTAGTCATGCAGCATGACTAATGCCTAGAGCCGACACATCTCAATTCTAGCACCCTTGGGCAGTGAATAAAGATTCTTTTTATGGCTACTTTGGTGTGGCCCTACATTTTTGTGATAATCCTTTGATGGGATATCACAGACAGTACTTACCTGGTCCCAGCATCCAGGGTCAATATGTTTCACAATACGTGGGAAAAATATATTTGGAATATTTCCCTATCTATTCAACCCAAGGCATAAAAGACCCACTTTAAGACCTTAAAGCACACTAGTCATACTTATCTACAGAGAGCTAAGATCTTGGTAATAACATTGACACAGTGGCGTCACTAGGGTTGGTGTCACCCGGTGCGGTAACTTATGGTGTCACCCCCCCCCCCCGAGTTTTACAGATTTTATTTTTAACTACTCTTACTCCTAAATCAGTACTCCCATATAACACTGAATGCTCATACACACAGCGCACATTACTGTGAGGTTTATTGCTGTGGAGCTCTCTCATATGCTCACACAACTTTTTGCCAACTGCCAGCAAGTACGTTGCCTGTTCGAAGGCAGTGAAAGCACACATGGATATATATTGCCCCCAGCAGCTCTGGATATATATTGCCCCCAGCAGCTCACCCATGGATATATATTGCCCCAGCTCACATATGGATATATTGCGCCTCAGCTCACATATGGATATATTGCGCCTCAGCTCTCATGGATACTGTCCCCAGCACACATGGATATGCCCCAGCTCCTCTCATGGATATTGCCCCAGCTCCTCTCATGGATATTGCCCCAGCTCCTCTCATGGATATACTGCCCTAGCTCCTCTCATGGATATACTGCCCCAGCTCCTCTCATGGATATACTGCCCCAACTGCTCTCATGCATATACTGCCCCAGCTGCTCTCATGGATTTTGCCCCAGCTCCTCTCTTGAATTTTGCCCCAGCTCATGGATATGCCCCAACACATGGATATGCCCCAGCTCATGGATACTGCCCCAGCTCATGAATATACTGCCCCAGCTCATGGATATACTGCCCCAGCTCATGGATACACTGCCCCAGCACATGGATATACTGCCCCAGCACATGGATATACTGCCCCAGCTCATGGATATACTGCCCCAGCAGCTCATGGATATACTGCCCCAGCAGCTCATGGATATACTGCCCCAGCTCATGGATATACTGCCCCAGCAGCTCATGGATATACTGCCCCAGCTCATGGATACTGCCCCCAGCTCATGGATACTGCCCCAGCAGCTCATGGATATGCCCCAGCAGCTCATGGATATGCTCCAGCAGCTCATGGATATGCCCCAGCACCTCATGGATTTGCCCAGCAGCTCATGGATACTGCCCCAGCTCACATGGATATGCCCCAGCACCTCATGGATATGCCCCAGCAGCTCATGGATATGCCCCAGCTCCTCATGGATATGCCCCAGTTCCTCATGGATACTGCCCCAGCTCCTCTCATGGATATGCCCCAGCTCCTCTCATGGATATTGCCCCAGCACCTCATGGATATACCCCAGCACCTCATGGATATGCCCCAGCACATGGAATGCCCCAGCAGATGGATACTGCCCCAGCAAATGGATATGCCCCAGCACCTCATGGATATGCCCCAGCTCACCTCCGCCGCATGTTCGCTCCCTCTGAGCGTCCGATGGCGCGTAGCTTGGGCGCTCACCTGGGGGAGCCACGTGACCAGCCGCGATTGGCTGGTGACGTGTTTCCCCCAGGCGAGCGCCGAAGCTGCATGCTTCAGACGCTCGCAGGGAGCGAATACGCGGCGGAGGGTGAGACACCCGCCCTTAGGGTGACGGTGTCACCCTAAAGGCGGGTGTCACCTGGTGCGGGACGCCCACCCCCACGTTAAGGACCTATTAGAGCGGCTGGTGGTTACATAGTTACATAGGCTGAAAAAAGACATGCGTCCATCGGGTTCAGCCTCTCACACAACACCTACTGCTGTTGATCCAAAAGAAGGCAAAAACCCAGTTTGAAGTGCTTGCCAATATGCAACAAACTGGGGAAAAATTCCTTCTTGACCCCAGAATGACAGTCAGATTTCTCCTTGGATGAAGAAGCTTACCCACATATTAAATATTATAACCTTTAATATTCTGTGTCTGCAGGAAGTCATCCAGTTGTTTTTTACAAGTCTGTACAGTCTCTGACCCAACCACCTCAACAGGCAGAGAATTCCACAGCTTTATTGTTCTCACCGTAAAATAACCCTTCCTATGCTGTAGGCTGAATTTCCTTTCATCCAGTCTAAATGGGAGACCTCGTGTCCTGTGTATAGTCCTGTTAATGAATAGGTTTCCAGACATTGGTTTACAATGGTCCCCTATATATTTATATAAGGTTATCAGATCCCCTCTAAGGCGCCATTTCTCTAAACTAAACAGGTTTAAGCTTGTTAGTCTTTCCTCATAACTTAACCCTTCCATTCCCCTTATTAATTTAGTCACCCGTCTCTGCAATTTTTCTAGCGCTATAATATCCTTTCTTAAGACAGGTGCCCAAAATTGCATGGCATATTCAAGGTGCGGTCTTACCATTGATTTATACAGAGGCAAAATTATGTTTTCATTCCGAGAGTCAACTCCCCTTTTAATGCATGCCAGTACTTTGCTGGCCTTGGCTGCTGCTGTTTGACATTGCACATTGCTACTTAGTTTGAAGTCTATGATTATTCCCAAATCCTTCTCCTGCTTGGATTTCCCTAACTCCGTACCATTTAGGGTATAAGTTGCTTGTGTGTTCTTCACTCCAAAGTACATAACTTTGCATTTATCTACATTAAATTTCATCTGCCATTTAAGTGTCCAATGCCCCAATCTATCTAAATCCCTCGGCAGCAAAGTAACATCCTGCTCACATTGCAGATGACACAAAACTAGGAAAAGTAATACAAACACTGATACATGACTTTCAATGCCTATCTCAAGGTCATTTATAAATAAATTGAATAAAATTGGTCCTATAACAGACCCCTGAGGGACACCACTTACCACTGATGTCCATCTTGAAAATGTACCATTTATGACCACTCTCTGTACCCTATCTTTTAGCCAGTTTCCTATCCAAGAACAAGTATTTTCATCTAGACCAATTTTTCTTAATTTAAATAGTAACCTTTTGTGTGGAACTGTGTCGAAAGCTTTGTTAAAATCCAAGTAAATCACATCCACTGCAACCCCCTGATCTACACTTCTACTTACTTCCTCATAGAATGTAATATTTTTTTAAATATTTTGAATAAAAAAGTATTTCTCTGCAAAGAATACATTTGTTGGACAGTGTTTATAACACTGTAACTCAGTAATACATTACATTGTCCTTCGGATCTCTTGGACAATGATTTGTTTTAAAAAACAAATAGAAGTCCATGTCTGTCCTTCGATATTTCGAGATTTATTAGTATCTTTTTTTGTGCATTTCTGTAGTTCATAAATCATTACACTCCGCTGTTATCTGCCATATGTAGATAAAATCCCAACTGTTAAATTTCAGTGACCCGAATTAGTGGCACACACTGTACATATCCGGAGTGATTTATATGTGATTATGAAAGGTTGCTGTATTGTGCCATTAGCTGCACCTTACTCTGGATGCAAAGCAAATCGCTGACCCCTTTCATCTATTACACCTTGCCCTTCAATCACTGCTAGTTCCAAAAGCACATGGTTAGAACATTCTGTACGGTGTATATTCTCTCCTACCTGCTCAAAACCCAATAACACAATTTGTATCTATTCTAAACTCATTTCCACATCCTGTCTGTGTCAGTTTTTAGTCTATCAGTTCTGCTTATTCAGAGGTGTTCCAAGTTTCGTTGTTAACATAGATGGTCTTTTAATTGGCCTCATTCTGAACTCAGTATATTTTGTGCATTATTGTGTTTGTGTATTAAAAACCTCTTGTCTAAAATCCAGTAAAACATCCTGGTTGACTATGAAAGTGACTGTAAATCACTTTTCTACTGGACAAAATGTTATAGCTGTAGCACTAATTTTAAGACTACTATATAGCTTTTCCATCAAAATTTAATAATCAAAATAAAATTGCATATCATCATCTTATAGAGTTCATGCAGTGCAAATGTTAAAGATATCACAGACTTCTCTTGTATGTTTTTTGTTCTTTTGTGCATCTTCTCATTAGAACCTTATTTTTAAGTAGACCTAATATGAGTGATGGACTGACATTTCCTCCGCACCAATTCTTTGTGTTATTAGCTCCTAAAGCTATACAGTGGCTTACCCATACTAGAGCCGGCAATAGTGAGATGCTAATGGTCAAGGTCCTGTGCCATATTTTGCCATTGGCTGAACCCTAGTAATGGCACAGCCATGATAAGAGCCATTTTTTTCCATATACATACTATAAAAGAGGGCACAATTAGAAGTCCAAAAATAATTCTAGTTATCCAAGTTCCGGCAGAAGAATACCTTCAGACTTTATACAATAACCTTGTCATTCTTCCTGGAACAGGAACAGAGGGCAATGGTCAAAGTAGGTATTAAGGGACAGACTACCAGGTATATTTTGTTACTGTTTTTACTTTATTTTTATTCTAGTTGTAATGGAATTTTTATTTTCGCCATATATTTATTTATTTATTTATAAAGGATTTTACCAGGAAGGATACATTGAGATTTCTCTTGTTTTCAAGTATGTCCTGGGTTCAAGAACATTGAAATGTTACCGTTGTTACAGAAATACAAAGTAATACAATGCAAGATATTAAAAAACAACACAAATATACAGATTAACAGAAAATAAATATGTAAGTAAAATACAGTAGTCATTATGTTACATGTTGACAGGCGCATTCCGCATTGAGGTATGTTAATAGGGAGCTATATCATTAATGATCCTCTCAGAGACCAAGTAGCTCATAACTGTCATGTCCGGAAAACAGATACAATGCCTGCCATAGTAGTTTGAGTGCACAGAGTTAAGGAAAAATGATCGCTGATTGTTCATAACACCTAGAAGATAGACATTGTGAAAACATCAGTACACGAGTTCATTAAATAATTTTGTGCATACACAATGCTCCCTTATTTTCAGAAATGATTCATAAAAATCATACAGGTCTCACAATTCATTCTAAATTATGCCCAAAATCAAGAAAAACAGACTTAACCATTGGAACATCTTGCTCCTCATGATCAAAATAAAAGAGACAATTTCCACAGTATGTACACACTTAATAAGCTCCCAGTTCACAGCGCATCTCTCGAATTAGCCTGCCTGGGAGGCTGTGCTCCAAGACAGGAGATCTCAGTGATTTGGCTCCTGTGTAACCAAAACAAATTTAAAAGAAAATTTAAAGAAAACAAAAGTTGCTTAGGCTCTAGATGATGGATGTACCTTATTTGAAATTATTTCTTATTTTGCTTCACAATTATATTTTAGCAGCTGTGCTATGCGAAGTATGTGGTAAGGACGTAATTCTAAATGTTAAATATTAAAGGGTATATGATTGCAAAGCAGAATAATATCAGATTGTTCTTAATTAAGTAATTTAACGCCTTCTCTACCAAATGATTTTTCCTTAAAACCACTAGCAGGACCCGGCAGTTTTACGGAAAATTACTGACCTGGAGTCCATTTTAAACAAATTTAATTTGCAATAAACAAATTTTCTTTCAACTGCTCCAGAACTAGATGACATTGACCTTCTTCTATATTGGAAACCAACAGCTGTTTTTGAAGATTGAGTACACTCGAGTTGACAGTGACGCAGTTAAGATCCAGGGGAATTAAGATCAGTTTCTGAATCTTGCACCAGCAGGTATAAATATAAAAAAAACATAAATCCAGCTTTTTTGACTTTCATGTAAAGGATGTAAGGGATAATAGAGTGTAGCAGTGGTCACGCCACTTGTTGTTGGTGATGTTTGAGACATTCGTTCGACACATTCTTGCCCTTTACAGGGAGAGGGCATCTTTATTTTTTTAAACACATATTTATTGAAGAAGGTCATATTCACACATGTTGTACATCAAAGAAGTGTCTAGACAGTTCTTGTTAGGTGATTTCCCCAAATTTCTATTGAGTGGGGGTTATTTGGAGACCATATTGCTTGCAAATATAGATAATTATTTTCATGCAAGAATCTTCACAGATATGGGTTTTGGTGCCAGAGTGAGAAGCAGGGAAGAAAGGTAACAGCCCTGCACTAAAATACGTTTTAAACTCCTCTTCAAGCCCTATTTAACTGAGCCATTAACACTGAGAAGTGAGCTGCAATCTATAACAGTCTGACTTGTTAATTCTAATGGGATGTATAATGAATTCAGGCTGCATTAGAGTTGAAGCTCTGGTGGTTGAGGACCTTTTATGTGGGTGGAAATAAGCGTGCAGATTCTTTAATTAAACAGCATTCAATATGTACATCACAGTCTTCACAGCCTGCTACATCCCAGCAAAAATAAATAAGAACTGAAATTTCAAAAATACCATTACTACCCTCACAAGCAGATCTTTTTCATGTCTACCCTCACACGTCTAATTCCTTCCCTCCCATTACTGAACAAGAGGTCTTTTTACGATCCTCTCCTCCTACCACTTGCCCACTCAATCCCATTTCCTCACACCTTACGAGACCATTACTCCTCTGGTACCATCCTTGACCCACACCGTAAATCTGTCATTATCCTCTGTGGTTTTCCTGCTCCCTTCAAACATGCCACCATAGTCTCCCCATTCTAAAAACCCCATCTCTAGATCCAACTGCCCTGACTAACTTCCGCCCTCTATTTCTGCTCCCTTTCACCTCCAAACTCCTTGAAAAACGTGCAAACTCTTGACTGATTGACTACTTCAAGGCTCATTTTCTTCTTGACAAGCTACAGTCTGATTTTCACTCCCTGCACGCGACAGAAACCGCTCTAACTAAATTAACTAATGACCACGTCACTGCCAAATCTAGTGGGCATTACTCCCAAGTTATCCTTCTTGACCTCTCTGCTGCCTTTGACACGGTAGACTATTCCCTCCTCGTATACACTCTTTCTGACATAGGCCTTCAAGCTTCTACTCTTTCATTGTTCTCATCCTTTCTGTCCTAACAATCATTCAGTGTCTCTTTTTCTGGCAGTACCTCCTCCCTGCAACCTGTCTCAGTTGGGGTTCCTCAAGGTTCAGTATCGGCCCTCTTCTTATTTCGATTTATACTGCCTCTCTAGGCAAGCTGATAAGCCCCTTTGGATTTCATTACCACCTATATGCTGACAACACCCAAATGTACTTTTCCTCCCCGATCTCTCTCCTGGATCGTGTAACTGACTGTCTCTCTGCTGTCTCTAACTGAATATCTTTCCGCTTCCTTAAACTCAGTCTTGCCAGAATTGAAATTCTTGTCATTTCTCCTTCCAAGAGAAATTCCAAGCCACCTATCTCTTTACACATAAGTGGAGCCTTCATTAGCCCAATGCCTCAAGTTTGTTTCCTTGGTCTCATTTTCAACTCTGACATTACATTCTCTCCCCACATCCAGACAGTGACCAAATCCTGTTTTTAGCAACTTACTGTAACGTTGGGGGCTTCCAGCCTTTCCGGTGTGCTTGACGGCAGCAGGTTTGATGCTGCTTGCTCACCAACGCCCGGTTTAAATTGAAACAGGCAGGGAGGTGGCTGCATGAGGTGCGGCTTGAGAGGGGGGCGCGGTCTGGTGAAGGTCTTTTAAAAACCAACAGTTCCTTCTAAGCAGTGCCAGATCGTGGTTATCCATACCTGAGCTCCTTGTACCTGAATTCTCTCGTGATTTAACCTGTTATTGACCTCTGCTTGTTTTCTGACTATTCTGCCTTCCGTTGCCCTAGACTATTTCCTTGTACTACGCTTCTGCACAGATATCGACCCGGCTATTCCATTTGACTATTCTATACTCTGTATTCCTGATTCTGGCTCGTCTGACTACCCCCATGTTGCTGACCTGGTTTTGTATTACGACATTGTCTTTGATTAACTCTTTCTGTCCAGCTAGTATACATATACCTGGCCAATTTTTAAGGACCAGACAGTTAGGGATTCCTTTACGGCTACACTGTTTGTAGTTTTTGGCTCTGTGGAGTGTTGGGCTTTAAAGACTGTGTGGTGGGATCCGGGAACCGTGACACTTACAGACATTGCCCGTGTCCGCCCCTTTCTGACACCACAGAAAGGTGCTTGTCTATGCACTCATTATATCATGACTTGATTACTGTACCTGTCTCCTCATTGACCCCCCCCATGCCCACATTATCCCCTTGCAATCTGTAATGAATGAAGCTGCCAGGCTTATATTTCTCACTCAACGCTCCTCACATACCTCCCTCCTCTACTGTTCCCTTCATTGCTTCCTGTATCATTTAGGATCAGATTTAATATACTGACACTCACATTCAAACAACTCAACCCCTCCTTGCAAGTCTTTTGTTACTCCACAAGCTCATCCCTTCTAGATCACTCCAGTCAGCAGGCGATCTCCACCTGTCATCTGTTTCCACCCGCATCGCCAACTCTCGCCTCCAAAACATTTCAAGGGCTGCTCCAGTCCTGTGGAACGACCTACGACCATACTGTCCTCTAATTTTCAGGCCTTTAAGAATTCCCTTACAACCCATCTCTTTTGATTAGTATACAACATTACTGACACTGACCTATCCCTCTCCTCGCCCACCCCCACATCATGATTGAGGCCCTTTCCTTGTCCCCACCATTTCTGTTACACTAGTGTTACTGATCCTGATGACCTATAAAACTCCTCTTGTCTTCCTCTACCCCACCTCCTCTAGACTTTAAGCTCCTCTGAACAGTGCCATCTACACCTCTTGTTCATGTTCCTTTGTTTGTTTGTATTTTTCTCTCAGTCCTCATTGGTTATTTCTAAAGCAATGCAGAAAGTGTTGGCACTATAGAAATTATGATAATTATAATAGTAATCTCAGCCAACCAGCCATTCAAGGGTCAATAGCAGGGTGGGTAAGGAGAGTCAGTTATAGGCCAGCAGAAAAGTTGGGTAGGAGAGCCAATCTAAAGACAGAGAGAGAGAGAGATATGTTTGCTGGCATCCTTTGATACTTCTTTCACAGCTGGGCAAAACACATATCAACTGTTATACATAAATACAGAAAAAATGGCGTCACGCCCATACTCACCGGAGCGGCAGCAACTGCCAGGGGTAACAGCCCAGTTAATGTATAAAACATAACAAGGAAAAAAAGTGTCATCTCTGCCTCTCCTTGGCTGAAAAGCAGCAGGAGGGGCTTGGAGCTGCTCAGTAGAGCGGCCTTTTGGTACATGTTAGGTACTCACTCTGTAAAGAGGTGCCGTGAAGTGGCGAGTGAGCTTACGTTGCAATGGCCATTGAAACAAACAAAAACCTCAGTTTTGTTGTACATGGAACACATAGAAACGAGCGCAGATGACACTTTTTTTCCTTGTTATGTTTTATACATATCAACTGTTGCATGGTGTTCTAAGGCTAATCCAACAGGGAGCTATCAACAGCTGTACCTTGCATTCTCACCAGTCAACTATGTCAATCAGCTGTGACGGTGCACATATGGGATAGTTTGGGTAGCTCAATCCAGTTCAATAGAACACTGGCATCCCAATGAGGTAGGAACTGTGTTTTGGATAGGCTTACTCCAGCTGATACTGATCACTGAAAAATGCTTTGATCAGCTACTGATACCAATCTGGAGAATCGGGACATCCCTACTTAGTGTAGGAAGTGCTAATGTGAAGGCAGCCGGAGAATAACAAGCGATTCCAAGGTCATTCATTATTTTCAATTGCAGCTGCTAATACAAATAGATTACCTGTTACAAAAAGCTTCTGTAAAGTGATTTTGATTTAGCAAACTTAACACTCAAAAATAACTATACTATAAAAGATTTTAGGGCCACCTATGGTCCCACGATGCATATCCATTACTTCCTTTTACCACTAGCAAATGTGCATAGGGAACAAACAATTCCCAGTGTCCTTCTGCTGGCCCTGCTAGATCATATACATGTAATCTCGCAGAGGGCCTTCTCTTGTGTCCATGGGGTCCTATGGACTACAAGAGACATGCCCAGGGGCAGTGCATGGTGCTGCTGGTAACTTTTCCCAGTTATTACGAGTTGAACTGCTAACTTAATGGCTACTTTGTAGTAAAGCTGGGAAAAGGAAGCCAGTAATGCTTAAGGTCTCATACCAAAGTTTTCTATTAGCGGTTGAGCCAGAATACTGCGCCTCTTTTGATACTACTAAACCACTTTATCTATCCATTTGACTTGTACAACGGTTTCAAATTCAATAATCCAAAGCATTTAAGACATATGTATGTCTATTTAGGAAAGCTTGAGATACAGGTGAAAGAGCTTGTGGTCATTGGTCACTCAGTTTTCCTCAATAGCTTATATATTCAGCATAAGGATATTGATGATGTTTGACTTGAATCTATTTTCTCTTATAGACTGCAAGCTCCATTAAGAGAAGCTGCACGCTAATTCTCTTTTAATGTGTTTTAATTGTAATTTTTACTGCTAGACTACCCCTTTTAAATTCCCGTCATAGGAGTTAGTGAAATTATAACACAGAATGTAAAATTGTCTTTATTTCTGCTTTAAATTAGTGGTGTAAGTTGATAAATGGATTTTTGCTTAACATAGGAAGCAGAAGATGTGGATAAGTAAGTTACCTAATCCTAAAGAGCCTTTCTCGACTCATTTATGGTTTGAGATGAAGCAGATAGGTAAAGCATATAGCAGATTATACGTTTGCGTATTCTTAACATTTTAAAGCAACCTGTGGGTCAGAAGCATTTAGATTGCACATTATATGAAGATCTAGGGCTTACGTGAAAAGATCATGGAAACACTTTGGAAGGATGTCAGCGAGAGCCCTAAGGAAACAATTACCATCCATTAGGGTGAGACGAGTTCCATTGCAACTGTCTAGAACATAAAACAGACCATCACCCATTTTTGACACATAGTGATCTCTGTTATTTATATTTGGATAAGATCGCACACAGCGAGTGGGGAAAAAAAATCTCGGATCAAACTGAGTAGATGTTGGATGCACAACAAAGAAACAGCTCACAAAGACCAGGGGAGCAAGAGCTGTTGGATTGTATAGCTGTGTGTGCCATTTGCCAGATTCCTTTGTACATTTTGTATTACGTACATATAAATGTACACTTTTATCATGTGCTAAGTATAAAACTAGCTGTGTTACCAGTTTCTAGTATGAGAAAGAAATGATTTAGGAACTGATTGTATTTGTATTTCACCATAGTGACCTAAAAAATAAAAGTGAAACATATGCATTACACACACACATACACATATATGGTTTTTTTCCCCTCTAGTTAAGGAGTTTCCCAATGTTTGCAACTTCTAGTTGAAAAAAACATATGAAAATCAATTAATAGAAAATTGAGTTATTAGACTATAGGGGTTATTCATTGAGAGCCGATCTGGCCCCGAAATGTCACTGAACATTGAATTTCCCCAGGTTGGGGTTGAAATTGGCTTACCAAAGATGGATGAAAAGAGATGGCAGCAGAAAAGAAGCACAATACAAGAAAAGAAAAGGAAAAAAACATGTATAACTAAAAAGAAAAACGTTTATTTAGTTTACATTCAAATGCTATAAGAATATCCATTAAAGATGATTAAAGAAGCAGACCCAGGGCATACATTGACTAAAATATTATGTACACACAACTACAGAGCAAAATAGGCAGATACACTATATTGCCAAAAGTATTCGCTCACGCATCCAAATAATCAGAATCAGGTGTTCCAATCACTACCATGGCCACAGGTGTATAAAATCAAGCACCTAGGCATGCAGACTGTATTTACAAACATTTGTGAAAGAATGGGTCGCTCTCAGGAGCTCAGTGAATTCCAGCGTGGAACTGTGAGAGGATGTCACCTGTCCAACAAATCCAGTCGTGAAATTTCCTCGCTCCTAAATATTCCTCAGTCAACTGTCAGATGTATTAAAAGAACGTGGAAGTGTTTGGGAACGACAGAAACTCAGCCACGAAGTGGTAGGCCACGTAAGCTGACGGAGTGGGGTCAGCGGATGCTGAGCCGCATAGTGCAAAGAGGTCGCCAACTTTCTGCAGAGTCAATCGCTACAGACCTCCAAACTTCATGTGGCCTTCAGATTAGGTCAAGAACAGTTCGCAGAGAGCTTCATGGAATCGGTTTCCATGGCCGAGCAGCTGCATCCAAGCCATACATCACCAAGTGCAATGCAAAGCGTCGGATGTAGTGGTGTAAAGCACGCCACCACTGGACTCTAGAGCAGTGGAGACGCGTTCCCTGGAGTGACGACTCACGCTTCTCCATCTGGCAATCTGATGGACGAGTCTGGGTTTGGCAGTTGCCAGGAGAACGGTACTTGTCTGACTGCATTGTGCCAAGTGTAAAGTTTGGTGGAGGGGGGATTATGGTGTGGGGGTGTTTTTCAGGAGCTGGGCTTGGCCCCTTAGTTCCAGTGAAAGGAACTCTGAATGCTTCAGCATACGAAGACATTTTGGACAATTCCATGCTCCCAATTTTGTGGGAACAGTTTGGAGCTGGCCCCTTCCTCTTCCAACATGACTGCGCACCAGTGCACAAAGCAAGGTCTATAAAGACATGGATGACAGAGTCTGGTGTAGATGCACTTGACTGGCCTGCACAGAGTCTTGACCTCAACCCGTTAGATCACCTTCGGGATGAATTAGAGTGGAGACTGAGAGCCAGGCCTTCTCGTCCAACATCAGTGTGTGACCTCACAAATGCGCTTCTGGAAGAATGGTCAAAAATTCCCATAAACTCACTCCTAAACCTTGTGGACAGCCTTCCCAGAAGAGTTGAAGCTGTTATAGCTGCAAAGGGTGGACTGACTCATATTGAACCCTATCGATTAGGAATGTGATGTCACTTAAGTTCATATGTGAGTCAAGGCAGGTGAGCGAATACTTTTGGCAATATAGTGTATGAGGGGTTATTCAGAGACAGCCAATCTGGCCCCGACATGTCACCGAACAGTGAATTTTTCTGTACGGTGACATTTCCTGGCCGTTCGGCTATTCAGAGAGCTGTCTTGCTGAACCACATCTTGCTGAAGAACTCTTCAACTCTTAAACTCTTCAGCAAGACGTGGTTGGATTTGGCACAGACCCCAATTTACAGATTGACATCATTGCCAGACTGTATATTTTAAATAGTACGCGGGGAGTAACACGGATCCCTGTGGTGCAAAACGGGATCAAAGTGTTTTTGTTTCACGAATCATCCAGTCATTCCTTGCGTTTGTGGATATTCCGGTTACGCTGAGTTACACCAGATGGGCGCCCAGAGGACACGTAGAGTGGTATTATTGATGTGCCTATTTACCTGCTATATCGTGTGAATGAGGTCCTAGGCGGCTTCATACTCAAAAGTGTCTAAAATACTGCATTATTTTAGCTTTTGCTTTCTAGATCTACACCATATTTTATTCATTTATTTATATATATACAGCTAGACAGATACTGTAAGTATATATAACCATAAAGGTAAGAATATACATCGGAGTAGATTGCTAATTAGAGCTGGGCAGAGGTGTATACAACAGGACAAACAGAGAGACATGCCTCACCACTTACCTTTTAAGTCCCATTTCATTTTAGTTTGCCCCATTTTATTTCAATTTGCACCATTTTATTTATTATGCCCCTATTCATTTCATTTTGTACTATATTATTTTTTATGTCCCACATTCGTTTCAGTTTGCACTTTTATATTTATTATTTGCACATTTCATATATATAGAGTTACATAGCCTGAAAAAAAGACATGCGTCCATCAAGTTCAGCCTTTCCCACATGACCTACAGCTATTGCCCCATTTCATTTCAGTTTGCCTACATTTTGGTTTTGTCCCCACTAGTACGTAAATATATTGTCCTAACTAGACCTACTGTAGAAGCATTTGGGGGCTGGCGCCAGCTCTGTGCATGGCTGCTGACATGCAGTGATAATTTTGTCAACATCCTTTTTCCATAGACAAAAAAATCATAGACTAACAGGGTTATCCAAAGAGATTCGAATTGCTTGAGAAAGGTAACCGAACGCTGAAAATCAGCCTTCGGTTACCTTTCCTGCCCATTCGGCTATCCAGACAGCAGGCAATTCGCCAAATCCTGGCGAATTGCCTGAACATACGGTGCCTGTTCGGTCCCTGTTCGAGGGCAGAGAAATCCCCATGAAAAAGCACTGCTTCGGCTATTCAGAGAACACAAACCAGCAGTGAAAGGTTCCCCTAATGCCCTGCCATTCGGTGGTTTCATTCGGCAAATTAATTCAGGAGAATCCCATAGACTTCAATGTTAAAAATATTCCCGTTTTAATTCAATATCTAATAAACCGTTCATTATAAAATTCTGCAGCAAAAAGTCTCTTTATTTATAGATTTTTTAGGATACTTTAAGCATTTTTCTGAATTTTTAAAAAAAAAATGAAAAGTCCGATTTTTTTTTTTTTTTTTTCAGTTTACTTATTTTTTTTGTAACAGCCCTCTTTATTATCATTCCCTGGACCTCCTGTGAAAATTTCAGACATTTTCGCTCAGTAGTTTCTTTGCAAACAGCGTTTCATTTTCCCAGATTCATACAAATGGTTTTTCTAATTTATTCACTGCCTCCTCTACGTCACAGCTGCTTCGGCTCTGTGTGATTCGGCTCCTTTTCGGCTCCTTTTCGGCTCCTGTTCGGCTTTTTCGAAGGTTAATCCAGATGTTTTTGCTTGTTTTCAGCGTGCATTCGGTTAGTTTTCGGTGGGTTTACGGCAGCTTTTCCCTGCAATTCGGGGACCCTGTGGTGCTTGCTGAATACACCGCAGGGTCACCGAAATGCAATCGGCAAAAGGAACCGAATTGAAGAGAACGAAAAGTCACCGAACGTGCGGTGACTTTTCGAATCTCTTTGGATAACCCTGTAAGTAAAAAGTAAAATCTCAAAAAAACGATAGTTAACATCTATTGCCATTTTCCTCAATGGATAAAAATGAAATGAAAATGTTAAAGTAGAAGTCTGGTTTGATTTGGGAAGAGAGCCAATCAGGACTAATCTTTGTTTGGTTGAAGGTTGGGTGCACCCTATTGCACCTGCCTGCATTCATGTCTGACATGTCTTATATTTATAGAGTTCTCAAACAAAGAATAGTGGAACTGGCACACAATCTTTCTCCTTCCATTCTGTTTGTGGATCCTATATTTCTAAGGTATCTCTAAGACCACTTTTAATAGTATAGATACAGAAAAAGCCAACATCTGGGAGTGGTAGAAAGAGAGGCGCATGTATATGGATACATTTTACATTAGCTGTCAAGGAAAACATGACACATTGTGAGCCTTGTGAAGTGACTATCCAGGTAAAAACACAATAAACTTGAAGCAACATTTGCAGACGAGTCATTCAAAATTCATGCAAATCTTTGCCCGCCGATGTGTTGATATTTTTCTTTCCATTTTACTCAATGGTCATTCCATCCATTGTGTCCGTCTCCCCTGTGAAAGTCTGGGGCATTCCATACTGCCTTACATTTTAGTAGGTTCCTTTAGAACAGTGTTTCTCAAACCTGTCCTCAGGACCCTCCACCTGGCCACTTTTTCCAGATATCTGAAGCACAGCACAGGGGATATGATTTGCTGCTCAGCGATTGCAGGATTCAGTCTGTGTTTCCCCAAGGGGATCCTTAAAATCTGGCCTGGTTGAGGGTCCCGAGGACAGGTTTGGGAAACACTGCTTTATAACCTTTTCGAGAGAGAGATTGATTTTTTTAAATCATTTTTTCATTTTTCTTTAAAATACCTTTTTATTATAATTTATTGGATCTTATATGTAAATTCCAGACATTTTCTTTCAGTAGTTTATTTGCAAACAGCGTCTCAATTTTGAAACTTTCAAGCGTACTGTTTTTTTTTTTGTTACCCCATTCGTCAGCTTGTCTGCTTTTCTCGGCAGCTCATCGGCTTTTACCGGCGTGTTTGGCGTGGTTTTTCCGGGGGTTCTGGTGAATTCCCCGAAGTGCAGGGAGATGTGGAGAACGAGAGAGCCGAAATGTTGGCGACATTTTGGTGCTTTCTGAATAACCCCTCATGTTATTGTTCTTCACATTTTATGCAATGCCAAATTGTTTAATGTACAAAATTAACCACAGCTTAATGTGCCGTATGTATGAGCATCGTAACAAAATGAACTCTCTGTACAACTACAATAAATCTCAGTAATAAAAGTGCTTAAAGTGAAGATTTTTTTGCAAAAGTAAAATTCTTGGATATTTTTAAATACTTACCAAAATAAATAGATTTTCTTATCTAATGCTCTGCACTTTAAAACACCACTCAGCCACTTGTAAAACTAATACTGAACGGTCTTGAAATTTGGAGTTTTGAAAATGTGAACATTACAAACTTGGCAAAAATATCCAAGTCGTTTTTCCAAGGCTACTTTGGATTCAATATTTTGCGCAGAATAAATATATAAATGTATGACCCTGAGATACGAATCACAAAGCTGTAGGCATGTTGCAGTTTCCAAAAAATGAGATTGATGCCGTTGCTTTTCATTTGGCAAGACTGAGTTAAACTTGAATCTAAACACAGAGAAAAATGTTTCTTTATAAAATAACACAGTTCTGGTTTAAACAGAGCTGGGTAAGGCTAGGGTCAAACGAAAGCATTTTTACACGCGAACGTAAAAAAGTGCGTCCGAACGCATTGATGTATTTTTTCACGGAATATGCGAAAACGGTCATACGATGCGCATTTTCGTGCGTGATGTTTTACGAATCCAAACCAGGAAACTTTTTGCGTATGGACGTTATGTTGGCCGGACACGAGCAGGGTCTGACGTCTCCAAATCACACACACACACCGCTAGCGGGCGCAGCGCACTCTGTACGTCCGTACTAGGGGTTCTGCGTTCTCGAAAAAATGCGTTCATTTTCCACTTGCGTTGCGCGGCCGGACTTTCGTGCGACTGTACTTCGTATATTGGCCGTCATTGCCCGTCATTTGCTGCTAGTGCGGCCGTGATTAAGTGCGCCAGAACGCACGTTAAAAAAGCGCTCGTCTGACCCCAGCCTAAACCTGTGTGATTCATGCAACTATAATACAGGCCAGTGTGTGTGTGTGTGTGTGTGTGCGTGTGTGTTATCATTTAAATGTTGTAAGAAATTGTCATCAGTTGTGAAACAAAAAGAACAAATGTTATTTTAATCAGCTTCACTGTGCTTATGAGACTTTCACCGTATGATGACAAAATCCGTGTCCGTGTTTAGATTAATTAAACAAACAGAATTATTTTATGGGAACTAGTTATGGGGGATCTCTTTATCACCTCACATTTAATATCACTTACAGGGTTATTCAAAGAGAATCGAAAAGTCACCATACGTTTGATGACTTTTCATTCCCTGCACTTTAGGGCGATTCGGCGATCCTATTTCGCCGACGCTGCGGTGTATTCAGCAAGCACCGCAGGGCCTCCATAGTGCAGGGAAAACCTGCCGCAAACCCACCGAACACTCGCCACAAACCCGCCGATCACTAACCGAACACTCACCGAAACCCGTAGAAAACAACTGGCTTAACCCCGCCGAACACGCTGGAGAGACCTGACTAGCCACTGATCACAGCACAGAGCTGCCACCGGAAAAAGCCGACACGCAGAAGAACGAGGTGAAAAAAAAGCCCAGTACGCTTGGAAGTTTTAAAATTTAAACGCTGTTTGCAAAATAACTACATAACAAAAATGTCTAGAATTTACACAAAAGATCCAATGAATGATAATAAAAAGGACTGTTACAGAAAAATTAAAAAAACGAAAAAAGATGATGACAAAAAAATCCCAAAAAATGCCTAAAAGATCCTAAAAAATCTAAAAATAGACTTTTTACTGCAGAATAAAATAATAAACGGTTTATTAGATATTGAATTAAAACGGGAATATTTTTAACATTGAAGCCTATGGGAATCTCCTGAATAAACCTGTTGAATGAAACCACCAAACAGCAGGGCATTTCGGCAACTTTTCACTGCTGTTTGGTGTTCTCTGAATAGAGGAAGCATTGCTTCTCTATGGGGATTTCACTGCCCTCGAACAGGCACCGAACAGGCACCGTATGTGCAGGCATTTTGCCAACATTTGGCCAGGAAATGTAGCCGTACGCTGAATTTCAGTGTTCGGTTACATTTCAGGGCCAGATCAGCTCTCTTTGAATAACCCTATTACTTGTTTCATAATTGAACATTTCACTATATGATTCTGGAACTTTACCTTCAATTGTCACCATGAACAACCACATCTCCCAAATGTTACAATGTCCCAAAAGACACACAGGGTTATTCAAAGAGAATCGAAAAGTCACTGCATGTTGGTGACTTTTCGTTCTCTTCAATTCGGGCCGATTCAGCAATCCCATTTCGGCGACCCTGCGGTGTATTCAGCAAGCACCACAGGGCTGAGGAAGCGCAGGGAAAAGCTGCCGCAAACCCGACGAAAAGTCACCGCAAAAACCCGGCGAATGCACGCCGAAACCCGCAAAAACATCTGGATTAACACACCGAAGACGCCGGAAAATCCAGAGCAGAAGCCGATCACACGCAGCGAAGCCTCCTGAAAAAGCCGACACCGTAGACGAGTGAAGTGAATAAATTAGCAAAACAGTTTGTATGAATGTTTGAAAAGTGAAACGTTGTTTGCAAAGAAACTACTGAGCGAAAATGTCTGAAATTTACATATGAGGTCCAGGGAATGATAATAAAAAGGGTTGTTACAGAAAAAATAAGTAAACTTAAAAAAAAATAATCTGACTTTTTAGAAAAAAAGAAAAATCCAGAAAAATGCTTAAAATATCCAAAAAAATCTATAAATAAAGAGACTCTTTACTGCAGAATTGTATAATGAACGGTTTATTAGATATTGAATTAAAACGGGAATATTTTTAACATTGAAGCCTATGGGATTCTCCTGAATAAATCTGCTGCATGAAACCACCGAATGGCAGGGCATTAGGGGAACCTTTCACTGCTGGTTTGTGTTCTCTGAATAGCCGAAGCAGTGCTTCTTTATGGGGTTTTCACTGCCCTCGAACAGGCACCGAATGTGCAGGCAATTCGCCAGGATTTGGCGTATTGCCTGCTCTCTGGATAGCCGAATGGCCAAGAAAGGTAACCGAACGCTGATTTTCAGTATTCGGTTTCCTTTCTCCAGCCATTCGGATCTCTTTGAATAACCCTGACAAAAGTTGCAAATCACAACCATACAATTTATGATTCCATTATGTGGCTACTTGGTCTGAAAAACTAGAGCTTTCATGTGAGACATTTTTAGAATTCCCAGCTATGCTGATGACCCTTGAAAAGATTGAAAGGGACGAGGATGATGATCTGGTTAACCTTAGCATACCAGGACATAGGATTCCAATAAGGAAACAGTTATAGAGAGTATTACTCTTAAATACAGGTATTTTCTGCATTGGATAGAATACTGTATGTCAAACGCAGAGTCAACATTATTTCTCTGAAAGAAACTGGGTCCTATGACTAGAAAGTAACACTGGAACAAAATAGCACTAAATAAGGAATATTCAAAAAAAAATTCCCAGTATTGTCTCAGCCTTGAATAAAGATACCTCTTCTAAAACATTAAAGAGTACATTTAGAGCCCTGCTGTCATCTTCTATTCATTAGATAGGACACTTTACAGGTTGATTCTTTAAAATATAAGGGGTTATTCAGAGAGCAGCGAAATGTTGCCGACATTCCGTTGCGCTCTCTCGTTCCCCGCGCTTCCCTGCACTTCGGGTAATCAAAGTTCACCACCTGCAGTGAATTCAGCATTCACCGCAGGGAAAACCTGCTGCAATCCCGCCGAACGCCCACGAAAACCTGCCGGAGCCGCCAGAAGAAACCTCGCCAAACACACCGGAAAACGCCGTTGAGCCGTCAATCACAGTGCAGAGTCCAGACCAGCTGCCGGAAAAAGCTGACAAGCTGACAAAAGGGGTAAAAAAAAAAAAGAGCAGTACACTTGAAAGTTTCAAAATTTAAACACTGTTTGCAAAAAACTAATGAACGAAAATGCCTGGAATGTACTGTATATACGTATAAGGTCCTATGAATGATAATAAAAAGGTCTGTTACAGAAAAAAGAAAAAACACTTAAAAAACAGAAATAAAAATTTGCTGAAAAAAATCACGAAAAATGCCTAAAAGATCCTAAAAAATCTTTTACTGCAGAAAATAATAATAACTTGTTTATTAGATATTGAATTAAAACAAGTATATTTTTAACTTAGAAGTCTATGGAATTCGCCTGAATAAACCTGCCGAATGAAACCACCGAACAGCAGGGCACTTTGGCAATTTTTCCCTGCAGTTCGGTGTTCTCTGAAAAGATTAACCATTGCTTCTCTATAGGGGATTTCACTGGCTTCGAACAGGCACCGTACATGGAGGCAGTTCGCCACTCTGCTTTTTGAATAGCCGAATGGACACGAAATGACACCATATGCTGAATTGCGGCGTCCGGTTACATTTCGGGGCCTGATCGGCTCTCTTTGAATAACCCTTATATTCTTTTTATTTCTATTTTGTTATATTGAATATTTATTACCGTCTCTTCATACCAGTTTGTAGGAATAAGTATAATACCTATCAGGGTAATTCAAAGAGATCCGAATTGCTTGAGAAAGGTAACCGAACGCTGAAAATCAGCGTTCGGTCACCTTTCTTGGCCATTCGGCTATCCAGAGAGCAGGCAATTCGCCAAATCCGGGCGAATTGCCTGCACATTCGGTGCCTGTTCGAGGGCAGTGAAAACCCCATAAAAAAGCACTGCTTCGACTATTCAGAGAACACAAACCAGCAGTGAAAGGTTCCCGAAATGCCCTGCCATTCGGTGGTTTCATGCAGCAGATTTATTCAGGCGAATCCCATAGACTTCAATTTTAAAAATATTCCCGTTTTAATCCAATATCTAATAAACCGTTTCTTATAATATCCTGCAGTAAAAAGTCTCTTTATTTATAGATTTTTTAGGATATTTTAAGCATTTTTCTGGATATATTTTTTGAAAAAAAAGCCCTATTTTTTTTTTTTTTTTTAAACTTTACTTATTTTTTCTGTAATAGCCCTTTTTATTATTCATTGTATTTTATATGTAAATTTCAGATATTTTCGCTCAGTAGTTCCTATGCAAACAGTGTTACACTTTTAAAACGTTCATGCAAACTGGTTTCCTAATTTATTCACTGCCTTCGTCTGCGGAGTCGGGTTTTTCCGGCGGCTTCGCCACGTGTGATCGGCTTCTGCTCGGGTTTTTTCTGGTGTTTTCGGCAGGTTAATCCAGATGTTTCTGCGGGTTTTCGGCATGCATTCGCCGGGTTTTGCGGTTAGTTTTCATCGGGTTTGCGGCGACCTTTCCCTGCAATTCGGGGACACTGTGGTGCTTGCTGAATACACCGCAGGGTCACCGAAATGGGATCGGCAAAACGAACCGAATTGAAGAGAATGAAAAGTCACTGTGACTTTTCGATTCTCTTTGAATTACCCTGTATATCAAACATAAAAATAAATTGGGAAGATAACATTTGGAGTTTAGTTAACGCAGTTTGTACTTTGGGTGACTCCTTCACTGACCTTACATGACAATAATTGTTAAAGATAAAGACACCCGATGGCTGAGATTAATTGTGGGTCATTTTGGGCACGATAGGAGTCATGTTTGATTTGAGTAGAATCTACAAAGTCACTATTTATTGCATCGCACTAACGTGTGTGAAATGACAATGGGCATAACTGCCAGGAAACACGGCCGTAACACTGTAGCCCGCCACTTGTTGGGATGTGTTCGAGCACGATTTCATGGCCAGGAATCCATCATTACTTATGTTATCTTTATATCAAATCTGCTTGTATATTTTTACAGAAATGTAATTTTGTGTCTTTGGAACTTGCCTGTCGAAAAGTGTTCTGAAAATCATGAATAGGTTGCTCACAAGTGTTTCAGTTATGCTACCATACATTATTCTTGCACTAGGTGTCTCATTCTTGATTGCAGAGAGGGGTTTGTAGTAGTAGTTGTTGTTGATCCTTCGATGGGCAGAACATATGCATTCCAGGGAGGTCCCTCAGTTAATCAGATCTCACCTGGTACTCACTAAAGGCTGCATTTGCGAACGATGCTTGGCACTTGGAAGTTGGCAACGTGGCCGGTTTTTAGTGGACTTTCATGTTTTTTCTGTACTTCAGAATTATTGTGTGTGTTGGCGGCATATAGGTTTTTTCATGCCTTATTTGCTTTTTGTTTCAGCCACATTAGGCTAATTTTGTTTTTGATCATGACTCCATTTTGGGCAGTGCATATATCAAACCTCACTCGCTGGAGAGCATGGGATCCTTACTATACTAATAATGGTGAGGTGATTGTGGCTACGCTATGCTGTTGCAGTTCATAAAGACTTTTGACGTTTTTCCAAGTATTGATTTACTTCCAGGCAAACATAGCTCTCTCTCATCATTACAATATCAAGGCTTATCGATTGTAAGCCAGTGATCGAATTGTGGGTTCTGGCAACAACAAAAAAA
Source organism: Leptobrachium leishanense (assembly GCA_009667805.1). NCBI lineage: Eukaryota > Metazoa > Chordata > Amphibia > Anura > Megophryidae > Leptobrachium > Leptobrachium leishanense. Next base: position 140,217,723 of record CM019065.1, read on the forward strand.
TCCAAATTACTCCAGTTTAGATTAATAAACACGCAATGTCACAGTCAACAGCCATGACATATGGACAGACATTTAAACTAATGTAAAAGACATCTTACTTGGGCATGTGTTTTCAAGTATTGCTAAGCACTGCTAAAATCTTTTACAATGATGTGGGATGCTAAAATAAGCTCTCAGTTTGTGTTAAATCTAGCTGCTGGCGCAAATTTATATGGGATACAGTATTAACAAATTTCATTTTAATTTCAGGCTTTGGATCATTTTGTTAAAAACACGGAAAATATTATGTCCTAGAAACCAATGAATGATATAAAGTCAATAAAGGTGGTGCCAATCAGTTATGAAACTCACGACCTCCTTGGGGGAATGGATATTCTTTGAAAAATCCTATAGGTGCGCCAACAGATTCCATAGTGCTGTACAATGGGGAAGCACGAACAGGAGACATAATAAATAATAAAACATAAGGGACAGACGGCCCTGCCCGTAGGATAATTGCCCTGCTAATGCAGCCCTTTATACAAGTGCTCAGCCAGACAGAGCTTACGATCTAAGGGTCTAAGGCAAGTGAAGCAAAAGGGAACAGGGGGAGTGTGGAGAAAAGTCCCTGCGAAAATATAGCAGACACGGCATAATGATAGACCAAGAGCTTGGGCATGATAAGGTTAACCCCATAGGAGAAGTGAAGTCTATCCAAGAAAATTTTATTTTGACATTTTAGGCGTCAGAAGTTAAGGGTGACTGATGGTTTATAAACATTTTGTAAGTGTTTAAGCCAAGGATTTTCTGTAACTTTTGACAACAGATAAATTATGAAAATATCTCCAATTAATGGAATACATTACAAAATATTTCCCATCTACTCATTGAGAGTATGCTTAAAACTGAATATACTTGAATAGGTTGTAATCAATATAAAATACTGAATCTACCTTTTACACATTGATGAGTGACATTCTAGAACTGTTGTGTAATTACCATATTCTTCAAATTGCATTGCTTAAAATGTTTTTATGCTGCTTATCCATGTGTAGATGTAAACACCTGTACTACTAACAGGGTTATTCAAAGAGATTTGAAAAGTCACCGCACGTTCAGTGACTTTTCGTTCTCTTCAATTCGGTTCCTTTTGCCGATCCCATTTCGGTGACCCTGCGGTGTATTCAGCAAACACCACAGGGTCCCCGAATTGCAGGGAAAAGCTGCCGCAAACCCGACGAAAACTCACCGCAAAACCCAGCGAATGCACGCCTCAAAAACATCTGGTTTAACCTGCCGAAAACCACAGAAAAAACAAACAGGAGCCGATCGCAGCCTCCGACACAGCAGAAGAGGCAGTGAATAAATTAGCAAAACAGTTTGTATGAATGTGTGAAAGTGAAACGCGGTTTGCAAAGAAACTACTGAGCGAAAATGTCTGAAATCTACATATGAGGTCCAGGGAATGATAATAAAGAGGGCTGTTACAGAAAAAAGAAGAAAACTTTAAAAAAAAAAAATTGGACTTTTAAAAAAAAAAAAATTTTGAAAAATGCTTAAAATATCCGAAAAAATCTATATACAAAGAGACTCTTTACTGCAGAATTTTATAATGAACGTTTTATTAGATTTTCAGCGTTCAGTTACCTTTCTCAAGCAATTCGGAGCTCTTTGAATAACCCTGTATGACTACGTAACAGGCTTCTTTTCCAGTATATAATCCGAGTCCGACTGTTTTCTATAGACATGTTCACCAAATATAAGTCAAAAGTGATTTATAAACTTAAACATGGATTTAAGTAATGAAAACCTTCTCCTGTTTTCTTGCAAATCCACAGATATATATTTTATATGGCTGCAATACAATGCATTGCATCATCTTACAAGTCAGTGAGGAGATCAATAAATGTATCCCTGGATAGAAAAAAGAGGCCTCCAAGTAAATGGGGTTTTACAAGCAGAATGGGTAACTGAGAAGAATGAGTAACAGATCATTGATGTGTGCATAGCATCCCACACATTCATGTAGTGTCATATTATGTGAATGGGTAAGGATGCTTCCATAACTGATGTTGACGGTGAGAAATTTCATACTCATTGAGATTGGAATAATCTAAACAATACAATCTCACGCACAGCTGTTGTGTCTTTTTTTTGTTTTTGGCTCAATTGAGAATTGTCTGAATTTTGAGCAACTTGTCTTTTTGTCTGAAACTCGAATCAGTAAAGGACTCCTCAACGATGATCTGAAAAACAAATCACACAAGTTTTGATTTTGTAATTACTTACTTTTTGGTTCCATAAAATTTGCTAATATGAGGCCATGCAGCGACGTGCGCTTGGTCTTTAATGGTGACTGATGTGACGGGTTCACTCGGGGCAGGCTATGTGAGGGCCGGTACCTGAGTAGAAGGCTGGAAGTAGCCACCTTCCCAGTTCAGGGTTAACTGAGTGATTGCTCATTCACCACAGCTGCCCCACCCTTCCCTATAAGAAGTCTCAGTTCCTTCCAGTTCATTGAGGGGTTTGGAGACAGAAGGAGGAGGAGTTGGAGACTGTGGTGAAAAAGTAAGGAATCTGTTATATTGGAAAGTGTGTTTTGTTTTACTGGGGGAACCCGTTTAGTGGCCCAGGAGTAGACAGGTTTGTCTGTTGTCAGTTAGCCTCCCAATAGGGAATAGGATTTCTTTTTTTTGTTGTTTATTTTCTCTGTTTGTGGAAAACCCCTTTGCTGCTGCAAATAAAAAACGCTTAGAAAACCCACGTTGCTGTGCCGCAGTACTTGCTTCTCCACAAGTGGTGGCAACGGTGGGATTTTGTACCTGCTGTGCGCTGGCAGTAGCAACAAGGGTACAGAACCCACAGTTACAATGGAGGACTTATTAAAAGCACTGGTATGTGCCACGGCAACGCAGCAGGAGAGCAACCGCCTAATACAGGCACAGATTGGGGCTGTGATGGAGGCCCAGAAAGCTGACCACGAACTGCTTCAAGCAACGGTACGAGGTTTGGCGACGCAAGCACCCCCTAGCCAGGAGACCAGGATTCGAGCTAGTTGCTACCTTCAGAAGATGTTGCCTGAGGATGACGTGGAAGCATACCTCCGTGCCTTTGAGCGCACTGCTACTCGGGAGGCCTGGCCTACAGACAAGTGGGCGGGGATTATCACACCCTTCCTGATTGGAGAGGCCCAAAAGGCCTACTATGACCTGGAGGAAGTCCAGGCTACGGACTATAAACTCTTAAAGGCTGAAATCCTGGCCCGGTTCGGAGTGACAAAAGCTGTGAGAGCGCGACGCTTCTCTAACTGGACGTATGAGGAGAAGACACCACCCCGGACGCAGATGTTCGACCTAATGCATTTGGCTCGGAAGTGGCTCCAGCCTGAGCACCAAAGCCCCACGCAGATAGTGGAAACCCTGGTGTTGGATAAGTTCCTACGTGGACTCCCACGCAGCCTCCGTGAATGGGTGGGACAAGGGAACCCGGGTACCTATGATGACATGGTGGCCCAAGTAGAGCGCTACCTGGCTGCAAAAGACTTCGAGGACTCGCCCAGGAGGTCGCCAAAGGTCGTTGTGGGGAGCATCCCCACCCATAGAAAGGAGCAGCCTCAAAAGTCTTCGGCTCCACAACTAGGTCGAACGGGTCGGCAATCCTGCCAGCACCTGGGGGACCAAGTGCGTTACTCAGACCACAGCAACACTTTTCGAAGAGGGAATGAGCCCCAAAGGAACTCGATACAGTGTTTTGAGTGTGGCGAACTGGGACATATTCGAGCCAGGTGTCCTAACACGTCCGAGCCCATGCAGTGTGGGCTGGGTGAGGACCCCCGGAATTTCTGCGGACTGATATGTATGACTGGCCTGGTGGAAAGGACTCAGACTTTTCGAGTGCCCGTCCTGCTGAACGGACTACAGGCAGTGGCACTTGCGGACTCCGGTAGTGCCATAACATTGGTGTCAGGCAAACTGGTGGGCCGGGCCAATTTACAGAAAGATAAGACAGTGGGAGTGTTGTGCGTACATGGTAGTACCGTTCGTTATCCCACGGCGTTAGTCGCTGTCTCTGTGGGGGCAAGGGTACGGTCTGTCCCAGCTGTGGTGGTACCCAACTTACCCTATTCCCTTGTCTTAGGGAGGGATTTCCAGACTTTCAGACCATATTGCAGGGGTTATCTGTTGGTACGGCCACTGCCGACCTTGATGAGGGTACTAACGACATCACCGAGGTGTTCCCATTCCACGATACGTCTTTTTGTCAGAAACCTCCTAAACCCCGGAAAACACGCAGAGAGAGGCGAGAAGCCAAACACGGCTTTACCAGAGCTCGGACTGAGGCTCTGGTGAACACCCCGGCCAAAAGATCTCAAAAGGGGGTGGCCACCCAGGTGACAGAGACAGAATTGGGGGTCCCTGTAACACATACGAGTAAGGAGGTGAATGAGGCTCCTAACTCTGGGGGCTCTACCTCTGATGGGAATGACTCAGGGGAGGGGTTTCCGGAACACTGTTTTTGGGAACGACCAAGCTAGTGATCCTTTGTTACAGACTGCGAGAAGCAGGGTGATTGAGGTGAACGGGGTGCCGGTGGAAGGGGCAATAAAGAGTTATCCGTACTTTATTTTGAAGAGTGATCTGTTGTACCGGGTCATCATGGAGGGAGGTCAGGAAATTGAACAGTTGGTGGTTCCGTCCTCTCAGACCAGAAAGGTACTCGACTTCGCTCATTCCCATGTGCTAGGAGGGCACTTAGGGGTTGAGAAGACCCAGGAGCGGGTCCTGCGCAGGTTCTTCTGGCCGGGGGTTTATGAGGCGGTGAAACGGTACTGTGCCTCATGCCCCGAATGTCAGTTGGCATCTCCTAAGCCACACTTGAGAGCCCCTCTCATACCCCTCCCGGTCATTGATGTCCCCTTTGAAAGGATCGCAATGGACATGGTGGGTCCGTTAGAAAAATCCGCACGTGGACACCAGTACATATTGGTGATCCTGGATTATGCCACTCGGTATCCTGAAGCCGTTCCCTTGCGCAAAGCAAATGCAAGGAACATTGCCCGAGTGTTGGTTCAGGTATTCACACGAGTGGGCATCCCGAAAGAGATCCTGACCGATCAGGGTACTCCTTTTGTTTCCCGTCTGATGAAAGAGCTGTGTCACTTGTTAAAGATACAGGCGCTAAAGACCTCCGTGTATCACCCGCAGACGGATGGGCTTGTCGAGCGGTTCAACCGCACCCTAAAGGGATGCTGAGGAAGGTTGTTAACAGGGAAGGAAAGGACTGGGACATGTTATTGCCGTACTTGTTGTTTGCTATACGTGAGATTCCCCAGAGCTCGACCCGCTTCTCTCCGTTCGAACTCCTATATGGCAGGCACCCACGTGGTCTGCTGGATATACTCAGGGAAACCTGGGAGGAGCAGGGAGTGACCGGAACCAACCCGATACAATATGTTGTAGGCATACGCGAGCGGATGGCTCGGGTTATCCCCCTGGTACGCCAGCATATGGAAAGGGCACAGGAGACCCAATCCCATATCTATAACCAGAAGGCCACCGCAAGACAGTTCTCGCAAGGACAGAGTGATGTGATGATACCTCCCGACTGCAGAAAGCAAACTTCTGGCTCATTGGCAAGGACCATATGAGGTCCTGGAACAGACAGGCCCTGTTAACTACAGGATTAGGCAGCCTGACCGCCGGAAGAAGGAGCAGATCTACCATGTCAATCTCCTGAAGCCATGGCAAGACAGAGAGGCCTGCGTGTCCCAGACCGGCCATGCCCAGTCCGGTCCTCAGGCCCCAGAGCTGGGGGTGGCTATTTCCCCTGAGCTGACTCCTTGCCAGGTAGAGGAAGTCAACCGAATGGTCGAGAGGAATAGGGATGTGTTCTCACCGGTACCGGGTAGAACACATGACGTGTTCCACGACATTGTGACCGAACCCGGTGTAGCGATCAGACTGAAACCCTACCAGATACGGAAGCCAAAAGAGAGCAGTCAGACTAGAAGTCAAGAAAATGCTAGAGCTTGGGGTCATTGAGCCATCCCACAGTAATTGGTCCAGCCCCATCGTTTTGGTGCCAAAGCCACGGCTATCGCAGATTTCAGACTTCAGGTAAGACTTCAGGAAGTGAATGAAATCAGCAAGTTCGATGCCTATCCCATGCCCCGTGTGGATGAGCTGGTGGAGAGATTGGCAAAGGCCAGATACCTCTCGACTCTTGATCTGACGAAAGGGTATTGGCAGATACCCCTAACCGGAAGGGCCAGGGAGAAAACCGCCTTTGCCACCCCAGACGGGTTATTTCATTACAGAATTATGCCCTTTGGCCTTCATGGAGCCCCAGCCACCTTCCAGCGGCTCATGGACAAGCTGCTCAGGCCTCACGTCCAGTACGCTGCGGCATACCTGGATGACGTCGTCATCCATAGCACGGATTGGTAGTCCCATCTGCCGAAGGTTGAGGCTGTGCTCGACACGTTCAGAAGGTCCGGTCTAACAGCCAACCCCCCCAAGTGTTTTATTGGGCTGGCGGAGGCTAAGTACTTGGGCTATGTGGTTGGGGAGGGGATCGGTGAACCCCAAGTCCATAAGGTGGAGGCAATACGGAATTGGCCTCAACCTCTTAGAAAAAAACAGGTGAGGGCCTTCCTAGGGATTGTCGGCTACTACCGCGATTCATACCCCATTTTGCGACTAGGGCGGCGCCGCTAACCGACCTTATTAAAGGCAAAGGCCCCGATATGGTGAGATGGGACGATAAGGTTGAGGAGGCCTTTGGCGATCTGCGCTCTGCGTTATGTGACCGGCCCATCCTCGTGGCACCGGACTTCGGGACTGAGTTCTTCCTGCAGACGGATGCCTCAGAGGTTGGTTTGGGGGCTGTGCTCTCGCAGTATGTGGATGGTGAGGAGCATCCGGTATTTTACCTGAGCAGGAAACTGCTGCCCCGGGAACAACGCTATGCCGTGATCGAGAAGGAGTGTCTAGCGATTAAATGGGCCACAGAGATGCTACGGTACTATTTACTGGGCAGGCAGTTTACCCTGGTCACCGACCACGCCCCTCTGAGGTGGATGCACAGTAACCGGGACCGCAATTCCCGGATCCTTCGGTGGTTCCTCTCCTTGCAGCCCTTCAAGTTTGTGGTGCAGCACAGGGCGGGCCTTCTCCACGGCAACGCCGATGCGCTGTCTCGGGCCCATGGGCTCTCCGCTGTGGTCGCTTCTCACCCTGGTGTTGCGCTGGGAGGGGGATGTGTGACGGGTTCACTCGGGGCAGGCTATGTGAGGGCCGGTACCTGAGTAGAAGGCTGGAAGTAGCCACCTTCCCAGTTCAGGGTTAACTGAGTGATTGCTCATTCACCACAGCTGCCCCACCCTCCCTATAAGAAGTCTCAGTTCTTCCAGTTCATTTTGAGGGGTTTGGAGACGGAAGGAGGAAGGAGTTGGAGACTGTGGTGAAAAAGTAAGGAATCTGTTATATTGGAAAGTGTGTTTTGTTTTACTGGGGAACCCGTTTAGTGGGCCCAGGAGTAGACAGGTTTGTCTGTTGTCAGTTAGCCTCCCAATAGGGAATAGGATTTCTTTTTTTTGTTGTTTATTTTCTCTGTTTGTGGAAAACCCCTTTGCTGCTGCAAATAAAAAACGCTTAGAAAACCCACGTTGCTGTGCCCGCAGTACCTGCTTCTCCACACTGAGTAGAGGGCCACCATGTAGGACACCTCTCTGGTTAGAGCTGTCACTCCTGTGCATGCTTAACAGTTAATTACTCCGTTTTTTACTCTATAAGTGTTAACACATAAACTTATATACATATACACATATATTTTTGCTAACAGTAAGGCTAATGTCAGACGAACGTAGTCTGAGCGCACTCTGCGTGCGTGCATAACAGACAGACGTACTGACGTGTTGGACGTCGCAAATGTGGGCCGTCTGACTTCATTCCATCACACACACACAACGCTACGCGGACGTGGCGCACTCTGCGCATCCATTCTAGCGATTTACTTTCTTGCCTAAATTGCATCCGTTTGCCACGTGCGTTGTGCGTGCGCAGTTCGGTGCGGACGCACTTCGTGTGTGGGTCTCTATTGCTCATGATTCTATGCTGCGACGGACGTTAAACTGTACGTCATCACTGCGTTCGTCTGACACGGGCCTTAATGTTTTATTTGTTGATATGAACCTAGTTTTATACTAATCCCTCATTTTCTTCCCAGCCCCAAGCCAGACATTTTTCAGAGTATACATTTTATTTTGAGTTTTCATTGAGCAATCCTTTTTTATTTTAGTTGATATCAGATATTATAGCGTTTGCTTCAAAATGAGATCTTATACAGACATTGGCTGTAAGTAGAAGATGTTTACAGCATTTCATATTTTATAATTTTATGATGTTGGATATTCTGGAAAGGTTAAGAAAACCGTAAAAAAGTCACAATCACACGAATGCCTGGCAAAATCCTATTTAGTGTTGGCTTGGTAGCAAATGCTGGGATGCTGTCTGGCCCTCGACAAAAAACGAAGAAAGAAGCCTGCATTGGGGAGAGGTAACATTGTGTTCTTACCTAGTGTCATGCTTTTAAATGTCAGGAATGTGGAGATTTGGGACTTTTTTAAGTGATTCAAGGACTGCTATTCAGATCATGATTTGTGGAAGTGAGATACATTCCACATCACGCTCTAGAAAAAGTCCAATATCTAAAAGGTGCAGTGACCGATTTGAGGTTTGTCTCTCCCCATTTTTCATCATTTGTTATGTATTGGTGTAATGTAATGTAATGAAAGGTATACCGTATTTTTCGCTCCATAAGACGCACCTGACCATAAGACGCACCTAGTTTTTAGAGGAGGAAAACAGGAAAATAAATATTCTGAATCAAATAGTGTAATAATAGATATACTGCCCCAGCTCCGCTCATGGATACTGTCCCCCAGCTCATGGATACTGTCCCCCAGCTCATGGATAATGTCCCCTAGCACATGGATAATGCCCCAAATCACACATGGATTTGCCCCAGCTCACACATGGATATGCCCCAGCTCATGGATAATGCCCCAGCTCACACATGGATTTGCCCCAGCTCACACATGGATTTGCCCCAGCTCACACATGGATATGCCCCAGCTCACACATGGATTTGCTCCAGCTCACACATGGATATGCCCCAGCTCACACATGGATAATGCCCCAGCTCATGGATATGCCCCAGCTCATGGATACTGCCCCAGCTCACACATGGATATGCCTCAGCTCATCGATTTGCCCCAGCTCACACATGGATATGCCCCAGCTCATAGATATGCCCCAGCTCACACGTGGATATGCCTCAGCTCACCTGCCGCCACCGCGTTCGTCTCCCTCTGAGCGTGAGTCTGGCGGCAGGAAGCTTGGGCACTCACCTGGGGGGGCCACGTGACCGCGATCTCGCGAGATCGCGGTTACGTGGCTCCCCCAGGCGAGTGCCCAAGCTCCTTGCCGCCGGACGCACGCTCAAAGGGAGCCGAACGCGGCGGCAGGTGAGCTGGGACATATCATCATTTTGGGTATCATTTTTTTTGGACATTCACTCCATAAGACGCACCCACTTTCCCCCCCACTTTTTGGGGGGAGAAAAGTGCGTCTTATGGAGCGAAAAATACGGTATGTCATTTTTTACTTTCTAATAGAGGGCAAAGTAAGTCAATAGATTCATATCCAACGTTCACTGCTTGCTGGCAGCAGGGTTTATTACATCACTCCTGGTGTTTCCGTGCTTATATTAAATTGACCCTTTTGGCCTATTGAGTATTACCTCTTATTGAAAGGAATTATCAGCATGAAGAAACTCCACAGTCACTTGTTTGTATAGGGTCTTTTTCCAACTGTGTTTTCTTAGGGGTTAGCACCATAGGTTGTGGTTGTGTCTGGCTCTCGCTGATGTAGGCCTGTTTTAACTGTGTGACTGTAAATTTTCAAGCAAGGAGAAATAATGTCAGCGAAGATGCAGAACAATATAATCTCTTGGAAAGTTATTACCAGGTTCTCCAAGTGACAAATCCCTAGAGCAATTACATATCCTGCTTATCCCTTAGTGAGACACTGTGAGCTAAGCCGTCCTTAACGCAGGGATTTTTATAGGGCCCAATTCCTCTTAGGACCAAAGTGAATGAAGCATATAGGAATGTCTCATGTGCTTATGCTAGATATCTGACTAGTTCTTAAACAAAACAGGAAATAATCTAGCAGAAATAAGTTTTATCATGCAGAATTTCCATCTTTACTCGAGGTTACTTATAAGAAAACAGAACTGTCTTAATCTGGGTGACACGCGCTGACAATGTTGTCACCATGACAGGTATGGCTAAAACACTGAGGGATATTTTAACAGTGTTATTATGCTACTGCGTTTATACCAGAGCATCATTCTTAAATGCTTGTAAAATATCTGCCTCAATGGTACCACATGAAATATCAACTCTGAGGTAAAATATAAAGCAATAATATTAAGTTAGTTAAAGGGACACTCTAGTCATCCTGAACACTTTGGGCAATATTACAATCTTAACGCGAACGTTAGCGCTCAGCAATGTGAGCTTTGATGTTAGCTTCGGTGGCCCTATCACAGGCCATATTACAGTCTGAACGCTAATGGGTTAAAAAACCCGTCAGCGCATCGGAGATTGCACTTTCTAGCGCTAGCGCACTGTACTTTGAGCTCTCTATGCTTGAGACGAGGAGGGCAAAGAGTAATTAACGTTAGGATTACAAAGTCCTAACGCAAAACAGCAAAAGTGACAAAAAAAACCAAAATGGAGTTATTTATTCTATTGTTATAAATTTTGGTTTTATTCTTAAGGGATCAGTAACAGAAATTGACAGCAAACCCGTGTGACTAAGGCCGGGGTCAGACGAGCGCACCATGTGCGCCTGTACTGACGTGCCTTCCGACGTCCGTTGCAGCGTTGTGATGCTGCGAAGGGGCTGGTCACACGCTGTTCCGTGCACACGAATTGCGCATGCAACAGCGGCCATGCTGTGGCTGTCTTGCAAGCTCCCTCGGCGAAGTGCTAAGACACACATTCGATGGGGGGGCTTGAAAAACGCGATCCTCCATAGGAGGATTGAGCCTTGCAGCGCTGAGCGCACTGACTGCACTCAGCAAGGTGGTCAGATGGGCATCAGACGGGTGTCAGAGTGGAAAGAACGTCCACTCTCACAGATGTTCCTTCCACTCTTCTGACGCCGGCCTAAGACCCTCTACATCTCATGTTTCTGTTTCCTAAAACTTGCTTGCATTGTTTTTGGTTGAATTTCCCAATAAATACTTTTCAGATCCGTGAAAACTGCTATATATATATATATATAATTCAAGGTGATGTTGATCATAGATGCACACAGAGGTTGAACCTGGATAAACTGGTCCTACATGCAGTGGTGTAGCGTGGGTTGTCAGCGCCCGGGGCAAGGCAAGAATTGTGCGCCCCCCAACTTGTGGACACGGTAACACACCATGATTCCCTTCCACCAGTAGAGTATTGACGCATGTCCTGGTCCTCACTTCTGGACGCTGAGTGCTAAGTCACCACCGCCGTCGCAAAACTGGTGGACACCTTGCTGATCCCTGCTGGAAAATATTAGTGGTTCAAATTTCTTTTGAAATTTTGCATCCCCCTAAGAAAATTGTGCCCGGGGCGATCGCCCCTGAGGCCCCCCCAACGCTACGCCACTGCCTACATGTCCCTTGTTTACGACACTACATACACTTAACATGAATATTGACTGTATCCTTGTATGCACTTGATTATTCATTAGAAAACAATGTTTATTTTGTGCTGAGTTTTCTAAATAAGTTTCTAATGGAAATATTTTCTCATGTGTGCACACGCTAGCAATAATTAAATTGATGATGATGATAATCATAATAATAAATCACGATTTGATTCAAATCCAAATTAGCACAGCTTTGTGTGAAAAATATTACTAAGCAGTGATCTCCTGGACAGTCTCCAGAGCTGAAAACGTCAGTGGATAAATGCCATCAGCCCATCTGCCAGAAAGGCAGCATATATGCATCACAGGAACCATGAAAAATAATCATTGGTTAAAAGTTAAAATTCGTTAATTTACTTTCACGTTGGAAGCATATGAGCATATATTGTTGGGGAGCACTTCCAGTTCCTACCGGGTAGATAATTATCCTGAAATCCAATTAACCCTTTCAACATCACGTGTGTTTTGTTGAACAAAATATTATCTTAACATTTATTTGAAGCATGGTATGCATAGCTAATATTTAAATGAAAGGTTAAATAGAAACTTTGTATAAGTATTGTTAGTCCCAGATAGTTAAAAGATTAAAGTAATGTATATTTGCTCATTTTTAAATTTTCACCTATTCTAGGGTGCTAGGGTTAAATGTTGAACTGACCATTGGCCTGTGGTGCTGACAACAGATTCAGCACCACAGGCCAATTTACAGGGTCAGGGTGCTTTGTGAAACAGTCAAATGAATCTTATTCATTTCATAATGTCGTTTGCTTTAGTACTTGTAAGTAATGTAAGTTGGGATCGATTCGATATTTGATATCAAGTCGAATTACGGATCACTAAATAAAACCCCAATGAATCAAATCCTGCTCAGGAATCAATTAATCAATGGTTCTCTTGTGAAACAGTATAATGAATCAATTTTGCTATATAACGTTTCCTTTTAGTTTTCATTTAAATTTGGATGAAATCAACTCGTATTTGGAAGTACTTCTGAAATACGAATTAACGGATTTTCAAACGAATTGCGGTTGGTTACGAAACGAATGCACACCTTTAATTCATAGTTTTTAATTTCATGTCTGTGCCTGCACATAGTGGCATGGTTTGGTGCATGCTTCAATACCATGAAAGGCAACGTAAACATCATGGCTAGTTTGCTAGCATTTTTGTTGTGGGACTAAGGCTAGGGTCAGATGAACGCATTTTTCACGTTGTCCGTGAAAAAGTGCGGTCGAACGAACGTACGTATTTTTTCCCGGAATACGCGATAGCGGTCATACGATGCGCCTTTTCGTCCGTGATTTTGTACGGATCATCAATAAAACACTTTTTGCGTCTGGACGTTATGTTAGCCGGACATTAGCAGCGTCTGACATCTCCTAATCACACACACACGCCGCTATGCGGCCGCAGCGCACTCTGTACGTCAGTAGTAGCGGTTTGACGTTCTCGAAAAAATGCGTTCGTTGGCCACTTGCGTTGCGCGGACGAACTTTCGTGCGGCCGTTCGTCGTATGTTCCCCGGCATTGGACGTCATTTGCTGCTAGTACGGCCGTGATTTCGTGCGGCTAAACGCACGTTAAAACTGTGCTAGTCTGACCCTAGCCTTAGAGAGGTGAGATGTTTTATCTTATGTATGTCTTGATTTCTTAGTCTTTTTTTCTGTATTTACCCTAAGTCACTGGTGGCCAGTTGGATCTAGGCTGAAGTAAAGCAAGTTTTATTCAGCTGTGTTAACTTGATTGCACCTAATTCAATGTCTTATTTTATACGTTATATACATCATGTGTCCAGAGGAAACTCCAATCTTGAGCTGAAGCGTTAACCCCTTATCGAGAAATAAAGGTCAAACTTTTTAAACAGTCCTGGAGTGCCGCTACAATATTTGACATTTTTATATATATTTTGGTCAGTATTACAAAGCTGGTGTTAACTTAACCAGAGCTGTTGTAAACTTACCAGCACCATTATAGTCTATGGGTTGCAAAGTTTACAACAGCTCTGGTTAAGTTAGCACCAACTTTGTAATACTGCCCATATATTGTAAAGGTACTTTGTGTTTTGGGCTCTGTCGGCCCCTATGTTAATCAGGCCCTGTTCATTATCTAGGGAAGTTCCACTGTAGTCATCTGTATTTTTTACTGCTTTATCAACCATGGTTTATGCAAAGTTGTTCACAATTTTTTTCACTGTTGTTTTAGTCAAAGTTCAATGAAGAACACCACTGAATATAAACTTCTAATAGAAAACAGACCACGTTTAATTCACTATGGCTGAATAACGGTGGTACCTTTTGTTCACTGCTGTTTAAAACAAATTTGTCTACCATTATGGAAATTTTCTTGTGTGGATAGCCAAAGTTCACTATATTTGTAACCCCAGTGATTATTTGTGAAATAACAGTGCTTAGTGAATTAATAAAAGATATCTGGACTTCTTCCTCTAACCTATACTGTCATCTCCATCTGTGCTTGCCTATATTCCTGTGTTACCTTGACAACTATGCTAGAACCGAGCATGACATGGTGGATCACATCCACGATCAAGTTGTATTCGGCATTATGCAATAATGTTTTCACTGTATGAATAATGCAAACAACATCCATATTTTCATCATTGACAATAAGAATAACGATAATCCCAATCAATAATATAGATATATTAATAGAAATCATTTTTATAGAAAACAAAATATTTGAATAATCCAAGTGATAGAAAACATTTCCCCTGATGTTTCTTTCTGTTGCTGTGGGTTTATATAAAGCGGTGCGAATTCTAAGTTTCCCAAACTGAGTGATGATTTCCTCCCAATGTATATGCCTCATGTTTAATATCAATCTTGGCTCCTAACAGTTCTGCTGTTTGGGAAAGATTGTCCTTTCCTGAGTTTAATAAATCTCACCAGCCTTTCAGCATGTTTATCTTCCGTCTTCCAGTCTTTCGTTTGCCATTTCCTTGTTCTGTACATTTTCTATAAAATTTATATTTTTTTATTGGTTTACTATATATATTACAAATGTCAAGCAAGCGGCTTCCTTTCTGTTGGTGTTTTATACAAGAATTACAGAAGAAGTCACAGCACAATACAACAGGTATATTTACTAATCAGAATCTCATCCGGAGTTTGCCTAAGGGTCTTTGCTGTGCATAAGGTTGACTCAGATCTGTCCAGATTTTCTATTTACATAACGTTCATCGTTTTGAATAAAGCCATGGAGCGCAACTGGACATGCATCTACAAAAGCGTTTTAGTAAAAATATTAATAATTAAATATTTTTTAATATACTTTAAAATCAATGTAGAAATACAGTGTAGCGCTCACTCCCGGAGGAGCCGCTGAAATTGAACCTCGGGTCAGTCTCCCCGCACTAGGGAATAAATATACTCCAGCACCGTCGTGGAATTTATAAATTATATAGTTTACTAGAATAAATGGCATATAATGAATAACACGGTATACGTATATATATTTACAGTACTTCGTAATGCGGGAAGCGCGCAGCGGAAAAGAAATACAATGCTTCGTAATTCGAGAAACGCGCAGCGGAAAAGAAATACAAGGCTTCGTAATTCGAGAAACGCGCAGCGGAAAAGGGAAAAATATATCTTTAACCCCCTTTGTGCTTGGGCAGTGAGTCCCGTGCAGGTTATGTCCCAAGAATGTAAGTGTGTGTGTGTGATGGTACCCGGGTACAATATTCAACTGGCCAGTGAATTAGTTATGAGGTATCTTCGACTAGTCAAGTTGGGGCCCTGTGGGTTTTGAAATAAACAGCAGCGTGCTTTCTATTTTCACAACGGCCTGGAAGGCCTCTCACCCATCCGCCAGATACTTGATACTCCGCTCGACCCAGGACGTCTCTCCGCTCGATTTTGACTGGGATTCTCTAGGTTACCGGATCCGCTGTCTTGCTCTTCTGTAGCTGCCGCAAGATGTCCAGCTCACCGCCTGCACTCCCTGTCAGATCGATCTGCGGTGCTCCTAACTCGGGGTCCTCCAGCTCACTCAGTATCAGCGTGGGTTATTCTGGTGAATCACTGGGTCTTCCTCTTATAAGGTGGAATAACCCGGCCTTTAGCTCTTTCAGGCCCCACCTGCGCTCCGGCCTGGTCACTATCACGTTCTGCTGTACTGCGTCTTGCGCCTCTCACTCCTGGCGCGCTCTGCCAGCTCTCTCCACGAGGCTCAGGATGTCAGCGTCTGTGTCCCACCCACTTCCTGTGTCCACTTCCAAAGCATGCCGGGAAATGTAGTCCCAATGTTCAGTGTCTCACATCGCACTTGTCTCCCTCCGGTGGCCAAAAGCAAGTACTACACGGCAGGGGATTTAAAACCAGCGCTACAACAGTATGAAACGATAGAGGGACAACGCTACGTAGGTTTATTTGCATATACAATATGTTTTCTGTAGAATCAAAACAGAATGAAGATTGAAATATTTCAAATATTCGGTTACATAAAAATATAATAAATCTCTGCAGGTCAAAACATTCTGTTAACCCCTTCACTGCAGAAGACATGTGGGGAACGTTCTCATAGTCTCCCAATGTATGCGGAGGACATTCCCCACACGTCTTCTGCTACCCTGGAGCTCCCGGCAATACTCACCCCTTTACCAGGGGCGGACTGACCCATCGGGCATTCGGGCGCCGCCCCAGGGCCCGGATGGGAAGGGGGGCCCAGATTGGCCCTGCGGTCCAGGCTGTCAGACAGGCACCTGGTCTCCCAATTGAGCGGGCAGCATTTGGGATCAATCTCCCACATGCTGCTCCGGAAGTAAAGGCCCTGGGGGGGTGGAGGAGGGAGAAGAGGCTGCCAGACCAGCGGCTCACATGGGGAGATGCTGGCTCCGCCCCTTCCCCCTCCACTGCCGCTCGATGCAGAGCCTCCCCTGCTGTGCTGGATGTGTCCAGCACATGCAGGGAGGGGGAGTCATCGTAGACCAGCCAGGAGACAGACCAGGATTCTAACCTAATCTGTGAGTATATAACAGGCAGGTGTGTGTGTGAGCAGAGTGTGTGTGAGCAGTGTGTGTGTGAGCAGTGAGTGTTTTTGAGCAGTGTGTGTGTTTGCGCAGTGTGTGTGAGCAGAGTGTGTGTTGAGTGTGTGAGCTGTGAGTGTGTTTGAGCAGTGTGTTGTGTTTGAGCATCTGTGTGTGTGTGTGTTTGAGCAGTGTGTGTGTGTGTTTGAGCAGTGTGTGTGTGTGTGAGCAGAGTGAGTGTGTTTGAGCAGTGTGTGTGTGAGCAGAGAGAGTGTGTGTGAGAGCAGAGTGTTTGTGCATGTTTTTCTTTTTTTGTGGATGGTTTAACCTTTTATGGGCATGGCACAGGGGGCCCCAGGATCACTTATTGCCCGGGGCCCCATTAGTTGTCAGTCCGCCCCTGCTCTCTACTCTAGGGTTCCGCAGCGTTCTGACTTCCTGGAAGTCAGACTCTGCATTTTGGACCCCACCTAGTGTGATGACATTATCGCGCCGGACATGATGATGTAATTTTCATGCAGCCACCTGGCGAAGCCAGGAGGTCGCCAGAAAGGAGGGGGATCCTTTCAGATCCATCTCCCTCCGGATCGGGAGGAGGTAGCAGGTAAAGCCAGGCACCGCTGAAAAGGGGAGAGTCTCTGCCTTTAGGCGATGCCTGACTTTAACCCCTGAAGTGCCAGTCCGCGATCCCACGTCGTTCGGCGCCAGATCGCGGCCTAGTTCTGGTGAGGGGACACCATCTTTGATGGCAGCTCCACCTCCGGGCAAGGAAATCCTATGGTGGTGATAGGGGGTTCCTTTGAACCCCTATATCTCTCGAACGGTGGCAGCCAGAGCAATGACCTTTCCAATGATATCAAACATGATCATGTTCAAAGTAAGAAAAAAATATATATTACATAAAAATAATTTATTTTTTTTTAAAAAAAAAATACGTCTTTTTTTTGCTTGTGTTTTTTTATTAATTCAGAAATATTGTTCCCATTTCAATTCTAATGTGAACAATGCTGCTGCACTAACAAATTTAATTTTTTGGATTTTAGCTAAAAAATTATGTAATTTCCTAGAAAAAAATAGTAACGACGAGTTCCCGTTTCTAATTTTTTTAACAAATATACCCTATAGACTACATAACCGCAAAGGCTTGGATGATAAAATGTGGGAAAAAATCACTTTACACGCTGTAGATGATTGAAAATCCTAATTTTATTGCATTGTTTGTTACAATATTCAGGCAGGCCATGACAATACATATAATAATGATATATTATGAGTCTGCCGAAAAAAAAGGATAAATAATTTGTCTGGGTCGTATAATAAAATGTGATTTCAAATCGCGTTTAAACATGATGAGTAAAAGGGGTAAAAATTAGCTCAGCACACAGAGGTGAAATGGCTCAGCAGTGAAGAGGTTAAACATCAATGCATACTCTAAAAACTAAAAGATTATTTTCTTAATTGTTCAACACTTCTCTAAAAAATCATATACATAGACATCTACATTAGCTCATATCAATTACCTAGCTTGTTTATGGGTGCTGGTATATACATCTTTCTCTTTACCCTAAATAGTTTAGCATTAACGCCATTCTTCAGCCTGACTAAAAGAAGTGGCATAGAGTGAGTCACACGGGATCGATTTGATTATGCTGAATCAATGCACCTGATGAAACCTACTAGATTATACACCATTTTAGAGCAGATTCAGGCCACAACTGTCCCAGAGGCTCTGGAATTGATCTCCGTTTGCCTGGCCTCAAATATACCTCAGGGATATATAGGAGAGCAAGAGCTTTTAGTTTCACCTGTCTGATATTTTACTCACTTCATGGTTCTGTTCAGTGTTGTATTTATAGCAAACCTAGGAGTACGATTTCCAGTCCCCCCATTGCAAGCAATTTATTACCCCAACAAAGGCTAGGATGACATAAAAGCTTTTGGAACTGCAGTTACAGACAAAAACCCCAAAAGAGACCCAGTGAAATGTTAACTATGGAAAGATGGAAATATATATTTATATATATATATATATATGCCCCTAATACGAACAATGTTTGTAAGCAGTAATACTTAAAGTGACAACAATAAAAAGTAAACAATCAAGTGAAAAGACGCTCCCTAAACATGGATAGTATATGCACACGTTAAACAACCAAAATTTGTGCCAAATAATGTGATAAGGGATGATAATCCATGTAGCGCATCAATAGAAATTAATAAAGATGGATTTCACAGACATGTGTGTCAGTGATTAATAAAGTGCAGTAGTGCTTATTTCTATTCTGTGCAATAGGGCATGTGAAACTGTAAGTCCAATAACACGTGAGAGTCCAATAATGATACTCAAGGAGTCAACTTGGTTCCCCGAAATAGGTTATGGAGTCGACTTGGTCCTCCTGAGTAGATTGCAATTGGATACCGTCGTCTTCAATATTGCTCAAAAACAAAAGAGACAAAAAAGCAGTAGTGCAGAGGGTAACAAATTTTTGATACCCTCCACACTACTGCTTTTGTATATATGTATATTTGTACACTTACCGATCTTCCACCGTACTACTCCACTTTCCACTCCTCCCTCTAGCGCTGCATACAAACAGGAAGAACGATAAAAGTACACAGAGGAGATGTATCTACAAAATAGATACATAGTGCAGAATGTATTATCTCTTAAATAAAACTGGCCCTTATATGGATTCCACTCACAAGATAAATATAAATTAAGGGCAGATCAAGGGTTACCACTCCACAGGCACTCAATGGTTTTGGAGTTCAATAACCATTCTCACCTTCTTAAGGTCACAATTCTTGGACAGCCACCTCTGAAGTCACTCACTGCTGCTCCATTTAGGGCACTTTCAGTGGGATGTACAACTGCCCTTTGAATCACCTGGATTGCCGTTGGTGAATAAATCCTTAAGAAACAGCCAAAGACTTATAGAAATATACACTATATTGCCAAAAGTATTCGCTCACCTGCCTTGACTCGCATATGAATTTAAGTGACGTCCCATTCCTAATCCATAGGGTTCAATATGACGTTGGTCCACCCTTTCCAGCTATAACAGCTTCAACTCTTCTGGGAAGGCTGTCCACAAGGTTTAGGAGTGTGTTTATGGGAATTTTTGACGCTTCCAGAAGCGCATTTGTGAGGTCACACACTGATGTTGGACGAGAAGGCCTGGCTCTCAGTCTCCGCTCTAATTCATCCCAAAGGTGTTCTATCGGGTTGAGGTCAGGACTCTGTGCAGGCCAGTCAAGTTCATCCACACCAAACTCTGTCATCCATGTCTTTATGTACCTTGCTTTATGCACTGGTGCACAGTCATGTTGGAAGAGGAAGGGGCCAGCTCCAAACTGTTCCCACAAAGTTGGGAGCATGGAATTGTCCAAAATGTCTTGGTATGCTGAAGCATTCAGAGTTCCTTTCATTGGAACTAAGGGGCCAAGCCCAGCTCCTGAAAAACAACCCCACACAATGCAGTCAGACAAGTACCGTTCTCCTGGTAACCGCCAAACCCAGACTCGTCCATCACATTGCCAGATGGAGAAGCACGATTCGTCACTCCAGAGAACGCGTCTCCACTGCTCTAGAGTCCAGTGGTGGTGTGCTTTACACCACTGCATCCGACGCTTTGCATTGCACTTGTTGATGTATGGCTTGGATGCAGCTGCTCAGCCATGGAATCCATTCCATGAAACTCTCTGCGCACTGTTCTTGACCTAATCTGAAGGCTACATGAAGTTTGGAGGTCTGTAGCGATTGACTCTGCAGAAAGTTGGCGACCTCTTCGCACTATGCGCCTCAGCATCCGCTGACCCCGCTCCATCAGTTTACGTGGCCTACCACTTCGTGGCTGAGATGCTATCGTTCCCAAACACTTCCACGTTCTTATAATACAGCTGACAGTTGACTGTGGAATATTTAGGAGTGAGGAAATTTCACAACTGGATTTGTTGCACAGGTGGCATCCTATCACAGTTCTACGCTGGAATTCACTGAGCTCCTGAGAGCGACCCATTCTCTCACAAATGTTTGTAAAAACAGTCTGCATGCCTAGGTGCTTGATTTTATACACCTGTGGCCATGTAAGTGATTGGAACACCTGATTCTGATTATTTGGATGGGTGAGCGAATACGTTTGGCAATATAGTGTATATTAAAACCAAAAATTTTAATAATACTGTTTTAAAAGAAACACATTCCAATGTTTTTCATCTAATATGAACTTCATCATAAATTATTTTTGTTAATTATAACTGCTAGTGTTATTACTAAATGTGTAAATATTTTGATACTATAGCTTACCTAGGCACAAAATGACCAAATATACAGTATTTTTGTGGATTTTAATGTACGTTTTTGCACACCTATAGGTTCCCTGTCCAGATTTCACCTTCAAAATATTATATAATATATTTTAGCCTATATTTAATATTAACTTCACATCCCATGGTTCAAATAAATGTTATGATAAAAACAATCCAAACAAATATGCTCGGTAGTGAAGGGGTTAAAAAATGTATTATTATATTATCAATTTAATGGAATTAAGATCTTTATCTATGAATGTTAATTGTTGAAAAAAGATCTTTAAATATATATTATGTTTACAGAAATAATAAAATAGCATAACTGTTCTACTTACTACTATGTCCTTTATGCTGTTTGCTATATTTACTTTGTCAAAATGCATCTCTCTGTTTCCTCGAGCAGCTGACCTTTGGAAATCCAGAAATAGCTGATAAAGGACAGGTGGCTGTCCAGTGTGGACGGGACAAGCTTAAAATAGTCAATGGTTTGCCTTGTTTAGTTACCATCCCCGCTTCCACAGAGAAACAAACTACTACATTTGGTCCAGAAATCTGTGTGTAAAACTATCATCCAACTGACTTTGTGTAAGCTATCATTAAAATATATGATCATCTCTGAGTCCACAGCAAGGCAGAAAAGATAAGGGTCCAAAGGCAACTCCACTTTAAAAAATGTACAACATAAAAATCCCATGATCAAAGTTACATATTACCAAAAAAAAAATATTTTTGAGAAAGTATTTTACCAGGAAGGATACATTGAGATTTCTCTCGTTTTCAAGTATGTCCTGGGTGGCGAGTATGTACCATTGGGTGTCTTGCCCAAGGACACTTACTGGAGTGGTGCTCTTGCTGGGATTGAACCTGTGTCTCCACAGTCTCTCTCTCCATAGTTATAGAGCAGTGATGTTACCTCTACTCCGCCCAGCCGGCACTTACTTGCTTTATTATTATTCTTTATTTATAAACCGCCAGCATATTTCGCAGCTGCTTTAGATTGTTCTTTCAAATTAAGATGTGGAAAGCAAACCTCACGCATCATTATATTAGAAATGTTGGGTCTGCCCTTGGCATTTGTTTTATCTCCAGGTACGTTGTGATTTCATGGCATGAGATTATTTTATAAATATGAAAAAAGAATTTACAGATAGATCTATTAGTCTTTCGTTCGTTTGGCTGTCTGAAGATTTTCGTTCTTCTTATGGCCTCAGCAAAATTTCTCAGGTGCCAGATAGGATGACAGCAGCAAACTGAGAAGATGCACCAAAGTGAAGTGTGAAAATGTGATGCTTCGCTAGTAAGAATAAAAGGCAATGTTCTCACCACCAAAGTCAAACCCTTGGGTCATTGGGCTGTTGCATTTTCCAGGATTGAACTGACTTTGATGTCAGTAGCAGTTCAATGCCCTTAAACCCTGTATACCGATTGAACTTACAGTCACCTCTTGAATAGTGACCATGCCACAAAACCTAACCAATGTCTGGCTATTATTTCAGAAGAAAGCCTGAGCCACAATATTAACACAATAAAGCTTAAAATGTAAAATCTCTGTCTTGGTGAATTTTCCGAACACAAAGATGCAAAATATGTGATAAAAATGCTTATAGAACATTAAGAATATTACAGTAGGAGCAGGATGCTTTATCAAGCTTCCAGATTGAAAGATTCAGATGACTGTTGTGTATGTGCGGTAATTGCCTGCTCAAAGGCTGATGAACTGAAGTATACCGCTTTCACACTAGATCTATGTTAATTGTGATGCCTGTGGTGAGCAAGCTAGGTTTATTGATTTGTTCAATGTTTTATACAGCTATTGATTAACTCCCAGAGCTCCTAAATGGTTTTTTGATTCCTCTATGCAACATCAAAAGGGTCTTGTCTTTAGTTCACTTAGTTCAGCGCCATCAAAATAAGGATTCTCAAAATGTTTGGTATTGCTGTAAGTTCCCTGTATAAAACATTGCTTAAGACCATTATGCTGAGGACCATAAATGGAGCAGAGGCACAAAATTGACTTCTAGGTTGTGTCACTTTAATGCACAATGTGGTTTGAGCTCATTCCACCTCTTGTTTGTAAGATCCTCAGCTCATTCGAGTGCAGTTATTTCCGTCAATACCGTCCAGCTATATAATTTTGACATTTTAGAGGTTCATTATGCCTCATGTTTTTCTACATTTCCTAGAGCTTGCCTTCTATCTTCCTGAAATTAGAGATACTGCAAATTAAATATGCACATTGATTCCAAACACAGGTCACATTCAGTTTTTCGCTTGAAAATTGGCATTTTTCCAATGGCATTGAAATGCATTTATACTTATTATTTATTGGGATTTACAAGAAGCTATAACAGTGTTTTGTGATTCAAACTGTTGCTTTTACAAGAACTTTAGATCAGCACATGTTTATGTAACATTTTATATTGCATGAAATTTCAATGTCAACAGCAGATAAGGTTCACGGGCAAACCTCACTGCAAGCATTTACGTTTTTTGGCACATTTCAAAAACTAAACTGCCAATAGACCAATGGAGCCTCGAATTAAACCTTTAGGAAATAGTTTGTGATTATCATTAAAAAGAAAACACAGACATATGGGGTAATAAATCAATGTCAGTCAAGTTGGAAATCTATCTCTTGTATTGAGAATGAAATCGAGTACTTCCAAGGGCTTTATTCCATAGTTGGTGCTAATGTAGCGTCTCATTATGTAAGTGTTAACGCTAGGATAAGTATAAAGTCTGGCATCGATATTCCAATCTTGACACTAAACTGGGGTGAAGTCAGTTTGTGCCTCACACCTTGTGAGACTTTACTGTACTTAAGCGTCGCCTGTACTTAACATGGGGAGCGCAATCTATTTTTAACGGCTCGATAAGTGATGTATTCCAAGGTGCTGGTGCAAATTGCCATCGGGAAGCGAAATGAAGAATTTTACCACTTCCTAAAAGCTGGCATTAAATGATTCTGCAAATGCAAAATCATTTAGCACACTTCAACACCCCCCCCCCAAAATCCCATATTTACCTCTCATCCCACTGCAAAAAGGGTGGCCCAAACCGCTGCTTCCACTCACCTGGAGCAGAGTTAGACTGGGAACAAATAGTTCCTAGTCTTCTTCAGCAATCACTATGCGGCACTTCGCGATCTTGTGGCCCAGAAGCGCAAGGCTCCATGGCATCCTATGGACTCCACAAGCCAATGCTTGCAGCGCAGTGGAAGTGCTACTGTGAGTATCAGGGAGATTAGCATTGCATTACAAGGCGAAGTGCTGAGATAGCACCTTCCCCGGAATATGATGTTTACATGGAGATGGTAAGGGAAAATCTGCAAGCGCAGGTATTCCTGCTTACCGTGTTAGCATCCATGTTAGCGACAGGTATGATTTAGGATACTGACAGTGGTGTCATTGGGATTTTTTTTGTGTTGTTGCTCACTTAAAGGTTGCTTGAAAGGTTGATATCAATGGACAATAGGCAGATTTTCTTTTGTCAGCCTAAATAACAAGACAGCTACGTAAATGTAGAGAGATCCCCTGCAATGAAAAATAATATATATTTATCATACAAAATTCTGCCCACTCAAAATCTATTTTTTAAAAACAACTGATTTAGAACAATGAGTAGTTACAAAGTATTATCAAACATCGGATAAACCTGCTGCAATGTCAATGTACCCAATCACAGTAGGTCCTAACCTTCTTATCTCAATGACTGCTTCTATGAGTAAACCTACTTATTAGGGACACGTGTCATCCTGGGGCTGCTTGCAGTTCAATGTTAGGATGGCAGGGAACGGTGCAAAATCAGGCGGGGCGCTCAGTTTTCATAATGTATCATACAAATCAAGCCAGTTTAGGAAGGATAGGGTCTGCGGCAATGGGATACAGTGAAGTTGTTGGACGTTTATTCAATGTATGATCATATTTTGTAATCAAATCCCCATTGTTTTGCCTGTCAGGTGTTTTTGACCACATCAAACCTACATTTAAATGGAATGCAATGCATTTTGGATATTGAAATAAGTGATATTTGTTGCAATCTTATGAAAAATGCACGTTCAAATTGAATGCAAACATTTTTGCACAAATAAATAACATACAAAATTCAGCACATTCTACATGAATATATTTTCAAGAAACACTTGACTTATTCAAATTAATGAGGATGGATGGATGGATAGTGGAAGAGCTGCATTCCTAAATTTACTTCTTGTGAGCTAAGCTATCTCGCATGTTAACAGTTATTATTCTTGCAGCTTATGTTAAAAGCACAAGCATATTTCGCAGCAGAAAAAATTCTTTGAAGTGTTTACCACTATCAGTTATCAAGCTCTGGAATCTATATGTTTAGGTTCTGGTACGTACTCACATGAGACCTTCTTTGCCGCCAAATTTGTCATTAAGGTAGTCCTGTTACCTAGAAACAACTTTAAATTAACAATTATAACATAAGCACCATCTGGCAATCAAACTCAGTCGTTTATAGTTTAACCACTTGGATGCTGAGGACGCGCTCAGCGCATCCTCAGCATTCCCGCTGGTATGCGGAGGACGCGCTGAGCGCGTCCTCCCATTTCGGTCAGCGTTCGGCCGGGTTCCGGCCGATCGCTGGCCCCCCCGGTGCGGGCTGACATCCTGGATGTCAGCCGCGCATCCGGGACCACAGCCGCCGGAATTAGGTGTCATCGCGGCAGCGCGATGACACCTAATTCAGGCGCCCCCCCGCATGTGCGGAGGAGGCGCCTGAAAGGGGGGGGGAGGTCCTTCGGACCTCTCTCCCTCCCGATCGGCGGCTCTGCGGGGGTTAACCCAGGCATCATTTGGAAGGGCACAGCCTGCCCTTCCAAATGATGCCTGGCATTAACCCCTGGGGAGCTGGATAGCGAATCGGCGCTGAAAAGCGCTGGTTCGCGATCCTTTTCCGGAGCTGGCCGACATCTTGGATGTCGGCCAAGCCTACGGGAACTCCCCCTGAGGAGTGGCGTCATCGTGCGTAGCACGATGACGCCAGTCCTGGACTTAACCCTTAACTGCCACCAACGGTGGAGATAGGGAGTTCCAATGAACTCCCTATCTCCCAATCCGTGGCAGTTAGGGGTTAAATTTTGGTATGGTTGGATCGGCCAGAGCATGGCCGTTCCAACGATACCAAACATGAAAGTGAAAAATGTTGTAAAAAAAAAAATGAAAAATAAAAATAAAAACAAAATTAAAAAAAAATTATAAAAAAAAAAATAAAATTTTTTTTTATTTTTTTTGGTGTGTTAATGCAGCAATATTGTTCCCATTTCAATTATAATGTGAACAATGATGCTGCACTAACGATTTTTGTATGCGGTGCGTTTGTTAAAAATAGTGTAATTTTCCCCAAAAAAAAATCTAACGAGACCCCATCTCTAATTTTTTAACAAGCGCACCCCATACAAAATATAACCGCAATTGCTCGCATGTTAAAATGTGAAAAAAAACACTTTACACATTGTAAATTATTGAAAATACATATTTTATTGCATTTTTTGTTATAATATACAGACATGACATAACGTATACATATAATAATGACATATTATGAATCTACCGAGTCTGACGGAAAGAACGATATATAATATGTCTGGGTCATATACTAAAATAAGCCTTCAAAACACGTTTAAACATGATGAGCAAAACCGGTAAAAATGACCTCAGCACAGGGGCGGGAAAAGCCTCAGCAGCGAAAGGGTTAAGCAGTTTATTTCAAAATACACATGAACTTGCACTTTTCTTACTTAAATATATTTACCAACAGACAACTGAACTCTATTTAAATGGCTCCTCATTTTAAGCAAGTTTAAATTATTATTGGGGTAATTTTTAGCACGTTTGTACATGACAGCATTGCTGCACTTCCCGCAGTGCTATGGAAACATTTACTAATATACGTTTACTAAGCTCAACCCCTTATCATTTCTTTGTACAGTAGAAAGAAATTTATATTCCACGTGGAGCAACCCTCCAGTAACCCTGCTATTTATAGCTTTTAGAATCACTACTAATTTTATCAAATTACCACTAACAGTTACTATTGATATTCTAAATACAGTTCATGGCCTGTACATCTGTAATAATCACCAAAAGGCAGACCCAGTCTGATCATGTGGCAATGGAAAAGATAGTGAAGGACACACGGTTTTGGGACAGATCTCAAACAGGTTCCTCTCAGCGATGATTACGGTACATACACACTTCATTATCTTTATGGCTTACATATCTCCACCTTTATGCATCAGACAAATATGCGCACTTTCGGTACAAGGATGTTGTTTTCAGTTTTTTTTTTTATTAGGACCAGTTATGCATGAGTCTTATAACTTGGGACTTATGCTTTGTGGCTTTATACAAATGTGTACCCAAATGTGAGCACTATTCTGTGCCCTGTGCTAAAACGTTTAAACGTTTAAAAAGTTTTCCCTTAGCGTCCCCATCTTAGCATCATATTAGGAGGCACTCGCTGATTCAGCAGCCTGCCCATAATGCAGCACTACAGTCCTGGATATTCATGGCAATGCTAGCACACCGCCAAAAGTTTCACCTCCAGGAGTCCATAGTAGGATTCCATGGAGGGTTGTGATGCCAGGCTGTGTCCCCAGTCTCACTCTGCTCCCGGCAGCCAGAAGTGGAGGATCAGTCCACCGGTCGCACCACGGGATGAGAGATGAGTATATGGGGGGTTTCAGCTAGTGCCAAATGATTCTGCAGAAGTAGTTTCAGTTATCACCACCTTCAAGCTGTGGTTAATGTTTTAGTTACCAAAGCGTTAGGATAAGTAAAGTATTACAGTCATAACACTAATTACTGATTGCGCACCCTATATTAAACATAGGGAGCACAAAGTACAGTAAGCTTGCGCAATCATCAACCGTTAGCATTCATAATGTAATATTGGGGGGGCAATCGTTAGAGACATATAATCTAGTACTATCGCTCATGTATCTGAGCGCTAACGCTAGCGTGAAGAATGTAGAAGGGCCATGTGAGAATCAAATTATTTGTTGGCTATATAAAGAACGTCTGTATCTTGAATTATTATGCTTGATTAAGGTTTGATTTCAGAGATTAAACATCATAACGCTTTGTCCTAATTAATAAGCTCATCCTTGATCATTTGGTGTGACTGGCCATCTGGCACACTGCGCTAATGCCTTGTGGGTCCCATTCTTTGGCAGGTCCCAAATAATGCAAAAATCAGCCAAACTCTTGCCCAATTTGGACCCAAGTCAGTCCTTGGTCTGGTGTTTGGCCCCAGGCCATTCCTCATATTAGTATGTACTTTGGAGTCCATTGGAATTTGTGTAACAGATATGTCTCACAGAAGGTCCCAGGGGGACAATTACACCTCTGTGTTTTTCCATTACTGAGAATAGGATGCAACAGATCATGTTGAATAAGGGGTAAGTATCATTTTTGTTATTATTTCTCTTCCTGCATTTGTAAAATCATATTTCATTAGGGTCTTGATCCCAATATAGCACGTTTGCATCTCTGTTTACTTTCCATAGGATGCTCTTATGTACACGAACGACACATAAAATCTGTGCAGGAGCATATGTATGGGGCACGGTAGTAATTAACATGCCTCATTCAACTTGGAATATTGCCTGGAACACATCAAGACCTAATGGTAAAATTCAGTAGGGATAGTTTGAATGAAAATTTAGGCTTCGCCCTGCAGTACAAAATATATACTTTGAGATTTGTTTATCCCCAGTTTAATACAAAAACCAAGGAATGATATATCTCATCGAACAACCCTAGTCTTAATTACACTTACTAATTAATAAAATCACAGGTACGGTAAATACTTACAACTGTTGTCCGGGATATAGACAGTGTAGGAAAAAAAATCTCAAACACACTTTTCTTTCCGAATTGGCAAGTCTGAATAAATTTTGCGATATCTAAAAAATTCACAACTCAAAACTCATTTTTATCTTGTCTTTTCTTGCTATTCCCCATATAATATTTATAACAATGGAGTCATATTCAAGCTTAGAATGTGGCCAATTTCTGGCAACCATCACATTCGTAAGCCCTTATTGCGATGATTGCAGCTCCTTTCTCTAATTTCTTTTTAGACTGCAGGTATTCTTTACTTATGGAGGGAAGATGACACAGGCTGACAGAAAGGAAAATAGCTTATCCCCAGAGCAGCAAATTGAACTATATGTTTACAAACTGATCAAATTAGAAGCCAGAGAGTATGATGCCTTCATAACATTGTGATAATGAAGGACCTTTATAAAAATAAAGATCTTGTGAAGGGGAAAACAAAGGGACGTCTCAAAAAAATTAGATACAATTCCTTAACCCAAAACATTCCAACGATAAAAGGATTATTTACTAAGCACTGTTGTAAGACTGAAGTCCACTGTTCTTGCTAACCATTATTACAGTCACCGTTCATCCAACTACAGAGAACTTTGATTTTCTGGAAAATTCAACTGTGGCAGGCGTGCTTGATACAAAAAATGCCAAAAATAGTATGACCATTATTCTTCAGTAAAACGAGTAAACTACAGCTATTATCCACATCCATTATTTTATTGTTCTTTGCAACAGCAGTGAATATACTGCGATGATTTTAGAGCAAAACACCATTGAACAAAATGAAAACTTGATAAAATGAAAACATTGGCTTAAACAGTGCTGTGGAGATAGTAAGTTTCCACGGTAATAGGGACTTTTCTTTATGGTGTATTGTAGAATTGTCTTGTCTTTCCCCGTTGTACCATCCTACAATGCTGCAAAATGTGTTGGAGCTTAATAAATTAATTGTAGTAATAGAAATGTTTGACTGAAACCCTGGAGACTACGGTGGAATCTATAGTGACCAAGTTTGGCAGAATACATGTTGGCAACTGTACTGAGCACTATGCTAGACAACTTCGACAGAGGCTTCCTTGGAAACAATGGCTGAAAGTACTACAATAGAAGGTCTCCAAATAGAGAATTCACCATAGTGTCACTGTATTTGAACCACCTTAGTTCCCAGACGGGTGTCAAAGTAACCACCATTCTCTCAATAAAAGAACGGTGGATAGTGTATAACCCGTACTGTGTTTGTGCTACGATGAAAAGCTGTTTTTCTTTTGGCTCATGTTTCTACTTTGAAGGATTCATTTTGCTGTCCATCTTAATTTGTACAAGTAGACCTCAAATGTGTCTCTCAACAGTAATCTACCCAAAATTACATTATACAGAGGGTCCCAAAAAATGTATACACACTTCAACATGAAAAAATATATGCATAAAAATGTTTTCACTAGATCTATATAAACATCCAAGGGCAGCTGTAAGTCATGTTTGAATTATGCAATCACATTAGGTATTCAAAGTGGTCACCATTAGCATCCAGACAATTTTCATTTCGGCACACTACTGCATGAACAGTATTGACTAGAGTGTCCACAGGGATTGCTCTGCATGATATTTCAATTTCTTCCCGTAGTGTAGCCAGCATACCTGTTTTCTATGGTATACCACATTCATTAGTGTTCCCCACAGATAGAATTTAAAATTTACACACTTCAAAATAGTCTTGCATTGCTCGAAAGTCAAGAGTGCCCCGGCCATTTTCTTTGACTCTCTCCTGACAGTCACATTTTGATATCAACAATGGTGCGACTACTGATATCTAAGGAAACATATTGCTGCCATTATTTAATACGGGTTATAAAAAAGGGTATAGATAACAGCTGTTGAAGTGTGTATTCTTTTGGGCCCCTCTGTATATATAGTTATTATTTATCTGGTGAGACAAGTAGCCCATAGCTTTAAACTACTGTCTTTTTTGGTGTGATGAAATTACTCTTTTTAAAAACGTTGGGACTAACTCTGCTTGTTTGGTCTTAATCCAGTTATATTATTCAAGTATGAAGCTACTCAATTTTGAGAATATTTTATTTAAAAGTTGTAATCTTTTTGGCTGATCGTCTGCTAGCCTTCAGCTGTTTAGTCTGTCTAGCAATGTATGCAGTACTTATGTTTAAAAGCTATATAATATCAGTAGCTTGCTATCAACTACATTTAAACTGTTTGGTAACATTGCATCCATGTCATAATAGTTTTGTCTCAGGTGAAAAATGAATCTGAAAGTATATGTATATATTTATATAATTGTTCTTTCTAAAATGAACTGCACCATTTAGATTAATCTGAGATAACATCTTTCCATGTCTTGTGGTAGAACAATAGGACATCATTAATGACCTGGAACCAAGGACACTAAATATAAATGTGCAACAGAATCGTTGTGGGTTTACTGAATAATCAAACACATGTGAACAATACTGTCCCAAACTGTTCCTTGCGCTCACTTATTTGGTTTCAGCACAGGATCTTGGTCAGTTTACTCCATTGTGCAACTTGAAGAAGTCTTATCATTGAAAAGCCTTTCCCTATTTTCAGATTGTTTTTACCGGAATGCTGTATTATTTTTACTTATTTATTGTTAATAAATCCATTTGCTTCACCACCATCAGAACATTGTTGTTTATAGGACTACAACCTGTGACTTCCAGACGCATCCCTCGGAGGTTTAGCGTGACGGTGTTAATAAATCCATTTATTGTTAATAAATCCTTGCGCTCACTTATTTGGTTTCAGCACAGGATCTTGGTCAGTTTACTCCATTGTGCAACTTGAAGAAGTCTTATCATTGAAAAGCCTTTCCCTATTTCCAGATTGTTTTTACCGGAATGCTGTATTATTTTTACTTATTTATTGTTAATAAATCCATTTGCTTCACCACCATCAGAACATTGTTGTTTATAGGACTACAACCTGTGACTTCCAGACGGATCCCTCGGAGGTTTAGCGTGACGGTGTTAAGAACATTGAGGAACGGAGGCAATTGGCGCTGCATGACAAATTTCCCTTGCAATTGTAGTATAAGCTGGGTTTACTAAACACATAAATGAGTGAGTGATCGTTAACCCCTTAAGGACAGGGGTGTCACCCGTCGGGCATGGGTTAACGCCGGCGAAGGGTACAGGTGCGACGCGAGCTGCTGATTTTGGTCAGCCCCGCTGTCATAGGCTGCAGGGCGGTGGCCTCAATTCAGGCCGCCTCTCCGCAGCCAATGGCGCATGGTGCGTGCCACCTGCGGGGAGGGGCCGGGGTGGCTTATTGAAGACAGCGGGACGTACATGTACGCCCTGCGTCTTCAAAACCCTCCTGCCGAGATAACGGCATAGCAGGTCCCGCGGCAGCAATAGGTTAACCACCTATATGAAAAATCTATATATGTACAGACATGTTGCACTATGGATTTATTATTATTTCTTTGCAGATTGTGTTTGTGAACACATTGCATCTCACAAGATATTGTTTCTTTGTTTTATTACCTGTATGGTGTTAATTGGAGGTTTGCTCTTCCAGGCCACGAGTTCGTACCGCGCCACAGAGGGAGACTGGGAACTATTTGTTCCCAGTCTCACTGCGCCCGGAACAAGAAGCCACAGATTGGGCCACCATTCTCGGGATGAGAGGTAAGTATCGGATTTATTGGGGGGTTTTAGGGGGTGCTAAATGATTTTGCAAAAGCGGGATCATTTAGCACCATCTCATAGATGGACCTAAAATTTTGCCTTGACAGTCCTTGCGATAATTAGCACTAGGACTTTGTGATACCACACTTATTTTAATGCTAATCAATGGCTGCACTCCCCATGTTAAGTATAGGATGCGCAAAGTACAGTATGCTAGCGCAGAAAAACGTGTAATTTTTTAAATATTGAAACCTATGGTATTCGCCTGATTAAACCGGCAAATGAAACCACCGAATGGCAGGACATTTCGCTGCTGTTTGGTGTTCTCTGAATAGATTAACCATTACTTTTCTATTAGGATTTCACTGCTGCCGAAGGTCATTGTATTTCGCTGGCAATTCACCAATATTTGGCGAATTGCCAGCTTTCTGAATAGCCGAATTGCCACAAAATTGCACATACGGTTAAATTCACAATTCGGTGCTTTTCAGTGGCAAGTTTGGCTCTTATTGAATAACCCGTATAAATTAAAATATTTTCTTAAAAAAACATACAAGAGAAAAACAAAGCACATATAAGATTTCAGCAGCATATAATAAACACAATAAGGACATTTCATTTTTGGTGGTAGTGGCCCTTTAATTGCTACCTGGCTGTCAATGAAGATAAGAGCTGCTTTTTGTTTCTATATAATTCAGGAAAACTAAAATTCAATATATCTGTAATACCAAGTCCTAATCAGATGATAAAGAAAATGAAAAAAGAAAGGAAAGAAAAATATTTCCAATTTCTTGTGTTATTGCTGCTATCTGATGAATATATTTATGCATTGAGCGTGTTGTGTAGAAGGTGGAAAAAATCTTGATGGCAGATAAACTAACTTTCTTTTATTGTAATGTCACCTCTCTGTGTAATGTAATGAATCGCAGGAAACTTCTTCACTGCCTGAGGTCTTTGGAATACATTGTGCAATAGCAGGAAGGAAATCGGCTTGATGCTAATGTAATTGGAGAAAACTATCATATTTATTCAAGCTCTTGCATCGTGGTGATGTATGAAAATGTACTCTGTGCATTAAATATATATATATTGAGCTTTTATTCACAAAATATTGAATTGTATTCCAAAAGTTTTTGCTACATGTAGGGAAATATATTTAGAATTTATGAAATACTTCTGTTCTTCTGCTACATTCACACCTTCTCTGTGTTGGGTAAGATTCAGAAAACTCAAGTTTTACTTCTCCACAATATAATACTTATATTAACCTTACACTATTATATTACGCATTATACATATTATGGGCAGCGGCCTGCATCGTATTGCAGCGCTAATGCGCCACTGCGAGTATCCCCTCCTGGAGTCCATAAGACTCCATGGAGAAAATATGTGCTTATTCCCATTATAATGGGAATAACCGCATATGACATATTTTTTGTTTTGTTTTATACATGTTTATATATGCTGGGCTGGATACATCTGGTGGTTGCAGCCGCCCCATCAGGGAATAGGCGCGACCCCACCCCTCCATGGAGGATTGTGCTTCCAGGACATGTGACCTGTAGAATCTTGCGAGATCGTACAGGTCCATGGAGTGA
Organism: Leptobrachium leishanense; assembly: GCA_009667805.1. NCBI lineage: Eukaryota > Metazoa > Chordata > Amphibia > Anura > Megophryidae > Leptobrachium > Leptobrachium leishanense. The sequence goes on from CM019065.1 coordinate 140,251,878, forward strand.
TCGCGGAGGAAGACTGGGGACTATTTGTTCCCAGTCTCACTCTGCTCCCAGCGGCCAGAAGAGACAGACCGGGCCGCCATTCACGTCGTGGGATGAGAGGTGAGTATCTGATTTTTGGGGGGTTTACAGCTGGCGCTGAATGATTCCGCAGAAATAGAATCAGTTAGCACCAGCTTCTAGCTGTGGTTATCTTTTCAAGTAAGCACAGCGATGTGTAATTAGCATTAGGACATTGTGCCTGCAGGTTTCCCCATAGCGTCCCCATTTTATTAACCCTTTAGGGTTAGGGATGTAATATGGTGGGCATACGTTAAAGTCTCTTAACCTAGCATTAACGCTTAAATATCTTCACGCTAAGCAGGCCTGGCCCGTCCATGTAGCGGGTAGTGCAGCCGCTCCAGGTGGCCCTTTGTCAGGGGTGGCATTTTGCCGCCCTGTCAAAGGCCGTGACATGGAGCGCCTGGCCCGGACCTCGACAGCAAGGCACGGCCCTCCAGCAGTCCCACACCCACCCTTCCAGCAGGCCGGCGCCCTGAATCTGCCAAGCCTGCCATAAAAAAGGATATATAATTTGTATGTATTGTATGTATAATTTGTGACTTCAAATCACGTTTAAACATGATGAGCAAAAACGGTCAAAATGAGCTCAGCACACTTCTACTTTTCGAAGTGTGCCGAACTTGTAAAATTGCCCCACCTTTAAGGGGTTAAGATTGTAATAGTGCCCAATACATGTGCTTGTGGGGTAAGGGGCTCAATACTGTACTGGTGGAAAGGAGTCAGGGCATGCTAATGTGTCCACAGGTTGGCAAGAGGGCGCAATACTTGCCTTTCCCTGGGCTCTGACAACTAGGGATGGGCTGCTGGTTCAAATCGGTTCGAAGCTCAATTTGAACATCGGCTGTTTGAAAGTTCTCGAACTTCGAACTTTTTGGGACGTTTGTGGGAAGTTTGAGGAAAAAAGTTTTAAAGAAAATTCAAAAAAATGCTTAAAAGATCCTAAAAAAATCTAAAAAATAAAGAGACTCTTTACTGCAGAATATAATAATAAATGGTTTATTAGATATTGAATTAAAAAGGGAATATTTTTAACATTGAAGCCTATGGGATTTATAAACATTTCCCATACCTTGTTGCTCAAACATTTCCCACTCATTGTTGCTCAAACATTTCCCACTCCTTGTTGGTCAAACATTTCCCATGGCTTCAAATCACGTTTAAACATGAGCAAAAGCGATAAAAATTAGCTCAGCGCACAGCAGTGAAATGGCTCAGCACTCAGCAGTGAAAGGGTTAAAAAAAAAGTACCCGGACCCCCATACACCTTTTATGGCCAATATCTTGCATATATGCCCTCTTGGAGGGCACTTTCATTTTCGAACGTTCGAGCCCCATTGACTTGCATGGTGTTCGAATTGTGTTCGAGTTCGCGGTCAAACTTTTTTAGGCGTTCGAGTTCGAATGCGAACCGAACACGGAGGTGTTCGGCCCATTACTACTGACAACCCGCACTATGTCACTGACTGAACGGCAACTCCCAAACACTCTTGCATTTCAGACTCTGGTCAGTAATAGCGTAATAGCTTCCTCATGTGATAAACTTAATCCTACCTACTCTACTATTTATCTCTATTAAACCTGTTGCAATTATAGATTATGTATGAGTCAGATTGTACATACAGTATAATTATAATGAAAAACTCTCCTTACAGAATCACAATAAATGAAGGTGTTTATAAATGAATATTTGTTGAGTTCCATATTTGACATTTTTGTTTATAATTATATTTGGTTTTATAATCCAAGACTTTTTAGCAACAGTAAAAAAGATACACATTATATGGGCATTTTAAAAAAACGTACGTTATGTGATTGAGGAATGAATGCACACAGCTCTCCTTGGAGATCCCCAGACATTTCATCAAGATTGAGTTTCCCCATTTCCTCTTTTTTTATCGTTTATAGTCACCATTGAGCATTTATGCTTTTGCAATATATGTTACGCTGTGTCTGTAGATGAATTAGAGAGCAATGCAACCTCATGAGAGCCAGAAGTAACATGTTCGTGAAAAAAAATCACTTTTATAAAGAAAGAGAAATACACACTGTTACACATTGTTATACTCTAGATAGCACATAAATGTATAAGGGACACTAGGGGATTATTTTCAGCATTGGCAATTTGACATGAATATTCTTAGTATCATAAATGTGTTCAGTGAGGACTGAAATGCATTTATTTTCTGTTACATTGGAAATAAAGAACGAGTTCAGCCTATCACACAATACCTACTGCTGTTGATCCAAAAGACGGCAAAAAACCCCAGTCTGAAGCGCTCGCTAATATGCAACACACTGGGAAAAAATTCCTTCTTGACCCCAGAATGGCAGTTAGATTTCTCCTTGGATCAAGATGCTTATACCCCCATATTAAATATCATAACCCTTAATATTGGAGTCATGGGTTCGATCCCAGCGAGCAACCTATCCAGTAAGTGTCCTTGGGCAAGACACCTAACGGTACATACTCGCCACCCGGACATACTTGAAAACGAGAGAAATCTCAATGTATCCTTCCTGGTAAAATCCTTTCTCTTAAAATAATATTATGTTTTTGCAGGAAGCCATCCAGTCGTTGTTTAAAAGTCTGTACAGTCTCTGACCCAACCACCTCAACAGGCAGAGAATTCCACAGCTTTATTTTTCTCGCTGTAAATAAAATACGTTCCTATTCTTTATGATAGATATTATTTATAGACTAAATACTCTCACCCCTACTGGCTTGAATGAGGGATTTGCAGACTGTGTATAGTGTCTGTTGGTGCTAGTGTAGTATGAGAGAGTGTGTATAGAAGCGAGTTAGTGCTAATTCTATCCCCTTGCCAGGCTCAACGGGATATGTCTGACACCCAAATAGGCAAAAATGTAAAAAAACAAGGAATAATTTTCCTGGGTGCTAGGGTTAGAATAATTTAGTTGGTAATTGACACTTGATAAATACAATAGAGGATATGTCATCCCCCACATCAAGTCTCTTTCCTCCTCCTGCCGATACCAACTGCGTAATATTTCCAGAATTCGGCCATTTCTTACTGCTGTCACCACAAAACAACTCATACACGCCCTGGTAATCTCCCGACTCGACTATTGCAATAATCTCTTATCTGGCCTCCCTCTGTCCCGCCTCTCCCCCCTACAATCCATCCTGAACGCCTCCGCCAGGCTAATTCACCTCACCCGCCGCTCTGTCTCTGCCGCTCCCCTCTGCGAGTCCCTTCACTGGCTCCCCATCCACTGCAGAATTAAGTTCAAAATCCTTATCCTTACCTACAAAACCCTCACTAACTCAGCTCCCCACTACCTGTCCTCACTAATCACCAAATACACCCCAGCCCGCTCCCTAAGGTCAAACAGTGACCTGCGCCTAGCTTCTCCCCGCATCACCTCTTCCCATGATAGACTGCAGGATTTCTCACGCGCAGCCCCCACTCTCTGGAACGCTCTCCCTCATACTGTCAGACTTTCCCCTAACTTCTCTTCCTTCAAACGCTCCCTTAAAACGTTCCTATTTAGGGAAGCCTACCACCCAACTCACTGACGCAACCATCAATCACTCTCACCTTACAGTCCTCTCCTCCTGTTTCCAACCCCAACCCTCCTAGATTGTGAGTTCCTACGGGAATAGGGCCCTCATCTCCTCCTTTACTGTTTGTCAAATGTTGTTCAATGTATTGTATTGTAACCCTGTCTATACTGTGCCTATTGTACAGCGCTGCGGAATATGCTGGCGCTTTATAAATAAAGAATAATAATAATAATATATGAAGCAACTTATTAAAACAATAATTTATCTAACATCCATAGGTAGGAAAAGAGACTGTATTTCATGTAATAAATCTGAAAATCTATACAAAGCTGGTAAGTCTTTGAGCAAAGCCGTGCCTAATAATAAATCACGTCCATATAGCTGTTAGCAAAAAGCATAACTATTGAGTCTCACATATCTATATAGCGCACAATACTGGTTAGATGCAAACACACAAATGGGCCAATTCCAAAAATGAAATAATCGTATCATATGATGGGCAGGAACATTTGATCTTATGAGAGGTTCACTGTTTTGCTTTAGTACATAGTCTCTGGTGCACTTAAGGGAATCTTCCTTATCCACATTGCTCAAGATGATGCTCCCCTTTCACTTCCCCTGGCAGCTTGTTCTAGAACCCTTAGTGTTGCCACGGCTGTGGCATGCTCACACTGTTTCTCTAGGGCTTCTATTTCCACTCTTTTGTGAGCTTCTTCCATTTCCATTTCTGCTTTTTTGCAAGCGGCATCCGTTTCTATTTCTGCTTTTTTGCGAGCGGCGTCCGTTTCCATTTCTGCTTTCCTTTTTGCAAAGGCCGCCTGTATCTTGGTAGTCTCTGCTTTTGCCCGGGCTTGGATAAGCTGCAGACTAATTGATTAATTATTTGAATCTTGTGAGGATTTTGACCTAGAGAGATATGAGCTTATTTGAATGCTTGCTAGATGCTGAAATGTGAGAAGCAGTCTCTTGGAGTTGGGCAATTCTCTCTTCCGCCTTTACTCTGGCCTGGTGTTCTAAATTGTCTCTTTCTGAATTAAGACATTTTAATTCATCTATTTCTTGTAAAGCCTGTTTAGAATTTAGTTTCTATAAATTAGAGACATAAATGTGACAGTGGGCAAGATAATGAGCACGAGCTGTAGAAAGCTGTCCTAAAACTCCTTCTAGTGAGGATGCATCACGAACAGGGTGTGTGATGGTGGAGACATAACTCATAACCTGTTCTCAAAGCCGTGACATTTGCTCTGATGTTGCATAATTTATGTCCATAAGTGTTTCAGTAATCTTCCAGGTAGGCTTTGTGTTGCATTTGCTTATGACTGGATTGATATTCATTACTTCCACATCTGAAACAAGATGCATATCCTGTGATGTTAGAGGGCTTCTTCTGTCTGCCATGTTTACACAGATGAGAAGAATAAGAAGGGAGCAGTAGAGTAGCTGTCTGGTTAGCAGGCACTGTGTGGCAAAGTTTACACAGGCCCACACTCTGCAGCTGAAGGCAGACTCTGTCTGTGGGATGCAGTACTATCTGCTCTCTGGTTCACTGAAGGCTGCTTACTTGTGATGCTAACTGCTGTTATTGTCTTTTCACTACTGTTACTGTCTCTTTGCTCACTGCTGTTAATGTCTTTTCACTACTGTTAATGTCCCTTCACTCGCTGCTGTTAATGTCTTTTCACTATTCTGCCTCCCTAGCAAAGCTGTGAGGCGTGGGTGCTTGAGACTAGCTAAATCTGTATTGACCAGTACTCACACAATGAAAGTTCAGCAGACAGTGTCAACTCAGTAAAACTGACACGTAGAAAGATGAATCCAGTTGAAAACTTTAATGATCAGACTGAGAATCTTTGTAATAGTGTACAGCAATGCAGGTGAAAAGACATTAGTTGTGTCCAGCATTGAGCAAAGATGGCTGCTAGGTGACCAGTAAGTACCTCAGAACTAGACTGAACAAAAAGGGGTGGAGCTAGCTGGCTGCAGCAAAGCTAAGGAAACCCAGCACGAACAAAATAGCTATGAAATAATACATGTAAGCAGCAAAAGGCAGATTCAACACATAACATTAAAATATACAAATAAACCCTGAGTCATGGGGCATGACAAGCTATATGAGATATTTGTTTATTATGTTGCTTCTTATTGGTAGGTGACAGTGGTGTCGGTTCCCTTGGAAACATGGTAACATTACAATGAGGAATTGAGTCAGGTCTCCTTTCTTTGGTGGATTGGGGGACATAGGAGCGGTGTCTACAAAGGATGTTGCTAAACGGGCTAAGCGAGTGCTTGCCTGCCAATTGAGTCCGTGTGGATCGGGAGGAGGCTGTATATGATTCGACCCCTCTGGTTGGCTTGACGCCATTATTATTATTATTATTATTATCCTTTATTTATATAACGCCACAAATTCTGCAGCGCTTTACAAGATCAGTGTACAAGAAGTTGATACATTAGAATACCACAAATGGATGCTGACCTGATTCCGGCGGGACCCTGTTCCCAAAGGAACTAACAATCTATGAGATGTACAAGTATTTTGTGAGATAGGTGTCTTGCCCAAGGACACTCGCTGGTGGCGTCTTCTGATTGGGATCGGGTCGTCTTTCCATGACTGTAGAGCAGTGACCTGATGGTTAGTTTGAACCCGCTTCTCGTAAAGTTGAGATTTGCTTTTCCGCAGTTGTATTGGAGGGATGTGCTGAATGATATTTTGACCCACTTCTCTGTGGTTGATGGGTAGAGATGTTGCCACTGGACTCCACATCTGACATTGTGTGGTAGGCAAGTATGTGCCGTTAGGTGTCTTGCCCAAGAACACTTACTGGAGAATTGCTCTGACCGGGATTCGAACCTGGGTCTCCACAGTTATAGAGCAGTGACGTTACCTCAACTCCATCCAGCTGGTACCATATGACTAGCGGTGCGGTGACGTGATGAATGTATGTCCTATGCATTTTGCTCATGCGCAATCTGCTCATGGGATCAGTGAGGACTGATGACACATTGTGAGTGTGCTCACTAGGGATGAGCTGTTCGGTTTGATCTGTTCAGAGTTCACATCGAACATCGGCCGTTCGACAGTTCGCGAACATCGAACTTTTTTGGACGTTCGGCAAAAGCTCGAAAAAAAATTAGAAAAACTTAAAAATGCTTAAAAATACAAAAAAAATCTAGAAATAAAGAGACTCTTTACTGCAGAATATTGTAAGCAATGGTTTATTAGATATTGAATTAAAACGGGAATATTTTTAATATTGAAGCCTATGGGATAAAACATTCTTGTTACTAAAACATCAGGCAGACACGGCCCTCTAATCAGGCACTGTAGAGGGCAGCCTGCCGAACCTCCCAAGGATCCCCTTGAGGAACATGCGGCCGCCGGATGACAGAGCTGCGACTGTGCGGGCTAGCCGCCTGGGTGCATGTGGCAGAGACAGGCAGCACAGGGAGGGAGCCACTGCACCTGCAGCCACGGCAGACCCCCCCCCCACAACCAGGATCCAGGGAGCCCCCACTGACCACCAGGCTAAGGTAAGGCAACACATTTCTAAAAAAAATAAAATCCGAGGACATTTTTAAATGTCCCCGGGAACATAAAATAAAAAGTTTTTTTTTTTCTTTCTCTACCTGGCTGAATGTATTTAATTATATATATTAGATACATTCAGCCAGGTAGAGGGGGGTAGCATGTGGGCTGTGCGGGGTCTCAGGCAGTGTTTTTTTTGTGTGTATATTTTTAGCAAATTTATAGGGGAAGGTAAGGGCAGGTATGATATATATATTTATTTAGTTGAGATTGTCCACATGTCACCCCCCCATGTGCGTATGTGTATATGTGGTCTGAGGTCTGTGGGTGGGTGTATATATATATCTGCGTGTTGATATATACGTATATATAGGTCTGCGTGTTGATATATACGTATATGTCTGTGTGTGGTATCAATGCATCCCTACTCTATACACAGCGCTCCGTGTCCCTATAATATATATGATCAAGGGTTACCTTTTTTTATATTTTTATACTATTCCTATTAAATTAACAGTAATTTTTGATGTATTTTATTCAGTAGAAACTTTTTTTGCCTATATAACATGTGCTTTGTGAAAATAAAACGGTTTTGTGTGTACATTTTATTTTAGTTAGTGAATTCCTGTCCAGTGCGGTGAGAAGCAAACGTAATGCAGTGTAGACACGCTGCGAGGTGGAGCGGAGTGAAGTCAAGCCTGCAAAATGTTTGCTTCTCTTTGCTATGCTGTGCATCGCTACACGCTAAGTGTGTCTCAGCCTTTATTCCCGCATCGCTAGTTTACCGAATCAGTTTGTATACTTGTTACTGACCCTGCTTGTTCTGAGGACCCGATCTGTTGCCGACTTTGCCTGCCATTTGACTATTCTCTCTTTGTATTCCCTGCCTGTTCTGTTTGCTTCCTGTTGCTACTGGTGTGTGTCGATTCTCACCATATACAGTAGCGCAGTACAAGTGCCTAAACATTGCTGACCCGGTTCTGTTATAGCTGCTGATGTAACTGAATAGATCGGGGATCTCTTCTGCATTACCAAAACCTCCACCACTGCATTCTTCCACAATACCACAGAGGGGTTATGGTGTGAAGGCACTTCCTGCCACCAAAGGCACAATATTTGGGTGCACTGCCGCTGACGCCTATACCAGATTCATATAATTTTAATATTGGACCGCAGGGTCCAACCCTGCACTCTTCCACAATACCACAGAGGGGTTACGGTGTGACGGCACTGTTGCTGACACTAAAGGCCCAATTTTAAAGCACCTATTGTTACTTTCATCCAAAGCCTGCATATGTTTCACCATAATTTAGCCAAAAAAAATCATTAAACTTGTTCTGCGTGTCCTAAAATGTCTCCTCTTTTCATACAGGCTGCCACCCCAAGCAGTTGTTTATGAATAGATTAAAGGAAAACCATTTACCGTCATTTGAAATGTAATTTTTTTTGTTTTTAAATGTTTCTATACATCCTACAAATCCGCCACTTCACGGGCAGGTTATGGGGACCTCCTAGGCACGATATTTGAAGGAATTTTTCGTTTTTATTCTTAACCTTTATTTCATGGAAAACTCACTGTTCCTTTAAAAACATTATTTTTTTTACTTTTTGTCCTTGTTTCCTGTCCCCCAGGGCACTACCCGGAACCCCATACACCTATTATGGCAAATATCTTGCATATATGCCCTCTTGGAGGGCACTCTAAAAATCGAACTTTAGAGTCCCATTGACTTGCATTGAGTTCGGTTCTTTCGAAACTGTTCGAGTTCGAATGCGAACCGAACAGGGGGGTGTTCGGCTTATCACTAGTGCACACATGCATGCGCCATGCCAGGACATGCAGACGCTTATTCATCTACCAGAATGCATGGTTTTATTTTGGCATTTTAGATCACATGAGGCCACTCTGGGATCAATTATTTCATTTTTATAATCACTATAAATACCCATAAACAGAATATATGACTATTTTATTATCTACCTGCAATACATTTACTGCATTATTTTGACACAAAGGCAAGTTCTGCCTATATAATATTTCTGAATGTGGGAAATTGTGCAAGATAAAAGACACCATCCCGAGTTCAGAATCTTTCATTCCAACAATATTTCTGTAAATGATCAATACATGAAAAAATAAAAATGAGCGAATTTACATTATTTAGCTTGCTGTTTCAGAACAACAATTACTGTCCGAAATGTCTATTTTACCTTATATTTGTTAACTTTGCATTCCATGTTTCACATAACTGTTATGATTAAAATAAATTCAACAAAAACTTCTTGTTGGTGAAGGTGTTAATACCTGAATTACTTCTGAACAGAAAGAGACTCTTTATTGCAAAATATAATAATAAACGGTTTATTAGATATTGTATTAAAACAGGAATATTTTTAACATTGAAGCCTATGGGATTCTCCTGAATAAACCTGTCGAATGAAACCACCGAACAGCAGGGCATTTCGGCAACTTTTCACTGCTGATTTTTGTTCTCTGAATAGCCGAAGCATTGCTTCTCTATAGGGATTTCACTGCCCTCGAACAGGCACGGAACAGACACCGTATGTGCAGGCAATTCGCCAACATTTGCCTGCTCTCTGGATAGCCGAATGGCCAGGAAAGGTAACGGTACGCTGAATTTCAGTGTTTGGTTACCTTTCGGACACAATTCGGATCTCTTTGAATAACGCTGTTAGATTTTCGGTGTCGTTCACCACAGACTAAGACACGAATTTTCTGGGCTTTTTTTTTGAGAAAGCATTTTACCAGGAAGGATACATTGAGATTTCTCTCGTTTTCAAGTATGTCCTGGGTGGCGAGTATGTACCGTTAGGTGTCTCTCCCAAGGACACTTACTGGAGAGGTGCTCTTGCTGGGATCGAACCCGTGTCTTGTCGGATATAATCTCTGCACGTGAATACAACACGTAATATATTGGACTTATCAGCCAAGCCTCCAATATGTCTATATTGGACTTACTGGACCTATCTCGGCAGTTGCCTCCAATATATCAGGGATTATTATTTCATAAGAAACTTATACGAGACACAAATATCAATCGTTTATATTTCCTAGAAATTCTCCTGAATTCTTTTAACCCCTTAGTGACCGGGCGGTTTTACACAAATCCGTCCGTTCGTGACCGCAGCTGTTTTTATGTTTCTGCGCTCTTAGTGTTTACGTCAAATTTTCCTCTTACTCGTTTATGTAACCCACACATATTTTACACTGTTTTTCTCGTCACTAAATGGACTTTATAAAGATACCATTTTTTTCATCATTTCATATAATTTACTATAAAAAATATTGTGAAATATGACACAAAAATTGAAAAAACACCACTTTTTCGAACTTTGACCCCCAAAATTTCTTATGTATCAACAACCGTCAAAAAAAATTTATTCCTTAGTAGTTTCTAAATTTAGTACTGAGTTTAGCAATACCCAATGTTTACATATTCCTCGCTTTTTTCCTTATTTTATGCAACAATAAGTGCAAGTAGCACTTTGCCATTTCCAAAGAGTTTATTTTCAAAACTAGTGATAGTGACATTGTAACACTGATATCTGTCACTAATTCCTGAATAACCCTCCACATATACATATTTTTTTAAAGTACACAAATCAAGGTATTAAACTTGGGGTATTTTGACTCTTTCCATGCAAACCATTTTACCACAAATCTATGCCAAAGTTTGAAAAAAAAAAAAAATTTGGTGATTTTTTTTTTTTGAACGCAATTTAAGAATACATGTACTGTGAACTTTAAGGTTTACTGCCAAAAAGCACCCCAAAATATGTTCAGCAACATCTTCTGAGTAAATTGATACCACCCAAGTATAGGTATGTCGGGTCATTTGGGGGCTAAAAGGCCTTATTTGGGGGGTGCGCATTTCAGTTTTCCAACTTGGAATTTTCACATTTCGTCATCATGCACCCATGTCCTATTTGGGACATTTTTGAAGCCGGCCAAAGTAATTTACCCCCATCAAACCATATATTTTTAGAAAGGGCACACCCTAGGGTGCTTCAAAGAGTTGTATTTTAACACTTTCCATGCACTAGCTCTTTGTCAAACTTTCAGGTAGTCACTTTTTGTGTTATTTTTTCACACACATTGTACTTTAGGCATGAATTGTCAAATCCAGTTATGGGTTACTGCCAAAAAACACCCCAAAATATGTTCAGCAACATCTTCTGAGTAAATTGATACCACCCATGTATAGGTATGTCAGGTCATTTGGGGGCTAAAAGGCCTTATTTGGGGGGTGCGCATTTCAGTTTTCCAACTTGGAATTTTCACATTTCGTCATCATGCACCCATGTCCTATTTGGGACATTTTTGAAGCCGGCCAAAGTAATTTACCCCCATCAAACCATATATTTTTAGAAAGGGCACACCCTAGGGTGCTTCAAAGAGTTGTATTTTAACACTTTCCATGCACTAGCTCTTTGTCAAACTTTCAGGTAGTCACTTTTTGTGTTATTTTTTCACACACATTGTACTTTAGGCATGAATTGTCAAATCCAGTTATGGGTTACTGCCAAAAAACACCCCAAAATATGTTCAGCAACATCTTCTGAGTAAATTGATACCACCCATATATAGATTTGTTCTGTTGTTTTGGGGTGCTACGCCAATCTTTGACATGTGCTTGTCAATTTTCTAATTTGACATACAGTATCTTCTTTGCTTATCTTCTTTTTTAGGGGCCTTTTTACATACCCCAGTTTTATGAACGTGCATATATTTGGTAAGCTAACACCCCAAAGTATTGTAAATGGAGTGTTTTTATGCTATGGATGCATCCGTTTGCTCCAAACAAATTAGATACTGTTTGGTGGTCATTTTTCATTTTCACACCCACATCAGTTTTGGACTGTGATTTAGGAGACACTGTTGTTTGTTACTGCATGAAAACTCTCCAGGTTGTTTTCTGCAAGATCTCCTGAGTACACCCATGCCCCCCATGCCTAGGTTTGCCAGGATTTTGGGAAGGTTCAAATACAATTTTTATGACTTTGTCATTAGAGTTGAAATTGAGATTATTTCTTCAGCTAGGCCTATCTTTGGTTTTGGGTCTACCGCATACCCCAGTTTGAATTATTGCCAGAAAATTGTTTATATTTGTTATGTTGACACCCCAAGGTATTGCATATGGAGTGCTTTGATGCCATGGATGCAACGGTTTTAGCCCAAAACATTTGGCAACAAGGGTGTGGCGGTAATTTTTCAAATTTCAGATTTTTACGCCCACAGTAGTTTTGGACTGTGATTTAGGCTAGGGTCAGACGAGCGTAGTGTTCACGTCCGTGATCGCGCCTAAAAGTACGTCCGTGATAGCATGACATAAAGTCCAATGGAGCCCGACACACGAAGTACGTCCGCACTGAACTGCGGACGCACAACGGCCGCGGCCACGGACGCAAGGCAGGCAAGAACGTAGAACCGCTAGAACGGCCGCACAAAGTGCGCTGCGTCCGCAACGTCTGCATAGTGTGTGAGTGATGGAACGTGGTCAGACGGACTGCATTTATACGTCCTGCATTTTTCACGGACAAAATGGTTTTGCAATTGAATTTATTGTCCCTCCTACATCTGTCAAAAAATAAATGTCAGTGAAAAAACGGACTGTGTGACCACTACTGCGTCTTCCGTACTGACGATGTCCGTACTGCACGGACGTACAGTCCGTAGAAATCACGCTCGTCTGACCCTAGCCCAGACACTGTTGTTTGTTACTGCATGAAAACTCTCCAGGTTGTTTTCTGCAAGATCTCCTGAGTACACCCATGCCCCCCATGCATAGGTGTGCAAAGATTTTGGCAAAATACAGCACCAATTGTAGAACATAAAAATGTACGAATAAAATGTAAAAGTCTGGTGCCTGTCAAACTGGGGATGCTCTCTAGGGGAGCACAGGCTGTTGTCACTGAAGTGCATGAAACGCAAAATGTTTTCATACCTTCTACGTGACATTGATTGGAGGTAAATGGGGGTAGAGCAGATGGGGCTACTGCTCCAGCAGGAGCGAATTGAGGGCTTCTTTATGATGCCCTCAGCATAGTAAGTGCCCAGAATTTCAGAAATTCTGGCACATCTAGCGGGGTCCATTGCTGCCTTGCCAAGTAGGAGTCTGGCTTCGCAGCACAATGCTGATGGGCATACAGATTTGATTGGGCCACGATGTGGCCCAACAAATCATCCCCCATAAACACCTGCAAAAACTGTGTGGCGGTAAATCCTGCAACATCAATATTGATGCCAGGATTTGCCGTGAAAGGAGGGATATCTGGCCTCTGGCGATGAGGCACTACCCACTCCTCAGCTGGAGCTGTGCGTCTCCTGCTGGCAGGTGGTGACCCAGGATCTGCATCAGAAACATCACTAGATACATCAGCCAGCATAGATAATGTATCTAGCGACGCCTCTGAGCAGTTAGCGGGGTCGAAATGAGGGTCTGAGTCTGACGCAGATGCCTCAGATTCTGACGCCAGGATGGCATATGCCTCCTCGGCGCTGTATACCCTCTCAGACATTATTATATATAATAGATTATATAAAATTTTATAATTATTTATTATATATATAAGCGGATTGTTGGTTCTTAGAAGAAACCGTTGTTTCACAAGAAAATACAAATAAACACCTAAATCTCTCTAAATCCCTCTAAACCTGCCTCAATTCTTCTAAATCTCCCTAAAATCTCTCTAAATCTGCCTCAATTTTTCTAATCTCACTAAATCTCACTAAAATCTCTAACCTGTCAAATCTGATCTCTCTCTCTCGCTCACCAAAACACAAGTGAGGAGAGGGAGGAGAATCACAGGGTCAGAGCCAATATTTACAAATATTGGCCTGACCTGACAAATTAGAAATTTTATTTTGATTTTTTCTAACTTCTGATTGGATGTTGCTAGCCTCTCTCTGATGAGGCAGGCTAGGAACATCCCACTCAGCCCCAAGATGACCCTTAGAACCCTACCCCTGACCCTGCCCTTAGAACCCTAACCCTAACCCTACCCCTAACCCTACCCCTAACCCTAACCCTACCCCTAACCCTAACCCTACCCCTAACCCTAACCCTACCCCTAACCCTACCCCTAACCCTACCCCTACCCCTACCCCTAACCCTACCCCTAACCCTAACCCTACCCCTAACCCTAACCCTAACCCTAACCCTAACCCTACCCCTAACCCTACCCCTAACCCTAACCCTAACCCTAACCCTACCCCTAACTGTCAGTTTATTTTATTTATTTTTCTTTTTTTACACTTTTTTTACACACTTTTTTTTACTTTTTTTTAACTTTTTTTTTCACTTTTTTTTTCTCTGCTGGGTGCCTTGATCCCTCGAGGCACCCAGCAGAGCACCTGATCACTGAAGTGATCGATTTTGTACTGAGTGCCACGATACCTCGTGGCACTCAGTACTTCCTGCGCTACCGGAAGTGATCGCTCGGGGGAGCGATCACGGACGGACCGGCGGCAGGTAAGTATATTACAAGGATGCCTCGATGTCGAGGCATCCTTGTAATATGCTCAGAGCAGCTGGAAGCGATCCGATCGCTTCCAGCGCTCTGTAGAAGTGCCGGGCACCTCTCCGGTGCAACCGGATGTAGATCGCTCCCGGGGAGCGATCACATGGTGCCCCGGCACTTCTAACGGCCATTGCACGGATGCCTGGACTCCCAGGCATCCTGCAATGGCGTTTGAGCTGCTGGAAGCGATCCGATCGCTTCCAGCAGCTCAAAAACGGCAGGACGTACCATGTACGTCAGCGGTCTAAGAGAGACCCGCTGCAATGACGTACATGGTACGTCCGCGGTCGGGAAGGGGTTAATTGTCTGTGTTTTGCTTTGAAAAATACGATAATCAATAATTGGATAAAAATATATATATTTATTACGTATACAAAAAAGTTTCAAATCTCATATCATAAACAACAAGTTATAAACCACAATCCATCAGCATATAAAAACTAGCTTCACAATATATGTATCTCCGGTTAGTAACTGCATATATGATTAATATCATTTACCTTATCAGTTAGTAACTAATACACAAATGGTTAATAAACATTTCTGCTTAATACAACATGCATTTCCCAGAAAACAATGTTTAACCAGCCAGCTCTTATAGATAGATATATATATCTCTATACTACATGGATCAACAAAAGATGAGCTAATTTAATGATAAGTAATAAAAACTTATTTAGTGAATCCTCCCCTAATCTCGAGAATCAAACTTCTAATCTTTTGCTTTTTATTTTGTAGTTATATAATTCCTTGCTTATTAATTTTAATCACAGTAATTTCCAAATTCAATATATATATTGGTATCAATCTTACAACATTTCTTTTAGGAATAAATCCTTATATCCACTTCTTCATATTTCTATCTGCAGAATAGAAAATACTTAGAATTTGGATCTAACCGTATCTGAGAAGTCTCAGTCTACGTTGCAAGAATATCTACAAATATATATATTTACATTAATTCCTTAATTTCATACATTACCTGTCCAATTTGGATGTTGATAAGTCTGCCTTGGAATTCCTGATGTAATAATTTTGGAATGTGTGAAAATTATCGATCAGATAATCAATGCATGTGAGTTAGAGATTTGGTGAGAATCTTGATTGCCTCATGTCTTGGGATCTGCCTTCATCGTGGTGTGAGTCTGAGTGTTGGAATCTTGGACTCTCAGAGGGTCATGTGTAATGCATTGCAGTGTGAGTCTCTGAATGCTGGAATCTCCGACTGATTTGCAACCAACATTGCCGCTTATTATAGCCAATTTGACGTCACTGGCAATATTATTAAATCTAATATTTACTATCCTCTAGAGGGCAGTATTGCACTTCTTAATTAATTCCATTTCTTTTTAATATTCCTATCTCGGGTCAAAAGGTCAATCTACACAAAGACCTTCTCTTCTCAGTCATTAGACACGGTGTCTCTATCTGTCATACCTGATTTATATGCTCACTCCCTTTTGGTTACTCAGAGTCCTATCAGCTGAATTCTTTTCTGGTTAACTCAACAAAATCTTTTCTTTAGTAAATTTTATTATTTACCAATTATATACTTTCTACAATATTTATTGGAGTATACATATTTCCTACTGTAAATATAATAAAATATACCTTGATTATAAACATATATTTTGTGAATATAAATCTATATTACAGAGATATTAACTCTTATTCCTATACCCAAAAGACAAAATATCTTTTGTTTTAAAAACTTAAGACAGACCAATAAATTTAATTATGACACGTCTTAGCACTTAACTCTAGCCTTATCACACAAAACATTCTAGGTTCCTTCATGTCTGGCACTTCTTAAAAAAATATAAAAGACTTCACCCAGGAATGAACTCTGTAAAAAAAAATCTCGTTCATTTCTAAACCTAGAGAAAATAGAAAAAAAAAACTGTCTTTAAAACCAAAATGGCTACAGGCATCCATTTAAATTTTTTCCTTTCTGTAATATACCCAACAGTCTCCACAGGCTCTCTCCACGCAGAGCAGTGATGTTACCTCTACTCCACCCAGCCGGTAACAGGTGACACTTGAATGTGACAGGTGCATATCATTTCAATATTTGACCGCAGGGTCCAACCCTGCACTCTTCCACAATACCTCAGAGGGGTTACAGTGTGCAGGCACTAGCTGGCACCAAAGGCCCAATATTTGGGTGCACTGACCCGTGTACCGGATGCATACCAGGGACGTGCAGTCAGTGGAGGCAGGGGAGGCAGAGCCGCACCTGCCATTAAGTGATAAATTAATAAACTAAAAACAAACTCACCTGCTTCCACGCTGTCAGCTCCGTCCTCTGCCTCTGCAGGCATTAGTTTTCCCTGCCTACGCAATTTGCATAGCAGGACGTTTCCCCGCTGCACTAATTGAGTAAACTGCTCAAGATGTGTGCAGCACACGTCAGAGACAAGTGCTGCCTATTTCCTGGTCACTGCTCATTAGTGTCGCACAGACTGAGAGTCACTGATAGAGCATTGGAAAAGCTTGGACCAATGGGAAAGCACCATTGGTCCAAGCCATTCCCAGAAAATGCCTGCATTAGAGGACTGCCTCTGATTGACAGGAAGACTAGCAGTTAGACATGCCCCTTCCTGTCAATGATAGGCCAGGCAGCCCTCCAATGCAGGCTGTGAAAAGATTGCATGATGGACAACCCCTGACTGGCTGCATGGGGAGCTGCAGTCCAGGAGCCTGGCACAGGGGTGCCCTCCTCTGCCACTCAGATCTGCATCAGCTGGGGATGCCCACTTATACTCCAGGCTGGTTATTGTCTGCTAACTGGGGCTGGAAGAATGCACAGCACATCTGCCCCCCAGGAGGGATCTGAGGGGGTGCAGCAGCAGGAAGCCCTCTTTGCCCAGCTGCAAGGTAAGTGACCTCATGGGGGGGAGAGAGGGTTAATGATGGGGAGGGAGAGGGGGTTAATGATGGAGAGGGGGTTAATGATGGGGAGGGAGAGGCCATGGCTTTCCTCTGTGCTGATTTCCTGATGTTCAGATAGTGCTTAGCTGCCAATCTGTATGATGTATTGTACCTCTAGCCAGGCTGCCTGGGGAGGGACAGGACAGGTGGGGGACTCAGCAGATGCAAAGTTGCCAGCAAGACTCTCACAACTCCTCTTCTACCACGTCTGTCAGATCACAGCGTGTGCTTCATGGGTCACTGGCTTTGGGCTGGGGTGTCAGATCTCCATTTTGCTCCCTGTCAGTGCCTGAAAGTGCTGCCCTGCAGTGTGCAGAAGTCAGGTTGGGTCAGTGGCTTGCTTTCTCTTCAGTATAATATGAATGATGCAAAATGTATAGGTGCTTTAAGGAAACCTAATGGATGTGGCCAGGCTCCTCTTAATAATACTTTGTTATAGGGGCAGCATATAGAGAGGTGTGTGTGTGTGCTCTTACAGTGCCGTCTCTTTACACACCCTTTCTTTTACATGCTGTGTGTATGTATATTTATATCTCCTGTCTGTGTGGTGTGTGTTTGTGTGTTTTGCCAGGGGCAAGCGTTGGCTTAACCTTTTTTATGAGCCTGAAATATCAGGGTTATTCAGAGAGAGGTGAAAACCTTGAGAATTGGCAGGAAAATGAACAGCCAATTTGGAAAGCGAGATAAATGGGAGAATTTTTCTGGTTTGACTATTTTGACCTAGAATTTTAACTTCTCCAGTCATTCTCAAGGTTTTCACCTCTTTCTGAATAGCCCTTATACAGGGTCATTCTTCTGCTTTTCACCGCTCTCTGAATAACCCTGATACAGGGCTATTCAGAAAGAGGTGAAAACCTTGAGAATGACAGGAGAAGTTAAAATTCTAGGTCAAAATAGTCAAACCAGAAAAATTCTCCCATTTATCTCACTTTCCAAATTTGCTATTTGGTCTGGATTTTTCAATGGGCTATTTGGTCTAGAATCAGTGTTTCTCAACTCGTTTCCTCGCCCTGGTTTGCCAGATATGTGAAGCACAGCACAGGTGATATGATTTGCTGCTCAGTGATTGCAGGATTCAGTCTGCATTTTCCCCAAGGGGATCTGAAAAATCTAGCCTGTAGTGGGTCCTGAGGACTGGAGTTGAGAAACCCTGGTCTAGATTGTTCATTCTCCTGCCAATTCTCAAGGTTTTCACCTCTCTCTCTGAATATCCCTGATAGTGTAGCCAGCACAATGATTCAATAATACTATCAGGGATATTCAGAGAGAGGTGAAAACCTTGAATTGGCAGGAGAATGAACAAATAGCCAATTTGGAAAGTGAGATAAATGGGAGAATTTTTCTGGCTTGACTATTTTGACCTAGAATTCAATTCTCCACTCATTCTCAAGGCTTTCACCTCTTTCTGAATAGCCCTGTATCAGGGTTATTCAGAGAGCAGTAAAAAGCAGGAGAATGACTGGAGAATGGAAAATTCTAGGTCAAAATAGCAGATCTGGAAAGGGAGATGAAAGGGAGAATTTTTCTGGTTTGGCTATTTTGACCTAGAATTTTCCATTCTCCAGTCATTCTCCTACTTTTCACCTCTCTCTGAATGAATAACCCTGTATGAAAACAAGTCCAGGTACAAGGACCCAGGACTGTAGATTCTTCATTTAGGAAGTCTTTACCAATAAAATTTAGAAGGCATATTGTAAGATAATTGTTCTGTATAAAGGTCTGTGGGAACAGAATTGGCTTCCAGTCAGTCCTTACTCTCAGTGTCTATCCTTCTGATGTACTAAATGCCTGAAGCCTCCTCTTTGGGAGCTAGAAGGTTTTCTGGCTGTTTTGCATTTGTACAGTATATCTGGCTCTGATACTAACCAGTGCCTCACCAGCCACTGACCTCACCGCACGTCACTGATGCATACAGGGCAGCCATCAGAAATTATGGGGCCCCCCGTAAACTTCCTCAACCCGTAACAGCTTTTCACCCCCCTTCCAAAACAAAAAAGGACATAACACAGTTCCACAGCAATAAAGCTCACAGTAATGTGTGGTGTGTATGAGCATATCTGTCACATCTGGGGCTCAGAGGGGGCCCCGCCACCTGACGGCACCATTGACAAGCTGGGTGCCAGGAGTTGTACCGGCTTCCAGAGCTCGCAGGGCTGGTCAGGAGGTGGGCACGGCATGATGACTCGCGCGCCTGCCGGGTTTAAAAACAGACAGCGCAGTCCGGCTCACCGCCCTGTCGTGGAGTTTGCTTCCCTCAGTGCTGAGTGTCTCCTGGCGATTCACTACTTGGTTGCTTTTTCAGTCTCTATTGTTACCTGGCTTGTATGAGAACCACCCACGTGTACCAGACCTTGGCTATCCCTGACCACTCTAACGCTGATCGATTTTCCACTCATTGTTGGCCAAACATTTCCCACTTGTTGGTGATAAAACATTTCCCATGGCTTCAAATCACGTTTAAACATGAGCAAAAGCGGTAAAAATGAGCTCAGCGCACAGCGGTGAAAAGGCTCAGCACTCAGCAGTGAAAGGGTTAAAAATGTTTTGTTTTTTTCATTGTTTCCTGTCCCCCAGGGCAGTACCTGGACCCCCAAACACCTTTTATGGCCAATATCTTGCATATATGCCTTGGAGGGCACTTTCATTTTCAGAAGTTCGACCCCCCCATTGACTTGCATTACGTTCGAGCTCGAATTCGAACTTTTCGGCCATTCAGGTGTTCAAGTTCAAACCGAACACGGGGGTCTTACTGTAATTTGTTACTGGCAATTTCATTCATCAATACTCCTAATTATCATGTCTCCCTTCATACCCTTGATCATTTTAATAGGGTAGATTCTTGTAAGAAGGTTAATGGACATGGTGATCTCTTTGTCAGCACAACATATACTGGCTACCTGAGGGGCTATTCACAGTTAGTCATGATTAGTTGGCAATTGATTTGCCAACCTTAAGCCTGTTGGGGTTGCAACATTATTCATTAACTATAACAAATATTTTTCAGCCTGAACAATAGGCTGGGCTGTAAGGAGAAGGAACAGATTTATTCTTGTTATGTGCTTGCTTTCTACATTTGCATTTTCTATGGCTGTTTACAGGTCAGTTGTATATTTTGTTCTTGTTTCCTTATTTTATTCCTGTATTAATTAGACCAACTTAATTATTTGGCAAACTAATATTCCTGTAGGAAACACAACTAAGGGAATAGGTGAAGCAAGGACCAATATCATTTCTAAAGATATTACTGTGATGCATTGCTATAATGAAGGGCAAGTAATCGTCGAAGATGTGGCAGTGGCAGGAGATACTGTGCAATATATGTTAATGGATATAGGCATGCGCAGACGAGTGAGCCCCCTTTTTCACTTGCTCTTGCTTTCAATACTTTAGGTACCAATCTACATTTTTAGGTTTTTCTTATTTTGGTTTGCTAAAGAAAATTAAAAATAAGGGCACACCCTAAAATGTGGTCTGTTGACGCCTATGTGTACGGTAGATAATACTGGACAAGAATTTTGCACTGTAACTATATTCGTCATAAATATACATGTGTTTTGCATAGATTAAACTGTTTATTTCTAAAAAGGAAAGTAGCACAGTGCAAACTAGTTAAGAAGAACTGGATCCACAAATGTGGGTGCTCCAATTGCCTAGGTAGCCAACCTAACAATAACTTCAAAAATATGGAAAAGGCAATAAGGCACAACACAACTTAATGGGAAGAAAGATCTTTCTTTACGCAACATATTGGTTGCAACTGCAAGCTTTATCAAACCTGATAATCCTTTTATAACCTTTATCAAGCAGTTACTACTGAGACCTTGCCTAAATAAAGACCTACTTTTTTCCTATTAATCTTGGTCTGCTTGATTGCTATATCCGTATGATTGTGAATTTCTACCAGATTATTTTAGAAGAAGCCCTTCCTGATCCCTATAAATCTTTTACTTTATCTGCCTTAAGTGTTTTGACCAATTGCATCCCTAAATTAGTATAAGTGAAATGTAAGTTCAAACCATTGCTGCTGCATTGCTTTTTCTGTTTTTCAATAAACTTTAAAGGGATACTCTAGGCAACATGACCACCTAAGCTATTTTAGGTGGTCATGATGCCCGGAGTATCCTGCCCTCTGTCCCCCCTCCCTCCGCTCAGCCGATCAGCTGAAAATGCTGAAAACAGCTGAGAGAGGCGGAGAAGTTTACTCCGCCCTCCCAGCTGTCAGTCAGCAGAGCGGGAATCATATTTCCCGCTTCTGCCGACTTTTGCCGAGTAGGAGACGTCATCGCGCTTTCAGCGCGATGACGTCTCCAACTCACCGCAGAAGCTGGCGGCTCCCTCTGAGGGTTAGTGTTGCGCGCATCCTCTTGCGCGCAACACTAATCCTCAGAGGGAGCCGGGAGGAAGCCTGCCGATTGGCTGGCTTATGTGAGAGGCGCGCATGCGCGCTTCTCACGTAAACCAGAAGCCAAGAAGCAAGAAGAAGGACGGGAGCGGAAGAGGAGGGAGGTGAGTATAAAAAAAAAAAAAAACGCCGCTGGAAACAAGAGGATTTTAGGGTAAGTATTACAGTTACAAGAAAAAAAATAAAAACGAAAGATTTATTAAGGGAATAGGGATAGGTTAGGATAAAAAAATGGGGGGTGATTTTTTGAGTAGAGTGTTCCTTTAAGTACTTGAAATAATGGTCTTTCACCATGATGTGCTATGAAGAATTTTTTTTTTTTGAGAAAGGATTTTACCAGGAAGGATACATTGAGATTTCTCTCATTTTCAAGTATGTCCTGGGTGGCGAGTATGTACCGTTAGGTGTCTTGCCCAAGGACACTTACTGGAGAGGTGCTCTTGCCAGGATCGAACCCATGTCTCCACAGGCTCTCTCCACGCAGAACATTGTTACCTCTACTCCACCCAGCGCATTTGCATAGTTGCCACGCGTCCAGGATTTCTAGGGACGGTCCAGGGTTTGAGCTTGGTGTCCTGGGGTTAATCGTTCTAGAACAATGTGCCAAGATTTTAGTTATGCAGAGGATGAGTTACGTTTAGAGTTCTGGCACAATTAATCCCCCCCCCCAAGACACAGAGCACTAATCCAGGAATAATCTGACTGTTGGCAACTATGCATATGTTACTCACTATATTCCTTAAAAGAACACAAATATATGGAGCAATTATTGGGTTATGCATAGACATGTGCGCAACGGAACCATTTGTTTAGTTTCTGATCGATCCATATGTTTTTCAATTCATTTTGTAGCGTTCGTTATGTTACCGTAATTTGTATTTCGGATGAAACGTAAGGGATTTGCCTGTCTAAACCTGTCGATCGAACCACCGAAAATCAGGGCATTTCACTGACATTTCGGTGCTGTTCGTCATTCTCTGAATAGATTAACCATTACTTCTCAATGGAGAATTTCACTGTTAAATCTAAGTGAAAGGGTGTAACGAATTGATTCGTAAAAACGGAATCAATTAGTTGTATTTAGTTTCATTCCGTTTCATTTTAGTTCTGTTTCAGACGGATCCAATTCGCTATTTTCCACATGTGTCCAAAATACGAATCGGCAAATTTTTGTCCGAATTTTGATTCAGAAGGAAACAAAACGCACATCTCTAGTTATGCATCTCACTCATATTACTGACAGAACCCAAGTGCTGGCACACAAGGCACAGGAGGAAGATTATGGGGCACAGGTGGGTTTATTCAGGTACGGGATCCAGGTTGCACAGAAATATCACTAACAAGACAGAAAACTCAAGTGGACTCAAAATAGGGGATCAGCAGTGACAGGAAGCTCGTGGGGGGCACAGGAAACAAACAAGGATGGGATCAGATTGTACAGCCAGATATCACCATGAACTAGAAGTATGTGAAGGCAAGGAGTCTCCGTGACACCTCTCTTTATATAATAAGTCCAGGGTATGCTTGGGATTCTGCTGAAGGAAGATTAATGGAAAGCATGGACTGGAGCAGGGCAGGAAAGGTGCCTGCCAATTTAGGTGACTGCAGGGATGGCTTTGAAACATATCTTTTTGTGGACTTTGCACGCCCTTGGGTCAGGTGTAGGACAATGTGTCAGGCTGCGGCAAGCATTCACAGTTAACATTTCGATTTTGTCTGCAGGAACTATATTATTAATGGTAAATAAATTGGTACCACTGCATATGCCATTCACTTTAATACATCTCCATTTATACCTAACTCATGAATTTTGATTTTGTATAATAATTATATATAAATTATTCTTAAATAACAAAACCAATTACATACTTGAAAAACCAAACCAGATTCAAATTACCTTTCTAAAAAATATATTTGAGTTTTGGCAGCTGACACCCAGAGTCCTGAGAAGATTTGTTTCCTCCCTATGAGCCTGGAGGAGGCTAAATCAGACATTGTGCAATACATATAATGAGCCATGAAGAGGTCTTCCTAAATGTGCCGGCTGATGCTGTGAGCAATTTAAAAGACACTTCTGAGTTAGCTAATGTTTCATTGTTTCCAAATACATTTTATATGCTCATGGTGCATTTGAAAAGTGTCACTTGCTTATTATTTACTACAAATGTAAAAAAAGAGAAAAAATTATATAAATATTTATAAGAACTGTATCAATAATGGTGTCATGAATTTGTATGATAATATCTACAAATGCCAGACATCCAGCAATCACATTTAGTAGCTAAACACACCCTTATATCAAGCATTTACCCATCTCAGACACCAGTTGGTTTTTTTTTCAAGAAAGTATTTTACCAGGAAGGATACATTGAGATTTCTCTTGTTTTCAAGTATGTCCTGGGTGGTATGTACCGTTAGGTGTCTTGCCCAAGGACACTTACTGGAGAGGTGCTCTGGCCAGGATTGGAACCTGTGTCTACACGGTCTCCACAGTCATAGAGCAGTGACGTTACCTCTACTACACCCAGCTGGTGGCAAATGGTGCTAATCTGTTATCTATGGAGGACACATAATGGAAATTCAATTTTTATGCTCCAGTACCTCATTGTTAAAGGTATTTTGTACTGAAAGTTTTGTTGTTGAATAAGTGCAATCGTTTTTGATGATCCATTGAGCTCTCTGTGGTGTAATATGTATCCAACAGGCAGTGATCAGATCATTCAAAATTTTAGCACTAGAGGAAGATATCACAAACCTATTAGCTGTTATGAGCAGACCTGATCATGAGGAGGATCCAATAGGACCCAGTATCATGGAAAGTCAATCCCCATGCAAACTGAGCTTCTTGCAGCAATTCAATGGTTTTCCATGGGAGCACTATCAATCTGTACCTATGAAAAGGATGAGCATCAGTAGATGCTATATCCACTCTCTTCATCTGTCAATCAACTGGATCACCAGGGGAAAAGTTTAGTTAGAAACATAGAAACATAGAAAAATGTCGGCAGATAAGAACCTTTCGGCCCATCTAGTCTGCCCAATTACATGGATACTTGACCTGGATTTATCTTTTGTTTAGGATAGCCTTATGCCTATCCCATGCTTGCTTAAATTCAATTACTGTTTTGGCCTCTACCACTTCAACTGGAAGACTGTTCCATGTATCCACCACCCTCTCAGTAAAATAATGCTTCCTGATGTTACTTTTAAACCTTTGCCCCTCTAATCTAAGACTATGTCCTCTTGTTTTGCTATTTTGTTTCCTTTTAAATATACTCCCTTCCTCTACCTTGTGGATTCCCTTTACGTATTTAAATGTTTCTATCATATCTCCTCTGTCTCGTCTTTTTTCCAAGCTGTACATGTTAAGATCATTAAGCCTTTCCTGGTAACTTTTCTCCTTCAAGCCATACACCATTTTAGTAGCCCTTCTCTGAACTCTCTCTAAGATGTCTATATCCTTCTGGAGATACGGTCTCCAGTACTGCACACAGTACTCCAAGTGAGGTCTCACCAGTGCTCTGTACAGTGGCATGAGCACTTCCCTTTTCCTACTGCTAATACCTCTCGAAAGACCTGCAACTTCCTTACCGGAGGTAGCTCAGAGACTTGTTTGTTGTGCATTTTTTGGCAATATAATCTGTATCAAAATAAAGCTCGAATAACCTTCTGTCTATTAAAGGGATGTATACTTCCTGGAGTAAAGGAAGTAAAACTAGACCCAGTCTACTTAAAAAAAAATCTAATTGCTTCCTTTCTTATAAGAAAACCTATTAAATTATGCATGAAAACAAAAAAGGATGATGTGCTGAAAGAAAGATTTCATATCCAAGGCCTGATTTTTTTTTATTTTTTTTTTCGGAGAACGTGACCAAGGTTTGGGGGAGGGAATACAAGTGAGTTGAGTGAAGATCACTGTTACAGATGAAGAACCGTATAATTATCAATTGCGATTAAAAAAAAAGTGGTAAATACACACACTCTGAAGTCGCTTTATTTCGCAGGTAGTATTTTCCAGATAATTCAGAGGAAGTTTATTCCTTGTTCACTTACCAGGAGCGTCATATCCAGAAGTACCACATTTCTGACGCTGAATTGCCTCCTTCAAAATTGCAGCATCAGGAGGGTGGCACTACTGGTTATGGCGACACTCACGACTCATTGAGTAGCATTTAAGATGATATAGGGTGAGTATATTAGGAGCACAGAGATAGAGGATGAAATATTGCAGTAAAAATAACATTTTATCTATACATTTGCTAGTAAATAACATTTGATTTGCACTCTGGCTTGTAATTTTCCTAGCTTTATGTATGGATTAAAGTGTAAACTCTATCCGATACTGCCATAAGATATTAAGCACACATATACTGTGTAACATATAACCTAAAGTCGAATATAATCTTGAAGAGACCCCATCAACCTCACCAAAAATACATATTCTGTTTATGGATATTTTTGGCAACGCCGCCTTTCAGAAGAATATTCTGCTTCCGACTTTATTTGGTTTTTAGACGCCTACATTTGGAATATACAGTAGTTGCAGTATTAAATATTCTGATACTAGAGGAAAAGCAATTCACATGAATTGTGTGAGTGCTGATCAAAAGCTAGTCTCCACAGTAAAAAAAGCACTGGATGTTCAAGATGTAAACTGCGTTCCTGATATCACTCACGAATGGAGGTTTCAGAAAGTTGAATTATTGACTAGAATATCAACTTCATAACAATGAGATCGATCGATTAACAGATTTTTTTTTATTAGTGTAATGTCTGCATTGCTTGCTTATTTTCCTCAGCTACTAAATAATATTAACAAACATAGGGCCATATTACAAAGTTGCTGTCAATTTAACCAGAGCTGCTGTAAACTTACCAGAGCCATTATAGGGCACTATTACGATGATCATGCTAAAACGGGGACACGAAGGAGAAAAACCTGCGTCTGCAGGTTTCTCCTTAGTGTCCCCATTTTAGCATGATATTACGATGCAGGCGCTAATCCAGCAGCCTGCACCATAACATGGCGCTAAGCTTCAGGATGCTAGGGGCAACGCTAAGCGCCGCTTTGAGGATTCCCTTCATGGAGTCCATAGGACTCCATTGAGGCTTCCGCTGCCGGTCACATGACCTGCAGGATCTCGCCTCCCGAGATCCGGCAGGTCGGTGTAGTGATTCACAGAGTGAGATCAAGGGATTTTTCCCCCCCAGTCTCTCACTGCTCCCGGCAGCAAGAAGAGGCAGATGGAGCTGCCATTCTCTCCACAGGATAAGAGGTGAATATGTGATTTTTGGGGGGTTTCAGCTGGTGCTCACTGATTCTGCAGAAGAGGAATCCGTAAGTACCAGGTATTAGCTGTGGTTAACTTTTCAGTTAACTGCAGCAAGATGGTAATTAGCTTTAGGACTTTGTAATCCTAACGCTGATTAACACTTTGCGCTCCCCATGTTAAGTATAGGGAGCTCAAAGTACAGTAACCTCGCGCTGAAAAGTGCAAGCTCCGAATCACAGGTTTTTTAACCCGTTATCTTTTGGATTGTAATATGGTGCACCCACACTAGGGCAACCAAGGCTAACATTAACGCTCACACAGGTGAGCACTAACGTTAGCGTTAGGAATGCAATCATTTCCATAGTCTATGGAGTTGCTAAGTTTACAACAGCTCTGGTTAGGTTAGCACCAACTTTGTAATATTGCCCATAGTTAATGGTTGTTGCTTTTAATATTCCCTGCCATTGAGTATTCTTTTGATCCATGAAAACTTAAACAATTGAAGTCCTAAATCTAATTGACAGCAGCAAAGCAGAAAGTATAGATTGCTTGATTTACATTGTAAAGCGCTTATCTGAATGAGTAAACATACATTTCTTTTTCTTCAATCAATGAATAAACTCATAGGGGAAGCAAAAGTGATTTAATGGTTTGTAGTTACATAAATGGAAAATGAACATATGGATTTCTACAGTTTTTTTCCCAATCATTGAACTATATCCAGTCCTGAACTGGCTGTAGGGACCATTGGGCATCTGCACAGCGGACTGGAAGACCATTCAGGTGATATAGTGTGAAGCCAACTAGTAAATTGAAAGGCCAACTGGTAACCTGGGAAGCCAATCAATAACATGAAATGTGGCCGATAACAGAAAAGGCTGGCCAGTAATGTGAGAAACTGACCATTAATGTGAAAAAGCTGACCGGTATACTGGGGAAGTCATTGATTGAGCCTGGCATAGGAGCAGAGGTCATGCTTCAATGTCTCAGGACCTTTCCTTGCCTCCATGTTGCTTTTAACTTTGTGTGATAAATGTATAGTTCTGCATATATGGGAATGCGTGAGTTTGTGTATGTTTGTTTGTAAGTATGGCGTTGTGTATGTATGGAAATGTGAGTATATGGCTGCTGGGGATATACCGTATACCCATGTGTGCATCCCGAAATGAATGACTAAGAAATGTAAATATACTTATTTTGTCCTTTAAAAAAAGCTGTGCTGCCTCTTTTGCCTGGTTCCTATTATTTGTACCAACGAGGCCTTGGATATAGAAAACCATAATACAAAAAATAAATAAAGACAGGCCGCTCCGAAGACTCCAAGTTGGCGAGCACGACCATTTGCCAGCCCCTTTGAAAGGCAAATTTACACTTTAATAATTGTCATTACTGATCTGATTAGCACTGTACGAAAACTGAAGAAGGTCCATGTAACGCCAATGACCCCATGCCCAAAACACAAAATGATAAAGTCAGAACAAGAAAAATTGAGGGGAGCAAAACTGACACACGTTTTTTGATATTGAACAAACTATACATGCTGTAAATGTCAGTTTTTGACACTCATATCTCCAAAGTCACAACATGAAATGTCTGTATGAACATACAAGTGAATTTACCATCAAGAAAAGATAAGTAATGATGGACTAGTGTGTCTGGTGCAGCCACTGCGTTAGCAATGTGATGCATTATAACGTTAGAGATTTTCTGTGTAGCATAGCTTATCATCATACCCATAACGATCCATAGGGCATCTCAGCCAATGTTCTATTATACAATTTTTCAGCTGCTTCAGCAACCCTCCAGTGGTTCACTAATCTCTGTGATTGATCTGCAGGCCACAATCTCAATCACTGGCAGAAAGGAATTGTTTCTGAAAAAGAGTTTCTAAAATGAAGCAACTATGATGGAAGCGAACATAAAACTCCTAGGGCCCTAAGTGGAAAAATTAGCGTTCGCAAATTAGCACCCCCATTTTACCAGTAGATTATGGAGAAGGCACTGAATCCAACAGCCTGCCCCATAGCAGCTGCTAGGGTCCTGGATGATCGGGGCAGTATTATCGCGCCATCCCAAGCATCCCCTCCATAGAATCCATGGGACTCCATGGAAGCTTCTGCTGCCAGTTCACATGACTGGCAGGATCTCGCCTCTCTCGCGATCTTGCAGGTCAGCGGAGTGATACTAGGGACTTTTTTCCCTAGCCTCCCTCTGCTCCCAGCAGTCAGAAGCGGCAGATTGGGCTGCCGTTCTTGCCGTGGGATGAGAGGGGAGTATTTGTTTTTGTTTTTTGGGGGGGGGGTTCAGCTGCTGCAACTGATTCTGCAGCAGTGAAACCAGTTAGCACTGGCTCTGACCTGTAGCAAAAAAAAAGTAGTTAGCGACAGCTTTTTGTAATTAGCATTCGGACCTTGTGATCCTAACACTATTTACACTGTGCTTACACTTTGCGCTCCCCATGTTAAGTATAGGGAGCGCAAAGTACTATAAGCTCACGATAAAAAGTGCTAATACCGATTCGCTAACTGGTTATTTAACCCATTAGCAATTCAGGTGAAACGCTTTCACCTCATTTAAGCTAGTGCTAATGCTCATTAATGTGAGCGCTAGCGTCAACGAGGTGATAGAGCCCCTAGTGATTACGTTGCTTATAGGAGCCATTTATAACATTGTAACTGATTAATATTGACCCAATGTCTGTATGTAGTTACCTATGAAAAATATAATGTAGTTTATTCAAAGTTACACGACATCTGGTTCTACAGCACTTTACAGCTCATAGTACTGTCAAATACCGGGTGGGTGGGGTAGAGGTAACATCACTGCTTTTTAACCGTACAGACACAGGTTCGAATCCCGGCAAGAGCCCCTCTCCAGTAAGCGTCCATGGGCAAGACACGTAACGGTACATACTCGCCACCCAGGACATACTTGAAAATGATAGAAATCTCAATGTATCCTTCCTGGTAAAATACTTTCTCAAAAAAAAAAAAACATACTTCGGAGGACGTGCTACACAGTATGACCACTCAATCTTATCTAATGATTGGCATTGAGAGCCTCTGAATTGTCTGGAGCTTCCAATCACCCACAGTCACAGGGCATGCTGCTGCTGGCAGCATGTCACATTCAGCCGGGCTCAGAGTTAGACCAGTATTGTATTTGGGCACATATTTTTAAAGGGCTATGGAGGGGGTCTGGAGAGGTTACTAGGTTGTATAACCCCCCCCCCCCTATTGCCTCTGACCAACTCTATAGTATCCCTTTAAGACTAACACATAACTCTCCACATTATTTTTATTGCGCTGCATCAACAAAAAAGGTATGGTGAAAACAACATTCTGTTTCGAAATTTAACTTGATATTTTATTACCAGAATATTCCATTAATGCAATGTTGGTTCAAGGTGGGCTAGGGATAGAGATAGAGGCAGAGAGATTAGGGGTTGGGTGGTGTATGGTGAAGTGGTAGGATTATGGTTATTTGGTGGGGGTTTGAGTGGATTAAGATTAGGGAGAAGCACGGAGTTTCCATTACCTTAGTTCTGGTGTTATATTGAAAAAAATAGCCTATAAATCCCAGTTGGGAGCCATATCAGGAAGCTGTATCTGTAATCTGATGCTAAAAAGAATACAAGCTATTTTGTCAAACGGGACTTCGTTTCTATGTGACTGAAACAACACAACACCCTTCTCTTAAGACATAATTTTACAAAAATATCGAATTATATAAATCAAAATTAAGTAACAAATATTTATATTTAAGGTATTTCCACAGCAGTACTTTGGGAATGACTATTTCATATATATATATATATATATATATATATATATATGACAGGGGAATTGCGTTCTCATACATAAAAAAGCTCTGCAGTTAATATAGCTTCAAGTCATTTTCTTTATTTTACAGGAACCATGGGGGGGTACAGAAATCTTGGCAAGTTTTTACACTTACTGGTTTTGGACTTGACGCCTGTGTACATGTGATATGTTTTCTTGTACCACAATTGATATGCACTGCTGTGGAAATTATTCATTTTTCAAAGATGATCGGTAGGGGAGAATGATGCTCACCTGAGCTCCTGCATTGTGTTTAATTGGTCAAATGATGCATGGAGCAAAAATTTAGTCAGAACTGTACAAGTCAAAATTGCACATTATTACACTTGGGCTCATCAGATATATATAGTGACAATTGAATGAGGACACTTGCATTCCAATTCATTCAAAATACCACCCAAGTGCCCACATGGCTCATTGGGATGCTTAGTACATTTATAGTATCAATGTTTGCTAAGCTTGCCAGGGATTTGTTTTGATGTATGTGTACAATCACAAACTAATACTTCTTACAATTTACAAGATATTTGCTCCTGTCCTCCAAGTGGGAATGTGTGAAAAGTGATTAATTAAAAAGGTAAAAAAAAATCATATGGCTGAGTGAAAAGGCAATTTTTTTTAAATATACTGAATAACGGTGTTAAAAGTACGAGCTAATGTTAAACTGAAACCTGTTCTCAGTTCGTCAGTCCATGGTGGCAATGCAACATAAATATGCTC
Organism: Leptobrachium leishanense; assembly: GCA_009667805.1. Classification (NCBI taxonomy): domain Eukaryota; kingdom Metazoa; phylum Chordata; class Amphibia; order Anura; family Megophryidae; genus Leptobrachium; species Leptobrachium leishanense. The sequence goes on from CM019065.1 coordinate 140,283,700, forward strand.
ATCCTCCAGGGAGCTGCTTGCAGTAATGCAAGAATAATTATATGTTCTCTACATTTCCACAAACTCTTTACTAATGATGTTTGAAGGCAGAGATGCCTCGGGCAGCTTCCTAGGGCTCCAGTGTACATCCCCTGTTCTATAGACTGCCGGGGGCTTCTTAAGGAAACTGCAGGATAGCAGCTCGCTTAATGTTTAAATTGGCCATAAAAACTTCAGAATCATTCCCAGTGGCGATTTCAGATAAAGAGAATGTAGCTGGAGGTTTTTTTTTATTCCAACACAGAATGTACAACTTTTCCTTGTCATTTCTAATATTTAATATTTCAAATGCCTTTAAGAACTTTGAGTAATTCAGAACTGACCCTTATATTTTAACTCTGGGTTGTTTGCCTGAAAAAGCATAGTTTAGGGCATAAGTGAAGTTTAACATGTACCGGTAGTTATTTTGCTATAACACAAATAAACCTCCTTTGGCGCACAGGCAATGCTCTGGTTGCCATTGAAGATTAAATTGCATGTCATTACTTGGCACTGATACCTTGTGCAAACAGTGTGTCTCCCAAAAGAGCAGAACTGCAATACTCCCAGAAGAGCAGATAGAACTTCAGACTACTCACTATGTTATGAAAAAAGTTTCTATAAGCACAATGCACAGATATTCTTCTACCCAATGTACACGATGACGTTATTGGAATAAGAATCTTAATTAAATTTCCTCTTAGTTTACAATGCACCTGTTGTTTCTTATGCCAATCATATTGCATCGTTTGATTATGGATATATTTCTGCCAATAGCTGCCCAGTTATACAAAATTGTACATCTCTATATCATTTACTCATCAACATTGCATTAGGCCATATTAATAGGTATATGGTTTGGGTTTTCCTATAATATTTGCATACCTGACCCCAGACTATCCCTTTCCTTTCTAGCTCCCTGTAAGTTGAATATAACATGTTTACCTAGAATCACTGAGCATCAAAATAGTAAAAATGATTGAGTGTCGAGTTCCCATGGGTAGATTGCTGATGGAAAAAAAAGAAAGGCCCTATTACAAGATCGGTGTTACCTTAATCAGAGCTGTTGTAAACTTACCGAAGCCATTACAGTCTATAGAGTTGTTGAGCAATATCGCGATCTTAATGCTAACGTTAGTGCTCAGCTATGTGTGCGTTAACGTTAGGTTAAGTGGTCCTAGCGTATGCCGTCCATATTAAATTCCGTACGCTAACAGGTTAAAAAAACTGTTAGCGCGAGCTTACTGTACTTAACATGGGACGTGCTTAACATGGTACGTGCAAAGAGTAATTAGTGTTAGGATTACAAAGTCCTTACGTCAATTACGCCCCGTTACGGTTAACTGAAAAGTTATCCACAGCTAGAAGCTTTGCAGAATCATTTTGCACCAACTTAAAATACCCCCAAAAATCACATAGTCGCCTCTCATCCTTGCTTTGAAAACGGCGGCTCGATCCACTGCTTCTGACTGCCGGGAGAAGAGGGAGACTGGGGGAAAAAGTCCCCAGTCTCCCTCCACGATCACTCGGACCTGCAGGATCTCGCAGAATGGGCGGTCTTGCAGGTCAGCTGACCCGGCAGCACATGCCTACATGGAGTGCTATGGAGGACTACGGTGCTTAGTGCCGCCTCGAATATCCAAGGGCTTAGCGTTGCATTACATGCCAGGCTGTTGATTCGGTGCCTACCTCATAATATGAAGCTAAACTGGGGACACTAAGGGGAAACCTGCAGGCGCAGGTTTTCCACCTCAGCATCCCAGTTTTAGTGGGCAGTATGTAATACAGCCCGTTAAGTTTACAACAGCTCTGGTTAAGTTTATACCTACCTTGGAATAAGTCTCTATGAACTGTGGCAGCTCAACAGTGTTGTGATTTCCTAGCCATTATAAGCATAGGAACCCACCCTTACATTATAAGTATAATAACATGCAAGTCCTCAGTGAAACCTGGCAACATTGCCAACTTAAAAGTGGTGAGAATCAACCATGGGGCTGGCTCCATAGGCAAAGGCACACTTCAGTAACCATCAAGGCCAGTCCAATTAAAACTGTGCGTAAACTGAGGGACATCTATGGATACCTAAAATCTGCCAATTTAGACACATTAAAAATCTTAAATTTACATCTAATCCCGCAATGCAAAGATCAGCCACTACCTCGGGCTGCACGCAGTGAAATATGTGGTGTGTAGCTCTACTGATGGTATCAGTCAGCGATTCTCAAATGTTCCGACTTGAGCCGCTAAGACAGTGGCTGGATCAGAAAAGGTTTGTAACAGGGAGCTGTAAGAGGTTGTCAGATCATGCCAATATTTCCCGTGTTACCACCAAGAGGGGAGTATGGGCCTCTGATTTCTCAAATGTCAAAGCATTATGTTCTATATTTATTATTATTATTGTCATCATTTATATAGCGCCAACAGTTTCCTCAGCACTTTACAATAACCAAAGGGAACGAAATACATATAAACGGACATAAGATGGAAACAACAGGTGTAGAGAGCCCTGCTCATAGGAGCTTACAGTCTAGAGGGATTGGGGTTGAGGAAGACCAGGGGAATTTCACTAGATAGCAGGATCATTAGTGCCAGTGGTTTGGGAACTGTGGGGCCATAGAAGCAGCTTCAATCATGTGTGAGTAGTTGAGCAGAGGGATGAGTTGCATCAGTGATGTGGTATGCTAATCTGAAGAGATGGGTTTTGAGGGATTTCTTGAAGGCCTGAAGGTCAGGGGAGAGTTTGATAGGGCGAGGCAAGTCATTCCACAGGACCGGAGCTGCCCTTGAGAAGTCTTGGAGGCGAGAGTTGGCCGTGCTTGTGTAGATCGATGACAGGTGGAGATCACTTGCTGAACGGAGTTGTCTAGATGGGACGTGCTTGCGGAGTAATGAAGACATGTAGGGAGGGGTTGAGTTATTGAGGGATTTGGACGTTATCATCAGTATTTTAAACTGTATCCTGAAACGTACAGGAAGCCAATGGAGGGACCGGCAGAGGGGGGAGGTACGCAAGGTGCGTTTAGTGAGAAAAATAAACCTGGCCCCTGCATTCATTACAGAATGCAAAGGGGCAATTTAATATTTTAGCATTGGTATTATTTTGCAGGTTTAAATGTAAATCTGTTATGATTGTATTTCATGCCTTGCTCTATTCTTCTTTTATATTCTTTCTTTTCCTGATTTTCTGCTCTTAAACTGACCTAAAAAACTTAACTTTGATCTGGAGAGAATGAAAACTTCCAGTATTTTGAAACAAACAATCTTTTCTTTTTACAATAATAAATTCCAAATTTTTTTTCTTCTGCTTAATTGCACCTTTCCAACATAGAAGCCCCTGAAGGTCTCTCAGCCCATCCTCCTCAGTCCCAAAAAATAATGCAGATATTTTATTACTTTGGGCCAAATCTGAAAATATGGATTTTTGGGTGGTTTTTGTCTTTTGTATATCACAAATGCACAAGCACAGAAAAGCGTGGACCCAGAAAGCCTGTAATTTTATGGAATGTATAATTTGGTATCGGTTTACCCCTTACCTGCATTTTCCAGGTCCCTGTTTTAAAGATTTGATGCAACCGTGCATATAACAGAAATGATAATCATTAAATGAGATCTTAAAATGAATGTATTTCACAAAAGATAAGTTTAAATCTTATGAATTAGCAAAACTATTCTGATTTATGAATTCAAGATATAGACAATGTCTTGTCTTAAGGTAAAAATGTATTTTAACGTAATTTATTTGACTCACTAATGCATAATTATTTGCCACGTATCACATTTTTTAGGGCACCATCTGTTTTTAAGATACCTAGGAGAGTTTAATGGACATGTTCAAATGTAAGCTATGTCCCATAGTCATATTCAACCGAAGTCTTTCTCCATCCAACCTATTAGATCTTGGATCACAGTTATACTTAGAGAGTATAGGTTAGGCATAGATAACAATGTAGATTGTTGTGTATTATAAACTTATTGCACAATATAAAATAGAAGTAATAATTTTGTCTATTATTCTTTTTACATCAATTATTTTGCAGACAGAAACCTTGCCCAGTAATGTAACATTACTTTTTAACACTGGACTCTACTTTCTGTACCAACAGGTACCAGGTATCCGTCTTTGGCCTCATCTACTTCCTGCCTCTGTTAGTGATAGGCTGTGCATATACCTTCATTGGAATGACCCTTTGGGCCAGTGAAATCCCTGGTGACTCCTCAGATCGGTACCATGAGCAAGTGGTAGCAAAACGCAAGGTATGTCAATCTCTGTAGAAAAGAACAGCTGGTTACAAGATAAGATATAGCAAAAAAATAAGCTTTTACCTACATAGGGCAGTATTACAATGTTGGTGCTAACTTAACCAGAGCTGTTGTAAACTTACCAGAGCCATTATAGCCTATGGAGGTTTTCAGTTTACAACAGCTCTGGTTAAGTGAGCACCAACATTGTAATATGGCCCATAATGTTTTTAAAATTTATCTGCTTATTTTTGGGATACTCATGCAAATTGTCCCTGGCACAGCCTTCTGATAATGTATGCCAACGTGCCTTTTGCTGGCGCGGCCATAAATAGATTGGTCTACAATGATAGATGCATGTAAGTAGAGAAATGAGTAAAGTTCGTAGTGATATAACCTGCATATTGTTTCGTCTGGATTATTTTACATTATTTACTTCCTCCGGCTGTTGCTACCATTTATTTGTCATGTCCTCATTCTCGGAACTGCTGATGCACCATTGGGATCAATTTTGAAACAAATTGATGCATTCCTATATATAAGGGTCAGCACAAGTCCTGTCATGCCCATGGCTGCAACCATCCTGACACCCACCCTGGTGGTGCATTCCCTGCGTTGTTCCTGCCCTGTAACCTGCATCCTACATCCAGCAACCAGCAATTAAACAGTTAACACCAAAACACGTCACACCACACACGAAATAAAGTACTCCGCCCCACACTGACCAATTGCTGGTTCATTACAGCTCTTGTGTTCAATGAGAGAAGTTCTGTTACCTGCTGCTCTGCAAAAACCCTATTTGTTCACCTTGTTTTCCTGGTTCCTGCATTTGTTTCCACCACGCTTCCCACCATCCTGCAGAATTCATCCGGTCAGTTTCCATCTGTCATCCCCTTCCTAACCTTACCCATCTGGTCATCTCTGCAGGAAACTGCATACTGGGTTCATACCCCCCACTTCCCGGTGCCACCCTGGTATCTGGGCATGACAAGTCCATACTAGTTCCTAGGTGAATCACAGTCATGTGCACACCCTCTCTACAACATATACTTTTACTGGTGGTACACATGATGACTGATCTGGAAAAAGAGTGAAAAGTGATTTCCCTGTGGCTCACACACCTCTTGCACCGACTTGTCTCTCCTTGGAAGCTGAGAGGAAGAAAAGCTCATTCTTGGTGCACCCACTTCTCACTAAAAGGTCAGGCCTATCAGATAAAAAGGGAAAACCTCAAAACTCATGTGATCTGCAGTCTTACACAAGGAATCAGTTTTCCACTACATAGTACTCCCAGGAGCAAATGAACCAGGGTGTGAATCCTGCTCTCACCTCCTTAAGGGTGTCCATCTCTATTTATTTACATAAATGTGCACAAATAAGTTTCATCATGAGAGTAACAATAAGGTAAGATAATATGTCATTTTGCAACCACATCCTTATGGGTTTTCCAATGTGTTCTGGAAGTTTTCATAGCTATACAATAAATCAAAATTTCTCATCTGAGTCCCTACATTATTAGAAATATCTCTCAGCAGGAAAGAAAAAACTTGCTAAGCAGTGGTATCACAAGGAGGGCGGGCCACACCCGTGTGACACCCCCTCTAGTGTGACACCAAGTCACCAAACCCATTGATGCCAGGAGCCATATATATTATTACAGACAGAGAAAAAGTGAGAATCAAGTTGTAGGTGCGTACCAATCGATCCCCACAAGGCCTGTCTGTTAAATAATATCCCCGTTCTGCCGCTGGCACCCAGCGCCCACTTGCAAGTCGTGTTTATTAGGCTGCAGTGTGGCGGGGCCTGGCCATTTAAAATCAATGATGGCAGCCGGCACCGCCACCTCATTTGACAAGACACAACAGAAGGAACGCTGCTCCAGCCGTCTGACAGGCTAACGACATCTCTGCCCAGTGACCAGCCCTGTACACTACAGTCCCTTCCCTGGCGGTTCATTTCACACACTGCAGCTGCCCCCTGCCTTAGATAGAAGCACTGCTGGCACCAGAGGAGCCCTCATCCGATCCGAGCAGCGCACCAGTAAGTGAGGTCCCCCTGCCTGACCCCCCCAAAAATATATTTACTTGCCAGTGCCCGCTTCCTCTGTTGGCCATAAGAAATGAAATAGATCAGAATCAGATGCAGACTACAGAATAACTTTATTTGCTCCCGTCCTGGCTGGCAAATAAAATAATAATAATAAAAAAACAGGATTCCCCCCCCCGTAGAGCGTATCACAGATCTCCACAACAATAAAACTCACAACAATCAGAAATGTGTGGTGTATATGATCAAAGCACAGAGCTCCACAACAATAAAACTCACAGGAATGTCATGTGCGGTGTATGTAACCGAAACTCACAGCAGTCAGCAATGTGCAGTGTGTATGATCTCCACAACAATAAAACTCACAGTAATCAGTAATGTGCGGTGTGTAGGAGCGTATCACAGAGCTCCACAACAATAAAACTCACAGTAATGTGCGGTGTTTGAGTGTATCACAGAACTCCACAGCAATATAACTCACAGTAATGTGCATTGTGTATGAGCGTATGAAAGAGCTCCACAGCAATAAAACAAGCAGTAATGTGCATTATGTATAAGTTAAAAAAGTAGGAAAACTTGGGGTGGGGGGCGGTGACACCTGAGTTACCGGACTGGGCGACACCAACTCTAGTGATGCCACTGTTGCTAAGCACTTGAAAGCATCATTGTTTATACAGCGAGCTCATTGTTTGTTGAGCCACACATTTCCAACTTAAGTAATAGAAATAACAGCATTACTATAGCAGCTCTACTATATTGGGATACACTCATTGCTCAACTTCCATCAATTCTACTTATAAATATAGCATTCAACACTTACATCCTGCCCCCATTATAAACACGATCTTTATTTACATTTGAGGCAAACTCTGATTTCCATTGTGATATAGATGTTGGCTCTGCAATGGCTCAAAGTAACGCTGCTTGCTTCCTCTCTTTTTCTCTCTCTCAAACTAAACAATGTTCTTCATCGTCATTATAAAAGTTCACTTAAATATATACATCCGCCATATTTGACTGCTTTACATATAGCAGTGACTTTTTTTATCCCAGAACAATCCCTGAACTGCTTAGGGCTATATTCATCTACACCTTTAACCCCTTGGGGACCAATGTCATACAGGGTAAAAATCCTGTTAAGGACCAAGGATGTACCCTGTATTTCATGGTCCTCTAACACCCCTCCCTCCCAATACTTACCTCTCTGGCCGTGGTCCCGCGATGGGCTGACTCCTTTGAAGTCAGACCTCCATTTTTAAAGACTTTGGACCACTCTCCCTCTCGAACAGCAGGGAGTTAAAAAAAGAGAGGCACTGCTGGAAAGGGCACAGTCTGCCCTTTCCTGTGATGCCTCTCTTTAACTCCTTAGGTGCCAGATCATGATTCGGTGCCAATCGGCACCTGATCGCGGTCCTCTCCTGTAGGTGGCTGACATCTTGAATGTCAGCCAAGGCTCCGGGGCCTTCCCCGTCCACTGATGTTATCACTATATGCGCGATGATGTCAGGTGGGCTGTTAATTTTGGATCGGTGGCAGCTAGAGGGTCATGTTTGAGATCATTGGAATGGCTAGAGCATGATACCAAACATGACCAGGTGTGGTGTAAAAATAAAAATAAAACGTTTTTTTTTTTTAAATATAATAATAATTGTCTGGATCATAATAAAATAGGACTTCAAATCACATTTACACATGATGAGCATAAAACGGTCAAAATGAGTTCAGCACACAGGAGGTTAAATAGCTCAGCAGGAAAGACATTAAAAATCAAAAACTTGTAAACATTGGGTATTTCTAAGCTCAGGACAAAATTTCCAAACTATTTAGCCAAGGACTTTTTTGGCAGTTGTAGATTTTGGGGGTCAAAGTTCAAAAAAGTGTGTTCTTTAAATTTTTTCATCATATTTCATAATTTTTTTATAGTAAATTATACAATATGATGGAAATAATGGCATTTTTAGAAAGTCCATATAATATGTGTGGGTTTCATAAATGACAAAAGTGGAAAAAATAGAGCTAAACGCCAACAACACTGATATGTAAAAACAGCAGTGGGTACTTTCGGACAGACAATGGTAATATCGCCGGGTCACTATGGAATTAATGCAGTTAAATGTAAATTTCATAATCAAATTTATGTTGGGCGTCCTTGATCAGGAGCTAATCTATATATGTATTACTGTAATAGGCAATATTTGTGGGAGGATTTTAAAATGACTATACAGTATGAGATCAATGGAGATACCTCATCCCTTGATTAGATATCTCAGCCAGTACTTACCCATAATGTTGTTTTTCCCTTTGAGTGTGAATAACTTCTGTGGACTGCCATGTAGCTTGTTGTACAACTGGCCCCCAGCTTGCCAACAGTCAACCATGCACGTGGAGTAGGCAAAGGGCTTTTTTGTAGGATGGCTGTCTGCTCAGAGCTGTCCTTCCCCCTTGCGACATGCCACACAGACGTGAGTGGCACCAAATCTTTAATTGGGAAGGTTTCAAACACGTGTTAGCAAAAATTCTACAACATTTAATTAAAATTATGCCCCATTAAAATTACATGAACCTCCTCCAGTGGGTATGACAAGTTCACTTTAAAATTCTTATTTTGCTTGGCACTGTTATGGGTGTGTCTCACCTGACAATGTACTGCAGAATCTGTCCTTTATTAAAAAATTAAATAGTCTGTGCAGGGGTAAGCAAAATGGACTGAAAAGACAAATTTGCTCATATCAATGCCAGATGGTATTATGCATATAAACCTTTATTATAATTGAAAAAAAATCATATAAAATTACAGTATTTTTCTCTTTATGTTTTTCGGGTACATATACTGACATTAATGGTCTGTGTGTTCTGCAGGTGGTGAAAATGATGATCGTCGTTGTTTGTACATTCGCCATTTGCTGGTTGCCATATCACATCTACTTCCTGCTGCAGATCTTTCTTCCAGACAAGAACCAGAAATTCTACCAGCAGCTCTATCTGGCCATCATGTGGCTTGCAATGAGCTCCACAATGTACAATCCCATTATCTACTGTTGTCTGAATGACAGGTAGGAGGTACTTTAAACATTGTTATGTGATGTTGTATCACATATAGTAGCATCATCTACATTATTGTAAAATTCTAATTCTGCATAATTCAAAAACGTGCACTGTCATACCACAATTTTTACCAAGATTTTAAGGTTTATTAGGCTTATAAACAGCAGTTCTTTATTGAGGTTAATTGATAATATCCCAAATATGATTCTACAATAAAACTCCCATATTGCTAAAATGCAAATATTAATACGTCACTTAAACAATTTGATATTGTTCATCAGCTGTCTATAAGGTCCTTACCTACCTATATTTCACCACAAACTTGGTCATCTTTGCAAAAATTGTCAAGCATTTTTCTTCCTTAAGCATAAAAGCAAGGCCTTGCTGGAGTAACCAGAGTTCTCTTTTCGTCAGGTTCCGCATTGGCTTTAAACACGTTTTCCGATGGTGCCCGTTTATCCGTGCGGGTGAGTATGAAGGGCTGGAAATGAAATCCACTCGCTACCTACAAACCCAGAGCAGCATGTACAAAATCAGTCGTATCGAAACCACCGTCTCGTCTGTCCTAAGTGCCAACGACGAGGATGCAGAGGAGAGTGGGAAGAACAGCAAACGCCTGTCCTTGGATCTCACCTCCAATGGCTCCTCACGCAGTGTCTGTAAGACTATGTCCGACTCATCCAGTTTTTACTCCAACAACCTTACATAAATGGGCAACCACAAGCAGGATTGCCTCAGGTGTCCATTTGTGGTTTGAAGTTTTGCTAGGCTGCTTAGTCCCCGAAAGGGGGTGGTTTACTTTTTAATTTTTTTTCCACCTTCTTCAGGCATTAAGTAAATGAGACTTTGTTTACGACATCCTTACATTTCTTTTTCTTTTAAATGCCATCTAACATTACCCTTTAGAATTCCATTAATGAAAATCTGTTTACAGCATAATAAAGGCTTTATAACTCATGTACACAAAACCTTCAGATTTAGTGAATGGCCAAATGACGTCTGTGGGCATTTGAGGATCTCCGCCTCTGTAATCAGTGAGCCATTTTTGTGATATGTTTACATGTTTTCAAGACTCCATTATTTCCTGGATCCTCTTGGCCAAATGTCTCCTTTTCTCTTTTCCTTTCTGGAACAACTGCCCCATTCTTTGTGGTCAGCATGTAAGATTAAAGGGAGGATCCTCAGGATGTGATTGTATCTTAAGCGAGTGGTCAGTTCAATTATTCATACCAGACAACAACAAGCAAAATTATGTTTTATATGTCTTTTTATGTGTATTTACAAATTTAATGGCACAACTGAAAGTTTTTCTAGCCATTATAGGCTACGTTTTTTTCAATTCCTCGTCTCTCACACCTTGAGTTATGTAGTTTACACGTCTCTGACACCTACTTTATTATATATTTTATATATTTATTATAGTTATTACTTCATGGCACCAACTTACCCTCGAAAGCTTATTTATTTGTTCTCTACATTATAAAAGTCCTTATTCCTTTATTCTATGCACTATCTTTTGATTCTGTTTTGAGCAGTCTAGTGATAAAGAAAGCTCTTTTAAGGTTTACGGCATGATACAGTATTTAAAAAAATCACAGATAGCATTGGAAAATATTGAAAGGGCATTCAGTGTTCATTCAAGAGGTGGGCTAAGATGCCAATGGACCATATTCTGCTATCTGAGAAAAGTGTCATTGGCTTAAATTCCAGTTTCCCATTAAATGTAAAAGAAATTGTGATGATCAAACCATTGATTTAATAGAAAATAGAGAAAAATGGAATGGCCCTAATATTTTAATATAAAAAGCAGTTTTGCTTGAGGCCTAGCTAGCAGATAAAGCATAAGGGTGATTTTTCCATAAAAATACAGTATATAACTTCAACCAAATAAATCTAGCTGATTAAATATTTTTTGGCATGATGAAAAGACACAAGTGGCTTTAAGCTCTTTTTAAAAGTATGCTAATAATATATAATATATTTATAACAGTGGTCTTTATTGAATCATAGTATTCTATATTTATTTTTAACCTTTACAAATTAACTCTAACCTGTGTCACGAGTTTTCCAATTAAAATAACTAGTATATTATTCAGAAATAATGTCACCTGTTTATAAGTACAGTAATTTTGCTCCAGAATTTACATTATTCTCCATTAAGTCAGATTTACACTTTTAGTGGAGCTTGCCAACATTTACACACAATCATTATTGCAGGTTTTACTGCATAGTTTCAAACTTTCCTGAAGGGAAATTGGATATATGTCCAGTTTAACAATAAAGAAGTAATTGTATATAAATATTGCGCAGGTTCACTAATCTAGAGTATTTGTAAGCCAATTTTTAAGTTCCCATATTGCAAGTTTTTGTCTCAATTTAAGGAATATTAATTGTGCTATTCATTAATTTGATGGATTAAATTAATATTTTTTTTTAGAATGTAGTATTTTCTTCTCTGTTCAATGCAATCTGTATCTTCCGTCCTTTTCGACCTTGTTTCAGTATTTTTAAGAAAGTCTGCTCTCCACAGCTAGACAAAAGGAACTCTTTTAAAAAGATCAATTACATAACATTCCAGTGGAACGAACTTTCCTAGTTGCTACAATGTATAATGCAGCATGCTTATTATGAAACATTCATTGTATATTGCCACTGCCCTCTGTCATCTTGTAACAGAAGGTATTAAACAGGGAGCAAAGTATTCTGTTAAAAGTCAAGACTTCACTGACGCAGCCTGTGGACTTTAATAGTTTACATTCTCACACCAATATTTAAGGGGGGGGATACATGATCATTCAGTGCCACCCATTGCTTGACGGGCGCTAAGGTTCAAACGATCCAGGTGCTGACAAACACAAAAAAATAACAGGGTCACTGTTTTATTATGAATGTATAAAAGAAAGCTACATGTATATGTTCGTAGTCACAGTCCAGTAATGTACCCCTGAGGTCTGTGGAGGAACAGAGCAGCCTACCAAAAACATTTGCACACTTTTTACCAGTTATGGCCATGGCTGAATAAAGCCACACAAAATGTGCCATAATTGCAAGCTGAGTTCTGAGAGGGGGGTATTTTATCAAACTAAACCCTAGGACTGGTCATCGTTCTTTAAAGCATTATTGATTCAGGTAGCATAAGCCTATATGTTGCTGACCAGCAGCCAGGCTTTTGACGCTGTCTACCATCCTCTCGATAAACACAGTGCAATTGTATAGATCTGTAACATGTGCTCCATGAGCTGTGATGTTGATATGTATCGAGTGTGACCTGCTATGGTTAGCTCTGTAAAGCATAATGTACATGTTTTCACTGTCAATGCAAAATCAGTATTTTCACAAATAAATGTGTTGGTTCTTGAATGTGTCTGTAGTGGAGAACTGTGATAATAACATAAGCTGTAGATAACAAAAGAACATTTTTTTCAAATAAAATAAAAAAAAAAAAAAGAAGTGATCACATTCTGAATTGTTATGATCCCTATCGAGTCAGTCGACACTCTGCGGGATAAATGTTTCTCTTTTTTCCCTGACTTTTCAGTCTGCAAAAGAGAATTTAATATAAAATGATGGTACCGGGCTGCAGATTAAGTCAAAATCAATATGTTACTTCAATTTATTTCTTTTCTGAGTGTATTAGTTATACGATTTATATAAATATCAAACAAGTGCTAACAAACGATTCACTAAGCAAATACATTTTCCGTAGTTGAAAACAACAGAGTAAATTTCTTTTGTCGCAATCGCAACAAACTTCATGTTTGCAGGAGAAAATTAATTGAAGCTTCTACTGCCCTTCTACTTTCGCTTTTGGAAATGTGGATCGTTGTTGCAGATGCAACAATAGCGATTTTAGCTATTGTTTGCAACTACGGAAAACACCGGTGCTTTGCGATTAACCCTGTTAGACTCGTAGGTACCTTCTGTTTTTGTCCAGATTCTTGTATGTGATATATCTTATTTAACCCCTGGCTACCATGGTCAAGTATACTCGACGTTCAAAAGGTCTTGCAGGAGCCCAACATTGAGTAAACTCGATCTGGTCATATACAGGAGCAGGGCAAAATATTTAAAAAATTGTTTGTTGGGAACTAAATGCATTTGCAAAATGGCTCCCAAATCTATCCCTACTTTTTAGCACCTTGGATATGTCATCCAAGGTGCTGAAGCAATTTCATCAGCTAAGGCTAGGGGTCAGATAAATGCATTTTTCACGTCTACCGTCAAAAACTGCGTTGATGCGTCCAAACGCATTTTTTCACAGAAGATGCGATAGCGGTCATACGATGTGCAATTTTGGCAGAGTTATAAAAAACAAATGGACGTGATGTTGGCCGGACATGTGCAGCGTCTGACGTCTTCTGATCACACCGCTATGCCGACGCAGCGCACTCTGTGCGTCAGTACTAGCAGTTCGACGTTCTCGAAAAAATGCATTCGTTTGCCTCTTGCGCTGCGCGACCGAACTTTTGTGTGGCCGTACTTCGTATATTGGACGTCATTTGCTGCTACTACGGCCGTAATAAAGTGCGGCTCAACACACGTTTCTCACTGCGTTCGTCTGACCCCAGCCTAAGGCTAAGGTCAGACGAAAGCAGTTTTAACGTGCGTTTAACCGCACTAAATCACGGCCGTGCTAGCAGCAAATGATGTCCAATGCCGGGCTGCATATGAAGAACGGCTGCACAAAAGTGCGGCCGCGCAACGCAAGTGGCAAACGAACGCATTTTTTCGAGAACGTCAAACCGCTAGTACTGACGTACAGAGTGCGCTGCGTCCGCATAGCGGCGTGTTTGCGTGATTGGGAGACGTCAGACGCTGCTAGTGTACGGCTAACATAACGTCCAGACGCAAAAAGGGTTTTATTGATGATTCGTACAAAATCACGGACAAAAATGCGCATCGTATGACCGCTATCGCGTATTCCGTGAAAAAATACGTCCATTCGTTCGAACGCACTTTTTCACAGACAACGCGAAAATGCGTTAGTCTGACCCTAGCCTTAGAGTTCAATTTTTCTTTTACAGAAAGACCGATCCTAAGCTGTATTATTATCCGTGTAGTAGAGCTTTTGGATCAGCATTGGGAGACCTCTGCCTGTCAAATAAGCTCTTCCTAATATGTATCTAAAATGGATATTAGGAAGGGTACATTAAACTTGCCACTGTCTGCAATGTAACGTTGTTTTCCATAAATCCACTTGATCCTGGCAGTGTTTTTAAGGAAAACAAATTGGTATCGAAGAGTTTAATAGTTATTTTTGCTCTTAGAATAATGAACAACTTGTTATTCCTTGTGTTTTCCTTTTTATTTTCAGTTCTGATTCTATTCCTGGCAGACTCTGTAACAGTCGCTCAGTAGAATAGTATTGGAATCAGCTATTGAGTTGCATATTGTCGAATGCACAACCAAAGATATCCACTATGTATACAAACAACAATAATGGGATTATATACTGTATAAATGTATATCAGAAATGTTTATTTGATCTTATGCACCCCCCAGTGATAATGGTCCCCAATGAAAAAAAAAAAAGAGGTGAATTCACGTACAAAGGTCCGGCTTTGTAATTGTTGTGGTATTTGGAGAACACACATCTGTTATTAACACAGTCGACAACAAGGGATACGGGTATGACTAACAAAGATAGTCATAGGGAAAACCACTGTTTTTTGATCTAGAATTGGGGTACTGGTGGTGGGTGGTACGTGTTGTGTGGCGCTTACCATCTATTCACAATGACTAACAAAGATGTTTTAATTCTAAACACTACATCCCAGGAAAAATGTAGTATAAATATGTCACACATTAAGAGTGAAGCACAACAGCATCACAAATTAAAAGTGTATATCATTCTATCAGTGCAACAGGTGCGTTCAAATAAAGTAAAAAAGGCAACAATATGGGAACACAAATAAGAGACAGGCTATGTCACAGCCACTGCTGAGGAGAGCAACGTCTACCAAGTACCAACAACCCTGGTATCAATGAGTAGTGCCCACTGAGGTTCACATGTTGTAAGGCTGTCGATATATTAACACAAATCAAATTTTAACAAAAAAATGCATCTCTATTTATTAACGAGATCCACAAACTGTGGTTAATGAACTGCCCTGTTTCGATTTTTACTTTTTGCTTTTTGTCAACAAGGAATTGGACATATTTCATGTTTTAGGAAAGGAACTGCTATGGTATGAGCAGATGTGAGCTCCTTATTTATATTCTTGAGACTCAGTCTGTTTAAATGTCTGCTTGAGAGCTGCGTGCATTGCATTAGTCACACTGTGTTTGGGTAATCTGCTTTTCGAAATAATTTGCAGAGCTAAATCTTCCCAGGGCACTGTGTTGTTTTCAGACATAGTCAGAGGCTCGCCACCCTTATTTTGCTCTCTCAGAGGTTTCATTTCTTCATTGTCGGGATGTTAAGTGTTTCGGATGTGCGTCTGACTTTTGAAACGTATCTTCAAAATACCGACAACAGTGTGTTAGTCTTGATTTCAGGAATTCATTTAAAAAGCGAGTGAGGTCTTCTGCTGTTGAAACATAGCTAGGACAACATAACATGGAGGAAGTGAAACGTGTATTGTCAGGAACTGTTTTTTACCAGGAAGAGATACAAGTGTAAGATTGACAGTAAAAGAGGATGAAAGAAGAATAACCGAGATCAGTATTTTGCCAATTGACCTAAAAAAAGTCTGTAAGTCCCACTTAAAGCAATTTCAAAATTGTTCTTCAAAGGAGGAAACCATGTTCCACCTTAATTTAATAATAGTAATCTAATTTCTGATTGCATCATCTAGGTAGTAATATAATAGTAAGCTTACACACCAAGGATCAAGTTCTAAAAAGTAAGTATGGGAACTCGCCAATATTTCTGCCCGTCATCTCAACCGTAATCTATCATATTACACTCGAATTTGATATTAACACATAGATATAAGGATTCCCTAAAACTCAGTCCAAAGTTTCATATTCATAAAAAAATGGGCAATTCATTGTTAAAATCATAAAATACCCAAATATTTTTTGTGACTTACACAGGAAATATATGAACGAACACCTAAATAAAAGATTCACAAAGTACAGGACGAAAGGGAACTCTGTTCATTCTGTAAAAATAGTGGGTGAACTGTATTCCCAGATGTTCCTGCTCGACTTGACCCTGGCTTACATCGTTCCATCTGAACTGGAGAAACATTCATAATATAGTCGCTGGATTTATATATTGCTCTACAAAGTAATTTAAAAAAAATCAAGACTAAATTATTAAGAAATAATGTAGGCAGAGTAGATAAGCCAACTATCTATTATATGACAATATCTATGTTTCTATTCCTGTGAGTGCATTAGGGCCAGGTGCAATTTGTGCCAGGGCAGACATAGCCTTCTGGTTTCAACTTTTTAACATCCTCCTCCTCACCTAAAATAAATCTAAGGTCATCTAAATATTAAACAATGCCCTGGGGCCTGGACACAGACATTATAGAAACAGTAAGGCGGCACGGACTTCCTGGCAAAAAACAGGAAATAACGCTCTGGGTGTTAAGATTAGCGTTAAAAATAAAAGTGGTGCCCGATGTGTCTCATCCTCCTGAGATTCGCTGTGTTAAACATAAGTTCTCATGTAGACGGTTAAGCAAATGGAATAAATAAAGAATGATAGATGTGCTTGTCATCTGAGAGTATTAGGGAAGAGGCAAGATTTATACATCATGTCACAATGTACACTCACATACAAACAAGATAACTTTTGTCAGAACACAACCAAAATCTGTCACAAGTATCTAATCATTTTATGATGCCATATTAAATCCTCTCACAGAAAATGATGGAAATGTGAAATAACGTTAGACATTTATAAGACCACAAGAGTCAGTTTGTTAATCTGTTACATTCTCAATACAATTGTCTATTCCTATAAATGCTACAAATATTCTCATATATATATATATATATATATATATATAATCTGTTTAGCACATCCAGACACTCTTAACTGATAATACTTGACGTTCTATAAATCATCATTAATTTATATACAGAGGCAGTCCACGTGATTTAACAGTGGGGATAAAAACATAGTTAATAAACAGAATTTTAGAGAAAGCAAGGCGTAAGAATTTGTAGAAAAGGAAGAAAACATAAGGCAGGCATGGAAAAGCTCTGAAATTGCTCTAGTGTATGAAGGTGAAAAAGTTGAAATAGTGGTTTTAATTGGCATTGCTCTCTACAAGGAATCTAAATGTCATTTTTTTACTTAAATCATACCATGTAATTTTTCAAAATGCATTTAGAAATACACATACTATCTGACTTGCCTTCCTGCCTGAATATAATTTTAAATATGTGAATATTTCTCTCACAGTCTCTAAACTAATTGCTTTCTATAAAGGGCCTGCTTAATAACCTCTACTTAAATGTCCCTACCAACCGAGTCTCCTTTTACACTTAGAGGACAATCCAGAACAGCTCATTACAACTAATGCAGATGATGCCTTGATAGTTCACACAAATCCACTTTATTAGGAGAAATCTGGGACTAACCTCAATATACCTTTATGTGTAAAGCAAGGACCACCCACTAACCCTATAGACATAGGGGTGCGCACAGGGTGTGCCCTGGCTCACCCTAAGATTGGGTAAATGGTTAATTTTTGACCCCCTACATAGATATTTTGGATGTTTCTTATCTGGTTCATGATAAATTACTTGAACATTGACTATATCACTCAATAAAGATTGGTAATTCTTACCTAGAAAAAACAGTTCTGTACAAAATTATCCAAACCTAGATATGTAATTAATAAATATTCCATCGGTGCACACCGTTATGAAATGGGCTGCGTACGCCATTGCCTACAGATATTTGGAAACTACATTTCTCATACGGCTCTGCCAACCTAATGAGTAGATCAATACATTCTTTTTTTTACTGCTTATCTCCTTTTTTCTCGAACATATTGTAATTTCCATCCCTTACCTGTCAGGTGGCTATGAACACAGGAACCTGTATATGCTACTAGACTTATAACGTTATCTCTTGCACAACATTGATATATCAAATAAGATGTTCTCAATCATAATTAACTGCTCCGTATTACTGAGCAGGGAAACTATGATCAACAAACTACCTTCCCCCTCTTGTACATCCTCTTCTACCTTCTGTAGTACAAAGTCTTCTGTAACCCAAGGTCCTCCAAATAAACCCCAGGCAATTCCTTGGAGAGTATGTGTTCTTCATATATGCTTTACCCTCCTCTATGGATATTTCTCAGTTACCTATGCATATTCTAAATAGTTGCTTGCTTGCCCAACTATCTCCTATTACCACTTCTAAATCTTTAGTTTGGATCACTCCAAAAACAAATGTTTCACCACTGTTACATAGGGCTACAGTGAAACTCTATGTCTTTAAATCTATTGGACATGGAGTGATACGCTCCTCATATTCTCCTGACAGGAGAAGACCTAAAGGAGCTCGATATGATGAGGATGAGGATGCCCTCTCAATCCAGGAGAATGGACCAAGAGAACAGTCGAATAAGAGGCCTTGTACGATCTGATGCTCTGAATGAAGCCAGGGAGGAGGCACAATGAGCAAGAGGAAGGATGGAATACCAAACACAAACTGTTTTATAATTTCTATTTACCTTTTTACTTAGTAGTATAAGATTACATTTTTGAAATCAAAATTATAATAATTTGCTATTTTAATATATTTTGCTGTTGCACTAGTAATCGGTGCTTTAATTATTTCATTCAACACTTTGATAAATGTGATATTAAGATTGTATATTAAAAATTCTTATCAATAATAGATTGTAATTCAATATATTAATATTATATCAATCCACGATCAACAGTCAGTTGGCTTTTACTAAAACATAGTTTGATAGCCAAAATGCATCCTGCTAATCTACTGGACCATATTGAATTTATTGATATGCTTTTCATTTGCCCAAACGTTTTATCACCGAGGAATCCCCACGTTATTTATCACAGCATAATGTAGAGCAACCAGGTAGTATGTCTGCAATCCTCAAACAGTATTCCATGTATTACAATTCCTCTTTCAGCAGATCTGTAATCCATGAATTACCCATAGTAGGTATCATAGAAATAAGAGTGCAAACTCATGTTTAGAGGGCCTATATATCCACTGAGTCAGTAGAATTAGAAGTATATGAGCCTATACAGCCATTGGCTTAATTAAATCCTCTCTGACACATTTACCTGGGGTACGTCTACCCACCAAACAGAGAGGCAGGATTCTCTGCTCCATCTAATATCAAAGTCATAGCAATTTTCTATTTCTTCTTTTTGCATATTTCTTGGAGAGACACTCTAGGCCACCTGACCATTCATTGTAAATTGACCCAAATTTCTTCCCATGGCCTTCCACAAAGAGCTGATCCAACCCCTCAAACAGAGGGGGATTCTTCCCAAGCAAAAAAAATAAATTCAATCAGGCTATCCAATGACGCTCAATGTGCTTGAGAATCCAGTCTACTCCAAGTCATGTGACTTCAATGAAAGATCCAGGTTGTTGCGAGGGAGCCACTCAAGGAGTCAGACACTGGGGAGCGTGTAAGTATTTATTCACTCAAACAGTAAAAATAGAGGTGGGTGTGGGGCTGTTAAGTAGGGGGTTAAAATTGATTGATTAGAGTGGTCAGGTGCACAACAGGTATGCCTGTTACATGAGAATAGATGCAAGATTTGTATTTTTTAACCAATGGGGAGGTGCCTTACCTGCGAAAAATAGCTTTACGTCTGGATTTGGTGGCATTAAGTGCTATTATTACATATCAAATGCTGAAGTTTAGGTTCATTGGTAGGGTACATTACTACACTCTTAAAACTATTATCACCTTCCTGTCTTGTACAACATACCATATAATGGTTAATTATTATAACATAGTGTTATACTGTTGCAACTATAAACATGTACCATAAAACATAATGGAAATACTCCTGCAGTTGTACACAACCCACACTGCTGAATGTGAATCTTGTCTTCAACATAAAACAAACCAGGTATTGTGGTTTTATTGCACTAGTTTAATGGCCCGTTTTATGTAAATGTTGACATATACAAATATTAAGGTGCATTCTACCAATTTGGTAACAATCTAGGAGCAACATTACACCCAGGGCCATACCACATGGTGTGAGCTAAATTGCCATCGTTAAAGAAAAAAATTTAGTGCGAACCGCTAAAACTTTGCACCTGACGACCTACTAACAGATAACCTTGTCCCGGGAGTCTGTGTACAAGGTAGTTTAGCGCATTCCAAGGAAACGCTAAGACCCGGGCTGAGACCCAGCGCTAATGCGGTTGTGTACAGGATAGAATGTTTTTTTTCCAGTGCAGAGTGCCGGGCAATACCTATCCCCTGCCCTCACAAGTTTGTATAAGTATGAACACGCCCCTGCATTAATAAAATCCTCCAAGGTGGCCGTATTTGATGCACACACGTATATTAATTAAGGCTGATGGGTTACATTTATCATGCAATGCCTAACAGCATGTAGAATCATTACAATGCATTTAATAGATCCAAAAGGAAGGCCTGGTGAGCGACAATAATTCCCCTGCTGCAGCATATAAATAATACATGTTTCAGGGCAAGAGTTATCCATGTGTCCTTTTAAACATGGTCCACACAGTCACCCTAATAATCACCCGCTTACAGACTATGAATAAACCCCATCATAAAATGTTTAAAATCAGGCAATATATTAGAATTAGGATATATGTGGATAAAGGATACATATATATCATAATAGAGCCTATTGCAACAGCAGCAACATTGCTGACTAGATCCATTACTGTGGTTTATGGGGTCAAGAGAACACCTGTGCTGCATTTCTTTCAATTGCCTGTTAATTTTGGGTGAGGACCTGTTTTTGTGGGGTTTTTTGAGTTAGCACCAGGGCTGAGCTGTAGGTAAAATTTTGCGATTAGTGTCCATCTAGAAATTAGCACAGGCACCAACTGATCTGTAAGTTACAAAAGATCTTTAGTGCTCCCCATGTTAAGTATAGGATGCGGAAAGTACCGTAAGCTTGCGGTACAAATCGCTAATAGCAACACGCTAAGTGATTTTTCCTGTTAAGCAAAAAACATGCCGACGCTAGGGTTAGCTCACACCAGGTGATAGTGCCCCCTGCATTTTAGATTACAGGGATGTTTTTGATTAGGATGTGGGATTTAGACTTTTTCGTTGTTTAGGATTAGAGCATAATTCGATTAATTAGGATTCCAAATAAATTCTTCTTATTAATATTATCATTGTTATTATAAGTGGCGATTATACCTTACATCCCTGCAAGACAATATTTTCATCCATACATGGGTACGGTTTTATGGATTCTGTGGTACTCTAACTGCCATGCAGTGAAATCTTTCACCTTGCGTTCTTACACACAATGCGGTATAAATGGATCGGTACTCTTAAGCACAATGTGATTGCTCCCCATTGCATTCATTTATGTGAACCAAAGAGCAGGGTTTATTAAAGCACATGGTCCGAGTGATAAAATGTGTGACATTACTACTATACCTTTACAAACATGTCTTATGAACTGAAGTGAGCAATAAGAAAATGTTTTGTTTTTTTGTTTAATAAAAAAAGGCTATGAAGCACTTAAATTATTACTCAGAAACCTTAATATTTGTTAATTATCTGTTTTGTAGATCCATTTGACAGACATTTTATCACTGTATCACATTACCATGCATATGATGTTTGAATAATACCCTGTTGAGCTATGTTATTTCTGGTGTGATTTTTTTATTATTATAATTAATATAAATTTGATTATTCTATGGTACAACTGACAAGCAGGTGCTCAACAAATGTGTTATATTTTTATGTTAAGATGATCTGATTATAAAAATTAAAGCAACATGAGATTGATAAATACTGGGAACAGTTCTCATGAGGGCATCATCTGTCAATCAAGCAAAGCATGAAACAGACAGCTGTCATTCCGAGGAGAATTAAAAAGAATATAGGTTTAAGAAATAAAATTTTATTATGAAAAACAAAAAAGCTGTGAGTAATTCAAGTTTTCTTACCTACTTTGCAGAATGAACTCAAAATGGTGCAAAAGAAATATCAAATAATCGTTATCCAGTAATCGGTTGTAAAGTGTGGAGTCATTCGTGTTCAGCACAAGACAAAATCTATTCAAGTGATTCAAAGATGCAGGCAAAGATGCAGGCCATTGTACATATAAGTGGGGATGGCGATCAATTCAGTATTCTGCAGTAAAGTCTTGCTGCTGCTCATCCACACAAATCTACAAATTCAGGGTTATTCAGAGAGAGGTAAAAACGAGGAGAATGACAGGAGAACAGAACAATGTAGACCAAATAGCCGATTTGGAAAGTGAGATAAATGGGAGAATTTTTCTGGTTTGTCTATTTTGACCTAGAATTTTTCGCTTCTCCAGTCATTCTCCTGGTTTTCACCTCTCTCTGAATAACCCTGTATGTATCAAAGCTAAATGCAAAAATGTAAAACTTGAACATCATTATTCCATATTCTATATAAATTTTATTTATAATTTAATATACAAATGCTGGGAAGTATTGCTATGTTGTTCTCTAGTTATGGGGATACCAACTTGAATCAATAACCATTATTTTGGCTATGGATTCTACATTGGAAACAATGGACTATTGATAGTATAAAAGACATGGCAATAGTAGCACTTTCTATATAGATGTGAACATAATGGAAACCTATTCTTAATTCCACATACAGCAATAAAATGTCTCGTTATTTTTTATCAAAACTGAAATAATATACTACATATAAATATTCGTCTCAACTGTTGCTATATTGTAGAAGAAAATAAAAATTGGATCAACTAAGGCATTTACATATATTGTTACAGACACTCTTGACATATGAATAGCAACACAGCACTGTAATATAATGTTTATTGAGTTCGAGGTTTTAATCAAAGTTTACCCGATAAAATTCTTGCCCTTGAAGCGATACATTGCCACAGTACTTTCCAAACATATTGATGTGCTTGAGTGGTAGTTTTCATTTAATAGCACTGGCTGGTTCTGTAGTTATATCTTGTATTTGTTCAGCCCACCTTGCTCTGTGCATTTCAGCCAGCCTACTTTCCATCTCCTAATCCCTGTCTATATCTATGTCTATGATCTCCTGTATGTCGCTCAGCCCCTCTCCATTTAATCCCTTGTGCTTTCTTGCTACTCCTGTTAGAATGCATCTGAAATCGCAGCGTGAGGTTTCTGGCTTTCAGTATCATATACAATATCTAAATATTATTTTCTTAATGTAAGATTTATCCATTAGAAATGCTGTCACTGGGAGGATTGTTAACACTATCCTGCTTAATTCATATTGCTTCCAAATTGGGGCATGCTATGGACCATGTCTGAGTGAGTTTTAGATTTCTGACTTAATATATATGGCCTAGTGCTTCTTAATATATGACATAGAAATAAGCGGTAGACTTAACACAATATGGATCCGTGACAGTGAAACTAAACCTTAACCAACTACTCTCGGAACTTAATTTTAGTTAAAAGAACTCATGGATACACATGATAACCACTTTTATGGACACTACATCCTGAAACACGCTTGTTTTTCTAAATATAATGCAATGCCAACGGTTCCCAACCGAGGTCCTCAAGTACCCCTACAGGCCTGGTTTTAAGGATTGCCTTGGGGAATTGCAGACTGAATCCTGCAATAACTGAACAGCAAATCATATCACCTGTGCTGTGCTTCAGATATCTGGCAAACCTGACCTGTTAGGGGTACTTGAGGAACGCGGTTGGGAACCACTGTGCTATGCCTTCACTATCAACAGGATGTAATCAAATAAATATATCATTACATTATTTCTAAATTTATTTGGAGTTAGAAAGTATCCATTACTCTCTAACACAATGGTTCCCAACCTTGGTCCTCAAGTACCCCTAACGGGCCATATTTCAAGAATTACCTTGGGGAAATGCACCCTGAATACTGCAATCACTGATGAGCAAATTGTATCACCTGTGCTGTGCTACAATTATCTGGCAAACCTGGCCTGTTAGGGGTACCCTAGGACCAGGGTTGGAAACTCAAGAATGCCTGATCCCAACACGCAGTACACATCACAAACTGAATTGCCGGTCTTTAGAGTAAATAGCTAACGAGGAGACAAACACACAGTCACAGAAAAAGCCATAGCCAAAGTCATAGACCAAAGAGGGAATTTGTGCAAGCCAAGGGTCAGTATGCAGGGTTAATAATACACAGCAGGGGTTAAAACTCAGCAAATAGTCAAGGGAGGTAAGCCAAGGTTGTTACATGGGGTTAAATATAAACAGGAGCAAGAACGCTCTATCTGGCAAAGGGAATACCAGTATGTAAACCAGCGGGCGCTGCTGATTGGTCCACATCACAAAGCAGAGCCCCCAGCCAGCGTATCGCGTCACGCTTCCATGCCTATGAGCAGGCAATGAAACAGGCCCCGGCAAGTATACAGCGAGAGAGACGCTGCCGGTGGTCAGAGGGACGAGCAACGTAACAGTAACCACTGCTGTAACAGAAGATACAGTTAGCATTCCTACTTATATATTTAAGACACGGAATTCTCCTTGACAAGAGGAGACAAAGAGGAAATGGAATATTCCAGCTGACCGATAGGGAATCGTTTACACAAGAATAGTAAATACAGCCACATATGTTTCTACAATCCGTAAATTGGTTTAGGAAAACAACAAAACGGCCAATTTATTTTAAGATATTGCAAACATTTGCAACATTATTACCAACAAAATAGGTTGAATAGTGTGTGAAGCTCATCACCATCATTAGACTTGGCTGTGTATATAAAATGGCATGCAGCTTCTCGATGAAGCATTCAAAACACTATCTCCAAGGTTTACATAGAGCTCTTTCATGAAGAAACAATATATTGTGTTAATAAATTGCTTTGTTTTTAAACAGCAAATTGTGATGAATTGCCAAGGGAATGCAACATAGCCAAACAGCACAAATACCTGAATTTTTAAAAGAAAATTAAATTCAAAGCAGCTGGTTTATTATTACAATTTGGTAATGAATCATTAGTATTCTCTGTGAATTCACAGTGAACTGCATTAATAAATATGTTTTATATGCTTTTATTCATTTATTTACTCATATTAATTAACATTGGGTATTACAAATGTACAGAAAATGAGGAGGAGGTGAGAATTATCAAACAAAGGTGTCACAGTATTACTAATCAATGGAAGGTGTCATATTACAAATACGCAGATTAATAATAGATGCTTCCCCTTCGATTGCACCTGGCAACTCAGTTGCTAATTCACAATGTTCCACTGAAAAGAAAAATATATAGATGAAAGTTAATAAATAAAAAGTAAACAATCACTTGCTTCCATTCTTTGCTTCCTGCTCAATATCGCATGCACCTATTTTGTTTATGCTTTTAAAGGCACATTAAATCTTTCCTTTTGTGTTTTTAAACAATCACCTTTCATTGATTTTACACAAAACATTAATGCTTTTATTTCACAAACACTCAGTTTTCCTCTCATAAGACACAAAGATATACTTGGCTCATAGCTTCACATTCTTCATTTGAATGTGCGTGGGTTTCTTTTCATTGGTCCTTGTTTTTGAGCACCAAGTGATAAATAGGTGTTCCGTAACCTAGTGTACTACATTTAAACAATTATTGAAATAGTTTTCATCAGTCAATTGGTTTTTAATGGCAGTATTGTGCTTTCCATCTTCACAAACCACTGCTAAAATCACCCGCTTTTTCCTTTTGAAATCCTCAGTAATCAGCAGCAGTCCATAATTTTAGCATTACCTGTCTAGGTTATAATATTGGCATAGAGAAATGTGATAGGGCTTCATGGAACCTGAGCGGAGAATGTTGGCTTTATAGCAGTTATACTGATTCTCCACACCAGCACTGCATCTTGTTCAGAGCAAAGAGATTTGAAGAAACTTACTCTCAAACTATATGACAAAAGAAACAAAAATGCTCCAGGTTATTACTTGGTATGTATTTAATACTTTCAGTACGGTTTCTTGCCTGTCTTTTTTTTCTTTTATGACGATTAAGAGCAGTGACGATGAAGGTCTCCAGTACATGCTCTTCGCAGAATTTTTGAATTAAAGGTTTCTGGTCTATTTATGGATGGATCACATCACCTAAAATAAGAAAAAGCAAATAACCACCATGCCAAGGAAATAGCATAGTAATTTGAAGAGGTATGTTTTCTGTCGGTAGTAATTGGTAAATTGCAATTCTTGGATACTGTGTTATAGAACTAGCAGGGCCACCATTAGCATATAAAGGGCCCCGGGCCAGTCATATTTATGCACCACCCCCATGGAAAAGTTGCATAATCTAGTATTCAGTTATCTTAGTGAAACATATATATATATATACACACACACACACACACACACACACACACACACACACACATTGTAGAGGATGGCAAGGCTGGATCCTGGATGGGCGATATATTTCACCCCTATTTTTTTTATTTGAGAAAGTATTTTTATCAGGAAGGATGCATTGAGATTTCTCTTGTTTACAGGTATGTCCTGGGTGGTGAGTATATATCGTAGGGGTCTTGCCCAAGGACACATATTGGACAGGTGCTCTTGCCGGGATCGAAACTATGTCTCCGCAGTCTCTCTCCACAGTTATATTGCAGTGATGTTACTTTGGGTTGTGGTCCCTTTAAGGGCAACCACAGGGTTAACCATCCTGTCCAGGAAGAGGTTTAAAGGTCAGCAACTCCCAGACAGGATTGTGGGAGTTAAGGAGAAAGTAATCAGGTGTAGCTGTGTGCAAACAGGAGACTGAGCTGTTTTGCTGCGCCTGGAAGAACTTGTATTACTGGGAAAGGATTCCCCCCAGGTTTGTGACTTTTTGTACAAGTTGGTGAGCTACCATTATTTTCTGTTATATTCTACTGAAGATCTGGACTTTGCTTTCATTTTGTTGAAGACAAGCGTGTATTTTTATGTTGCCACTTTGACTGCCCTGAAAGTGGGAAATAAACCTGTTTTGTTTTGATAAAGAAGTTGTGCACGTGATCTCTGGACTCCCCAACATCACTATATATACAGTATATATATATATGTATTAGGTCAAAATCAGTCACCAGAGTATAGCAGTACGTAGTGATACCTTTTTTTGGACTAACGTTACATTTAATAAAAGACAAGCTTTCGAGTGTGAAGTGTTCCACTCTTCTTCAGGTCTTGAAGCTATACTGAGCAAAATCATGGAAGAGAATAATAAATATTATATTAATAATAAATATTATTCTAATCCATTATTTAGTTCTGTATAGGTTCAAGACCTGAGGAAGAGAGGTATAACTCTCGAAAGCTTGTCTTTTAACCCCTTAAGGACGGGAGTAATTTTACAAGTTTGGAACACTTTTGAACACTTCTAAAAGTAGAATTTCAGCTATTCGCTGTTCAACCATAATTTACCGCTTACATATTAAGTGTACCCACCCTTATTATATATCATTTTGTTCAGGATAAATAGGGCTTTCATTTTCCATTACAGATTTATATATAAAATATATTATAGTATGAAAAAAACCTACTAACTATGAGAAAAAAGGAAATTTTGCTATTTTCAAAGTTCTCCATTGTATTTTTAGTGTGAGTGACATTGTACGCTTAGCATTAAATGAAATAAAATACAAGTTCAACGGTACCCCCCATGTAGAGGTTTTATGAGGTTTTGGAAAGTTACAGGATCAAATATAGAGTTTGCCCATTTCACGTTTTACAACTTGAAATTTGCCAGATTGGTTTGCTGGCCTTATGTTGACTTTGAGAGGTTATGGCAGCCCAGGTATGAAAAGTACCCCAACATGTCATACCATTTTGAAAAGTAGACAACCCAGGCTATTCAAAATGGTGTACGTTTCGTTTTTTTATAGTAGTCACATAGTCGCAAACTTGGTCTTCATGTTTGTGTTTTGCATTTTTCACACAAAAACTGTTATTTTACTGATGATATCATGCTCCCTCGACATTTCACTGGCCTAAAAAACTCATATTTCTGGTAAGCAATGTCTTACAAGTTCAACGGTACCCCCCATGTAGAGGTTTTAGAAAGTTACAGGTTCAAATATATAGTTTGCCCATTTCAGGTTTTACAACTTGAAATTTGCCAGATTGGTTTCCTGGCCCTATGTTGACTTTGAGAGGTAATGGCAGCCCAGGTATGAAAAGTACCCCAGCATGGCATATCATTTTGAGAAGTAAACAACCCAGAGTGTTGAAAATGGGGTATGTCCAGTTTTGTATAGTAGCCACTTAGTCTTCATGTTTGTGTTTTGCATCTTTTACACGAAAACTATTATTTTTCTGCTAATATCATGCTCAGTGAACCTTTTACTGGCCTACAACATTGATATTTGTGGTCGGCAATGTGTTACGAGTTCAACGGTACACTCCCTTTAGCATTTTTATTTTGCTTTTTGGAAAGTTACACAATCAAATGTAGAGTTTGCCAGATTGGTTTGCTGGGCCTAGGTTGAATTTGAGAGAGTATGGCAGCCCAGGTATGAAAAGTACCCCATCATGGCATATCATTTTGAGAAGTAGACAACCCAGAGTGTTGAAAATGGGGTATGTCCAGTTTTGTATAGTAGCCACTTAGTCTTCATGATTGTGTTTTGCATTTGTTTTACACGAAAACTGTTATTTTGCTGCTAATATCATAGTCAACCTTTTACTGGCCTACAACATTGATATTTATGGTCGGCAATGTGTTACGAATTCAATGGTACCCCCATGTTGCATTTTTATTTGCCTTTTGGAAAGTTACACGGTCAAATGTAGAGTTTGCCCATTTCAGGTTTTACAACTTGAAATTTGCCAGATTGGTTTGCTGGGCCTAGGTCGAATTTGAGAGGGTATGGTAGCCCAGGTATGAAAAGTACCCCATCATGGCATATCATTTTGAGAAGTAGACAACCCAGAGTGTTGAAAATGGGGTATGTCCAGTTTTGTATAGTAGCCACTTAATCTTCATGATTGTGTTTTGCATTTGTTTTACACGAAAACTGTTATTTTGCTGCTAATATCATGCTCAGTCAACCTTTTACTGGCCTACAACATTGATATTTGTGGTCGGCAATGTGTTACGAATTCAACAGTACCCCACATGTAGCATTTTTATTTAGTTTTTTGGTAATTTGACAAGTGATTTTTAGGATTTATGTCGACTTTGAGAGAACATGGCACGCCAAAAAAGAATATTGCTCCAAAGATGATGTGCCAATGATTCTAAATTAGTATTTTGAGTTGTTTGGTGCAGCCACTTTAGAATAGCTGGGCTTAACGTAAACAGGGACAGGCCAAATTCAGGGGATTCCAGAAGTCAGAGTAGTCGTTATAACTAGCCAATGAGTCGGTACAGGCAGCAAACAAAGAGTAGTCGGTATAACAAGCCAATGAGTCGGTACGGGCAGCAAACAAAGAGTAGTCAGTATAACAAGGCAATGAAAAAGAGTGTCATCTGCGCTCGTTTCTATGTGTTCCATGTACAACAAAAATGAGGTTTTTGTTTGTTTCAATGGCCATTGCAACGTAAGCCCACTCGCCACTTCAAGGCACCTCTTTAGAGTGGGTACCTAACAATTGTAACCAAAAGGCCGCTCTACTGAGCAGCTCCAAGCCCCTCCAGCTGCTTTTCAGCGAAGGAGAGGCAAAGATGGTGGCTTTTATTTATACACACACCAAACACTTCCCATTTGGGATCAAAAACAAAAACATGGAAAGAGGAACAGCTGCAGAACGACGGACTGGTGTTACAAGCATGATATACATAAATACAGAAAAAATGGCGTCGCGCCCATACTCACTTATTTTCGGAGCGGCAGCAACTGCCAGGAGTAACAGCCCAGTCAATGTATAAAACATAACAAGGAAAAAGAGTGTCATCTGCGCTCATTTCTATGTGTTCATCTTTGCCTCTCCTTCGCTGAAAAGCAGCTGGAGGGGCTTGGAGCTGCTCAGTAGAGCGGCCTTTTGGTTACAATTGTTAGGTACCCACTCTAAAGAGGTGCCTTGAAGTGGCGAGTGGGCTTACGTTGCAATGGCCATTGAAACAAACAAAAACCTCATTTTTGTTGTACATGGAACACATAGAAACGAGCGCAGATGACACTCTTTTTCCTTGTTATGTTTTATACATTGACTGGGCTGTTACTCCTGGCAGTTGCTGCCGCTCCGAAAATAAGTGAGTATGGGCGCGACGCCATTTTTTCTGTATTTATGTATAACAAGGCAATGAGTCGGTACAGGCAGCAAAGGGTAATCGGGACAAAGCAGAAAAAGGGATTTAGTAATTTAGCTCTGTGTGATAAATTTTGAAGCACTCGGTTATGCAGAGGCCAGGTAGAGATGGGCAGGTAGGGCAATAATAACTAGAATCCTTTTGGATTCCTTTCTTGCGGCAGACACGACACTTTTTCTGGGGTGATTTTTTACAGCGGGTGGGAGGGACTCGGGAAGGAAAGTGTCTGCCACTTAATCTTTGGAGATCTCTTGATTCCAAAGCGGATGTAACGGGGCCGGGGGTTAGGATAAGTTGGGATATGATCTCAAGCATGAATTCTAGGAAGGGATATGGCTTTTGTACTGCCGCCTGCTTGTAGAGCACGTACGCATTGAAAATTGCAGCCTCAGTCAAATAGATGGCAATCTTCTTGTACCATGCCCTAGTTTTTCGGGTCACCAGATAAGGCTGTATACATTGATCAGCCAAGTCTACTCCCCCCATAAACTTGCTGTGATCTACAATGCACTTCGGCTTTTCCAGTGGCTCAGTTCTCCCTCTCACAGACACTGGCACTGTACTTTCATCGTGCACTGTAGATAGCATGTATACATCCTTCTTATTGGTGAACCGAAGGGCTAGCACTTCTTCCTGACGTAGAGCTGAAGAGGAGCCTCTACTTTTTTGCCTGTTGTCAGGATTTGGGGAAAACCTCTGCGATTCTCCCGCACTGTGCCACACGCAAGGGTCTCAAAACAATATAAATTTTTAAATAGGTCGATACTGGTGTAATAGTTATCGACCCATAAATGATAGCCCTTGTTGAATAGGGGATAGACCAGATCCCACACAATTTTTCCACTGGTGCCAATACAAATCGGGGCATCCTGGGGGTCAAGGTGGCTATCTTTCCCTTCGTATATTCTAAACGCCCATGTGTAGCCTGTTGTGGACTCACACAATTTATAAAATTTGATGCCATACCGGGATTGCTTGCTTGGGATATACTGCTTGAAGAGCAGTCTGCCTTTAAATTTCATAAGGGACTCGTCTACAGATATATTTTGGTCGGGAACATAATTATCAGTGAATTTGGCAGACATAAGTCTGATAAGGGGCAGAATTTTATAGAGGCGGTCATGCATTGGGTCGTTTCTTGGTGGGCACAGTGCATTATCGTTAAAATGGAGGAATCGCATGAGATTTTCATACCTCTCCCTCTTCATAACCCTTGGGAATAGTGGTGTAGCCAGGATGGGGTTTTTGTGCCAGTAAGACCGGATACTTGGCTTCTTGAATATTCCCATTACGAGGGTTAGAGCCCAAATTTTTTTTAACTCTATCACATCCGTTGGGTGCCACTTGTTACGTCTGTGGCGATGTGAATCCGGATGCGCATCAAGATACTGGTTGGCAAACAGGTTGGTTTGATCAACCACCATCTCGAATACGTCGTCCGACATAAAGAGATTAAAAAAAAGCTCACTGGCTCACAGTCCTCTACCCTTACTGTGATGCCAGGAGTCGCTATAAATGGGGGTATTTCTGGGGCAGCCATATTTGGAGGTACCCAATTGCTTTTGCGCCTCCCAGTAGATGGTGGGGGGGTCACCATCACTGGAGGGTTCACTACGGGGCTCTATATCAGAGGCTATGAGGGTGTCACTGTCGAAGAGAGCGTCGCTCTCAGAGGCGGCCAGGATCTCATATGCTTTTTCTGGTGAATAAAAGCGGTAGGACATTTTTATGGGGATCTTGTTATAACTAATTAAATGGGAGGTCGGGGAACTGATGGGGTGGGGTCAAGTATTAGAACACCTAAACTAAGCCCTTCTGGTCCTTGTAGTGGCCGGTACTTCTATCTAGACAAGTTAAGAATATTCCAAGGGGGGGGTCGTATGCCAATGCGGGTAGTCAGAAATGCCAGGGGGTCGTATGCCAATTCGGGTAGTCAGAAATGCCAAAGGGTCGTATGCCAATGCGGGTTCTCAATCGGGGGTACACTGCCAATCAGGGGTACACTGCAGGCCAGGGAGTACTGTGCCTGGTTTTTTTTCAGTTTTTTTTTTCTTTTCAGCCAGGGGGTACAGTGCCTGCCAGGGGGTACTGTGCCAGGAGGGTACAGTGCCTGCCAGGGGGACTGTGCCTGGGTTTTTTTCAGTTTTTACTTTTTTCTTTTCAGCCAGGGGGAACAGTGACTGCCAGGGGGTACTGTACCAGGAGGGTACAGTGCCTGCCAGGGGGTACGGTACAGTGCCTGCCAGAGGGTACAGTTCCTGGTTTTTTTTTTAGTTTTTTTTTCTTTTCAGTCAGGGGGTACAGTGCCTGCCAGGGGGTACTGTGCCAGGAGGGTACAGTGCCTGCCAGGGGGTACTGTGCCTGGGTTTTTTTTCAGGTTTTTTTCAGCCAGGGGGTACTGTACCAGGAGGGTACAGTGCCTGCCAGGGGGTACAGTGCCTGTCAGGGGGTACAGTGTCTGCCAGGGGGTACAGTGCCTGGGGTTTTTTTTCCAGTTTTTTTTCAGCCACGGGGTACTGTGCCAGGAGGGTACAGTGCCTGGGTTTTTTTCAGCCGGGGGGTACTGTGCCAGGAGGGTACAGTGCCTGCCAGGGGGTACAGTGCCTGCCAGGGGGTACAGTGCCTGGGGTCTTTTGGGGTTTTTTGCTCTTCAAGCCCGGCTCTCTCTCTCTCTCTCTCTCTCTCTCGCTCCTCAGATCGCAATGAGGAACAGGAGAAAGGGGCAGAGACAATGTCTCAGCCAATGCAACAATCATTGACTGAGACATTCTGACAGCTGCAGAGGTGACAGCTTGTCACCGCTGCAACTGTCAGCTCCAAGTGCCGGATTGGCTGCCTGGTAGTTTCCCCAAGGGAAACGGCCCGCCTCCCTTCCCACAATGCCGATCGCCAGCTGGGAGTGTCTGCCCTGTTGTCAGGCAGACCCCCCAGTCGGCGATTGGCATTGTGGGAAGGGAGGCGGGCCATTTTTCGGCGCGCAGAGGCACCAAACGCCGTGGGGTGTACTATGCCATCCTGCGGCATTAAAGCCCACGCAATGCAGGACGGCATGGTACGCCCCGCGTCGTTAAGGGGTTAAATGTAGCATTAATCCAATAAAAAGGTAACACTACTACCGCTGTACTCGTGATTTTGTCATCTGGACTAACACAGTTTACCAAATCTATATTAGGTCAGCTATATAAGTGGGCATAAATTTAGCTTGATATATATATATATATATATACAGTATATTACAGTGGCAAGAAAAAGTATGTGAACCCTTTGGGATTACATGGAGTTTTGCATGAATAAAATGTGCTCTGATCTTCATCTAAGTCAACAATTTGAAAAACACAGTCTGCTTAAAATAATACAACACAAACATTGTATGTTTTCATGTGTTTATTGAACATAACATGTAAACATTCACAGTGCAGGGTGGGAAAAGTATGTGAACCCCTAGCCTAACGACTTCTCCAAGAGCTAATTGGAGCCAGGAGTGAGCCAACCTTGAGTCCAATCAGTGTGATATTATTGGATGTGTTGCTGAAAGCTGTCCTGCCCTTTAAAAACACACACCAGTTTTGGGTTTACTGGTTTCAAGAAGCACTGCCTGATGTGAACAATGCCTCACAGAAAAGAGCTCTCAGAAGACCTACAATCAAGAATTATTGACTTGCATGAAGCTGGAAAGGGTTACAAAAGTATCTCCAAAAGCCTTGATGTTCATGTGTCCACGATAAGTAGGCTTGTGCACCGATTTTTTTTTTCGGTTCGATTTTTTCGGATTTTTAAACTTTTCGATTCGGTTTCGATTCGGTTCGGCCTGTTTTTCGGGTACATTTTTTTCGGAATTTCGACCATTTTTCGTATTTTCGTGTCACTGTGCTCGTTTTTTGTATCAACTTTTCGTGATTTCGGAAATTTTCGTTTTTCGGAATTGCACATTTTTCGGAATATCAACCATTTTTCGTATTTTTCGTGTCATTTTGCTCGTTTTTTGTATCGACTTTTCGGAAATTTTTCGTTTTTCAGAAAATTTTCGTTTTTAGAAAATTTTCGTTTTTCGGAACATCTGTTCTCCTCGTTTGACACATTTCAAGTCCATTCGAAAAATCTGAAAATATTTCGTTTCGGCTCGGAAAACATTTCGGATCTGACATTTTCGGATCTAACAATTTTCGGAAATTCGGCCGCATCCGAAAACACGAATCGGGAAATTTCGTGAAAATTACGAAATTCCGAAACCCGAAACGCACATCCCTAACGATAAGGCAGACTGTCTACAAATGGAGAAAGTTCAGCACTGTTACTACTCTCCCTAGGCGTGGTCGTCCTGTAAAGATGACTGCAAGAGCACAGCGCAGAATGCTTAATGAGGTAAAGAAGAATCCTAGAGTGTCAGCTAAAGACTTACAGAAACCTCTGGCACATGCTAACATTGTTGACACATCTACAATAAGGAAAACATTAAACAAGAATGGAGTACATGGGAGGACACCACGGAGGAAGCCATTGCTGTCCAAAAAGAATATTGCAGCACGTTTGAAGTTTGCAAAAGAGCACCTGGGTGTTCCACAGCACTACTGGCAAAATATTCTGTGGACAGATGAAACCAAAATTGAGTTGTTTGGAAAAAACACACAACACTATGTGTGGAGAAAAAAAGGCACAGCACACCAACATCAAAACCTCATCCCCACTGTAAAACATGGCGGAGGGAGCATCATGGTTTGGGGCTGCTTTGCTGCCTCAGGGCCTGGACGGATTGTTGTCATTGATGGAAAAATGAATTCCAGAGTTTATCAAGACATTTTGCAGGAAAACGTAAGACCATCTGTCCGCCAACTGAAACTCCGCAGAGGATGGGTGATGCAACAGGACAATGACCCAAAGCATACAAGTAATTCAACAAAAGCATGGCTTCAACAAAACAAAATACGCCTTCTGGAGTGGCCCAGTCAGAGTCCTGACCTCAACCCGATTGAAATGCTGTGGCATGACCTTAAGAGAGCGATTCACACCAGGCATCCCAAGAATATTGCTACACTGAAACAGTTTTGTGAAGAGGAGTGGTCCAAAATTACTCCAGATCATTGTGCAGGTCCGATCTGCAACTACAGGAGACGTTTGGTTGAGGTTATTGCTGCCAAAGGAGGGTCAACCAGTTATTAAATCCAAAGGTTCACATACTTTTTCCACCCTGCACTGTGAATGTTTACATGTTCTGTTCAATAAAAACATGAAAACATATGTTTGTGTTGTATTATTTTAAGCAGACTGTGTTTTTCAAATTGTTGTGACTTCGATGAAGATCAGAGCACATTTTATGACCAATTCATGCAAAACTCCACGTAATCCCAAAGGGTTTACATACTTTTTCTTGCCACTGTATATGTATAGCGTCCAGACCTGAAGAAGAGAGGTTACACCAGGGGTAGGCAACCTTTCTCTGTCTGAGGGCCGGATGCAACAACTGTGAATGCATGGAGGGCTGCATTCACCTACAAAGCTAATAAATGATGATAATATTGTAATAACGCAACTGTCACGTTCCCACGTTCCAACCCTGTCTTCCTGCCCTCTGTATTTGTATATTGTGTTTTTTCCCTTGTGTTTCTGTTGCTGCCAATTCCTGGGTGGCCTCCCAGGGGTTAATTGGTGTTCTGTGTGCTGCTCACCTGTTGACCCTTGCCTTGATTCCCCTGCCTATATTAGAGCAATGTACCTATAGGACATTGCTGGGTCATTTTTCTTTGCCTGGTCTCCTTGTCACTTGTGTCCTGAGAGCTCCTTGCTGTGTTCCTGATATTCTCCGTTTGTTCATCCTTGTTCAGTTTTTGTCTCTATTATTTCTGTTCCAGTTTATGTCAGTTCCTTCTGTGTATTTAGTTCTGTCTATTGCTGTATTTTGTTTTGCTGTTTATGTTCCATT
Source organism: Leptobrachium leishanense (assembly GCA_009667805.1). Taxonomy (NCBI): domain Eukaryota; kingdom Metazoa; phylum Chordata; class Amphibia; order Anura; family Megophryidae; genus Leptobrachium; species Leptobrachium leishanense. The sequence continues at coordinate 140,320,307 of CM019065.1, forward strand.
CAGATTCCCTGGTTACTGATTTTGGCTTGGCTGACTTCCCTTCTGGTTCCTATTCCTATATTCTGTATGACGTACTCTCTCTGGTTATGACCTTTGGCTTTCCTCTTTATGACTACTCTATTGTATATTCCTTGACTGTACCGTTTCCAAGAAACCCTGTCATCTGTATACAACAAAAGACTCTGTACGGCTTCAAGGTAATACTTTCCTTTAGATTAGATCCGGCTATCCTAAAGACCGGTCTTTCAGTGCAGGGAATCTTTGGTATTGCCGTACAGAGGTCTTTTGTTAACCCTTTGTTGTTTTCACCTGTCCTGCAGTTTACCCTGCATCTCTGCTTATAGGGGCTTCTTTCAGGAACCAAGGCTCCACCTTCCTGCGAGTTATATTCATAGGGATATATATATATATTATACAGACCGACCACTTCCAAGGATCGGAGGGCAAGTATAGGGTGCTGCGTGCCTGGTGGTACTGCCACCGTGACATAATGACCCAGCCATTACATAAGCCCGCAGAGATGTGTACCGTGTTGGAAACCATATTGCACATGTTTGAGGAATTTGTGGTTCACCTCAAAGGGTTACTGAGCCTGTGTCTAGATTCTGGCAATCAGGTTTCATTTGAAAGCAGAGTTCGTGGTCCGCTTTCTCCTGATGAAAAGAACAGAAGACGTGAGTACAATCTCTGTTTTTATTGTGCCAGTTCGTTGCACTTTTTGTCTGGCTGTCCCCTCAAGCCGGTGCGTCCTGGGGCTGGAGTGCCGGTGCGTCCTGGGGCTGGAGTGCCGGTGCGTCTCAAGACTTGCGGTGAGTCTGTGCGTCCTGATACTGGCCGAGTGCCAACTGTGCCCATGTCCCACAGTAAGATCGCTAAAGCTAGACCACGCATGAGATCCACTGGCGCCAGACCTAGCTGGGAGTCGGATAGTGCCAGACCACGTAGGGGATCTGATGGTGCCAGACCCTGCGGGGAGTCAGATGGCACCAGACCCCACTTTGAGTTCAGACCTCCTGAGAAATCCAGGTCTGAGAAAGAGGCATCCGATAATAAACCTCAGACTTCTGTAGATACCTCTGATGGCTGTAAGGTTTTAAAGACACAACTGGCTGGTTCTGAGCAGCGACTGGCAGCCAAAAGACAGTCCCTACGTATGGTTACTGGTTGTATTACATGTAGAGCCGCAACCCCAGTGCCAATTGGCGGTAAGCCAGTTCTGTCTGGCAATGTAAAGCCAGTCCTGTTCCGTCTGGCAATGAGAAGCCAGTCCTGTTTCCGTCTGGCAATGAGAAGCCAGTCCTGTTTCCGTCTGGCAATGAGAAGCCAGTCCTGTTTCCGTCTGGCAATGAGAAGCCAGTCCTGTTTCCGTCTGGCAATGAGAAGCCAGTCCTGTTTCCGTCTGGCAATGAGAAGCCAGTCCTGTTTCCGTCTGGCAATGAGAAGCCAGTCCTGTTTCCGTCTGGCAATGAGAAGCCAGTCCTGTTTCCGTCTGGCAATGAGAAGCCAGTCCTGTTTCCGTCTGGCAATGAGAAGCCAGTCCTGTTTCCGTCTGGCAATGAGAAGCCAGTCCTGTTTCCGTCTGGCAATGCGCAGCCAGTCCTGTCTCCGTCTGGCAATGCGCAGCCAGTCCTGTCTCCGTCTGGCAATGCGCAGCCAGTCCTGTCTCCGTCTGGCAATGCGCAGCCAGTCCTGTCTCCGTCTGGCAATGCGCAGCCAGTCCTGTCTCCGTCTGGCAATGCGCAGCCAGTCCTGTCTCCGTCTGGCAATGCGCAGCCAGTCCTGTCTCCGTCTGGCAATGCGCAGCCAGTCCTGTCTCCGTCTGGCAATGCGCAGCCAGTCCTGTCTCCGTCTGGCAATGCGCAGCCAGTCCTGTCTCCGTCTGGCAATGCGCAGCCAGTCCTGTCTCCGTCTGGCAATGCGCAGCCAGTCCTGTCTCCGTCTGGCAATGCGCAGCCAGCCCAACCTGGCACGAAGCCACGGGTGCTGCCTGATTCTGGTAAGCTGCCAGTCAGATCCATGGCAAGCTGTGTGTCAGCGGTTCCAGAAACCCAGTCAAGCTGTGTGTCAGCAGTGCCAAAGCTGCGTTGCAACACCACTGTGCCCATGCCCCACAGAGAGTCCGAGGTTTCCAAACCTCGTGGTAAGGCACAGGTAGGCGAGCCTACTCCCGCTGTTGCCGTGTCAGGTACGGTGGTCACCCCTTCCAAGTCTCGATCCAGGAGGAGACGTGGGAAGCTGACCAACACTAGTCAATCTAGTTCCGAGAATACCACGCTCCATGATGGGTCTGATAATGCCGTATTCCGTGCTTATCTTGAGGAGGTCCAGCAGGGTAGTGGCCTGACTGGTACCAACATCCCTAATTCTAGCCCTGTACCCGAGGGTTATATACGATCCCCATGCGGGATGTTGTTCCGTGAGGCACACTGGGCCATGATCAAGAAAGACCCTAATGCGCTCATGTGTTTTGAGGAGGAGGAAGACGACACTGAGTGGGTCCTCAATGGATTTTGGTGAGGGGTGTTCGTAATCTGTTTTCCTGATTTTTTTCTGTCATGTTTGTTGTTTTAGGTGCCCTGAGGTCACCTTTTTTGGAGGGGGCTACTGTCACGTTCCCACGTTCCAACCCTGTCTTCCTGCCCTCTGTATTTGTATATTGTGTTTTTTCCCTTGTGTTTCTGTTGCTGCCAATTCCTGGGTGGCCTCCCAGGGGTTAATTGGTGTTCTGTGTGCTGCTCACCTGTTGACCCTTGCCTTGATTCCCCTGCCTATATTAGAGCAATGTACCTATAGGACATTGCTGGGTCATTTTTCTTTGCCTGGTCTCCTTGTCACTTGTGTCCTGAGAGCTCCTTGCTGTGTTCCTGATATTCTCCGTTTGTTCATCCTTGTTCAGTTTTTGTCTCTATTATTTCTGTTCCAGTTTATGTCAGTTCCTTCTGTGTATTTAGTTCTGTCTATTGCTGTATTTTGTTTTGCTGTTTATGTTCCATTCAGATTCCCTGGTTACTGATTTTGGCTTGGCTGACTTCCCTTCTGGTTCCTATTCCTATATTCTGTATGACGTACTCTCTCTGGTTATGACCTTTGGCTTTCCTCTTTATGACTACTCTATTGTATATTCCTTGACTGTACCGTTTCCAAGAAACCCTGTCATCTGTATACAACAAAAGACTCTGTACGGCTTCAAGGTAATACTTTCCTTTAGATTAGATCCGGCTATCCTAAAGACCGGTCTTTCAGTGCAGGGAATCTTTGGTATTGCCGTACAGAGGTCTTTTGTTAACCCTTTGTTGTTTTCACCTGTCCTGCAGTTTACCCTGCATCTCTGCTTATAGGGGCTTCTTTCAGGAACCAAGGCTCCACCTTCCTGCGAGTTATATTCATAGGGATATATATATATATTATACAGACCGACCACTTCCAAGGATCGGAGGGCAAGTATAGGGTGCTGCGTGCCTGGTGGTACTGCCACCGTGACAGCAACAATCACAGTAGATTTTAAATAACATTTACTTTTTAAACTTAAATAAGATAAATATTGTAATAATAAGAATTATGGATATATAATATATATATCCATGTGTGAGCTGCTGGGGGCTATATATATATTGCCTCCAGCAGCTCACACATGGATATATATATTGCCCCCAGCAGCTCACACATGGATATATATATATTGCCTCAGCAGCTCACACATGGATATATAAATTTCCCCCAGCAGCGCACACATGGATATATATATTGCCCCTAGCAGCTCACACATGGAATTATATTGCCCCCAGCTCACACATGGAAATATATTGCCCCCAGATCACCTCTCCTCTGCCACAACCCTCCTGCAAAATATTGCCGGCCGCCGCGTGCTTCCTACGAGCGGCCGCCGGCTTGAAACTCTGCCGCTCACGTGGGTTTCACCAGCCAGCCGCGATCTCGCAAGAGTTTCAAGCCGGTGGCCGCTCGTAGGAAGCACGCGCGGCCGGCAATATTTTGCAGGAGGGGCCTGGCAGTGGAGAGGTCCACGCTCACGGCACAGCACACTTGGGCAGTGCCCGATGGGTCAGTCCGCCCCTGCGCGGGCCGGATATCCGTGATTTTATCATAGACACCCGCGGGCCTTAACAACAAGGGCGACGGGCCGTATACACTCACGGGGGTTACACTCACGAAAACTTGTCTTTTAAATGTAACGTTAGTCCAATAAAAAAGGTATCACTACTACTGCTGTACACGTGATTTTTATACATAGAGAAGGGAGCAGAATAGCCTCCGTTAATGGCAGCTTCATGGGTCTTCTGCCTGTAGAAGAGGTTAAGGAGGCAGCTTTACTAAAAAGTTGGCTAAGCAGTGTCAATAAACACATAGCATTAAGTGCATGCTTCCTGGCACTAGGGCCCCCAGGGCCCTGACAGCTCAAGGTCTGGAACCTGTACTCTACTTACCCCGCCCAGAGGCGTAGCGAGATCATGTGGCGCCGGGAGGCAAGTCTTTCATTAGTGCCTCCCAACCAGAAATAATCACTAAAGCATACAAATTTTACAAATATTTAAAACCCCACCAAAATATAATAACTATTTTTTTCAATAACAATTTGAAAGGTGCAACACATAAAACAGGTTAACAGGAGAGCATCATTAACCTCTTACTGACGGGCAGGTTTTGCCAAGACTAGCCGACGTGCCACTTGCCTCATTGGCTGCGTATGGTGTGTATGAGTGGATCACAGAGCTCCACAACTATAAAACTTACAGTAATGTGTGGTGTGTATCACAGAGCAATATGCCGGCTGGGTGGAGTAGAGGTAACGTCACTGCTCTGCATGGAGAGAGCCTGTGGAGACATGGGTTCGATCCCAGCGAGCAACCTCTCCAGTAAGTGTCCTTGGGCAAGACACCTAACGGTACATACTCGCCACCCAGGACATACTTGAAAATGAGAGAAATCTCAATGTATCCTTCCTGGTAAAATTCTTACTAAAAAAAAAAAAAAACTCACACTCATACACACCGCACATGGATATATTGACCCCAGCAGCTCACAGATGAATATATATTGCCCCAGCAGCTCACACATGAATATATATTGCCCCAGCAGCTCACACATGGATATATATTGCCCCTAGAAGCTCACATGGATATATATTGCCCCCAGTAGCGCACCGATGAATATATATATTGCCCCAGCAGCTCACACATGGATATATATTGCCCCTAGAAGCTCACACATGGATATATTTTGCCCCCAGCAGCGCACCGATGAATATATATTGCCCCCAGAAGCTCACACAGGGATATATATTGCCCCTAGCAGCTCAACCATATATATATTACCCCCAGCTCACCTCTCCTCTGCCGCTCACATGGGTTCCACTAGCCAGCCGCGATCTCGCGAGATTGCGAAGTTCACATGACCTCTGCGATCTCGCGGCTGGCTGGTGGAACCCACATGAGCGTCAGGACTGCTGCCCTGGCGCCCCCGGCTGAAATGCGCCTGGGGCACCTGCCCCCCCTCGCTACGCCACTGACCCCGCCCAAGAGGCAGGCCTGGAACTAGCACACAAGGCTTTCCCAATATTAAAAGGGAGCCTGCACTGAAGAATGCCACTATTTTATTTTTTAAAATTGACAATTTTTATTGAGGGTGTAGAGTAGATACAATGGTAACTTTTTCATGTAAATGGCAAGTGTGATATGTTACACATAGTACATAACGAGTGATGCATTTTGTGCAGGTAAGACAATGGGCTCACACTTTTTTGTTTTATCTTTCTTAGTTGAACAGAATTGAAACAAATGTCATTTAGGAGAATTTGCAGAGTAGATATAGTAAATATGGTTATAACTCTTGAAGATCTGGAGACTTTAAAACCAGAGAACCAGAAAACAATAAAACAGTAAAACATGTAAAACAGGTAAAAAGTATAAAACAAACCAGAACGATCATTACTCAGAATAAAAAGGAATAGGGAAATATACAACGGGTCAGGTATTTGGGCACACAATTGGTGGGGATCTGAGAGATTGTCGGCTCACCACCCTGTCCCAGGAGTACCATGCCGTGTATTGAATCGAGGGTCATATAGTGGCCCAAAACGTTGGGTCACGAGTAGGAAAGCAACATTGCCATGTAGTGAGGAAGTGTTTAACCTGGAATTCTTTGTTGGTTTAACCTGGAATTCTTTGTTGGTGAGGGTGTAGAGCCAGTCCATACGGAACAAATATTTTAATTTAGCGAAAAACATTGATAATAATGGAATGGAGGAAGACTGATTCCAAACATTTAATATTGTTTTGTGGCCTACTGCCGCTACCCTTGCCAAAAACGTCTTGTGTTTAATCTTGCAAGATTGGGTAAGGACTAGTGATGAGCTGAACAGCCCCGTGTTCGGTTCGCATTTGAACTCGAACAATTTCAAAAGTTTGAATTCGAACACGAACACGATTCGAACTCAATGCAAGTCAATGTGACTCGAATGTTCGATTTTTAGAGTGCCCTCCAAGAGGGCATATATGCAAGATATTTGCCATAAAAGGTGTATGGGGGTCCGGGTAGAGCCCTGGTGGACAGGAAACAAGGACAAAAAGTTTAAAAAAAAGAAGTTTTTAAAGGAACAGTGAGTTTTCCATGAAATAAGGGTTAAGAATAAAAACGAAAAATTCCTTCAAATATCGTGTCTAGGAGGTCCCCATAACCTAACCGTGAAGTGGCGGATTTGTAGGATGTATAGAAACATTTAAAAACAAAAAAAAAATGACATTTTAAATTTATTTATTTATTTATAAAGGATTTATATATAAATGATGGTAAATGGTTTTCCTTTAGTCTATTCATAAACAACTGGAAAGGTGGAGGGTCAGTATGGGCGCTCCTGTCTAGGTGTAGGTGTTTGTTGTGGTTTGCTGCCGCCTAGGGAAAGGCACAGACTCTCGAATTGAGTGTGCAAATATCAATGAAAAAAGGGGGGGGGGTTCCTAGTGGCGCAACAATTATATACAACCATCGCGGTGTCGTACTTATGAACCAATGGATATGTATAAATCCTTACAGTTCATATGATTGCAGCTTAACTGGTGCAAATTTAATAAGGTGCTGATATCACAATTTGTGATGTAAAGTGCTGATGTCACAATTAGTGATATAAAGTGCAACAGTTTATACAGTATAAAGTGCAACAATCAATGCAGTATTAAAGTGCGACAAGGTATGCGTTACTAAAGTGCAACATTGACAACCTAAGTGCAAGAATAAAGCTATCACAACATGCTGATGGATATTGAAGTAAAGAGAATGCTGATATCCGCATCAGCGCTAATAGTGACCAGTGCAGTCTGAGCATAAATGCTCGACGTCTGTTGGTGAATACGCAAAAGTGACCTTACACTGATTTTCCGTGTGTATTGGAGATCTATTGTCCTTGATGTCTTTGTTTTCCAGATGTCCTAAGGTGGCAGAATATACACTTAAACGTGTTCTGCTTTATGCTTGATATAGTTGCTCCTCCTATAGCATTGATTAACTCCACTCAAACGGGAGATAAAAAACGAGGGGAAGAGAAAGGAGATGACAATAGTACAGCAACGTTTTGGTATGGGTGAAATTACTGGTGCTTAAAAATTGCGCACTTACAGGAGCCAGAGCCACTTAAATCCGGGCTCTGGAGTGGAACGCTTGGTGTCAACTATAGGGTGATCACTGCCCTTCTTTAATGGGACGCCTTCATCTCAGGTGGAGGAACATAAAAAAGGAAAAGAGTGCTCTCATGGCACAGCATCAGTGATTACTGACTCGCTATAGTAAGAAGGAGGTAGGTTACACTCACCAATTTGGGAGCCTTATCATTCCAGGCTCAACCGTTGTGCACTTGGTACTACTTGATGGTGTGTACCTGGACCCCTCTTGGTTGGTTCTTTAAGTGCAGGTTGCGGTGTCCGTGGTGGATCCTGGAGGGCCGGCCTGTTCAGCTTGGTTTAAATTACCAGCAGCTCAGTAATCCAAGTACTCCTATGTGCTTAAAATAGGGGTTTATTCAATATAAAACATGGGTTGCAAACAATGCATATAGTCGGGGGGGGGGGTTGGTGATATCTCGAGACGCGTTTCGGCGCTGTGTGCGCCTTCCTCAGTCGATGTGGTGAATGAAAATGGGGAAAAACTTGTTTTTCCCCATTTTCATTCACCACATCGACTGAGGAAGGCGCACACAGCGCCGAAACGCGTCTCGAGATATCACCAACCCCCCCCCCCGACTATATGCATTGTTTGCAACCCATGTTTTATATTGAATAAACCCCTATTTTAAGCACATAGGAGTACTTGGATTACTGAGCTGCTGGTAATTTAAACCAAGCTGAACAGGCCGGCCCTCCAGGATCCACCACGGACACCGCAACCTGCACTTAAAGAACCAACCAAGAGGGGTCCAGGTACACACCATCAAGTAGTACCAAGTGCACAACGGTTGAGCCTGGAATGATAAGGCTCCCAAATTGGTGAGTGTAACCTACCTCCTTCTTACTATAGCGAGTCAGTAATCACTGATGCTGTGCCATGAGAGCACTCTTTTCCTTTTTTATGTTCCTCCACCTGAGATGAAGGCGTCCCATTAAAGAAGGGCAGTGATCACCCTATAGTTGACACCAAGCGTTCCACTCCAGAGCCCGGATTTAAGTGGCTCTGGCTCCTGTAAGTGCGCAATTTTTAAGCACCAGTAATTTCACCCATACCAAAACGTTGCTGTACTATTGTCATCTCCTTTCTCTTCCCCTCGTTTTTTATCTCCCGTTTGAGTGGAGTTAATCAATGCTATAGGAGGAGCAACTATATCAAGCATAAAGCAGAACACGTTTAAGTGTATATTCTGCCACCTTAGGACATCTGGAAAACAAAGACATCAAGGACAATAGATCTCCAATACACACGGAAAATCAGTGTAAGGTCACTTTTGCGTATTCACCAACAGACGTCGAGCATTTATGCTCAGACTGCACTGGTCACTATTAGCGCTGATGCGGATATCAGCATTCTCTTTACTTCAATATCCATCAGCATGTTGTGATAGCTTTATTCTTGCACTTAGGTTGTCAATGTTGCACTTTAGTAACGCATACCTTGTCGCACTTTAATACTGCATTGATTGTTGCACTTTATACTGTATAAACTGTTGCACTTTATATCACTAATTGTGACATCAGCACTTTACATCACAAATTGTGATATCAGCACCTTATTAAATTTGCACCAGTTAAGCTGCAATCATATGAACTGTAAGGATTTATACATATCCATTGGTTCATAAGTACGACACCGCGATGGGTTGTATATAATTGTTGCGCCACTAGGAACCCCCCCTCCCCTTTTTTTATTCATAAACAACTGCCTGGGGCGGCAGTCTGTATTAAAAGAGGAGACCTTTTAGGACGCGCAGAACAAGTTTAGTGATTTTTGGGCTAAATTATGGTGAAACTTATGCAGGCTTTGGATGAAAGTAACAATAGGTGCTTTAAAATTGGGCCTTTAGTGTTGGCAACAGTGCCGTCACACCGTAACCCCTCTGTGGTATTGTGGAAGAGTGCAGGGTTGGACCCTGCGGTCAAATATTAAAATTATATAAATCTGGCAATATAGGCGTCAGTGGCAGTGCACCCAAATAATATGCCTTTCATGGCAGCAAGTGTCTTCACACCGTAACCCTTTTGTGGTATTGTGGAAGAGTGCAGGGTTGGACCCTGCGGTTCAAAAAATTTAAATGATATAAATCTGGTAATGGCGTCAGTGCACCCAAATAGTTTTCCTTTGGTGGCAGCAAGTGCCTTCACACGTAACCTTTTTGTGGTATTGAGTAGGAGTTCTGTGGTGGAGGTTTTGTGAATGCAGAAGAAATCCCTGATCTATTCCGTTACGTCAGCATCAGGGGATTGATAGCTGCTGATCCAGGACTGATTCATTTTTATAAATGTCAGCCGGTCTACAGAGTCGGTGGACAGACGCACTCTTTTGTCTGTGACAAAACCTCCAGCGGCACTGAACGTCCTTTCAGAAAGCACGCTGGATGAAGGGCAACCTAGTAGCTGCATAGCATATTGGCTAAGTTCTGGCCAGTGATCCAATCTCAACACCCAGTAAGCCAGTGGATCATCTGCTGGAAAGGTATCCAGGTCTGCCCTTGCCCCTAGGTAGTCCTGCACCATACGGTGAAGGCGCTGGCAATGGGTGCCTACATTTGACGTCCCTGGGCGTCGTGGACTAAAAAAATTTAAAAAGGCATCAGTCAAGTGGCCCCGGCCTTCACCTCTATTCCTCTGATCATCCGCAGCCTCAGAAGCACCTGTGTCATCACTTGGTAACCTACCAGTGCCTGGAAAGGTGTTACACAAGTGTCGCTTTAGAGCGTCCTCAAGTTGTTTCATCCTGTCCTCCCTCTGCGCAGGCAGGATGAGCTCTGCAACTTTACCCTTGTATCGTGGATTAAGAAGGCTTGCCAACCAGTAATGATCCCTCTCCTTGATAGCACGAATCCTGGGGTCCTTTAGCAGGCTTTGCATTATAAGGGAGCCCATGCAGCGAAGGTTGGAGGTGGCATTAGCTTCCGAGTCTTCCTGGTCAATGAGGAGGATGACCCCATCGTGCACTTCCTCCTCCCAGCCACGTACTAGTCCTTGTGTTTCTGGGCACAAAATCCTCCCTTGAGGAAACCCCACCTTCAATGCCCCACTACTTAAATATTCCTCCTCCTGTCTGATCTGAGGAGGACCCACTGGAATGCTGTCTGCGGAAAGACTGGGGCCTTCAGAGCTAGGGAAGGCCTCCTCTTCCTCCCACTGCTCTGCCTCTAGAACCACATCTATAATTCCCCAAGAGTGTGCTCCAGCAGGAACACTAAAGGAATTGTGTCACTGATGCATGCACTGTCCCTGCTCACCATTCTCATTGCCTCCTCAAATGTTGACAGTACAGTGCATGCATCCTTGATCATCAGCCACTGCGGGGGGGAAAAAAAACACAAGTTGACCTGAACCTGTCCTTGTGCCATACTCACACAGGTACTCGTTGATGGCCCTCTGCTGCTTGTGCAGATGCTGCAGCATTGCTAATGTCGAGTTCCACCTGGTGGGCATGTCACAGATCAGACGGTTTGTGGGAAGGTGGAATTCTCTTTGAATTTCTGCCAGGCGAACGCTTGCTGGGAATGACCGTCTGAAGTGGCTGCAGACTTTTCTGGCTTGGCTGAGAAGCTCTGCCAGCCCTGGGTACCTGGTTAGGAAATGCTGTACCACCAGATTTAGGACGTGTGCTAGGCATGGTACATGCATCAACTTACCCAGGCGTAGGGTGGAGAGAAGGTTGCTGCCATTATCACAGACGACCATTCGAAGCTGAAGCTGGCATGGTGTTAACCATCTCCGTATCTGCCCCTGCAGAGCTGACAGAATTTCTGGCCTGGTGTGGCTCCTGTCCCCTAAACAAACCAGCTCAAGCACAGTATGGCATCTTTTTGCTTGAGCCATTGCGTAGCCCCTTTCGGAGGAGGAGGAGACAGCCCTCATACAAGCAGCTTTCTGGAGGCGTGGTGGATGAACAAGCTCCAGCACAGAGCCCCATCTTGGATCCCTCCCAGCTGCAATCAGAGTTACCCAGTGTGCCATGAAGGAAATGTAACGGCCCTGTCCTTGCTTGCTGGACCACGTGTCTAAAGTCACATGCACCTTTCGGCTGACTGCCTTTCCCAATGACTCGATAACATTATCTTCCACGTGCTGGTATAGTGCTGGAATGGCCTTCCGTGAAAAGTAATGGCGTTTTGGAACATGCCACTGTGATACAGCACATTCAGCAAATTCACAGAAGGGAGCAGAGCCCACCAGCTGGAAAGGCAGCAGCTGCAATGCGAGTAATTTTGTTAAGCTGGCATTCAGACGCTGTGCTTGGGGATGGTTGGGACTAGATTTTTTCTTACGCTGCAGCAGCTGGGGCAACGTAATCTGACTGCGTAAATCTTCAGCTGATGGGATGCTGTCACATTGTGAGGAAGGACCTGGTACACCCATTACTGTAGCATCATCTCTGTCACTGGAGGTTGGAGTCAATGACATGGCAGGACATATAGTGGGGGTAGAGACAGGTGAGGAGGGGATGCGTGGCAGGTGGTCATATGTCGCCTCAAGCACGTGGTATCCAAGAGTCCGGTGTTTTTCCCACGCTTGAGCCTCATCTGACATAGATTACAAATAACATCGGTGGGGTCTGCTGCACATTTCTTAAAGAACTCCCAGACAGTAGAGTTTCTAGATGTGTGCTTTGAGACAACAGTGCTCTGCACCTGAGCAGCTCTGACATCTGATGCCTTGGACTGGCTAGTGCTATGGTTGGTCATAGAGGACGTGGTGCCTCGTGTTTGTTGTGCCTCCTCCTCCTCCTCACTTGACTCCTCTGTTCGATCAGGCACCCAGGTGGAGTCAGTGACCTCATCATCATTGTCATCACCTATCTCCTCGTCACTGGAGCCAACTTGGCAGTATGCTGCAGCTGCTGGGGCAACATGAGTGACAGTTATTTGTGTGTCACTGGCACCCCCTTCCTCTAGGTTCATTATATTCCCTTCCTCAACCTCAGAGATTGAATCAGAGCACTGTACTTGCTACACATCCTCAAGCAGCATGCACTCTCATTGTAGTCAAACAATTCAGCTGACTCCTCCATGTGTGATATTGAGGCTACGGCAGGAGTAGCTGTGGACATGGAAGCTGTATTAGATGCTTTGGCAGCTGAGATGGACTGTAAAGCACTACAAGCCTGGCTGGCAGAGGACTCGGAGGATGAGGATGGCCTGGTTAGTCAATCCACCTAATCCTCTGTATGTTGCTGCTGCTTAAGACAGCCAGCACCAGTTAGAAAGGACAAGTGGGCCCCTGCAGAGGATGCACCATGTCCACGATGACCAGAGGCACTGCCTCCCGACACAGAGGCTGCTTGCCCTCTTATCTGTGCCTGGGAGCGTCGGCCTGTCCTTTTTGGTCTTTCTGACATGGTGAGTGATATATAGATTAAATATATACAGAACTCTGATTCAACTCTGGTATAAAGATTAAAGATTTACAGAACTCTGCTATAACTCAGTGAGACACCCTGATAGCTGGCAGCCAGTGACAAGACACCGATTACAATTCCCAGAAACCTCCTATAAATCAGTGAGAGACCCCCTGATGGGTGGCAGTGACAAGACACAGATTACCTCAATTCCCAAATATCTTGTAGAAATTACTGACCCCCCCAAAATACTGGGTGGCAGTGAGAACATATGGATTAGAACAATTCCCAAATATTTTGTAGAAATTACTGACCCCCCCCCCCCCCAAAATACTGGGTGGCAATGAGAAGATATGGATTAGAACAATTCCCAAATATTTTGTAGAAATTACCGACCCCCCCAAAATACTGGGTGGCAGCCAGTGAGAACACACGGATTATAACCATTCCCAAATATTTTGTAGAAATTACTGACCCCCAAAATAGTTGCTGGGAGTAAGAACACACAGATTAGAACAATTCCCAGATATTTTGTAGAAATGAGATCCCCCCCCCCCCATAGCTGGTGGCAGACTGGCAGTGAGAACACACACTAACAACACACACTAACACAAGAACAATCTCCTCTCAAACACATGCTGAAGCGCTGTGTGAAGCCTTATATAGTGTGCTGCGGGACGTAGCTCTGTGAGCCCATGACTCAGGACTCTGAGCCGTGATTGGCATAGTCTTGAACCTGTCTTGCACCTGACCTGTGGTCAGGTGCAAGGCTGTAGCCAATTACAAGCTTCAGGCCAGTGGAAAAGTGCATTGTGGTCCATTGTGGTGCATTGTGGGCGAACATGCGGCGAACACTCGGAAATGTTCGTAGTTCGAATCGAACTCCGAATCGATCGAACCGAACAGCTCATCCCTACTCCCCATGTTAAGTATAGGGAGCGCAAAGTACAGTAACCTCGCCCTGAAAAGCGCAAGGTACCAAACGCAAACAGTTTATTTAACCTGTTAGCGTTTGGATTGTAATATGCGGTAGCCACGATGGCTAACGTTAATGCTCACGCAGGTGAGCGTTAACATTAGCTATTTTGCCTCCCTAGCAAAGCTGTGAGGCGTGGTTGCTTGAGACTAAGTCTGTTTTGACCAGTAGTCTGTAGTAGTAGACAGTCTGTTTTGACTATGAAAGTTCAGCAGACAGTGTCAACTCAGCAAAACTGACACGTAGAAAGATGAATCCAGTTGAAAACATTAATGATCAGACTGACAATCTTTGTAATAGTGTACAGGAATGCAGGTGAAAAGACATTAGTTCTCTCCAGCATTGAGCAAAGATGGCCAGTGGCCAGTAAGTACCTCAGAACTAGACTGAACAAAAATGGGTGGAGCTAGGTGAATACAGCAAGGGTAAGGGAACCCCGCAGGATCAAAATAGCTATGAAATAATAGCTATAAGCAACAAAAGGCAGATTCAACACATAACATTAACCCTTTCACTGCTGAGGACATGTGAGACACGTCCTCATTGACGAACGTTACATGCTGAGGACGTGCCCCAGCGGAGATACTCACCTCACTGTCCAGGGTCCTGCGGTGTTCTGACTTCATCGTCCTCAGACACTGAAGTCAACCTCCTCCCGACATTGCCGGGAGATAGCCTGGAAGGGAGGGGGGGATACGTTCAGATTTCCTCCCCCTCCCGATCCGTAAGGAGTAGCGCCTAAAGCCAGGCACCGCTTAAAAGGGGAGAGTCTCCCCTTTTAAGTGGTGCTTGGCTTTAACCCTTCAAGCACCGGGTCGCACTTCAGCTCCTTTGTGGCGCCGAAGTGTGACCTAGCTCCGGTGGGGGCCGCCATCTTAGATGGCGGCTCCACCCCCGGGTCCCCCCTCACTGCCCAACGTCATCACGCATAGCGTGATGATGTCAGATAGCCGGGGGAACCCCTAGATGCCCGGGGATTTTCCAAGGAAATCCCCTGGTGGAGATAGGGGGTGCCTTTGAAACCCGATATCTCCAGAATCGTGGCAGCTAGGGGATCATGGAGGGTGTCATTCGAAAGGCCTGCATGGCCAAGCATGGCCTTTCGAATGATACCAAACATGACCAGGTACAAAGTAAAAAAAATAATAATTTTTTTTTTTTAAAAAAACATGTTTTTTTGTGTGTTTTGTTTTTATTAATGCAGCAATATTGTTCACATTTCAATTATAATGTAAAAAATGATGCTGCACTAATAATTTTTTCTATGGGGTGGGTTTGCTAAAAATCACGTAATTAACCCCCACAAAATGTAACAAGTCCCCATTCCTAATTTTTGTACAAGCGCACCCCATAGAAAATATAACCGCAAACGCTCATGTGATAAAATGTGAAAAAAAAAAACACTTTAGGCTAGGGTCAGACGAGCGTGATTTCTACGGACTGTACGTCCGTGCAGTACGGACATCGTCAGTACGGATGACGCAGTAGTGGTCACACAGTCCGTTTTTTCACTGAAGTTATTTTTGACGGATGTAGGAGGGAAAAATAAATTACAATGAAAAAACATTCTGTCCGTCAAAAATGCTGGACGTATAAATGCAGTCCGTCTGACCATGCTCCATCACTCACACACAAGCTATGCGGACGCTGTGGACGTGGCGCACTCCGCACGTCCGTTCTAGCAGTATTACGTTCTTGCCTAACCTGCGTCCGTTTGCAGCGTCCGTCAGCCCCCGCACTTCTGTGCGGACGTACTTTGTGTGTGGGGCTCCATTTAACACAATTGTATGCTATCACGGACGTACTTATGTGCAGCAACACGGACGTTACCACTGCGCTCGTCTGACCCCAGCCTTACACGCTGCAGATAATTAAAAATTCAATTTTTCTTGCATTTTTTGTCATAATACACAGGCAGGACATGACGTATACATATAAAAATGATATATTATGAATCTGTGGAGTCTACCGGAAAGAACAATATATAATATGTCTGGGCCATATAATAAAATGTGGCTTTAAATCGCGTTTAACCCTTTCACTGCTGAAGACGTGTGGGGCACGTCCTCATTGATGCACGTTACATGCTGAGGACGTGCCCCACACGTCATCAGCTGTGCGGGACCCCCGGCGGAGATACTCACCTCTCTGTCCGGGGTCCCATGGCGTTCTGACTTCAGCGTCCACAGACGCTGAAGTCAAGCTCCTCCCGGCGTAAATGACGTCATCGCGCCATGAGCGATGACGTCATTTCCAGGCGACTCCCCGGCAATGCCGGGAGGTAGCCTGGAGGGGAGGGGGGGGGGATCCGTTCGGATCCCTCTCCCTCCCGATCGGGAAGAAGCAGCGCTAAAAGCCAGGCACCGCTTAAGGCTGCTGTCAGACGAGCGTAGTGTTCACGTCCGTGATTGCGCCTAAAAGTACGTCCGTGATAGCATGACAGGAAGCCCATCGGAGCCCGACACACGAAGTACGTCCGCACTGAACTGCGGACGCACAACGGCCGCGGCCCACTGACGCAAGAACGTACAACCGCTAGAACGGCCGCACAAAGTGCGCTGCGTCCGCAACGTCCGCATAGCTTTGTGTGTGAGTGATGGAACGTGGTCAGACGGACTGCATTTATACGTCCAGCATTTTTCACGGACAAAATGGTTTTGCTTTTTAATTTATTTTCCCTCCTACATCCGTCAAAATATATACGTCAGTGAAAAAAAAGGACTGTCTGGCCACTACTGCGTCTTCCGTACTAATGTACGTCCGTGAGCACGGACGTACAGTCCGTAGAAATCACGCTCGTCTGACCCTAGCCTAAAAGGGGAGAGTCTCCCCTTTTAAGCGGTGCCTGGCTTTAACCCCTCAAGTGCCGGGTTGCACTTCGGCGCCTTGCGGCGCCGAAGTGCAGCCTATCTCCGGTGGGGGCCACCATCTTGGATGGCGTCTCCACCCCCGGGTCTCCCCTCGCTGCCTGACGTCATCACGCATAGCGTGATGACGTCAGATAGCCGGGGAACCCCTAGCTGCCGGGGATTTCCCAAGGAAATCCCCTGGTGGAGATAGGGGGTTCTTGTGAACCCCGATATCTCCAGAACCGTGGCAGCTAGGGGTCATGGAGGGTGTCATTTGAAAGGCCTGAGCATGGCCTTTCGAATGATACCCAACATGCATGACTAGGTAAAAAGTTAAGTAAGTAATAAAAACAATTATAATGAAAATAATAAATAAATTTAAAAAAATAAATAAATACGGTTTTTTTTGTGTGTTTTTATTAATGCAGCAATATTTTTCACATTTCAATTATAATGTGAACAATGATGCTGCACTAATGATTTTTTTCTATGGGGTGTGTTTGCTAAAAATCACGTAATTCCCCCCACAAAATGTAACAAGTCCCCATTTCAAATTTTTGTACAAGCGCACCCCATAGAAAACATAACCGCAAACGCTCATGTGCTAAAATGTGAAAAAAAACAGTTTACACACTGCAGATGATTAAAAATTCAATTTTTATTGTATTTTTTGTTATAATATACAGGCAGGACATGACGTATACATATAAAAATGATATATTATGAATCTGCAGAGTCTGCCGGAAAGAACGATATATAATATGTCTGGGTCATTTATTAAAATGTGGCTTTAAATCGCGTTTAAACATGAGGAGCGAAAGCGGTAAAAATGAGCTCAGCACACAGGCGTGAAATGCCTCAGCAGTGAAGGGGTTAAAATATACAAATAAACCCTGAGTCGTGGGTCAGGAGATTAGCACCAAGATTGTAAGCATGTTGTGAAAACACCCTTTTTTAAAAAATATAATAGAGGAGGTTTAATCAACACACCAATTGAGACATTCAGGGTTATTCAGAGAGAAGTGAAAACCAGGAGACTGACTGGAGAAGTGAAAATTCTAGGTCAAAATAGCCAAACCAGAAAAATTCTCCCATTTATCTCACTTTCCGAATCGGCTATTTGGTCTAGATTGTTCTCTTCTCCTGGTTTTAACCCCTCTCTGAATAACCCTGGATAACTCACAATACATACGCACACACGTTCTGCCATGGGATTAACAAGAATTAATTTCTAAAATTCACTTCAATTATTGCAATGTTTGATACTTTTTTTCTGTAATAATATATACAATTTTAACAAACACATGTGGTCCTATTCCAAGTTTAGCGCTTTCCATTAGAATCTGACTTTTAACACCGTATTCTGGCCACTTTCTCAGTAGATGACGTCACATTACTTCGCAGGTCTTAAAGATAACAGATGCGCTATGCACCATCCTGTTATCAGCTCCTGGAGTCCATAGAACACAATGGTGCCAGATACAAACCCGGTCGAGCTCTGCAGAAGCTCACCTGTGTGAGGTCCAGGCGTGACAGCAGAAAGATTCACAGAGGAACATTGGAAATATTTGTTCTCAGTGTTCAGTTGCCCACAGAGAGAGGAAGCAGCAAATCACGACTCTCCACTGAGGAATCACAGCCAGGTGAGTATTTGATTTTTTTTGGTAGGGTTAGCTTAACCCCTTCACTGCTGAGCCTTTTCACGTCTTAAAAAAAACACTTTTCCTTTTTGTATTATTATTTTTTTTTCTTTACTTTAAACATGGTCATGTTTGGTATCATTTGAAAGGCCATGTACTGGCCTTTCTAATGATACCAAACATGACCCTGCTAGCTGAAAACAGTCGGGAGATATCTGGGTTCAAAATAACCCCCATCTTTCCTTACAGGTCAATAAGTATGTTCCCCACACGTCCTCAGCAGTGAAAGGGTTAATGTGTTACCTGGTTGTGCTGAAGCTCAATCACTTAACACCAGGGTTTAAAAGATGTTATTCAGTCTTGAATAACGTCAGGTGCAGATGAAGGACAAGCTAGGTTGCAATAGCTCATTCTTCATCTGCTGGTTGCACATTAATGTCTTCTGTGTAAAATATAGGAGATGTTAATGAACAGAGAGGAGTCGCGATGTTCGAGATGCAAGCAGTATCTCGGACAAAGTAAGGACGTGAAAAAATAAATTAAGCGGAGGTCCCAACTTGTTATGCTTCATTCTGATTAAATGTTTCCCAGTCTGGTTTGTATTCACTAGCACAATTATACTCATGTTTCTTTGTAGTGATGAGCCGAACACCCCCGTGTTCGGTTTGCATTCGAACAATTTCAAAAGTTCGACTTCGAACACGAACCGAACTCAATGCAAGTCAATGGATCTCGAAAGTTCGAATTTTAGGCTAGGGTCAGACGAATGCATTTTTCGCGTTGTCCGTGAAAAAGTGCGTTCGAACGAATGGACGTATTTTTTTTCACGGAATACGCGATAGCGGTCATACGATGCGCATTTTCGTACGTGATTTTGTACGGAACATCAATAAAACCCTTTTGCGTCTGGACGTTATGTTGGCCGGACATTAGCAGCATCTGACGTCTCCTAATCGCGCAAACACGCCGCTATGCGGCCGCAGCGCACTCTGTACGTCAGTAGTAGCGGTTTGACGTTCTCGAAAAAATGCGTTCGTTGGCCACTTGCGTTGCACGGACGAACATTCGTGCGGCCGTTCGTCGTATGTTCCCCGGCATTGGACGTCATTTGCTGCTAGCACGGCCGTGATTTCGTGCGGCTAAGGCTAGGGTCAGACTAACGCATTTTTCACGTTGTCCGTGAAAATGTGCGTTCGAAGAATGGACGTATTTTTTCCCGGAATACGCAATAGCGGTCATACTATGCGCAGTTTCATCCGTGATTTTGTACGGATCATCAATAAAACACTTCTTGCATCTGGACGTTATGTTGGCCGGACATTAGCAGCGTCTGACGTCTCCTAATCACGCACACACGCCGCTAGCGGACGCAGCGCACTCTGTACGTCAGTACTAGTGGTTTTACGTTCTCGAAAAAATGCGTTCATTTTCCACTTGCGTTGCGCAGCCGGACTTTTGTGCGACCGTACTTCGTATATTGGCTGTCATTGCCCGTCATCTGCTGCTAGCACGGCCGTGATTAAGTGCGCCAGAACGCGCGTTCGCACTGCCTCAGTCTGACCCTAGCCTTAATGCACGTGAAAAATGCGTTCATCTGACCCTAGCCTTCGAGTGTCCTCCAAGAGGGCATATATGCAAGATATTTGCCATAAAAGGTGTATGGGGGTCCGGGTAGTGCCCTGGGGGACAGGAAACAAGGACAAAAAGTAAAAAAAAACGTTTTTAAAGGAACAGTTTTCCATGAAATAAAGGTTAAGAATAAAAAACGAAAAATTCCTTCAAATATCGTGCCTAGGAGGTCCCCATAACCTGCCCGTGAAGTGGCGGATTTGTAGGATGTATAGAAACATTTAAAAACAAAAAAATTACATTTCAAATGACGGTAAATGGTTTTCCTTTAATCTATTCATAAACGACTGCTTGGGGCGGCAGTCTGTATGAAAAGGAGAAATTTTAGGACATGCAGAACAAGTTTAGTGATTTTTTGGCTAAATTATGGTGAAACTTATGCAGGCTTTGGATGAAAGCAACAATAGGTGCTTTAATATTGGGCCTTTAGTGTTGGCAACAGTGCCGTCACACCGTAACCCCTCTGTGGTATTGTGGAAGAGTGCAGGGTTGGACCCTGCGGTCAAATATTAAAATGATATGAATCTGGTATAGGCGTCAGTGGCAGTGCACCCAAATATTGTAAAGAGGGTTTATACTGTGGAAACACCCAAAAACAATGAGCAGCAAAAAAACACCACCCTGATATCCACCAAATTCAGAAAGCATATAACATGAAAAACAAAAATTGGTGGTGTTGCGCTAAAGGAAAGTAAAAAAAGTAAAAAAACTTATGTATGGTCTATTTTGAAGGCATGCTATACTGCACAGCAAAAAAGAGAAAGAAAGTTCTATTTCTCAATAGTTCGTTCAATGGATATCCAGTCTCTGTTGTAGAAAGGTTTTTCAGTGAAATCTTCCAAGACTTTGGAACGAATGACCACTTCTTTGGTGAATCTTCATTAAAAAGTATATATCTCGGAAAAAGAGAAACTCGATAGTGTTATATACCGTTTATTAATGTGTATACAAATCTACTGACATAATATACGTACAGAAAAAAGAGGTAGTGGGTTTAGGATTTGATCTCACCCACTGCCAGATAAAACATCACGTCCCAATCAAGCCTCTATAGACAAAACCACCAGGAGCTCCCGGGCTGCTTCCAAGGTGGTCACTCAATACCAAAGGTGGGACCGCGATGATAAAGTGACGTAGTGCTGACGCGTTTCGCCCCGCCCACGGGACTTCATCAGAGCATACGTCACTATGCCATCATCCTCTCTAAATAGTGTCTTAACTTGACACACCTGGTGAAATTCTAATGAAATTCTCTGTAGCCACTCCCTATGGGAGATCCTACAAATGCTTCAGTATGTTTAAATATATTGCAAATGGAAGCACAAAAACAAATGTATTAAAAGATTGCCATATATAGGCGATCACAAACAGCCCTAAGAATAATCTTTAAGGCAAAAATTCATAACACCCATAAAACACTCTGTGTATGGATCAATGATTATTTTAAAAAACAATATTAAAAAACAGCATTGAAAACGAACAGCATTAAAAAACGAACAGCATTTAAAAAAACAAACAGCATTTAAAAAAAAAAAAAAAAAAAAAAAAAAAACAGCATTAAAAACGAACAGCACTAAACAACGAACATTAGAAAGAGTATAGATTCTTAATACTTCTAAGAACGCTCCAAAAAGGGGAGGGGAGGGATCTTAAGACATAACTACATAATTACAAGAGTAAAATGTAAAAAAGTAAAAAACATATGGACAAAAACATCCGTAAATTATTACTATTAATAATAAAGTACAAACAGTAAAAATATACCGCATACAATGGAATACGTATAGCCATAATAGAGACACATAATACATGATGAAGGGCAGGAATCATAACTACCATAAAAATACAATTAGGTAAGGAAATTATATAGATCAAAATCAACATTGAGACCCAAAGGAGTGAAAGTTCTTAAATCGTATGCTGTCCTCATCTCTTCCTGCCCCATTCTCTGAATGTTATTGCCTCCTCTCCAATATTTTCCTACCCTTTTAATGCCCAAAAACTTTAGACCTCTTGGGTCCGAATTATGAGACTTAAAGAAATGTGCGGAAACAAAATGTTGCATATACCCATTCCTAATATTGCGAATATGTTCATCTATGCGTTTGTGTAAAGGTCTTGCCGTGCGTCCCACATACTGTAGTCCGCACGGACATTCCAATAAATAGATAATATTGTTGGTTTTGCATGTAATTAAATTGTTGATCGGGTACTCAATATTGGTTATATTCGATTTGTAATTCTTGACGCAATTGCTACTTTTTGGACTATTCGAGTTCTTACACGATTGGCAATTTTTGCAATAGAAAAAACCTTTTTCTTGTTGTAGCCATCCTGTTTGTTTATGTTCTTTTATATAACTCTGGACTAAGGTTTGTTTTAAACTGGGGGCACCCCTAAAGGTGATACTGGGTCTTTCATTCAAAATGCCCCTCAGATCCTCATCTTCCATCAAAAGATACCAGAATTTATTTATAGTCTTCTTAATATCCATATGTAGGTTGTCAAAATCAAAAATCAACCTCGTTGTGGGTTTCTTTTTTCTTCCAAAATTCGTTTGTGTTAAAAGAGTAGATCTATCGATCTTCTTCACCCCTTGAAAAGCTTCCTCTAAAATTGTCTCGGGGTATTCTTTTTCTTTGAAGTCAGCTAGAAGTTTCACCGATTCTTTCAAAAAGTGTTCATTCTCAGTGCAGTTCCTCTTAAGACGCATAAGTTGTCCCTTGGGGATGTTATTAAGCCAAGGGGAAAAATGTCCGCTGGAAAAATGGATATAACTGTTGACATCTACAGGTTTAAAAAAGGTACGTGTTTTAATGGTGGCATTCTCTATATAAATATATAAATCTAAAAAGACCACCTCCTGTTTGCTATAATTAAAATCCAAATGGATATTAAAATCATTCCTATTCAAAAAAGCTAAAAAAACCTGTAGAGAGGCCTCATCCCCCTTCCAAATAAAAATGACATCATCGATATATCGACGATAGGTAACGAGGCCCGCACCCAGGAAGTCATCCAAAAAAGTCTCCTCCCAAAAAGCCATAAAAAGATTAGCATAACTGGGTGCGAACCTCGTTCCCATCGCAGTGCCCGCCACCTGAATATAAAAATCTTGATTAAACCAAAAATAATTATTATGTAAAATCCACTTAATGCTAGCTATTAAAAAGTCTCTCTGTTCCAAAGGAATTTTTCCATCCATCTCCAAAAATTTGGATGTAGCTTGAAGACCCTTAAAATGCTGAATGATAGTATAAAGGGAAGCAACGTCCCCCGTCACTAGCCAGAAGTCGTCCTGCCATTGATGTTGTATTAAAATATTCAAAATGTCCTTGGTATCCTTTAGATATGACCTAGTGTTCTTCACTACAGGCTGCAAAAAAATATCGATATATTCTGACAGTCTCGAGGAAATGGATCCAATGCCCGATATTATGGGGCGGCCAGGAGGATTTTCTCTATTTTTGTGGAGTTTCGGTAAAATGTAGAAGGTAGGTATTTTTGGATGATTAATAGACAAATATTCATATTCCTTTTTGTTCAAAATATTGTTTATCCGCCCTTCATTCAGTAGTGCCATTAATGTTATTTTCATATCACTAGTAGGATCTTTTTTCATGATTTTGTATGTGTTATTATCACTCAATTGTCTTACACACTCCTCTATATATTTGGTTTTTGTCATCAAAACAATCCCTCCCCCTTTATCCGCTGGTTTAATTATTGTATTTTTATCTTCCTTGAGTATTTTCAAAGCCTCTCTTTCTTTTTTAGACATATTGTTGTAATTCCTGTTCCCATAGACGGAATTCTTTTTGTTATTAATTTTTTCTAAATCTTTAATGACTAGTTTTTCAAACATGTCCATGGAGCTAGATTTGCAGAACTGAGGAAAGAAGGTTGATCTAGTTTTCAAATCTGTGTGTACATATGTAGTGATAATCGGATTGCTGTTTTCAATTGGATTCTTACAAAAAAACTTTTTTAAAGTTAAATTGCGGACAAATTTCTTGACATCAATCAATGCTTTAAACCCATCATGTTTACGTGTGGGGGCAAATTTCAAACCCCTACTGAGAACTTCAATCTCCATAGGAGAGAGTGTCCTTTCGGATAGATTGAAAATCCCCTTCTGATTCAAAGTGATGGTGTTGTCAAAAGGAATTCGTTCAGTTTCTACTAGTATCTCAACGGTCTTTTCATTTTTCTCTTTTCCCTTTTTCTGTCCAGCTCGGCATCCTCTGATGTTGCCGAATCTGAATCGGTTTCTCTTCGTCTCTTCCAAGTTGAAACCGCCGATAAAAAATCCTCCCTTTTCTTTCTAGGGGCAATCGGCCAATCCTTGTTTTTTTCTTGATTTGATTCGAAAAAAACTTCCTCATTGTCAAGTGGTCTAAAGCGATTTTTCAAAGGAATAGCATTAGTCCCAGAGACAAATTGATTGTAATGCTGTTTCTGTCTATGAACTTTTTTTGGGTGTATCCATTGTTCATTTCTGGTTTTATTATCATACAGAGTTTTTCTGTTCTCATCCCGAATTTTTTTAGGAATGTAACTAAAATGATTCTTTTTCACATATGGATCACCTGCATAATATGCATTATTAACCCCGTGCATAGACTGACTCTTTTTTCGTCCTGAGTGTCCACCATCTCTATAGGGGTTCCTCGCAGTCTGCACTGACGGTTGTTCATGTATTTTCTTTCTTTGTAGACTATTAAAAGTCCACACTTGATTGTGTAGATAATCCAATTTATCGCGTTTGTATTTTGTGATTTTTATTTGTTTCGTATCATTTTCTTCCTTATTAAGAAAAACTTCCGTTTGTTTAGAAAGAGTCTTAAAATCTGGAAGTTCAAAAAATGGAGACAATTTATCTTGTATTTTACCAATCTCTCTATTAATTCTGGACAAATTCTCCTTTTTTCTGGTGATTATAATGCCCATCATGTGGATTGAAAAGCTCTCAAGAGCTTCATTCCAAATCATCATGAATTCTGGTACATCTCTATCAAAAGTCGAGTTCTTAAAAAATCTTAAACCCCTAGGGGTGATCTTTTCATGTAAATACCGTTCAAAGGTTGCTATATCCCATTTTAAACGCATTTCCTTTTTCATAAGGTTTTGGAGATTCTTGAACTCATCTTCCAAAGAATTCTCACTAGTAGGTACTGTAGTGATCTCGACCTCATCATTAAACAATTGATTATAATTAAAATCACCATGCTTATCTCTATATTCAAAGATCGCCATGTTGGTAAACAAGGTGTTAACTCAGTATAAGTGGATGAAGAGTTAACAAGCAAAGAGGGTTTATACTGTGGAAACACCCAAAAACAATGAGCAGCAAAAAAACACCACCCTGATATCCACCAAATTCAGAAAGCATATAACATGAAAAACAAAAATTGGTGGTGTTGCGCTAAAGGAAAGTAAAAAAAGTAAAAAAACTTATGTATGGTCTATTTTGAAGGCATGCTATACTGCACAGCAAAAAAGAGAAAGAAAGTTCTATTTCTCAATAGTTCGTTCAATGGATATCCAGTCTCTGTTGTAGAAAGGTTTTTCAGTGAAATCTTCCAAGACTTTGGAACGAATGACCACTTCTTTGGTGAATCTTCATTAAAAAGTATATATCTCGGAAAAAGAGAAACTCGATAGTGTTATACCGTTTATTAATGTGTATACAAATCTACTGACATAATATACGTACAGAAAAAAGAGGTAGTGGGTTTAGGATTTGATCTCACCCACTGCCAGATAAAACATCACGTCCCAATCAAGCCTCTATAGACAAAACCACCAGGAGCTCCCGGGCTGCTTCCAAGGTGGTCACTCAATACCAAAGGTGGGACCGCGATGATAAAGTGACGTAGTGCTGACGCGTTTCGCCCCGCCCACGGGACTTCATCAGAGCATACGTCACTATGCCATCATCCTCTCTAAATAGTGTCTTAACTTGACACACCTGGTGAAATTCTAATGAAATTCTCTGTAGCCACTCCCTATGGGAGATCCTACAAATGCTTCAGTATGTTTAAATATATTGCAAATGGAAGCACAAAAACAAATGTATTAAAAGATTGCCATATATAGGCGATCACAAACAGCCCTAAGAATAATCTTTAAGGCAAAAATTCATAACACCCATAAAACACTCTGTGTATGGATCAATGATTATTTTAAAAAACAATATTAAAAAACAGCATTGAAAACGAACAGCATTAAAAAACGAACAGCATTTAAAAAAACAAACAGCATTAAAAAAAAAAAAAAAAAAAAAAAAAAAAAACAGCATTAAAAACGAACAGCACTAAACAACGAACATTAGAAAGAGTATAGATTCTTAATACTTCTAAGAACGCTCCAAAAAGGGGAGGGGAGGGATCTTAAGACATAACTACATAATTACAAGAGTAAAATGTAAAAAAGTAAAAAACATATGGACAAAAACATCCGTAAATAACGTATAACGTATAACACTATCGAGTTTCTCTTTTTCCGAGATATATACTTTTTAATGAAGATTCACCAAAGAAGTGGTCATTCGTTCCAAAGTCTTGGAAGATTTCACTGAAAAACCTTTCTACAACAGAGACTGGATATCCATTGAACGAACTATTGAGAAATAGAACTTTCTTTCTCTTTTTTGCTGTGCAGTATAGCATGCCTTCAAAATAGACCATACATAAGTTTTTTTACTTTTTTTACTTTCCTTTAGCGCAACACCACCAATTTTTGTTTTTCATGTTATATGCCACCCAAATATTGTGCCTTTGGTGGCAGCAAGTACCTTCACACCATAAGTAACCCCTCTGTGGTATTGTGGAACAGTGCAGTGGTGGAGGTTTTGGTAATGCAGAAGAGATCCCCGATCTATTCAGTTACATCAGCAGCTATAACAAAACTGGGTCAGCAATGTTTAGGCACTTGTACTGCGCTACTGTTTATGGTGAGAATTGGCGCACACCAGTAGCAACAGGAAGCAAACAGAACAGGCAGTGAATACACAGAGAGAATAGCCAAATGGCAGGCAAAGTCGGCAACAGATCGGGTCCTCAGAACAAGCAGGGTCAGTAACAAATATACAAACTGATTCGGTAAGCTAGCGATGCGGGAATAAAGGCTGAGACACACTGAGCGTGTAGAAACGCACAGCGTAGTGAAGCGAAGAGAAGCAAACATTTTGCAGGCTTGACTTCACTCTGCTCCGCCTCACAGCGTGTCTACACTACATTACGTTTGCTTCTCACCGCACTGGACAGGAATCCACTAACTAAATTAAAATGTGCACAGAAAACCGTTTTATTTTCACAAAGCACATGTTATATAGGCAAAAAAAGTTTCTACTGAATAAAATACATCAAAAATTACTGTTAATTTAATAGGAATAGTATAAAAATATAAAAAAAAGGTAACCCCTGATCATATATATTATAGGGACACGGAGCGCTGTGTATAGAGTAGGGATGCCTTGATACCACACACAGACATATACGTATATATCAAAACGCAGACCTATATATACGTATATATATCAACACGCAGATATACATATATATATATACACCCACCCACAGACCTCAGACCATATATACACATATGCACATGGGGGGGGGTGGCATGTGGACAATCTCAACTAAATGCGCTGCCCTGTACAGTGCCTGATTAGAGGGCCGTGTCTGCCTAATGTTTTAGTAACAAGAATGTTTTATCCCATAGACTTCAATGTTAAAAATATTCCCGTTTTAATTCAATATCTAATAAACCATTGCTTATAATATTCTGCAGTAAAGAGTCTCTTTATTTCTAGATTTTTTTTAAGCATTTTTTATACTTTTTTCAATTTCTTTCTTTTTTAACTTTGGGCGAACGTCCCAAAAAGTTCGAAGTTCACAAACTGTCGATCGGCCGATGTTCGATGCGAACTCCGAACAGATCAAACCGAACAGCTCATCCCTATTTCTTTGCAGGTCTGCGTTAAAACATGCCGGAGATTTACACACAGACTGCCAAATGCCATATATTCCAATCACAGAATAACTTAATTGAGTGATGTGAGGCCTGACAACATTACACAATAGTTTGCAACATTTTAACCTAAATACTAAATGCCACATACAGATATGAAGCCTTCAGGCTAGTCAAAGCTCTGAAGCCAAGATCTGTTTTCCTCTGCTGATCAGTGACTTTCTACACGTATAAATGTCAACCTATAAGGGAGTATGTAACAAAATCATTGTTTTTTGTATAAAAAAACTTCTAAAAAATAAAAGTCTGAGGCAAAAATACGTGGTATGACATAAACATTCATGTATTTTCGAGTGTGAAACATTCACATAAAAATCTACTGGACGTGCACAAGGGAATGCATTCACTTTTTTTGTAGGAGTTGATCTACTGGACCACAAAATTAACAAAGTAAGTTTTGGGAGTCCTACAAGCATTCTTTTGCACAGGGCGCCGCAATAGTGGTCCTGTACAAAACAGCTTCAACAGGTAAACCATGTGGACTGGATTAAAAATATACAAAAGCAGTCTTTCTTGAGACTAAAATTGACAGTGGACTTCTCATTCTTTCACACTGCTGAGTACAATGGACCAAACACCATTCTCTTGCTGTTTGTCCTTATACTGGCAAATTCATCATGTGTGTTTTAACACAACTGCAACAGGTGCTTACAGTACTATACTGTACAACAGAATTTACCCAATTCACCATTTCTTCATTTTAAATACAGACTTACAGGGTTATTCAGAGAGAATGAAACTCAGGAGAATTGGCAGGAGAAGAGAGCAATCTAGACCCAATAGCCGATTTGGAAAGTGAGATAAATGGGAGAATTTTTCTGGTTTGGCTATTTTGACCTCGAATTTTCAATTTTCCAGTCATTCTCCTCGTTTTCACCTCTCTCTGAATAGCCCTGATAGAGGTCTATTCACTAAAGGATGAAGTCTAGAGAAACAGCAGGAGAAGGTAACAATCTAGGTCAAAATAGCCAAAGCAGAAAAATTCTCCCATTTATCTCACTTTCCAAATCAGCTATTTGGTCTAGATAGTTCTCTACTGCTAAGGCTAGGGTCAGACGAACGCATTTTCGCGTTGTCTGTGAAAAACTGCGTTCGAACGAATGGACGCATTTTTTCACGGAATACGCGATGGCGGTCATACGATGCGCCTTTTCGACCGTGATTTTGTACGGATCATCAATAAAACACTTTTTGTGTCTGGACGTTATGTTAGCCGTACATTAGCAGCGTCTGATGTCTCCCAATCACGCACACACGCCTCTAGCGGACGCAGCGCACTCTGTACGTCCGTACTAGAGGTTTGACGTTCTAGAAAAAATGCGTTCGTTTGCCACTTGCGTTGCGCGGACGAACTTTCGTGCGGCCGTTCGTCGTATGTTCCCCGGCATTGGACGTCATTTGCTGCTAGCACGGCCGTGATTTCGTGCGTCTAAACGCACGTTAACACTGCTTTCGTCTGACCCTAGCCTTATTCTCCTGACTTCAACCTTTAGTGAATAGACCTGAAAGTTTTTTTTCCATCTGCATATATAAAACTAAGGCAGAACACATTGAGCAGAGCATCCTCAAGCATAAAGGTGTAACTGAAATCAATCAGCAGCAAATCCACAAGAATAATAAATTACAAAAACAAATTCAGTAAAATCAATAAAGTGTAACGTCATAAAAACATGCAGGAGGAATACAAGGGGAGAAGAGGACATCTGTCTGTGTCCAAAAATAAGGGTGGTGGTAGTGCCCCAACATGAGACCAATGGAGGTCTCATCAAGCCATGTAAAGAACTCCATAAGAGGCTGCAGGGAACCCAGCAGGGAAGCAGATTACCTCCCATCAACAAGCAGGTGTCTCCAACAAGGCTTGCATTGAATGGGCCCAGCTCCAGGCTAATCAGGAACTGTAGGGTTTCAGCAGGTAAATTGGGCAGCATACCTGCAACCATAGGTGTCTCTACAGGGGGGCAATTGCCCCCTAGGTTATTCCTTGCCCCCATGTGCCCCCCACCAAACAACAGCATTCAGCTTCCCGCACTTTTTCAGACCGCTGTATCTCCGTCGCTATGCAATGTTTATGGACGATCTAGGTGTCATTGAAAAGGGCACATTCTGGCCTTTCCAATGACACCCAACATGACTATATTCAGTGTGAATTATAAGTTATAAAACATTAAATAAAAACGGACACTTAAACTTAAACATTTTCACAGGGTTGAAATATAGCTCAGCAGTGAAGTTAATGTTCAGACTATACATTACATTGTGTATTAAGTTAGTTTTTGCCTTGGTTTAGTTGCATATTAAGGGTTAATGGATAGGTTTCATTCCTCACAGTATACATTTTAGCCCCTATTACATTCTTCGCGTAATTTTGTTTGCGCAGCGCAAATTATTTGCGCGCATCGTCCAGCGTTATCGCGCAAAAATTAACGTGGTATCCGTCAAAAAAATAACGTTCGGAAAAAACGACGCGCAAAACAAAGTGTAATACGCGCGCAGTAACGTTGCGCACGTAAATCAGTGTGCGGACTGTTTTATTTCACGGGATTCAGCCAATCAGAATTAAGAACCTTAATTGACTCACTTAAGTTTTTGCGCCTGTCAAAGTAAATCTGAGCATACATGCTGCAGCAATAAAAAAAATATGCACGAATTCACAATTTTTTGGTTTGGGTATGTGTAGAATGTGTAACTATGCTGTGCTGTATTTTTTTTTCATGCTGGTGTTTTTCGTTTCGGCCAAAACATTCTGATTTGCAGTTACCACCAGCTTTTCAAAGATGTTAAAAAAATACGCGCAAACGTCTTTCATAAAAAGTTGCGTGCACGAAATTTTGGGAAAAATCACTTAGCGCGTCGCTATTAGCGATTTGTACCGCGAGTTTACTGTACTTTCCACATCCTATACTTAACACAGGGAGCGCTAGAGATCTCTAGCACTTCTGCAGCTAACAGATCACTTGGTGCCAGCACTTATTTTTTGAGGTGCACTAATTGCAACATTTTACCTACTACTCAATCATGGTGCTAACTCCAAAAAAACAGATCCTCGCCCAAAATTAACAGCAATTGAAAGGAATGCAGGATAGGTGTTCTCTTGGCCCCATACACCATAGTGATGGATCTGGTCAGCAATGTCGCTGCTGTTGCAGTAGGCTCTATTATGATATACATGTATCCTTTATTGACATATATCCTAATTCTAATATATTGCCTAATTTTAAACATTTAATGCTGGGGGTTATTCATAGTATGTAAGCGGTTGATTATTAGGGTGATTGTATGGACCATGTTTAAAGGGACACGTGAATAAGTCTTGCCCTGAAACATTTATTTATATGCTGCAGCAGGGACATTTTTGTCGCTCACCTGGCCTTCCTTTTTGATCTATTAAATGCAGTGTAATGGTTCTACATGCTGTTGGGCGGCATTTATCATGAAAAGCCCATCAGCCTTAATATATGTGTGCATCAAAACATGGAAGATACGGTCACCTTGGAGGATTTTAATAATGCAGGGGTGTGAGGTTATTAACTGGATGTGTTCATATTCAAGCTTGTGAGGGCAGGGGATCGGTATGGCCCGGCACTCTGCACTGGAAAGAAACCGTTCTATCCTGTACACAACCGCATTAGCGCTGGGTCTCAGCCCGGGTCTTAGGCTAGGGTCAGACTAATGCATTTTTCACGTTGTCCGTGAAAATGTGCGTTCGAAGAATGGACGTATTTTTTCACGGAATACGCAATAGCGGTCATACGATGCGCAGTTTCATCCGTGATTTTGTACGGATCATCAATAAAACACTTCTTGCATCTGGACGTTATGTTGGCCGGACATTAGCAGCGTCTGATGTCTCCAATTCACGCACACACGCCGCTAGCGTACGCAGCGCACTCTGTACGTCAGTACTAGTGGTTTAACGTTCTCGAAAAAATGCGTTCATTTTCCACTTGCGTTGCGCAGCCGGACTTTTGTGCGACCATACTTCGTATATTGGCCGTCATTGCCCGGCATCTGCTGCTAGCACGGCCGTGATTAAGTGCGCCAGAACGCGCGTTCGCACTGCCTCAGTCTGACCCTAGCCTTAGAGTTTCTCTAGTGTGCGCCAAACTATCTGGTTCATGGACTACCGCGGACAAGGTGATCTGTTAGTAGGTCGTCAGGCACTAAGTTTTAGCGACTCGCGCTAAATTTTTCCTTTAGTGATGGTGTTTTAGCTCACACCAGGTGATAGTTTTATTCAGTGGTATGATTTAGTGGTAAATTATTAGTGCCCCCCCCCAGTTTTGACTGCCGTGTCTTATGTGCCCCCCTAAATATTGTTCCTAGAGTCGCCACTGCCTGCAACAAGACCATGATCATTTGGAGCCATCTCACCTGCCAGCTGTGTGGTGTCTAACTCTGGCAAGGTGTCTGGATCATGTAGGGACAAACAATTCTCCAATGGTGTCCACATAACAGCACATAGTGAATCAGAATCCTCCGATCCAGTTGGGGACAGTACGATATAGACATATCCGTGCTCCGGCCTCGCCTTTGCACCTGCCAAATTAGCCATACTGCAACTGTGCTCCAGATTGCCACTTGATACGAAATTCAGCCAACAGCTCAGCCAGGTCTCTCCTTGACATTGGTAGTTAGTCAGAGTCACACCATTAGGGCTCAGCGTACAGCTTCACACCATAGTCTGACGACACTTCATGATGGCTTTCAGACACTGTAGCAGTCTTCCATTCCAGGCACCTTTCGAACTCCGCAAGTCGGGTCATTCCTGCTACTCAATCAACAAGGAACAGAAGCCTACTGTATTCTCGATCTGTCATCACATCCACCCAGCACCGCCAATCTGCAGGCAAAATAAATCAGCAGCAGAAACAGGCTGGAAAATACAGGGGCCATTAAGATGGCCTGTACATGAGGCTTGTTGATGGGCACCTGAAGATCACAAACCGTGGGCCCAAAATGCAGGTGGAGCGCTCATTCACTGGGAAACAGGTAAGCATCATAAGACAGGAGCCAAGGGGAGATAAAAAATCCACAATTTTCCAATATGAAATTAAAGAAAGTCCACTAAGAAGACAGCTCAGCAAACACACATCTGCTCACCTCAGAATCCAGTTATGTCCCAAATTTTTTGAACCCCTTCATTACTGATATTGAGATATCTCGGGCTTCAAAGGCACCATCTGGTGCCCCGTTATCGAGATATCTCGGTATGCTGATCTGCAGCCCAAAAGCAAATGAAATTCGTTTGCTGCAAACTAATTTTGTTTACTTTTGGGCTGCAAAAAGTTCCCAAGGTTTTAGCCCTGTGGGCATAATGACCAAAGAGCTAAAAGTGTAAAATCAGCTGCTCAAAGCTCTGAAATATTGGGCTTTCAGCAGCCAATGCAGGGAGAAATAGGAGAAAATAGACCAGACGCTCAAACCTCTAACTCAATTTGGCAGTAGATGGTGCCATCTACTGGCCAAAAATAGGTATAAACTCAAATATTTACTTTAAAATTAATTTTAAATGATTTTCAAAAAAACACTGGTTTCTGACAATGTTTTAAGAGGCTAACTTACTATGTGGTTGGATACACTTGGAAGAAGACACAGAGGAAATATTTTAAGGAACATGTTTTTTGGTTTTTTTTTATATTTATCCAGTAATCTGTTCCAACTTTATATCTTTCAAACACACAAATGTTTGTACTAGAAAAAAATAAGAAGACAAATTGCTTCCTATAACTGACGCGATTGCAACAGGTTCAGAAATAACCACTGTGCAATGTAGTTTACATTTAATGAAGATATTCAAGCCTCAAAAAATGCACTATATGTATATGGTCCATACGGGATTAGTAAACTAACACATAAAACGTAACTTTTATTACATCTAAAGAGAATATCATTTAAAATCCTTTTCATTTTAGACATTAACCCCCAGTGAAAATGTGAAGTCATTTCCTAAATATTTATTTTTATGTTAATATGTATATTTGTGTTTTTTTTAATATCTTGCATTTTCTCCGATCCAGGACCAGCACCTTACTTTCAATACCGCAATACAAAAAGACAGCGGCTCGGTCCTCATTTTCCTACAGAGCACCACAATTATGGAATAACCTCCCAGACACCATCAAATCTTCCCCCAGTCTTAAGTCACTCAAGAGCTCCTTACTAACATACCTCAATACAGAATGCACCTGTAAACATGTAACCTAGTGACTATATTTCCTACATATTTATAATCTGTATATTTGTGTTGTTTTTTTTTTTAATATCTTGCATTGTATTACTTTGTATTTCTGTAACTGTAACAATTCAATGTTCTTGAACCCAGGACATACTTGAAAACGAGAGAAATCTCAATGTATCCTTCCTGGGAAAATACTTTATAAATAAATAAAATTTATGGCGAAACATATGTCGGGAGCAGCATCTTAGGGGCTAGAGTGTTAGAAATCGCTTAGATGACAGGATCGGTTTAGATGAATATTAGCTCTCTAGTATTAATAATTAATTTTCTAATGGAGGTATAATATATGTGTATATATTTTTTTATTTTTTTTTACATTAAGTAGATTTAGAACATAAACTTGTATCTGGACTGATTTGATATAATATAACGATCTGCTTACCCAAGGTAGTTTGTATTGGAACCCCAATATGCCTTACATAACTTGATATTTCTTCAAGCTTCTTCCATGTATTAATTGGATAATATCACAAGATGGAAATATAATTTTTTTTGTCAGTTTGTGTAAATGCAATTTCCTGGCTTGCTGCAAGTTTGTTTAAATAACTTACAAATTAACATTGCATTCAGTGTGACTTTGACTTTGTGAAAACAGTTTATTTTTAGTCTCAGAACAATACTTGAATATATAAACCTTGTATTTTGCCCATGTTGTATCACAAATACAGTTATATTCTTCTGGTTTGCAAAATGAACTTTAAGAGGAATGCTTTATTGTTAATAGGACCGGTGTGATGTCACACATCCTGAATTATAATGAAATGAAATAATTAATAATAGTTCTAAAAATCCTTTCCTTTATTTAGCTCTCATCCCATGATGCAGGGGACAGCATGATCCTCTGGCCACAGGCAGAAGGAATTTGGGAACAAATAGATCCTAATGTACTTCCACTGATCCTCGCAACTGTGATTATGTGAAGAAGAAATGGTACAAGCGTGAGGAATAAAACACACCACGTGAACAGCACACAGTATCGCTAAACACCTCTAAAAAGTGCACCCTCTATCATAAGTACGATGAAATAACACGATGCAATACAGCCTGTAGGTGAAGCACTACTTTTTTTTTTGAGAGAGAGAGGATTTTACCAGGAAGGATACATTGAGATTTCTCTCGTTTTCAAGTATGTCCTGGGTGGCGAGTATGTACCGTTAGGTGTCTTGTCCAAAGACACTTACTGAAGAGGTTGCTCGCTGCGATTGAACCCATGACTCCACAGGCTCTCTCCACGCAGGGCAGTGATGTTACCTCTACTCCACCCAGCCGGTTGCTACTCCTGGAGTTCTTCTTGTTGTCAATGAATCTCAAAAGAGAATGGAAAACATCATAGTGCATTTGCCAGATGAATAGAATAATAATAAACTCAAACTGTCAGGGACCGGGTTCTTGTGACACCGGTGACGTGAATATGAACCCAGGATGCAGTAAATAAGGCAACAACAAAAGGCTTGGTGAAAATAGCAGAAACTTATATTGAATAACTGGATACAAATAAAAAGGCAGGAATCTGTATAAATAATAAATCCTTGAAAAACAAACGCAGATGATGTAAAGTCTTGGGATGGATAATGTAGAAGGGGTCTTGAGACTGTACCGGCAAGGAGTAAGAGAAGCGAAGTCCAGAGGAATAGCCAGGGGTCCGGTACACGGGAATCAGAATAAACAGCAAGGCTGGTCACTTGGCTCTTGGGATAAATCAGGCACCTTTCTTTGATCAGGAATCCAACGTTAATGACAGAGCACTGGCTGGATGTGGGAGTGGTTCTTTTAAGGAACCCAGCCAGTGCTCATTACATCCACCTGATGCAGAATACAAAAGCTGGGCTAAGGCATACTGCTGTACAGCAGCTTGCCACCAGGGTTGGTCTCATGACTTGGACTTTTTGCCACGGCGTCGCCGTGGGACCTGACACAAACTGTGCCCATTCACATGGTCTAGAGTCCTGGACAGACAGGCTCATTTTATAACACCAGTGGACCCATAGAGGTGAACCCCCCCTTCTTTGACTTCATTAATAGATCGGCTGGACCTCAAAACAAATAGACAGAATTTGGTACCAGACCTAGAATATCTCCAGTGCTTTGATGGAATGTCCGGTTGCTTTTCAATGGTTTTTGTTTTTTAGGATTGATTGACAGGTTAGGATTGCACTGGAGAGTCTGAACGGATGACTGCAAACTTAACCAGATGCACTTTTTTTCCCTTTTTATTTCAGGGTTTTGCATATATAATATATATAGAACTTTATAGAACACCTTGTGCAGATTAACCCTTCATGGGCTGGAGGGAACTCCCAAGATGAGGTGTTTTGTGAAGCGCTACCTTAACCCCTTCACTACCGTGATCAGCTGTAGCAGACACAGCAGCCCGAGGTCGTGTTAACACCTATTGCTATTGCTGTATCATTGCAAATGAATTCTGTTTGCATTTGGGCTCCAGAACCTGACCCTAAAGTTTCAGCGCCCTGGGCATGATGCTTGAGGCGCTAACACTTTATAAAACCAGCTGGGAATGTGTCTGCATGACATCTCCCCAGCGGATCCTGCACGGAGACCTGAACTGCAGTAACTCCTTCTGGCCAGCAGATGGCGACATCTCCCTGTCACGTCACATAGGTTATTACAGCAAGGAATACACTGGGAATATTCCCAGATGCTTCTTTCTGTATATTTAAGGATTTTCGAGGGAGCCAGTGTTATTTTGTAAAGTATTTTGGTAGTGAAGGGGTTAACCTCCTTAATAGAAAAATAATAAATATCCCTTTCAATCCTTAAAAACGTCTTACACCCTAGCTTGCTAGAATGGAACCGGAAGTGTTTGCAGTCTGGAAGTAGTGCTAGGAATCAAATTGGGTATACACATGTTTTATTGATTTATGCAATTAAAAGGGTATATAAGCGAAGGGAGCAAGCACTTTAGAATACATTACCAACTGAGGAAGCCAAAATTACTGGCAAAACGTGTTTTGGTACCATATATTATTTTATTTGTTTGTAATAAAAGTTATTCTTTTTTTTAAAACATTTATTTTTGCTGCCCTCTGTGCCTGATTACTACAGCAAGACCACTGAGGAGAATGAGCGGTTCAGTACTCCCTTAAATTACCGACTGTTTGTTATCTAGTGTCTTGGAGGTAAGACAACAGCAGGCTTTATTCTGTTTTCATATGTGAACTACTTTATAAGATTTTCTGTATTTATTATCCTCTGACTAGTCATATTTTAAAATCTCCCTCCATTTCTGTTAGAAAAAAATCTGTTTGTTCTTCCCTCCTCCTACCCCTCCCTCCCCCTACAAGTTGTAAATAGTGGCTATTTCAACAGCATACTCGCAGACTCATCTCTATCTCATCCCTCTGCTGCCCCAACTCGCCCACCCAGGGCCAGTCCCTAATTTCAGTTCTCCTTTCCAGCTGTCTCTACTTCTCTCACTAATTACTCTTACTAAGACCAAACGTCTGGTCCTTTTCATGCAATCCCTACGATATTCTTCGTGCCACCAGTTTCACCTTCTCTCTGCTCCCATTTGTTTCAGTTACCCCAATCCCTTTTATAGTGTAACTCATGGGATGTCTGCCTGAGCTCTTGGTTTAAAGTGCTGTATTACCTGGACAGTTGTCCTACGACCAGGGTTGTATTTCCTCTTGTATCATGTAAGTCTGCTGTTTGTGCTTCCCCATTGTAAAGTGCTACGGAATCTGTTGGCGCTGTATAAGTACTTGTAACTGTAACTTTGTATTTCTGTAACAACTGTAACAATTCAATGTTTCTTGAACCCAGGACATACTTGAAAACAAGAGTAATCTCAATGTATCCTTCCTGGTAAAATTCTTATAAATAAATAATATTTTTTCTATTTGTATTGAGGTCCAGCCCATCCATTATTGAAGTCAAAGAAGGGGGATCGCCTCTACAGGCGTACTGGTAAGGTTACCAGAGCTCTGATTAAGATTATACCAGACTTAGAATCTAACCATAAATATCTTTGCCTCTTTAGTGTACTGGTTAATTGAAAGTAGATGTAAAATTTTCCAGTCTACTGGGTGCAAACTTTATATGGGACTATTTGTCAATCTAATTTTTTATATTTTCTCTATTCTCTACAATTGTTGCAAAAAAAATTATTATTCCAAGAGAAAATCTGACTTTAATGTCTAATTTAAAATCATCCAACCCTGCTGACCTTCCCGGCTGTAAGTGGCACAGAAACAATTAATGAAGTGATACAATAATAATACTGCAATTACATTTAATCAACTCCTGCAGACTAATGTATTCTAAAGACAGATTTGATCTATTATTAAGGTATACATAACTATTCAATATTAGACTATTTCATTGTAGTGACATCTGACACCTCTGTGTATGAAATATATTAAATTAATCTGAATACATATTCTCCTTGTGCTCCCTTGAGTTTGCTTCAGTGATGCTGATAATGAACAAGAGCAGCGATAATAAAAAAAAACACAACCAACAGATTTGTACATCTATAGAACACACTAAATTTAGATCTAATATATATATATATCATAACCAGGATCCTCTTATACAAAGCGTATGTGTATAATTATAGCTGTGGAGTTCGGGGTACAATAACACACATGGTACATCTCTGAGTTTATACTATGGAGTGCCAAGACACTCACACGCTGCCAATCACTTTGAGTTATTGTGTAGTTTTCTTTTTTATGTTGCAAATACTGTACTGTAATACACACACACATAAAATTCTGTTTCCAGGGGTCAGTGAATCACTCATACACTCTATAAATTAGTGTGAATTATGAACCTGTATAGTTCACTCGTACACATATTACTGTGGGTTTTATTGCTATAGGTTCAGTGATCTGCTCGTACACACTGCACGTTCTGAGAATTTAGTTGTTGTAGCTCTCAGTGACATACTCATATACACCGCACACTACTGAATACTCGAACGCAGTGGAGATCTGCACTCCCACAGTGCACACCACTGCTCTTGACACACTCATACACAATGCACACTGCCGTGGATCTCAACAAAATACCCACATGCTCCACACTACTATAGCTTTATAGCTTAGGAATTCAGTGACACAGACATAAACACTGCAATCACTTCGAGTCCCCTTGCTGAAGAGCTCTGTGAAACACTCATACATACTACACAAGTGAACATCACTGTGTAGTTTCACGGCTGTGGAGCTCTGTGATACAGTAATGTGTTTTGTGTATTAGTGTATATTTTACTGTTGTGCAACTCTGTTACACACACAGGCACAATACACATTAATAGGAACTTTAGTGTGGTGGCGCTCTGCGATCTACTCACTCGCATATATCACTGTGAGCCTGTCTGTTGTGGAGATCAAGGATAAATTGTTTCCACACCACACAATGTGGTGAGTTTAATTGCTGTGGTCCTCTGTGATTGGTTAATACCACAATATGTCTGTGAAATTAAAGCTGTGGAGCTCCATGATTCGCTGCTATGCGCTGTGCATTGTTAATATTTTTATGCTGAGTAGTTTTGTAATACAATCATACACAAAACATATGGGGCTCTATTAGTGAACCCTAACTATAGCGTTCGGGTGAGTAAATGTTAATGCCAGGATAAGTGACTTTAACGCATGCCATCCATATTACCTTCCTGACGCATCACCCTTGAAAAATCCATTTGCACATCGGTGATTGCGCTAGCTTGCGCAAGCGAGCTGTACTTTGCAAATCCTATACTTAATGCTAATTACTGATTGCACTACCCATGTTAAAATAAGTAAGATATTACAAAGTCCTAACACGTTGATGCGTAAACCAAAAATTAAGCTACACCTCAAAGCTGGTGCTAACTGATTCCACTTTTGCAGAATCATTTAGCACCCCCTACCCCCCCCCCAATAAATCAGATGCTCACCTCTCATCCTGCCCGGATGCAATTCTGACCATTCTGCTGGCCTTGAGCGGAGTAATACTTGGGACATATAGTTCCCAGTCTCAGTCTGCGAT
The DNA here is from genome assembly GCA_009667805.1 of Leptobrachium leishanense. Taxonomy (NCBI): domain Eukaryota; kingdom Metazoa; phylum Chordata; class Amphibia; order Anura; family Megophryidae; genus Leptobrachium; species Leptobrachium leishanense. Next base: position 140,360,690 of record CM019065.1, read on the forward strand.
CACTTTGCGCAACCCTTCATGCAGTGCTATGGACTCCAGGAGGTGATACTCGCAGCAGAGCAGAAGCATTATAGTAAATATCACCAAGGGGAACGCTTCATCTGCCCCAGAATCTAACACTAAAATGGGAACTACGATCAAATGTTTCAAATTAATATTATGACAATATATTTTTCAGCAAAAAGCAAATGGTAGTGAAAGGGTTAAATCACTAATAAAAGCATTTCATGAGGCCTCACATATCCTCCCTCTATAACAAATATAATTTATGAAGCACCAACTTATTCCACAGCGCTGTACAATGTGCCAGACAAAAGAAACATAAAATTAACAAATAAGTATGACACATAAGTATGAAAAGGAAAAGAGGACTCTGCTTAAGAGACTCCAATCTATCATGCAAGGGACTGTGCAAACGTGTCAAATTTGAAGCAGTTCTACATACTGTATGTCTTTTCGAACGGCACATAATTGCTGCACAGGTGGAGTATGTTTAAATTGTGTGTGCTTGTATTGGGTTGGTACCTTGACAAAAGGTTCCAGTGAGAACTGAAATGCTGATCTACTGTTAAACACTTGCTAAAAATAAAAAGACCTCTCAGTGCTCGTCCCATGGTGTACAGTTGTGTTCAAAATTATTCATCCTCCAATGCTGTAAAGGGTTTTAGGGAATTTAGTGTACATTTGTAATTGTATTCAGAATGAAATCCTAGAAGGACTTTTTAAAGAACCATATGCAACTAAAATGACATCAATTGGTTTTGTAATACAGTAGTAAATGTTTCTTTTGTGAATTCTTCATTGACACAATTATTCAACCCCTTAAAGACTACCACTCTGAAGAACAGAGGTTCATTCAAGTGTTTTCAATCAGGTATTGAAAACACCTGTGGATGTCACGGAGCAGCAATAAAGCATAATAAGCACCAATTAGGCAGCTTTAAAATGACTGTGATACTCAGCTCCTTCTAGACATTTACTGGTGTGGTTACAAACATGGTGAAGTCAAGAGAATGGTCCAGGAAGGCAAGAGAAGAGGTGATTACTCTTCACAGGAAGGGCAATGGCTATAAGAAGATTGCAAAGATGTTAAACATACCAAGAGAGACCATAGGAAGCATCATTCGCAAATTCAAGGCAAAGGGCACTGTTGAAACGCTACCTGGTCGTGGCAGAAAGAAGATGCTGTCTTCGACTGCTGTGTGCTACCTGAAGCGTAGAGTGGAGAAAAGTCCCCGTGTGACTGCTGAGGAACTGAAAAAAGATTTGTCAGATGTGGGTACTGAAGTTTCAGCTCAGACAATACGGCGCACACTGCGTAATGAAGGCCTCCATGCCAGAACTCCCAGGCGCACCCCCTTGCTGTCTCCAAAGAATAAGAAGAGTCGACTGCAGTATGCCAAAAGTCATGTGGACAAACCACAGAAGTTTTAGGATAGTGTTCTGTGGACTGATGAAACAAAATTAGAACTGTTTGGGCCCATGGATCAACGCTATGTTTGGAGGAGGAAGAACAAGGCCTATGAAGAAAAGAACACCTTGCCTACTGTGAAGCATGGGGGGGGTCAATCATGCTTTGGGGCTGTTTTGCTTCTGTAGGTACAGGGAAGCTTCAGTGTGTGCAAGGTACCATGAATTCTCTTCAGTACCAGGAGATATTGGATGACAATGTGATGCAGTCCGTCACAAACCTGAGGCTTGGGAGACGTTGGACCTTTCAACAGGACAATGATCCCAAGCATACCTCCAAGTCCACTACATCATGGTTGCAGATTAAAGGCTGGAACATTTTGGAGTGGCCATCGCAGTCACCTGACTTAAATCCGATTGAGAACTTCTGGTGGGACTTAAAGAAAGCAGTTGCAGTGCGCAAGCCTAAGAATGTGACTGAACTGGAGGCTTTTGCCCATGACGAATGGGCGAAGATACCCATAGATCGCTGCAAGACACTTGTGTCAAGCTATGCTTCACGTTTAAAAGCTGTTATAACTGTAAAGGGATGTTGTACTAAGATTGAATGTCACTTGGGGGTTGAATAAAACTGATAATGATGTGAGCACAGAAAAGACATTTGTGGTTATTTCATTATAAATGTTATGTTATATTTGTCTGACCTACACGTGCCTCTTTGATTTAATTGTAAGCAAGATGACTGAATGATCAAAATCAATGTCAAACTGGCCAAAACACTCAATTTCAGTGGGGGTTGAATAATTTTGAACACAACTGTATGTATCGTTCAGCTGACAGAGCTTTGATGCAGATTTACAGACACTATGGGGAATTGTCGAGTGCAGTTTGCTTGTTGTTATTGTCCCCTAAGGAACGTGGCTAACTCTTTGCTCGTGCACCTAACCCATTAGTCGCTTCCAGCGTATTGTCGAATAGCCAGCCGCTTCATTCCCAAAGAGGTCTTTTTCAAACAAGCAGGAAGACTCCTTCATCATGTAGAAAATCTTCAATCTATACTATAAAACAATGAGGGCTGGCGTGTCCGTCGGCAAAACCCTACTGCGCATGCGCGCGCAACCTGCGGCTGTTGGCTGCACGCGATCCAACGGCCGCGGCACGCGCACAGCCGGCGTGCGAGAGGGACAAAACAAATCCGATCCATTGGAGAGGCGCACAGCACAGAGCCTCTCCAATGGATCGGATTTGTTTTCTGCATCTCCTCCGCGCCCGGCCTCCATCTCCTCCGCGCCCGGCCTCCATCTCCTCCGTGCCCGGCCTGCATCTCCTCCATGCCCGGCCTGCCATATTACCAGTCTGCCATGCCTGCCATGCACAATACCAGTCTGCCATGCATATTACCAGTCTGCCATGCATATTACCAGTTCCCAGCCATATTACCAGTCTGCCATGCACAATACCAGTTCCCAGCCATATTACCAGTCTGCCATGCACAATACCAGTTCCCAGCCATATTACCAGTCTGCCATGCACAATACCAGTCTGCCATGCACAATACCAGTTCCCAGCCATATTACCAGTCTGCCATGCATATTACCAGTCTGTCATGCACAATACCAGTCTGCCAGCCATATTACCAGTCTGCCATGCATATTACCAGTCTGCCATGCACAATACCAGTCTACCATGCACAATACCAGTTCCCAGCCATATTACCAGTCTGCCATGCACAAAACCAGTCTGCCAGCCATATTACCAGTCTGCCAGCCATATTACCAGTCCGGCAGCCATATTACCAGTCCGGCAGCCATATTACCAGTCTGCCATGCACAATACCAGTCTGCCATGCACAATATCAGTTTGCCAGCCATATTACCAGTCTGCCATATTACCAGTCTGCCATGCATAATACCAGTCTGCCAGCCACATTACCAGTTCGCCAGCCACATTACCAGTTCGCAAGCCATATTACCAGTTCGCCAGCCATATTGCCAGTCTGCCAGCCATAATGCCAGTCTGCCATTCATAATACCAGTGTCTCATAATACCAGTGTGCCTAAATACCAGCCTGCCATGCCATGCATACCACGTGCCATTAAATATACGCATAATGTATACTCTACAAAAAAAATGCCCACCCAAGCCCAACACAATCTAAGGGGCCCCATGAGCTTACAATCTAAGGGGCCCCATGAGTTTACAATCTAAGGGGCCACATGAGCTTACAATCTAAGGGGTCCCACGAGTTTACAATCTGAGGGGTTCCACGAGTTTACAATCTGAGGGTCCGGTTCCCGTGAGCTTACAATCTAAGAGGGAAGAGGAACCTACTCTAATATATAAATTCCTTTGTAATGCGCTGTCAGCTGTGCGCGCACCCATCACAGCTGCACAGTTGGCCCTCCTGTTGCAGATGGGATGGCGATGGACGCGTTACAAACGTATTTATATAGAGAGATACTCTTGGATAGGATAATGAAAAAAAACTACGTGGACTTGAATTCTGACCTGGCGACAACAACAATAGACTGCCCTCTGGGCAGGCTTTCCACCTAGTAAACTGATAAAGCAATAGAGACTTGCTGCGTACAGCTACTGGATATTAACTCTTTCACTATGGATGAAGTGTGGGGGACCTCATGGCGTGTCCCCGCTGTATGCGCAGGATGTCCTCCACACATTGTCCAATCAGCTGGGTTTTCCTCCCGATACTTACTGGGGTCCCACAGTGGTCTGACTTCCTTGAAGTCAGACCCCGCTTTTATACCCCTTCCCGGTGCACTGAAGTCACTACGACGGGCAAGATGACATAATTTTCAGGCACTCCTCCGGCAGAGCCAGAAGAGTGCCTGAAAGGCGGGGGTCCTTTGAATTTGGAGAACATAAAGAAAAAAAGAGAGGCATCACTGGAAAGGATGCAGTCTGACCTTTCCAGCGATGCCTTTCTTTAACACCGTAGGTGCTGGTCCGTGATCTGGTGCCGGATCGCTGACTTCTCCAGGAGGGGGCAGACATCTTCCCCCTCCCATTGGGCATGATGTAGTCAGTTAGGGATTATTTTTTTAGAGAAAGTATTTTACCAGGAAAGATACATTGATATTTCTCTCGTTTTCAAGTATGTCCTGGGTGGCGAGTATGTACCGTTAAGTGTCTTGCCCAAGGACACTTACTGGAGAGGTGCTCTTGCCAGGATTCAAATCTGTGTCTCCACGGTTATAGAGCAGTGATGTTACCGCTACTCCACCCCTAGCTGCCAAGGGATTTCCTATGGAAATCCCTATGTTGGAGATAGGGGGGTCCTTTGGTGACCCGATTGGTGGCAGCTAGAGAGTCAAGGCCTTTACAATGATATCACATGTGACCGGATTCAATGTAACAAAAAAGTTTTTTAAAAAATATATATTTTTATTTATTATTAATGCAGCACTATTGTTCATTTTTCAATTGTAATGTGAACAATGATGCTGCACTAACGAAAAAAATCTGATATACCGGGCATTCCCCAACTGACAAAGAGCCACAAGCTGCAGCTCTACCTGCAGTAACTTAATTTGGCCGTTAGATGTTGAAATCTGCCTGTTAAATAGGTTATTACAGTAAGAAATACATTGGGATTATTCCCAAATATTTCTTAGGTATAAATAATTAAAAAATTACTTTCCAAAAAAACACTGGTTACTGGCAGTGTTTTTTGGAAAATCCCTTGGTAGTGAAGGCGTTACTCTTTTTTGTGCAAAATTTCTATTTTAACCTACATTTAAGTATAAACTACGCTTCCCGTATTTGAAATAAATATCATCTTTTTTTTAAACAAAAAAGCTCAGTAGTGAAAGGGTTAAGAATACCCAACCAAACTAAAGAAAGTGGTATTATATCAAGGTTACCACCAAAGCTAGGGGTGATTTAAAATGATAATTTCTTAAGCATCTGTAGCGCTGTTTTAGTTCTGTTGCTGTAATTACCCATTTTTGGCCACCAGGGGGAGATAAGCGCAATGTTAACTATACTGGACACATTGGGACTACGTTTTCCAGCATGCTTTGGGGCAGAGACAGGAAGTGGGTGGGGAGAATGGACAGACATCCGCAGCCTCGTCGGAGGAGAGCAGAGCGCGCCGAGAGGTGAAGAGAACCAGACGCACGTAAGACAAGGAACGATTGCGACCAGGCCGGAGAGCAGGTGCTGCCTTGCGGACGCTGGCAGATCGGTTGCTGAGCCTGCCAGAGACCTAGTATCCACCGCTGAGAACTTTACAAAGACGCAGAGCTGCAGATTGGACCCCGAGTTAGGAGACCGCGATGATCTAATGGGCGTGCAGGCGGTAAGCAAAAGATCTTGTTGCAAAGACGGACAAGCAAGAACGGTGGATCCGGTGGCACAGAGTCCCAGCCAAATCGAGCGGAGAGACATCCTAGGTCAAGTAGGGGAGCAGTTTGTCTGGCGGATGGGTGAGAGGCCTTCCAGGCCACAGTAAAGTTACCAAAGCAGGCTGCAGTTTGTTTAAATCTACAGGGCCCCAACGTGACTAGTCGAAGATACACGAAATCCATTCACTGGCAAGTTGAATCTAGTACCCGGGTACCAACATACACATACACGCGCACCTTCTTGGGACACAACCTGTACGGGACTTACACTCCGGCCACGAAGGGGTTACAACTTCCTTTTTTTACCGCTACTCGTTTCTCGCATTACGAATTCCTGTAAATATATATATATATACCATGTTTACTTTCTATATGCCAGTTTATTCGAGACCAGTAAACTATATAACTTATACACCAGCACTGTTGTGGATTTTATATTTATTCCCTAGTGCGGGGAGACTGACCCGAGGTTAAATTCCGCGGCTCCTCCGGGAGTGAGCGCTACACATGCATACTTCATTAAAATCTAATTTCAATTTGCTATGATTTATTAACCACTTGAATGCTAAGGACGCGCTCAGCGCGTCCTCAGCATTCCCGCTGGTATGCGGAGGACGCGCTGAGCGCGTCCTCGCATTGGGGTCAGCGTTCGGCCGGGTTCCGGCCGATCGCTGGCCCTCCGGTGCGGGCTGACATCCTGGATGTCAGCCCGGCATCCGGAGCAGTGGCCGCCATTATTATGTGTCATCGCGCCCCCGCGATGACACATAATTCAGGCGCCCCCCCCGCATGTGCGGAGGAGGCGCCTGAAAGGGAGGGGGGGAGGTCCTTCGGACCTCTCTCCCTCCCGATCGGCGGCTCACAGGGGCTTAACCCAGGCATCATTTGGAAGGGCACAGCCTGCCCTTCCAAATGATGCCTGGCATTAACCCCTGGGGAGCTGGATCGCAAATCGGCGCTGAAAAGCGCCGATTTGCGATCCTTCCCGGGAGCTGGCCGACATCTTGGATGTCGGCCAAGCTTCCGGGAACTCCCCCAGAGGACTGGCGTCATCGTGCGTAGCACGATGACGCCAGTCCTAGCATTAACCCCTAACTGCCACGAAGTGTGGAGATAGGGAGTTCCAATGAACTCCCTATCTCCCGATCCGTGGCAGTTAGGGGTTAAATTTTGATATCGTTGGATCGGCCAGAGCATGGCCGTTCCAACGATACCAAACATGAAAGTAAAACAAATTGTAAAAAAAAAAAAAAGAAAAAGAAAAATAAAAAAAATTAAAAAAAAAATTAAAAAAAAAAAAAATAAACACTTTTTTTTTTTTTTTTTGTTTTGTTAATGCAGCAATATTGTTCCCATTTCAATTATAATGTGAACAATGATGCTGCATTAACGATTTTTGTATGCGGTGCGTTTGTTAAAAATGGTGTCATTTTCCCCAAAAAAAAATGTAACGAGACCCCATCTCTAATTTTTTTAACAAGCGCACCCCATACAAAATATAACCGCAATTGCTTGCATGTTAAAATGTGGAAAAAAACACTTTACACGCTGTAAATTATTGAAAATACATATTTTATTGCATTTTTTGTTATAATATACAAACATGACATAACGTATACATATAATAATGACATATTATGAATCTACTGAGTCTGACGGAAAGAACGATATATAATATGTCGATGTCATATACTAAAATAAGCCTTCAAAACACGTTTAAACATGATGCGCAAAACAGGTAAAAAATTACCTCAGCACAGGGGCGGGAAAAGCCTCAGCAGCGAAAGGGTTAAATAATCATAAATAATAATCTAAGTTATTGAAAAGCAAATATAAATATGAGCAAACATAAGAAGGTTGAGTGAGAAGGAGGTGAGGTAAACAGAGCAAAACCTTCACTAAAACAAACAAGAGGTTTGAGTAGTGTCAGACTCCTGGAGAGGGAATAAAAAGCAAAGGAAGAGAGAGGGACATCATGGATACTGCCCCAGCAGCTCATGCATACTGCCCCAGCAGCTAATGGATACTGCCCCAGCAGCTCATGGATATACTGCCCCAGCTCATGGATAATGGCCCCAGCTCATGGATATGCCCCAGCAGCTCATGGATATGCCCCAGCAGCTCATGGATATGCCCCAGCAGCTCATGGATACTGCCCCAGCTCATGGATTTGCCCCAGTTAATGGATTTGCCCCAGCTCATGGATATGCCCCAGCTCATGGATACTGCCCCAGCTCATGGATATGCCCCAGCTCATGGATACTGCCCGAGCTCATGGATATGCCCCAACTCATGGATACTGCCCCAGCTCATGGATATGCCCCAGCTCATGGATACTGCCCCAGCACATGGATACTGCCCCAGCACATGGATATTGCCCCCAGCTCATGGATTTGCCCCAGCTCATGGATACTGCCCCAGCTCATGGATTGCCCCAACTCATGGATATGCCCCAGCTCATGGATATGCCCCAGCAGCTCATGGATAATGCCCCCAGCTCATGGATAATGGCCCCAGCTCACCTCCTGCACCGTGTGTTCGCTCCCTCTGAGCGTCCAGTGCCGTGCAGCTTCGGCGCTCGCCTGGGGGAGCCATATGACCAGCCGCGATCGGCTGGTGACGTGTTTCCCCCAGGCGAGCGCTGAAGCTGCATAGCTTTGGACGCTCGCAGGGAGCGAACACGCGGCGCAGGGTGAGACACCCGCCCTTAGGGTGACGTGTCACCCTAGAGGCGGGTGTCACCTGGTGCGGGCCGCACCCCCCGACCCCACGTAGCGACGCCCCTGGACATAGGGAAAAAGAAAAGAGAATGGAATAAGGGAGCAGAAAATAGCAGATGATAGTTCATTAAAAACCTTACTGTCTTTAATGTCTACATTCCAACTTATCTAGGACTCCAAGGTCAGCACAAACCTGGGACACCTCTGTACTGGCGTGTGCAGCTCGTTACATTAGCGTGTGCACCCATGGAACGTTTATTAGTTAAAAAACATATCTTTAGAAGATTTTGCACAAAATGCTCATTTTCCGTTAGAAATATCAAGACTGTACTCAGAGATACAGTTAGTTCTATGTTAATCATCATTAGTGATGAGCCGAACACGCCCGAGTTCGGGTTCGTACCCGAACCCGAACATTCCAAATGTTCGAATCCGAATCCGAACCCGAACCCGAACCCAATACAAGTCAGTGGGGCTGAAAATTAGGTTTTTAGAGTGCCCTCCAAGAGGGCATATATGCTAGATATTTGCCATAAAAGGTGTATGGGGGTCCGGGTAGTGCCCTGGGGGACAGGAAGCAAGGACAAAAAGTTTTTAAAAAAAAACATTTTTAAGGGGACAGAGAGTTTTCCATGAAATAAGGGTTAAAAATAAAAATGAAAAATTCCTTCAAATATCGTGCCTAGGAGGTCCACATAACCTGCCCGTGAAGTGGCGGATTTCTAGGATGTATAGAAACACTTGAAAACAAAAAAATGACGTTTCAAATGACGGTGAATGCTTTTGCTTTAATCTATCCATAAACAACTGCTTGGGGCGGCAGTCTGTATGAAAAGAGGAGACATTTTCGGACACGTAGAAAAAGTTTAGTGATTTTTTGGCTAAATTATTGTGAAACTTATGCAGGCTTTGGATGAAAGTAACAATAGGTGCTTTAGAATTGGGCCTTTAGCGTCGGCAACAGTGCCGTCACTCCGTAACCCCTCTGAGGATATGAATCTGATACAGGCGTCAGTGGCAGTGCACCCAAATATTGTGCTTTTGGTGCCAGGCCTGCAAGTACTATCATACAGTGTCCCCTCTGTAGTATTGTGGAAGAATGCAGGGGTGGACCTTGCGGTCCTATATTAGAAATATATGAATCTGGTAAAGGTGTCAGTGCACCCAGATATTGTGCCTTTGGTGCCAGACTGCCAGGCCAGCAAGTATCATCATACAGTAACCCCTCTGTGGTATTGTGGAAGAATGCAGGGGTGGACCATGTGGTCCTATATTGAAAAGATATGAATCTGGAAAAGGAGTCAATGCACCCAGATATTGTGCCTTTGGTGCCAGACTGCCAGCAAGTACTATTATCATACAGTAACCCCTCTGTAGTATTGTGGAAGAGTGCAGGGTTGGACCCTGCTGTTCAAAAAAATAAAATGATATAAATCTGGCACAGGCGTCAGTGCAGCTAAATATTGTGCCTTTCATGGCAGCAAGTGCATTCACACCGTAACCCTTTTGTGGTATTGTGGAAGAGTTCAGTGGTGGAGGTTTTGTGCATGCAGAAGACATCCCCGATCTATTCCGTTACGTCAGCATCAGGGGATTGATAGCTACTGATCCAGGACTGATTCATTTTTATAAATGTCAGCCAGTCTACAGAGTCGGTGGACAGACGCACTCTTTTTTCTGTGACAAAACCTCCAGCGGCACTGAACGTCCTTTCAGAAAGCACGCTGGATGAAGGGCAACCTAGTAGCTGCATAGCATATTGGCTACGTTCTGGCCAGTGATCCAATCTCAACACCCAGTAAGCCAGTGGATCATCTGCTGGAAAGGTATCCAGGTCTGCCCTTGCCCCTAGGTAGTCCTGCACCATATGGTGAAGATGCTGGCAATGGGTGCCTACATTTGACGTCCCTGGGCGTCGTGGACTAAAAAAATTTAAAAATGCATCAGTCAAGCGGCCCTGGCCTTCACCACTATTCCTCTGATCATCCGCAGCCTCAGAAGCACGTTTGTCATCACCTGGTAACCTACCAGTGCCTGGAAAGGTGTTACACAAGTATCGCTTTATAGCATCCTCAAGTTTTTTCATCCTGTGCTCCCTCTGTGCGGGCAGGATGAGCTCTGCAACTTTACCCTTGTATTGTGGATCAAGAAGGGTTGCCAACCAGTAATGATCCCCCTCCTTGATAGCACGAATCCTGGGGTCCTTTAGCAGGCTTTGCATCATAAGGGAGCCCATGCAGCGTAGGTTGGAGGTGGCATTAGCTTGCGAGTCTTCCTGGTCAATGAGGATGACCGTTTTGTGCACTTCCTCCTCCCAGCCACGCACTAGCCCTTGTGTTTCTGGGCACACGAAACTCTCCCTTGAGGAATCCCCACCTTCAATGCCCCCACTACTTAAATATTCCTCCTCCTCATCCTCCTCCTGTCTGATCTGAGTAGGACCTGCTGGAATGCTGTCTGCGGAAAGACTGGGGCCTTGAGAGCTAGGGAAGGCCTCATCTTCCTCCCGCTGCTCTGCCTCTAGAGCCACATCTATAATTCCCCGCAGAGTGTGCTCCAGCAGGAACACTAAAGGAATTGTGTCACTGATGCATGCACTGTCCCTGCTCACCATCCTCGTTGCCTCCTCAAATGGTGACAGTACAGTGCATGCATCCTTGATCATCAGCCACTGCGGGGGGGGAAACCAAGTTGACCTGAACCTGTCCTTGTGCCAAACTCACACAGGTACTCTTTGATGGCCCTCTGCTGCTTGTGCAGACGCTGCAGCATTGCTAATGTCGAGTTCCACCTGATGGGCATGTCACAGATCAGACGGTTTGTGTGAAGGTGGAATTCTCTTTGAATTTCTGCCAGGCGAACGCTTGCTGGGAATGACCGTCTGAAGTGGCTGCAGACTTTTCTGGCCTGGCTGAGAAGCTCTGGCAGCCCTGGGTACTTTGTTAGGAAACAATGTACCACTAGATTTAGGACATGTGCTAGGCATGGTACATGCGTCAATTTACCCTTGCGTAGGGCGGAGAGAAGGTTGCTGCCATTGTCGCAGACGATCATTCCCAGCTGAAGCTGGCGTGGTGTTAACCATCTCTGCACCTGCCCCTGCAGAGCTGACAGAATTTCTGGCCCGGTGTGCCTCCTGTCCCCTAAACAAACCAGCTCAAGCACAGTATGGCATCTTCTTGCTTGAGCCATTTCGTAGCCCCTGCCACGCGTCGGTTTAACTGCCACTTCACCAGAGACAGAGAAGGAGGAGGAGGAGGAAGAGGTGGTGGAGCAGACAGACCTCATACAAGCAGCTTTCTGGAGGCGTGGTGGATGAACAAGCTCCAGCCAGAGCCCCGTCTTGGATCCCTCCCAGCTGCAATCAGAGTTACCCAGTGTGCCGTGAAGGAAATGTAACGACCCTGTCCATGCTTGCTGGACCACGTGTCTAAAGTCACATGCACCTTGTTGCTGACTGCCTTTCCCAATGACTGGATAACATTGTCTTCCACGTGCTGGTATAGTGCTGGAATGGACTTGCTTGAAAAGGTAATGGCGTTTTGGAACCTGTCATTGTGGTACAGCACATTCAGCAAATTCACGGAAAGGGAGCAGAGTCCACCAGCTGGAAAGGCAGCAGCTGCGATGTGAGTAATTTTGCTAAGCTGGCATTTAGATGCTGTGCTTGGATGGTTGGGACTATATTTTTTCTTATGCTGCAGCAGCTGCGGCAACGTAATCTGACTGCGTAAATCTTCAGCTGATGGGATGATGTCACATTGTGAGGATGGAGCGGGTACATCCATTACTGTAGCATCATCCCTGTCAGTGGAGGTTGTAGGCAATGACATGGAAGGACATACAGTGGGGGTAGAGACAGATGAGGAGGAGGAGGACCTACGCAAAGTTTTGCGCCAACAGGATGTGTGGCAGGAGGTCATATGTCGCCTCAAGCACGTGGTACCCAAGTGTCCGGTGTCTTTCCCACGCTTAAGCTTCATCTGACATAGATTACAAATAGCAATGGTGGGGTCTGCTGCACATTTCTTAAATAACTCCCAGCAGAGTTCCTGCGTGTGTGCTTTGAGACAACAGTGCTCTGCACCAGAGCAGCTCTGACATGTGATGCCTTGGACTGGCTAGTGCTACGGTTGTTCATAGAGGATGTTGTGCCTCGTGTTTGCTGTGCCTCCTCCTCCCCCTCTTCCTCACTTGATTCCTCTGTTCAATCAGGCATCCAGGTGGAGTCAGTGACCTCATCATCATCTCCTATCTCCTCGTCACTGGAGCCAACTTGGCAGTATGCTGCAGCTGCTGGGGCAACATGAGTGCGAGTTATTTGTGTGTCATCACTGGCACCCCTCCCTCTAGGTTGATTATACTCCCTTCCTCAACCTCAGAGATTGAATCAGAGCACTGTACTTGCTGCGCATCCTCAAGCAGCATGTCACTCTCATTGTAGTCAAACAATTCAGCTGACTCCTCCGTGTGTGATAGCGAGGCTACGGCAGGAGTAGCTGTGGACATGGAGGCTGCATTAGATGCTTTGGCAGCTGAGGTGGACTGTAAAGCACTACAAGTCTGGCTGGCAGAGGACTCGGAGGATGAGGATGGCCTGGTTAGCCAATCCCCCAAATCCTCTGTATGTTGCTGCTGCTTAAGACGGCCAGCACCAGTTAGAAAGGACAAGCGTGCCCCTGCAGAGGATGCACCACGTCCACCACGACCAGAGGCACAGCCTCCCGACACATCGGCTGCTTGCCCTATTATCTGTGTCTGGGAGCGTCTGCCTGTCCTTTTTGTTCTTTCAGACATGGTGAGTGATATATAGATTAAATATATACAGAACTCTGATTCAACTCTGGTATAAAGATTAAAGATTTACAGAACTCTGCTATAACTCAGTGAGACACCCTGATAGCTGGCAGCCAGTGACAAGACACAGATTCCAATTCCCTCCTATAAATCAGTGAGACCCCCCTGATGGGTGGCAGTGAGAAGACACAAATTACAATTTGCATAAATATGCTAGAAGTATGTGGGACCCCCTGATGGGTGGCAGTGAGAACCCACAGATTACAAGTCTCAGAAACCTCCTATAAATCAGTGTGACCCCTTGATGGGTGGCAGTGAGAAGCCACAGATTACAAGTCTCAAAAACCTCCTATAAATCAGTGAGACCCCCTGATGGGTGGCAGCCAGTGAGAACACACAGATTATAACAATTCCCAAATATTTTGTAGAAATTAGTGACCCCCCAAAATACTTTCTGGCAGTGACAAGACACAGACCACCTCAATTCCCAAATGTTTTGTAGAAATTTGTGAGACCCCCAAAATACTTGCTGGCAGTGACAAGACACAGATCACCTCAATTCCCAAATGTTTTGTGGAAATTTGTGAGACCCCCAAAATACTTGCTGGCAGCCAGTGACAAGACACAGATCACCTCAATTCCCAAATGTTTTGTAGAAATTTGTGAGACCCCCAAAATACTTGCTGGCAGTGACAAGACACAGATCACCTCAATTCCCAAATGTTTTGTAGAAATTTGTGAGACCCCCAAAATACTTGCTGGCAGTGACAAGACACAGATCACCTCAATTCCCAAATGTTTTGTGGAAATTTGTGAGACCCCCAAAATACTTGCTGGCAGCCAGTGACAAGACACAGATCACCTCAATTCCCAAATGTTTTGTGGAAATTTGTGAGACCCCCAAAATACTTGCTGGCACCAGTGACAAGACACAGATCAGCTCAATTCCCAAATGTTTTGTAGAAATGAGACCCCCCCAGACCCCCCCAGTAGCGTGGCAGACCGGCAGTAAGAACACACAACAACAATCTCCTATGAAATCTCCTCTCAAATGCGTGGTGAAGCCGTGCGTGGAAACCTTATATAGTGTGCTGCGGGACTTAGCTCTGTGAGCCCATGATTGGGCAAAATTTGCCCAATCAGGACTCTGAGCCGTGATTGGCATACTGTTGAACCTGTCTTGCACCAGACCTGTGGTCAGGTGCAAGGCTGAAGCCAATTACGAGCTTCAGGCCAGTGGGAAAATGCATTGTGGTCCATTGTGATGCATTGTGGTCGAACATGCGCCTGAACACCCGGAAATGTTCAGAGTTCGCGAGCAGACCGAACAGGCTAAGTTCGGTCCGAACTCCGAACCGTCCGAACCGAACAGCTTATCCCTAATCATCAGGAACCAGGTAAGGGACATCCAAAATATCAATGTAGGAGGTAAAAGAGGACCTCTTCACCCAACATTAGGGTGTGCCTGAGCACACTAAAGGAGTTATTCAGCGACAGACGATCTGGCCCCGAAATTTCACCGTAAAGGGAATTTCCCCTTACAGTGCCATTTCGGGGCCAGTCAGCTATTCAGAGAGCAGGCAGTTAGCCAAGTTTTGGCAAACTGCCAGCAAGTACGGTGCCTGTTCTCTGGCAGTGAAATCCCCCATAGAGAAGCAATGGTTAATCTATTCAGAGAACACCAAACAGCAGTGAAAAGTTGCTGAAGTGCCCTGCTGTTCGGTGGTTTCATTCGGCAGGTTTATTCAGGCGAACCCCATAGGCTTCAATGTTAAAAATATTCCCGTTTTAATTCAGTATCTAATAAACCGTTTATCATTTTAATCTATAGTAAAAAGTCTCTTTATAGATTTTTTTTATCATCTTTTAGGTATTTTCATAAAAAATTCTGTTTTTTTTAAAAGCGTTATTTCTTTTTTCTGTAAGAGAACTTTATATTATCATTCATTGGATATTATATGTAAATTCCAAGCATTTTCGTTCAGTAGTTTTTTTGCAAACAGCGTTTCACTTTTCACACTTGCAAATCTTTTTATTTTTATTTTTTACCCCGTTCGTTAGCTTGTTGGCTTTTTCTGGCAGCTGGTCTGCGCTGTGTTCGACGGCTCGTTGTTTTTTTCTGACGTGTTCGGTGTGTATTTTGAGGTGGTTCCAGAGGGTTTTCAGTGGGATTTCGGCGATTTTTCCGGCAGGTTTTCGACAGGTTTTCCCTGCACTCTGGTGACCTTGTGGTGAATGCTGAATTCACCACAGGGTGGGGAACTTTGATTCCCCAAAGTGCAGGGAAGTGTGGGGAACAAAAGAGAGCACTGAAATGTCGGTGACATTTCAGTGCTCTCTGATTAATCCCTTCTGCACATCCCTTGCGCACGCCTATGTACCTCAGTCAGTATACACGGAGAGAAACACTAGATTAGCTATGTTATCATAAAGAGATTGTCAGGGCAATCATTCACAATATATATTGATATCTGAACCAGAACCAGAAGATAAAGTCCTCCCCCTTGATTTCATTCTTCTGAGGGTACGGGATGAGCAAACTACAAGTTGATCTTTTTTTTATATAACATAGATAAGCGCACGTCCAGATAAGTCTAGTAACCTTTACTATTGCTAACTCATTTCTAGAACTGCTCCAAACCTAACATTTATGCAGTTTATTTGCTAGTCCACTAGTGTAGCCGAACATTGGAATAAATGCACTCCTGAAAAATGTATGTGAAATAATGGTGGGAATACTGGACCATATTAAAAGCTTGTATCTGTGCAGATTACGAATTTGGCAGACATTCCTTTATGTTATCCTTCAGGGAAGAACCACTGATTCTTCAGCCTATGAGTATTATTGAATTTTCTGCCTGAATACACTTTATCTGCTAGGAAATAGAATGTCAGCCCTTTCCTTTAATGTGTTTATTTCAAAATATGGATAACAAATCTATTTATAAAGGTAGCATACAATAAAAAAAATTAAATGTTTTTAACCATTTCACTATAATGAATTAATTTACTGCCATCCTTTTCCAAATACTGGAGAATTTGTGAAATTAAACTATTTTTTTATTAATATTATTTTTAGTACTGTATTTTTTTTTTTTCTTCGTATTTATTAATGTCACATAAAGAAGGATTCCAAGTTAGCATGCCAACGTAATAATAACCTGCCCAGCAGGCACCGAAAACTCTGGTTGTTGAGGTGTTTGTGATCTAGATTGCCATAATGGCTGGTGGGTATCATGGGAAATAAAGATTGTGTGTAAAGAATGTCTACAGCCGTGCAAGAGGAGTGACACTTTATGATTTAAAAATTCCTTGTTACAGTGATTGAATAATAGACCACTGCAATAGACTCAAAAAAAGTTACTTATTATTATACTGTTGGTTGAAGAAAAAAAAAGACCATTTTCTACCTTACCTCATAGAGGCTCATCTGCGAAAAATATGAACCAATAGGTTCCCTGTTTGTGAGTGTTTTTTTCTTCCACTACATTTCTAAATTACAGCCATTTAAGATTTATATCAGTACTGCGCGATTATTTGTACCTTTATTATATATTGTAGTGGTCATTACTGGATACAGTTGTCTGTCTGAAACCAGTACTCTGAAGAAATACGAACCGATGTATAACCTGACCTTTGCTAAATAAGCCATCTAGTATGGCATGGCACTGGCATGGAGGGTTCTGTGTGAAAACAGACCATGGATGCAACAAAGTGGGACACGGGAGACTTCATTTGCATGTCTTACTCAGTTTCTTTTTCGAGCATATCCAGTTCACAAGGTGTAGTACAAGTATACATGGGACTCAGCGGAGAGTGATACCGTAGTTATACCTTTATACAAAAGGTATTACCAATACCCATACTTATGTTGGGACATAGTGAGGAATGTAGAAACTATACTGTATATAAAAGTGTCTATCACCTGACACTCTAAAGAACATATGGCTATTTTTATTGTTAGGGAACTGGGTGTCCATCCACATAGTCGAACATACCTCTCTTTTTATGGAGCAGTGACAAATTCTTTAGGCCATCTAGACCTGTGCTTTGGACGGCACTTTAAGGGGCGGATGGCTTCTGTACCAGTGCTACCATAAGGCAGGCCATGTAGCCACATTGCTTGCATCTGCGAGAGGGATGCACACGACCAGAAATATGCAGAGGTTCCGACTCACTTTCAAATATCCTAGGGAAGGAGAATGCTTGTCACTGCCTCCCTTCCCTTTGAGGTGCACCAAGTGCAGGAACTTACAGTCAACCAGGGGAAGTTGTGGGTTACTTTGCAACCCTACCTCCAGCTCAATTTTGTCATCGGCTGGTTGAGGGACTGCCAGGTACTTTCATCCTCAATCTGCCTTGATATCTCCACTCAACACCTGGATTATTAAACTAGTAAGAAGGCAGAGGGAAGGATGGAGATACTCACAAGGCAGTAACAGATGTGCGTCAGTATGTTTGTGTATCTCTCTGTCATTGTGCCTGCAAGTTTTTGTTTTTTGTGTGTTTCCTCAGCGGCTAATGTTTATGTCAGTGTCTGTCCATCCATCAGAGGCTGTTGGTACTTTTGTGTGTGTGTCTGTGTGCATATGTAATTGTCATTGCCTGTTTCTGTGTCTACACTAGTGCCTTTGTGCATATCTGTCATTATCTCTGTCTGTTTGGGTTCTTCGGTATCTCAGTCTGTATCTTTACCAGTGTGTCGTCTTTGTATCTGCCAGTGTCTGTGTTCTGTCAGTGTCAACATCTGTCACTATCTGTTGTTTCAGTCTCTGTTGCAGGTAATGTGCTGATATGATAAAATGCTCTCATTCCCATATCACTCAGCCACACACAGTCACCTTCATCTCCCTTACCCAAACGCCTACACACACACACTCCTCCCTCACTTAGCCACAAACATGTTCACTGTGTTCATGTTCTCAATCAACTACATACTCACTCCCATCCACATTTCCATGTCGCTCACTAATATGACACACAGTAAACTCCACACTCCCACTTTCCAATGCAGACAGCAACAAATATGCACATACCTATCATTAAACACATACTAAATTGGGTGAGGCCATGACAGAGAGGGTTTGGTTTCTAAATTTAGAGGTGGTGCTGAAAATGAGGGGTTGTATTGGGTCTGTCAAACCTAGAGCACCAGAAAACCTAATTATGTCACTGGCCAAGAGTTAAACAAATGTTCTATTTTCAATGACTTTTTTTAACAATGCGAATCGCAGAGTTTCATATAACTTTTATGATTCTCTCCTACAATAAAATCTATTGTGCTTCGGACAGGGGAAGACTAGCAAGTTTCTGCCTATGAAAACAAGTATTAATGAATAGCTCTTTTGGGAGAAAAGCAAAACCATTAAACGTCTACTTTTTATGATTTTATATACAATATTCCACAGCATTGGTGCAAAAACATACAAAAATGTTATAGTAAGAATTTAATTATATTTTAATATTAAAGTATGAATATTTATATAACATATGGGACTTATAAACCTATGATTCAGCAAATTAACCCTTGGAAGCTCACTTCTGCAGTGTATTTGCACATTGCATTTAATCAGCAGAAGAAAGATGCTGGGAGGTATGCTAATGGACCAGGGCATCTGTATCCCAGCCCTTCTTGCCAGTCTTTCCATGACATTCCCATTTGTTGCACTCTTGAAATAACAAGTTTAACTAATATATGTGCTCACCTACAGCATTAGGTATTCATAGAAAAGATACACTATATCAAATGACTGTATATCTACAGAGATTTATGTTAACTGAGTAACATGTATCTGGGTATGCAATGTTTATATAATTATACCTTGCACATTATGTGAAATAGTAATGCACATATGCACAGTCTCAGAGTGTGATTTAATTTAAATACAAGCAGACAGATAACAAAGAAAATCAGTAGAACGTTATTGTTTACAACGTGATACATTGTCTGGAAGATCTGATTTGAATTTCATCCAAAAACCTTGGATCCAATTACAGCCTTGTGACTCACTTCAGATGTTATTTTTTTCCACTTGTATTCACTCAAATCAGGTTAAACACTACTTGTTCTGCAAATCCAACTCAATAAATAACAGCTTTTTTACTACAACTTTTATTGTAAAACGTGTTATCATGTCATTTTATAGTTATAGGTCTGCTCACTCTGGGTCTTACAACTATGCCCTGCAATGAATGTTTCACATGGAATGCATGCTTTTGGCTGCTTATGACAGCAGTATAAATCACAGGATAAATACAGGAAATGAAAGATAATGACTATTTCCCGACGTGTCCAATATCTGCCCCAGAGAGTGGTAGTTTCAGAAAACGCTGGTTTAAATGGCAAGCTGTTGATTCAGCATTTAAAGCACCAGTGTTATAGACAGTGGATTTTTACAGCCAAACATTATAGCACTTAAACCCTTAAGGGCATGCGGGTGGTACCCTTTAAGGGGTAGCTTTCGCCAGTGAGGCGTACAGGTACAGGTGCCATCGCTCTACACTGATTCCAGCCCACCCCCCAGCCGATGTGTGGTGCGCGTCATTGGCTGCAGAGGGAAGACTTGAGTTCAGGCCTTTCTCATGCAGCCAATGATGCGTGCCACGAGTTGGTGTGCGCAGGCTACGGGAGGGGCCATGGCGGCCCCTTTTAAAACAGCGGGGCGTACATGTACGCCCTGTGTCTTCAAAGCCCTCCTGCCGCCAAGATGGCATAGAGTATCCTGCGGCGGGAAGGGGTTACTACAACAATCACTCCATCTTTAACCACTTCAATGCGGAGGACGCGCTGAGCGCGTCCTCCGCATTACTGCTGGTATGCGGAGGACGCGCTGAGCGCGTCCTCCCATTGGGGTCAGCGTTCGGCCGGGTTCCGGCCGATCGCTGGCCCCCCGGTGCGGGCTGACATCCTCGATGTCAGCCCAGCATCCGGGACCGCAGCCGCTGAAATTAGGTGTCATCGCGGCAGCGCGATGACACCTAATTCAGGCGCCCCCCCCCCGCATGTGCGGAGGAGGCGCCTGAAAGGGAGGGGGGAGGTCCTTCGGACCTCTCTCCCTCCCGATCGGCGGCGTTGCGGGGGTTAACCCAGGCACCATTTGGAAGGGCACAGCCTGCCCTTCCAAATGGTGCCTGGCATTAACCCCTGGGGAGCTGGATCGCGAATCGGTGCTGAAAAGCGCCGGTTTGCGATCCTTTCCCGGAGCTGGCCAACATCTTGGATGTCGGCCAAGCCTCCGGGAACTCCCCCTGAGGACTGGCGTCATCGTGCGTAGCACGATGTCGCCAGTCCTAGAGTTAACCCCTAACTGCCACCAACGGTGGAGATAGGGAGTTCCAATGAACTCCCTATCTCCCGATCCGTGGCAGCTAGGGGTTAACGTTTGGTATGGTTGGATCGGCCAGAACATGGCCATTCCAACGATACCAAACACTACTGTGAAAATTTTTGTAAAAAAAAAAAAAATGAAAAATAAAAAAAAAAAAAATTAAAAAAAATTATAAAAAAAATAAACAATTTTTTTTTCTTTTTTTTGGTTTGTTAATGCAGCAATATTGTTCCCATTTCAATTATAATGTGAACAATGATGCTGCACTAACGATTTTTGTATGCAGTGCGTTTGTTAAAAATCGCGTAATTTTCCCCAAAAAAAAATGTAACGAGACCCCATCTCTAATTTTTTTAACAAGCGCACCCCATACAAAATATAACCGCAATTGCTCGCATGTTAAAATGTGAAAAAAAACACTTTACACGTTGTAAATTATTGAAAATACATATTTTATTGCATTTTTTGTTATAATATACAGACATGACATAACGTATACATATAATAATGACATATTATGAATCTACCGAGTCTGACGGAAAGAACGATATATAATATGTCTGGGTCATATACTAAAATAAGCCTTAAAAACACGTTTAAACATGATGAGCAAAACCGGTAAAAATGACCTCAGCACAGAGGTGTGAAAAGCCTCAGCAGCGAAAGGGTTAAAGACTCTATTCTCAGATCCTGTGAACAAAATGTATATACAATGCTTTGTGGCACTTAACACAAGAAAATGGATTCACTACACTTTCTATCAACTATGGTGCTTCCCTCCACCACAAAATACACCTGAAAATGAAAGGAACAGTGCTTCCTCAATCCCCACACCGTGTGTACACCAGGGCTAAGAACACTTGCTTACGTTTCTGTTGTGTGGTATTGTATATTGTGTAAAGAGCTTCACAACAAGAGTCATACTGGGTTATTCAAAGTGAATCGAAAAGTCACCGCATGTTCCGTTCTCTTCGATTCGGCAATCCCATTTCGGCGACCCTGCGGTGTATTCAGCAAGCACCACAGGGCCGTCGAAGCGCAGGGAAAAGCTCCTGCAAACCCGACGAAAAGTCACTGCAAAAACCCGGCGAATGCATGCCGAAACCCGCAAAATCATCTGGATTAACCTGCAGAAGACGCCGGAAAAACTCAAGCAGGAGCCGATCACACGCAGCGCAGCCTCTGGAAAAAGCCGACACCGCAGACTAGTGAAGTGAATAAATTAGCAAAACAGTTTGCATGAATGTTTGAAAAGTGAAACGCTGTTTGCAAAGAAACTACTGAGCGAAAATGTCTGAAATTTACATATGAGATCCAATGAATGATAATAAAAAGGGTTGTTACAGAAAAAATAAGTAAACTTAAAAAAATCAGACTTTTTTTTAAAAAAAATCCAGAAAAATGCTTCAAATATCCAAAAAATCTATAAATAAAGAGACTCTTTACTGCAGAATTTTATAATGAACGGTTTATTAGATATTGAATTAAAACGGGAATATTTTTTAACATTGAAGCCTGTGGGATTCGCCTGAATAAACCTGCCGAATTAAACCACCGAATGGCAGGGCATTTCAGGAACCTTTCACTGCTGGTTTGTGGTCTCTGAATAGCCGAAGCAGTGCTTTTTCATGGGGTTTTCACCCTCAAACAGGCACCGAACAGGCACCGTATGTGCAGGCAAAGATAATGCACCTGGAACGTAAAAACCCAAGGGCTGAATATAGAATATTTGATACAGTCCTAACCTCAACATCTGAGGAAAGGGATTTAGGGGTCATTATTTCAGAGGATCTAAGGGTAAGTAGTCAATGTAATAGAGCAGCAGGAAATGCTAGCAGAATGCTTGGTTGTGTAGGGAGAGGTATTAGCAGTAGGAAAAGGGAAGTGCTCATGCCACTGTACAGAGCACTGGGGAGACCTCACTTGGAGTACTGTGAGCAGTACTGGAGACCGTATCTCCAGAAGGATATAGACATCTTAGAGAGAGTTCAGAGAAGGGCTACTAAAATGGTGTACGGCTTGAAGGAGAAAAGTTACCAGGAAAGGCTTAATGATCTTAACATGTACAGCTTGGAAAAAAGACGAGACAAAGGAGATATGATAGAAACATTTAAACACGTAAAGGGAATCCACAAGGTAGAGGAAGGGAGTATATTTAAAAGGAAACAAAATAGCAAAACAAGAGGACATAGTATTAGATTAGAGGGGCAAAGGTTTAAAAGTAACATCAGGAAGCATTATTTTACTGAGCGGGTGGTGGATACATGGAACAGTCTTCCAGTAGAAGTGGTAGAGGCCAAAACAGTAATTGAATTTAAGCAAGCATGGGATAGGCATAAGGCTATCCTAAACAAAAGATAAATCCAGGTTAAGTATCCATGTAATTGGGCAGACTAGATGGGCCGAAAGGTTCTTATCTGCCAACATTTTTCTATGTTTCTATGTTTCTAATTCACCAGGATTTGGCAAATTGCCTGCTCTCTGGATAGCCGAATGGCCAAGAAAGGTAATCGAACAATGATTTTCAGCATTCGGTTACCTGTCTCCAGCCATTTGGATCTCTTTGAATTACCCTGATATTCTCTTCATATTCCCCATGTATCTCAAAGGGAAAAAATGACAGGCACAAAGGAACATAGTGTGCATCAATATAGTCTATTGTGTACAAATAATTCAGGTTCCATACCTACAGCAGGACGGTACCTATAGCGGGAGTAAGGCTTGTAAGGTTGTGCCCAACAGCCCTATCTGCGCTGGGTCCTTGAGCTGGGTTAAAGCTCAGAAAAGGGTAAGGGGCACATCCCTTGTTTTATACCTAAGATGTTACTCTACTATGATATGAAAGTCTTCATTTTTGTTCTCTGAGGATATCTGGTGAAATACATTCTGGTGAATTTGTGGCAGACGAACTGGCCCATTACAATATGTGAGGTGGAACCTTTAGAGCTAGATAGCTCTCGAAGATTGTGAGTGCACATTCACCTGATTTATTTGTACACAATAGACTATCAGATGCTGTACGAAAAATTAGGTGGATTCGATGAGTATTAAAATGCACAGGATTACAATATGTTATAGCTATTTTTGATGTAATCTTTTACAATTTAAATGTCCCAAAATTGTTCTTTATTGCTGCATCTCCCACTGCTTACAGTATTGATAGAATGCTTTATGAACATGGTTGCATATGTGATATTCTTTGGTTTCCCTTCTTGATTTGATTTGGTATGTTATCCAGTTAACTGAAATGTGGAATAATTCCCCTGTCTACCATAATAATGCAGAATGTATCAACCTCTTTGCAGGATCCCGGGTCTTCGATCAATACTTTCAATTGAGAGGCCGAAGACTAACTCCAGTCCCTGGGCTACTTTAATGAAAAATTAATAATTTGGATATTTTTTCAAGCAATTGGAATATCTTTGATCCAGAATTATATGTGTCCTCTCAGTTCGTCTAGTCTTTTCAAGCAGCAGCACAGCCGGAGAAAGACAAATCCTTATTTAATTTATCTGAGCAGGCATTGCTCTTCCATAGAGTCAGATAGGGCAGCTCCCTACCATTTTTTTGCATTAAGAAAAAATAAAAAAAAATAAGCTATACAAAAGTTTTTATGGTATTTGTGTCATTTAACATGAGCCTGTGTGATAAAATGTGTTATGTTCATATAAGTAGCGTCATTGTCTCCTCAACTGTTGATAGGCAGAGAGAAAAAAAATAAAGATTACATGATTATTTGTTTTTGACCAGTGTCCAGAAATCTGATAAGGGCTCTACGGAAGATCTTAGGAATCACAGGACCACAGCTGTTATCCCCCCCTCCCTCAGCGCCAATTTATTGCCACTTTATAAATACTTGTAACGGCTAATTGAGCTATGATGGGCGTCAAACAAACCTCACCAAAGCAAGCTACATCTGAGGCTTGAATGTAGATTTTATCTCCTACACGCACTAGGTGCACTGAGGTTTTGTATACTCATTTAAAATAAAATGGGAAGGATCAGCGTTCACTTTTAGCAAATAATAATAAAATCACTTAGTACACTTATACATTCTGTCAGATGCTGGCACGGGGTAGTACCAGGATGGCAAGAATCTGAACCCATGATGCGGTAATGCATCAGTCCAGAGATGTGGGGAGAGCCGTGAGTGGATCCAGGGGAATAAATGGTTTAAAGCAGAGGGGCAGGACACGTAGTGGACTGACAATGGGGAATGCAGGAAACTAAGCAGAACAATGAAACCTGAGACACACTGGATATAGAGGGTTATGCAGACACAGGAAAGGTTGGGAA
Source organism: Leptobrachium leishanense (assembly GCA_009667805.1). Taxonomy (NCBI): domain Eukaryota; kingdom Metazoa; phylum Chordata; class Amphibia; order Anura; family Megophryidae; genus Leptobrachium; species Leptobrachium leishanense. Next base: position 140,385,608 of record CM019065.1, read on the forward strand.
ACACTGTAAGGTAGAAGTTCCAGGTATAGCAGGAGAGCCACAGCATAAAGGTCCCCTGTCTCTGAGCTGGAGGTTGACAGTGCTGAAGCAAGGTGGAAAGGGGGACATAGTCAGGTCAGGTCATGTGATGTGTGTGTGTGTGATTAACTAGTTGTGTGCAGAACTCCCAGTGCTGGTTCTGATATGAACAATACGTGACGGGGCTTCCAAGGCACGTTTCAGGATCCTGATACATTTTTTATGCTGAATAAAGTTTTATGTTTACATCTTGTGACTAATTTCTGGATTATAAATGTAATAATTGGCCATTTTATTTGCCTCATTAATAGGGATATGTCTAAATGGATGATTCCCTATATATGGGTGTAGCGCTGGGTTAAAACACTGTTGCTGTAGTACTTATTTTTGGCCACCAGAGGGAGACAAGCGCAATGTAAGACACTGGACAATGGGACTACATTTTCTAGCATGCTTTGCAGCGGGGAACAGGAAGTGGGTGGGCAGGAGAGACTTACATCCGCAGCCTCGTGGAGAGAACAGTCAGAGCGCGCAGGCGGTGAGCTGAGCATCTTGTGGCAGAAACAGACAAGCAAGACAAGGGATTCGGTGACACAGAGTCCCAGTCAGATTGAGCGGAGATATGTCCTGGGTCGAGCAGAGCGCAGAGTATCTGGCGGATGGGTGAGAGGCCTTCCCAGCCACAGTAAAAAATAATAAAGCATGCTGCAGTTTTGTCAAAACCTACAGGGCCCCAACGTGACTAGTCAAAGACACATTGAAATCATTCACTGGCCAGTTGAATCTTGTACCCGGGTACCAATACACGCATACACGTACACTTTCTTGGGACACAACCTGTACGGGACTCACACTCCAACCACGAAGGGGTTAAAATTCCTTTTTCTTTTCCACTGCGCGTTTCTCGCATTACGAACTACTGTAAATATATATATGTATACAGTGCTGCTCTTTATATGCCAGTTTATTCAGTAAACTATATAACTTATAAAATCCACAACAGTGCTGGTGTATATTTATTCCCTAGTGCGGGGAGACTGACCCGAGGTTTAAATTCAGCGGCTCCTCCGGGAGTGAGCGATACACGTGGGGGCTCGTCCGGGATCCAGTCTCTGGAAAAACCGCATTTAAAGGGTTAAATATGGATCCAGACACTGCTGCCAAATGGTGTGAGGAGCACAGTAGTCAGACAGAATTGTGTATAGTCATGGATGTTCCTGCAGACACTTGGGCTGAAGATCAGATTCACCAGGCCGTGGCCGTGCTGACACCAGATCATCGGGGGTTAATCTTGGACATTAAAGAGAACCCAGATACCTCTCACACGTATGTTCTTTTTGAGTGGAGAAAGGGTGTTCCAGTGTGTTTTCAGGGCGCGAGCGTGAAGCTGACCGATGAGGTGGAAATTCAACTGATTCAGCCAAGTGCGCCACGTGGCGATCCCGCGAGTGTTCCCATGCCCAGTCCGCTGGCCATGATCCGGCCTGAATTTATAGTGGCTATTGTAGATTTGCTGTCTAAATGTCAAAGAACAAGCCCTCCGCACACTAACTTTGGTTATCGACGGTTGAGAAACTTTACAGGAAACGTACCAACTCCGGCGGGAGAAGAAACCTTCAAAGAATGGGTAGAACAGGCGATGCAGGCTCTGGATGAGTGGGACGTCCCTGAAGCGCAGAAGAAGCAAAGGATTACTGAGAGTTTAAAGGGACCCGCGTCAGAGGCTGTCAGAAACCTAAAATTGAGTAAGCAAGACTGCACTGCTTTAGATTATCTAAATGTTTTACAGGAAGTTTTTGGGCAAACGGAAAAGGCTGCAGAGCTCGTGTACCAGGATGAACACACCTACCAGCGAAAAGGTGAGAAAATGACTGAATATATGAGGCGCCTAGATAAGATTCTGCACCAGATACTTCTTAAGAAAGGGGCCGAACCGGCCGAAGTAGATAAGATCCGGATACAGCAGATCCTGAGGGGCGCTCAACCTCTAGATCCGGTGATGCTACAGCTGAGAAGCAGGGAAGGTAACCGAGAATTGAAATACCTGGAACTGATCCAAGTTGTCAGAGAGGAAGAGGCTCTACTAGAAGAAAAATCCTTCAGGAGAGGAGAAAGAGCTTACGCACAACCTGTGAGGCATAACGAATGCTTGCAACCTGAAAATGACTCGTTAGAAACCTATGGATCTGAAGTGGACGAACAGGAGCATCTGATCGCTTTTAAATCCACAGAGAATGCTGCAAAAGAACTAACCCTTTCTGCACATAGTGAGTTGCACAAGACCATTAAAAAGGTACAAGAAACTCAAGCGGAATTGCAACAGGCACATGCGGACCTGTGCCGAGCACTTTTGAAGGTGGCAGAGACACAGACCGATATGCAGAAGTTCCTTGCTGACATGCGGACAACTGGAGTTGCTGTGGCGTCTGGCCAGGGTCCTTCAACCGAATCACAGCAAGTAAGTGCGTCTCCATCTTCAAAGAAGAGATGTTTCAGTTGTGGGGAAATGGGTCATTTCCGCGCTCAATGCAAAAGCCAAAAGCCTGAAAGAAATATGGTAGAAGAGCTCCTAAAAGCCTTGGAGGGGCTACTATCTACCTCACCGGTGGGAAACGCCAGAGGGCACAAGTGAAGGAGCAAACTAGGTGCCCAACGGTCAAAACCCGCTCCAAAAATCAAGCCAGGACTGAGAGGCCAAGAGGGCCCAGAGTCTGGCCAACTGCTGAGCCTGCCAGGACTGAAAGAGTCACTCCCTTAGCATCCGGTCCTACGTCTTGGGGAAGCAATGCACACCCAAAACCTACACGGGCCAAGAAGGCCAGGGTACAACAAACTGGGTCTAAACTTCCTGTCACTGCAACAAAGTTTCCTGACCAGCTGATAGGTCCTTCTCCTATTGTGCCAATCCAAGTGGAGGGAGTCTACACTAAAGCTCTGTTGGACTCAGGGGCTCAAGTGACATTGATCTACTGAGACTTCTATGAGAAACACTTGAAGCACATACTTCTACAGAAATTGAAGGATCTGGAAATCTGGGGTATCGGAACTGAGAAACTCCCCTATGACGGGTATCTACAAGTGAAGTTGGAGATCGGATCCGAAGTCATCGGACAGTCTGGAGGTTGGGATGCATTGGCCATTGTGTGTCCTCGGCCTCCAGGGGCAAACAGAAGTTCCATGATAGTGGGGACGAATACTGATCTGGTGCGACGTCTACTGACTCCTATAGTATTGGAAGAAGGTTCTAGAAAGGGAGTACACCCGATGTTACGTCCAGTCTATCAGAGAATGGTCGAAGAACAGAAGGCACCTGCTGAAGTGGGGTGCCTATGGAGATTGGAGGGAACAGAGAAGGTTCTGCAATCAGGAGAAGTAGCGAGTTTCCGGGCTTCAGTCAAGTTGAACGGATCGCAACCAGGCCCCTATGTGGTACTGGAAACTGATTTTAATCATGGGAGTGAAGCCGGAGTGGAAGTAATCCCTGAAATAATCTCCACGAAAGCTTTGAAATGAACACGAGGAAGAGTCTCAGTCAGTGTGTGTAATGTGTCTGATTCTCCAGTAGTCCTGAAAGCACGAATGCCTATCGGGCAAGTAGTGTCTGCTACGCCTCTCTCTCCTACCGATTTAGGAGGGGGAGTGGATAAAGAGATTCCTGATGAAAGGTTCTACCCCAAGGACGCTCCCATCTCACCTGAATGGAAGAAACGTCTTCAGTCCTAGGTCCTAAAGTGGAGGGACTTGTTCTCAAAAGATGAGTTCGACGTGGGCCTAGCTAAGAGTACTGAGCATCGCATTCGATTACAAGAAGACAAGCCGTTTCGAGAAAGGTCAAGACGAGTTCCGCTGGGAGACTTGGATGATCTACGAGAACAGCTGAATGAACTGCAAAGAACCAAGGTGATTCAAGAGTCCAGGAGCCCATATGCATCTCCAATAGTAATGGTCCGGAAGAAGAATGGTTCTGTCCGTCTATGCATAGACTATCGCACGCTGAATCGGAGAACCATCCCAGATCAATATGCCACTCCTTGGATAGAAGATGCCTTACAGTGTTTGTCTGGAGCAAAATGGTTTAGTGTACTAGACCTGAGAAGTGGGTATCACCAGATACCAATGCATCCTGAAGACAAAGAGAAGACTGCGTTCATCTGCCCATTGGGGTTCTTTGAGTTCAACAGAATGCCTCAAGGCCTTACGGGGGCTCCCGCCACGTTCCAACGGTTAATGGAGAAGACAGTCGGGGACATGAACCTGATCGAAGTATTAGTGTATCTGGATGACATAATTGTGTTCGGGAAGACTTTGGAAGAACATGAGCAACGGTTGGAGAAGGTCTTGAAGAGGCTCCATGAAGAAGGGTTGAAACTGTCTCTGGAGAAATGTCAATTCTGTTTACCTTCTGTTACGTATCTGGGACATGTGGTCTCAGCAGAAGGCGTTTCGACGGATCCTCGGAAGTTGGAGGCCGTAGCTTCCTGGCCTAGACCCCGAAACGTTACTGAACTTAGATCTTTCTTGGAGTTCTGCTCCTATTACCGAAGATTTGTAGGAGGATTTGCCAAGATAGCTCAACCACTGAACAAGCTCCTACAGAAGGAAGACACAGAAGAAGGCCACAAGGCCTCTGACCGAAATCCGTCGGCTCCAGGGCCAAGGAAGGCTCGAGAATCTATCCAGGGAGAATGGACTAGTCAATGCAAAGGTGCTTTCTTGAAGCTGAAAGAGAGTCTAACTCGAGCTCCTGTCTTGGCTTACGTGGATCCTCACAAGCCGTACGAACTACATGTGGATGCCAGCAGAGAAGGTCTAGGGGGAGTCCTGTACCAAGAGTATGGTGGATTGCTGAGGCCTGTAGCGTATGTGAGCCGGAGCCTTACGCCTTCTGAAAAGAACTATCCTACCCACAAGTTGGAGTTCCTAGCCTTGAAGTGGGCAGTGGTAGACAAGCTAAAAGACTATCTGTATGGAGCCGAGTTTGTGATAAAGACGGATAACAATCCTCTTACCTATGTCCTTACTACTGCGAAGCTGGACGCAATGGGACATCGGTGGTTGGCCGCTCTGTCAGGGTTTCGGTTCAGCCTGAAGTATCACCCTGGGGTGAATAATCGAGACGCTGATGCTTTGTCGAGAAGATCCTACACTACAGAATGGACTCAGTTAACTCCAGACGGGGTGCAAGCTTTATGTCAAGGAGCAGAGCGCCGGGTCAAGGGAGGGATTGAAGCGGAAGCCATAGGAGTTATGGCTGCGGCTGTTCCAGAGTTCTACTGTAATCCTACGCAGCTAAGGGATGAAAGTCTGCCTACTTTCTCGAAACAGGACCTGAGAGCTGATCAGGCTAGAGACCCTTTGATTGCGTTAACCGTAAAGGCCCTAAACGCGAACCAACGGGAAATTCTGCTGACCAATTCTCCAGATGGAGCCAGATTGGTATACAAAGAGTGGGAACGGTTGAAGATGATGGATGGGGTGGTCTACCGAAGGGGCCCCTCAAACAATGCTGAAGAGACCCAACAGTTGTTCCTTCCCACCAAACACAGAGAGAGTGTACTGCGGTCGTTACACGATGAACATGGACATTTGGGCGCAGAGAGAACTTTTAAGCTGGTGCGAGACAGATTCTATTGGCCTTGCATGAGAGCTGAAGTGGAAAGTTACTGCCATTCATGTCTGAGGTGTATCCAAAGGAAGACCCTACCGACCCGAACCGCTCCAATGAGCCACCTACAAAGTCAAGGACCCATGGATTTGGTGTGCATTGATTTCCTGTGCTTAGAGCCAGATGCTTGTGGGCAGGTAAATATTCTAGTAGTGACTGATCATTTCACACGTTACGCCCAAGCTTTTTCTACGAAAGACCAACGTGCTCCTACGGTGGCGAAGGTTCTAATGGAAAAGTTCTTTGTTCACTATGGCCTACCAAGGAGAATACACTCTGATCAGGGTAGAGACTTTGAAAGCCGGCTTGTTGGGCAATTACTGGAACAGCTGGGAATTCAGAAGACCCGAACTACACCATATCACCCTCAATGTGATGCTCAACCCGAAAAGGTTCAATCGCACGCTGCTAAATATGCTGGGGACACTGTCAAACAGAGAGAAGCAGAGCTGGAGTCGTCACATAGCTACGCTAGTACATGCATACAACAGTACGGAGAGTGACGCTACTGGATACTCACCATACCGTCTTATGTTCAGAAGAGAAGCTCGACTGCCGGTTGATTTGGCGTTTGGGCTATCTCTGGACCAGACGTCGGTAGCTTCTCATAGAAATTATGTGGATAGACTTCGGAAGAACTTGGCCTCTGCGTTTGAACAGGCCCGCTTGACCTCAGGAAACAGGGAACAAAGGAATAAGCGGAACTATGACTTGAAAGTTCGGATACAGGATCTACAACCCGGTGATAGGGTCTTGTTGAAGAACTTGGGTGCTGCTGCAAGGCATAAGTTAGCGGATAGATGGAGTTCTCAGGTCTACATTGTCTGCAAGCAACTACTGGGTCTGCCAGTTTACCAAATCCGACCGGATGGAAAGGCTGGGCCTCTTAAGAACTGGCACCTGAATCATCTATTACCTTTGAGAGAGGCTGTGAGGATGCCAGTTGGGGACGAACTTTCTCTGCCGAACCCGCCTGCTCCACGTTTGACTCCCGTTACTCGGTCTCAGCAGACACGGGTTGTCGAAGAAAGCGAAAGGGACAGTGAGGAAGAAAGCTTTTGTCTGGACTGGGTGCACTCACCAGAGCCTGAAGAGGTCATTCCAGTTCCTGAACGGTGGGAAAGTAACATGAGGCCTGAAGCTCCTGAATTTCAATTAGAAGTTCCCGAGACTTCTGAAATCCCTGTAGTTCCTGAAGTTATGACTACAGTTCTATGCCTTCACTGGAATGATCATACTCCGAAAAGATGTCTGTTCCAGTTGTGGAAGGAAGAACTGAACCCGCACCTATAGTACTTCCTCCTCAAGAGGAACTGATTGAGCCAGAACCAAAACGCTCTATTCGACAGCCCCAGAGACTCACCTACGACTCACCAGGACATAGCACTGTAGAGGCCGTCACCACAGTGCGAAGGTTGCCCGAAGTGTCTGCTATGTTAGCTGAGGTAGTCAAAAGCATGAGTCAACTTGAGGAAGTGTATCTAACCCATTGTATGCTTGCTGCTGAGCCTGTATATGTTGCCTAATGTTATATTGAAATGTAATGCAACTGTTATACCTCCTTGGAGAGACCCAAGAGTTCTAGGAGGGGGAGAGTGTAGCGCTGGGTTAAAACACTGTTGCTGTAGTACTTATTTTTGGCCACCAGAGGGAGACAAGCGCAATGTAAGACACTGGACAATTGGACTACATTTTCTAGCATGCTTTGCCCCGGGAAACAGGAAGTGGGTGGGCAGGAGAGACTTACATCCGCAGCCTCGTGGAGAGAACAGTCAGAGCGCGCAGAGGAGTGAAGAGAGTAAGACGCACGTGAGAGAGACAACGATCGTGACCAGGCCGGAGCGCAGGTGCGGCCTTGCGGAGCTGGAGATCGATTCACTTTACTTGCCAAAGACCTAGTGATCCACCGCTGGGAAGTTTTCACAGATACAGAGTATGCTGAAGGACCCCGAGTTAGGAGACCGCAGATGATCTAATGGGAGTGCAGGCGGTGAGCTGAGCATCTTGTGGCAGAAACAGACAAGCAAGACAGCGGATCCGGTGACACAGAGTCCCAGTCAGATCGAGCGGAGATACGTCCTGGGTCGAGCAGAGCGCAGAGTATCTGGTGGATGGGTGAGAGGCCGTCCCGGCCACAGTAAAAAATAATAAAGCACGCTGCAGTTTTGTCAAAACCTACAGGACCCCAACGTGACTAGTCGAAGACACATTGAAATCATTCACTGGCCAGTGGAATCTTGTACCCGGGTACCAATACACGCATACACGTACACTTTCTTGGGACACAACCTGTACGGGACTCACACTCCAACCACGAAGGGGTTAAAATTCCTTTTTCTTTTCCGCTGTGCGTTTCTCGCATTACAAACTACTGTAAATATATATACGTATACCGTGCTGCTCTTTATATGCCAGTTTATTCAGTAAACTATATAACTTATAAAATCCACAACAGTGCTGGTGTATATTTATTCCCTAGTGTAGGGAGACTGACCCGAGGTTTAAATTCAGCGGCTCCTCCGGGAGTGAGCGCTACACGGGATTGTCAACATATTTTGGAAGTAGCAGTGCCATTAGCAGGGTTGTTCAGAGAAAGGTGAAACTCAGGAGAATTGGCAGGAGAAGAAAACAATCTAGACCAAATAGCCGATTTGGAAAGTGAGATAAATGGGAGACTTTTTCTGGTTTGGCTATTTTGACCTTGAATTTTCACTTCTCCAGTCATTCTCCTGGTTTTCACCTCTCTCTGAATAACCCTGATAGGCTATCAGGTCTTTTCAATAAAGGTGAAAGTCAGGAGAGTGACTGGAGAAGTGAAAATTCTAGGTCAAAATAGCCAAATCAGAAATTCTGTCTCTCATTGTTAGAATAAACCTACCATTAGCATTAAAATTATAGACTGATCATTTCTTTGTCAGTGCACAAACGTACAAAATCAGCAGCAGATCAAATACATTTTTCCCTCACTTTACATGGCTTTATTGTATGTATTTGTGCTAATAGTTAACAATTCCACACTTCTGGAGGCTGTGCTCAAACCATTTTAAAAAGGTCTGCTTCACCTTAAACTTATCTGGAGAGAAATCTGAGCGTGCATAACATGATGATATTATGAAAATGATAGTAATTAAATATTTGCCGTCTGTCCCAGTTATGTTTGGGTCTGATTGGGAGGTTCTCATTGCCAAGATTTTGTGAGTAATTGAAATAACTGGCCAGATTGTCATCACTAGAAAGAGTCTAGCAACATTCATAAATCTCCCCTAGTCCTGAAAATAAATTTAAATTTGATAATAAATCATGGAGTGTATTGCATATTTGAGGTAAGGAGATTTAAAAACATGCAAACATTTTTATTTGGGGAAATGTGAGGGTGAATTAAGCTATTTCAGCATTTTATATACACTTAATAAATCACCCAACTGGATTGAACATTGCGATCTAATCTGAATGTGATGCCATTTGTTTTCAGGAGTCACTGGTGGTGACAAGACAGCCAGGGCCAGGTCAGTAGAGGGGCTATTGGAGCTGCAGCTCTAGACCCATGTCCAAAATAGGCACAATAGTAAATTCGTTATGCCAGAACCAATCGCTTCTAGTACAAATTATATTAAGAGGGATAAAGTGGCATGAAGGGTTATGAGAAGAATGTAACACGCAGGCCCGTCTTTAATATTGATTGGACCCTGGGCAAACATTTTCTTGGGGCCCCCCAACAGCCCGCACACTGCATAATTTTGCTCTCCACCCCCAACATCCCTAAAAACACCACTAATACATCATGGACTTGTCTCAAAGCTTTAATAATGTAAACATAAAGAACTGGCTCAAAACCAAGTGATTAGATTGATCTGTAACATGATCTGAGGCTCTTTCTCATATCATTTCTATTAACAATTATATGTTCTTAGGAGAAAAGGCATGTTAATATCTTAACGTTCAGTAGTAAAGTGCAAATGAACAGTTCCACAGTAATGAAACTCACAGTAATGTGAAGGTGTATATGAGCGTATCACAGAGCTCCACAGCAATAAAACTCACAGCGAAGTGCAGCGTGTATGAGTGCATCACAGAGCTCCGCGGCAATAAAACTCACAGCAATGTGCAGAGTGTATCACAGAGCTCCACAGCAATAAAACTCACAGCGAAGTGCAGCGTGTATGAGTGCATCACAGAGCTCCGCGGCAATAAAACTCACAGCAATGTGCAGAGTGTATCACAGAGCTCCACAGCAATAAAACTCACAGCGAAGTGCAGCGTGTATGAGTGCATCACAGAGCTCCGCGGCAATAAAACTCACAGCAATGTGCAGAGTGTATCACAGAGCTCCACAGCAATAAAACTCACAGCAATGTGCAGCGTGTATGAGCGTATCACAGAGATCCACAGTAATAAAACTGTAATGTGCCGGGTGTACTCAACCCCCCCAAGCGACACCATATCAATTTATTCACCCCCCAAGCCCCAGTATATAAATTTATTCACACCCCCAAGCCGCAGCATAATTTATTCACACCCCAAATCCCAGCATATCAATTTATTCACCCCCAAGCCCCGGCATATCAATTTATTCACACCCCCAGGACCAGTATATCAATTTATTCACACCCCCAGGACCCAGTACATTTTTTTATTTTATTTTGAGAAAGTATTTTCCCAGGAAGGATACTTTGTGATTTCTCTCGTTTTCAAGTATGTCCTGGGTGGCGAATATGTACCGTTAGGTGTCTTGCCCAAGGACACTTACAGGAGAGGTGCTCTTGCCGGGATTCAAACCTGTGTCTCCACAGTCTCTCTCTACCACAGTTACAGCGCAGTGATTTTACCTCTACTCCACCCAGCTGGTACTACAATCAATTTATTCATCCCCCTCAAGCCCCAGTATATCAATTTATTCACTCCCCAGGACCCAGTATATCAATTTATTCACCCCCAAGCCCCAATATATCAATTTATTCACCCCCAGGACCCAGTATATCAATTTATTCACCACCCCAAGCCCCAGTTTATCAATTTATTCAACACACACCCCCCCCGGCATATCCCTTTGGCAGGTCGATCACCACCAGTAACTAAACTGAAAAGAAAATCACGAGGCCTCTCTGTGCTCCTTCACAGGGCACGCGACGGCTGGCTGGCTTCACACCCTCTGATGTGGGTGTTATTCTCTTCTGCCGCTGCGTGCCCTATGGCATCACGTGAGGGGGCGGCGCCAATGCAGCGGTTTGAGAGTGCGTCGCTGGGCCCCGGGGGGCTGATAATGGTGAGGAAACAGATCATGATGATCTTAGCTCTGGCTGCCAGAGCTGAGGGAAACCAGTGGGGCCCACTGAACCAGCCAATGCGTGCCAAAACTTGGCCCTACCAACCCATGGGCCTTTGGGTAGTGCCTGAGTGCCTGATGGGTCAGTCCGCCCCTGGCACTAGCATGTAAAGTAAGTTTACATTATGGCGGTGGTCGTCCACAGTTTACGTGGGCCCAAGGGGCAGCTGCTTTGGGCCCCTCAACAATTAATGGGCCCGGGGCAACTGCCCATTTTGCCCTGCGTTAAAGACGGTCCTAGAACAGAGGCATATGGAGCTGAGAGATGTGACAGACACTTGCAAATCGTCATCTCAAAGCCCAAAAAGCCCTTAATGCAGCACTGTACTTCCCCTTCACTTTCACCTGCATTTTGCATCTGCCCCATCACATTCATATAGTGCCTCTGCCCTATAGTTCTTAATCCCTTGGTTTTAGAAACCCCTGATGGTATAATAGTTGCTTTTTCATGGTGTGTAATTTGGTACTTGGACCTGAAGCTGCAGATCCAAGCGCCCTAGATTGAATCCCGTGCTGACTATCAACAGTTTAAATAAGCTTCAAAGTAATGTTGGCAATAGCATTTCTGGCCTAAGCATAATGCAATTTGACAGATGACAGCTCTGCATTCCAAAGTTATGTAGTAGGCTAGGTTCAATTTTCTAAATAAAGGCATGTGTACTTTTCTTCTATTCAACCAAACGTATTGCACATGGAAATAAGGGCAATGTGTCCAAAAGGTCTAAATGATAAATCTTCACGGAGTAGTACACAGAATTACTTTGCAGGAACAAAACCACTGTGAGCTCTCTGCGTTTAATCAGGGCACACAATTACCTTGCTCTGGATCTCTTATCACTGAAATGATTCAATTCATCTTAGATCAGAACATCTCCATCCACTATACATAGTAACTGTAATTCTAGCTGCCTTTGTATTGTTATTTAAAACTGTATTCCATTAACCCCATAGGGACCAGGCAATTTTATCATTGTCTGAAAGTACCCACTGCTGTTTTTATATTTCTGTGCTGTTTGTGGTTTGCTCTAATTTACCTCTTACACATTTATGGAACCCACACATATTATATAAGTTTTTCTCGCCATTAAATGGACTTTCTAAAGATACCATAATTTTCATCATATCATATAATTTACTATAAAACGTTTATGAAACAAAATGGAGAAAACACACTTTTTTGACCCCCAAAATCTACAACCGCCAAATAAGACCCTGTCTAAATAGTTTTGAAATTTTGTCCTGAGTTTAGAAATACCCAGGACCATATTACATTGATAACGCTAACATTAGCGCTCACCTGTGTGAGCGTTAACGTTAGCTCTGGTTGCCCTTGCGCGGGCGAACCATATTACAAACTGAACACTAACGGGGTAAAAAGCCTGTTAGCGAATCAGATCTTGCACTTTTCAGCACGAGCTTACTGTACTTTGCGCTTTTTTCCATAGCGTACCCCTTTTAGCATTCCGAATGTAATATAGCCCCCAATGTTTACATGTTTTTGCTTTTTAACTCCTTTTACTGCTGAGCCATTTCATCACTGTGTTCTGAGTAGGGATGAGCCGAACACTCCCCGAGTTCGGTTTGAGCCCGAACCCGAACTTCCCATTTGTTCGGGACCGAACCCGAACTCGAACCCCCATGCAAGTCAATGGGGCTGAAAATTTGGTTTTTTAGAGTGCCCTCCAAGAGGGCATATATGCTACATATTTACCATAAAAGGTGTATGGGGATCCGGGTAGTGCCCTGGGGGACAGGAAACAAGGACAAAAAGTTTAAAAAAAAACGTTTTAAAAGGGACAGTGAGTTTTCCATGAAATAAGGGTTAAAAATAAACACGAAAAATTCCTTCAAATATCGTGCCAAGGAGGTCCCCATAACCTGCCCGTGAAGTGGCGGATTTCTAGGATCTATAGAAACACTTAAAAACAAAAAAATGACGTTTCAAATGACGGTAAATGCTTTTCCTTTAATCTATCCATAAACAACTGCTTGGGGCGGCAGTCTGTATGAAAAGAGGAGACATTTTCGGACACGCAGAAAAAGTTTAGTGATTTTTTGGCTAAATTATTGTGAAACTTATGCAGGCTTTGGATGAAAGTAACAATAGGTGCTTTAAAATTGGGCTTTTAGCGTCGGCAACAGTGCCGTCACACCGTAACCCCTCTGAGGATATGAATCTGATACAAGCGTCAGTGGCAGTGCACCCAGATATTGTGCCTTTAGTGCCAGGCATGCAAGTACTATCATACAGTAAACCCTCTGTGGTATTGCGGAAGAATGCAGGGGTGAACCATGCGGTCCTATATTAAAAAGATATGAATCTGGGAATGGGCGTCAGTGCACCCAGATATTCTGCCTTTGGTGCAAGACTGCCAGGGCAGCAAGTATCATCATACAGTAACCCCTCTGTGTTATGGTGGAAGAGTGCAGGGGTGGACCATGTGGTCCTATATTGAAAAGTTTTTGATCTGGTAATGGGCGTCAGTGCACCCAGATATTGTGCCTTTAATGCCAGGCCAGCAAGTATCATCATACAGTAACCCCTCTGTAGTATTGTGGAAGAGTGCAGTGGTGAAACTTGCGGTCCTATATTGAAAAGTTTTTGATCTGGTAATAATGGGCGTCAGTGCACCCAGATATTCTGCCTTTAATGCCAGGCCATCAAGTATCATCATACAGTAACCCCTCTGTAGAATTGTGGAAGAGTGCAGGGGTGGACCATGTGGTCCTATATTGAAAAGTTTTTGATCTGGTAATGGGCGTCAGTGCACCCAGATATTGTGCCTTTGGTGCAAGACTGCCAGGCCAGCAAGTATCATCATACAGTAAGGCTGGGGTCAGACGAACGCAGTGTTAACGTCCGTGTTGCCCGCACATAAGTACGTCCGTGATAGCATACAATTGTGTTAAATGGAGCCCCACACACAAAGTACGTCCGCACAGAAGTGCTGGGGCTGACGGACGCTGCAAATGGACGCAGGTTAGGCAAGAACGTAATACTGCTAGAACGGACGTGCAGAGTGCGCCACGTCCACAACGTCCGCATAGCTTTGTGTGTGAGTGATGCAACAAGGTCAGGCGGACTGCATTTATACGTCCAGCATTTTTGACGGACAGAATGTTCTTTCATTGTAATTTATTTTCCATGCTACATCAGTCAAAAAATGTCGTCAGTCAGTAAGTACGTCCGTACTGCACGGACGCACAGTCCGTAGAAAACGCGCTCATCTGACCCTAGCCTAACCTCTCTGTGGTATTGTGGAAGAGTGCAGGGGTGGACCATGTGGTCCTATATTGAAAAGTTTGTTTTTTTATCTGTTAATGGGCGCCAGTGCTCCCAGATATTGTGCCTTTAATGCCAGGCCAGCAGGTATCATCATACAGTAACCCCTCTGTGGTATTGTGGAAGAGTGCAGGGTTGGACCCTGCGGTTCAAAAAAATAAAATGATATAAATCTGGCACAGGCGTCAGTGCAGCCAAATATTGTGCCTTTCATGGCAGCAAGTGCCTTCAAACCGTAACCCTTTTGTGGTATTGTTCAGTGTTGTGGTAAGAGTTCAGTGCTGGAGGTTTTGTGAATGCAGAAGAGGACATCCCCGATCTATTCCATTACTTCAGCATCAGGGGATTGATAGCTGCTGATCCAGGACTGATTCATTTTTATAAATGTCAGCCAGTCTACAGAGTCGGTGGACAGACGCACTCTTTTGTCTGTGACAAAACCTCCAGCAGCACTGAACGTCCTTTCGGAAAGCACGCTAGATGAAGGGCAACCTAGTAGCTGCATAGCATATTGGCTAAATTCTGGCCAGTGATCCAATCTCAACACCCAGTAAGCCAGTGGATCATCTGCTGGAAAGGTATCCAGGTCTGCCCTTGCCCCTAGGTAGTCCTGCACCATATGGTGAAGACGCTGGCAATGGGTGCCTACATTTGACGTCCTTGGGCTTCGTGGACTAAAAAAATTTAAAAAAGCATCAGTCAAGCGGCCCTGGCCTTCACCGCTATTCCTCTGATCACCCGCAGCCTCAGAAGCACGTGTGTCAGCACTTGGTAATCTACCAGTGCCTGGAAAGGTGTTACACAAGTGTCGCTTTAGAGCGTCCTCAAGTTTTTTCATCCTGTGCTCCTTCTGTGCAGGCAGGATGAGCTCTGCAACTTTCCCCTTGTATCGTGGATCAAGAAGGGTTGCCAACCAGTAATGATCCCTCTCCTTGATAGCACGAATCCTGGGGTCCTTTAGCAGGCTTTGCATCATTAGGGAGCCCATGCAGCGTAGGTTGGAGGTGGCATTTGCTGCCGAGTCTTCCTGGTCAATGAGGATGACCGTATCGTGCACTTCCTCCTCCCAGCCACGCACAAGCCCTTCTGTTTCTGGGCACACAAAACCCTCCCTTGAGGAATCCCCAACTTCAATGCCCCCACTACTTAAATAGTCCTCCTCCTCCTCATCCTCCTCCTGTCTGATCTGAGTAGGACCCGCTGGAATGCTGTCTGCGGAAAGACTGGGGCCTTGAGAGCTAGGGAAGGCCTCCTCTTCCTCCCGCTGCTCTGCCTCTAGAGCCACATCTATAATTCCCCGCAGAGTGTGCTCCAGCAGGAACACTAAAGGAATTGTGTCACTGATGCATGCACTTGTGTGACAAGACACAGATCACCTTAATTCACAAATGTTTTAAAGAAATTAGTGAGCCACAAAATAATGTGTGGTACTGTTTATGTGACAAGACACAGATCACCTTAATTCACAAATGTTTTAAAGAAATTAGTGAGCCCCAAAAAACTTGCTGGCTGTGTGACGAGACACAGAACCTTAATTCACAAATGTTTTAAAGAAATTAGTAAGCCCCAAAATACTGCGTGGTACTGTTTGTGTGACAAGACACAGATCACCTTAATTCACAAATGTTTTAAAGAAATTAGTGAGCCCCAAAAAAACTTGCTGGCTGTGTGACGAGACACAGATCACCTTAATTCACAAATGTTTTAAAGAAATTAGTAAGCCCCAAAATACTGCGTGGTACTGTTTGTATGACAAGACACAGATCACCTTAATTCACAAATGTTTTAAAGAAATTAGTGAGCCCCAAAAAAACTTGCTGGCTGTGTGACGAGACACAGATCACCTTAATTCACAAATGTTTTAAAGAAATTAGTGAGCCCCAAAAAGATTTGCTGGCACAATGACAAGACCCAGAAGATCACCTCAATTCAGAAATGTTTTAAAGTTGTAAACCCCCAAAAAAATTGCTGGCACAGTGACAAGACACACATCACATAAATTCCCTGATATTTGGTAGAAATGAGACCCAAAAAGACTTGCTGGCACAGTGAGAAGACCCAGAAGATCACCTTAATTCACAAATGTTTTAAAGAAAGTTGTAAACCCCCAAAAAACTTGCTGGCACAGTGACAAGACACACATCACCTAAATTCCCAGATATTTGGTAGAAATGAGACACCCCCAGACCCCCCAGTAGCGTGGCAGACCGGCAGTAACAAGACACAACTATCTCCTCTGAAATCTCCTCTGAAATGCGTGCAGAAGCGCTGCGTGGAAACGTTATATAGTGTGCTGCGGGACTTAGCTCTGTGAGCCCATGATTGGGCAAAATTTGCCCAATCAGGACTCTGAGCGGTGATTGGCATAGTGTTCAACCAGTCTTGCACCAGACCTGTGGTCAGGTGCAAGGCTGTAGCCAATTACGAGCTTCAGGCCAGTGGGAAAATGCATTGTGGTCCATTGTGGTCGACTATGCGGCGAACACCCGGAAATGTTCGGTGTTCGCGATCTGCTCGAACAGGCTAAGTTCGGGTCGAACCCCGAACCGTCCGAACCCGAACAGCTCATCCCTAGTTCTGAGCTGATTTTGACTGTTTTATGCTCATCACATTTAAACGCGATTTGAAGTCCTATTTTATTGTACAGCCCAGACGACAAAAAAAAAAACCCAGGGCCCTATTACAATCCTGACGCTAACGTTAGCGCTCACCTGTGTGAGCATTAGACCTGGTGGCCCTAGCGCAGGTGCACCATATTACAATCCCAACGCTAACGGGTTAAAAAACCCATTAGCGATTGGTATCTTGCGCATTTCAGCGCGAGGTTACTGTACTTTGTGCTCCCTATACTTAACATGGAGAGCGCAAAGAGTTAATTAGCATTAGTATTACAATGTACTACTGCTAATTACCATCCATGCTGTTTTTAACTCGAAAGTTAACCACAGCCAGGACCTGATGCTAACGGATTCCGCTGTGCAGAATCCATCAGCACCAGCAGAAAATACCCTCAAATAATTCACATACTCACCTTCCATCCCGCGGTGAGAACGGCGGCTCCAACCACCTCCTCTGGCCACCGGGAGCAGGGAGAGACTGGGGGGAAACATCCCCAGTCTCCCTCTGCGGATCACTATGCTGACCTGCCGGATCTTGCGAGGCGAGATCCAGCAGGTCATGTGACCGGCAGCGTCAGCCTCAATGGAGTCCTATGGACTCCATGGAGGGGATGCTCGCGGCGACTCTTAGCGCTGCCGCTCGCATCCCGAGGCTTAGTGCCGTCTTACGGTGCAGGCAGCTGTTTTAGCCCCTGCACTGTAATACCACGCTAAATCGGGGATGCAAAGAGAAACCTGCAGGTACAGGTTTTTATCCCTAGCATCCCCGTTTTAGCGTGACGACCGTAATAGTGTCCCCAGTTTTTGTATTTTTATACCCAACCTGGTCATGTCTGGTATTATAGGAAAGGCCATGCTCTGATATCAAACATGACCCTCTAGCTCCCACTGATCAGGAGATACAGGGGTCGAAAGGAGCTCCCTATCTCCACTTGGCAGTTAAGGGGTTGACGGCCAAACTGACGTCATTGCACATATGGGTTGTATATAACACCTTTAGATGTTACAGTGCTCGGCGCTAAGTAGTGATATATCGAAATTTGTGTGGAAAAAAGGTTGTGTGATCATGCAGCTCACCATAAGGTGTGTCCCTCACCCTTATAGACCATATATGGAAAAATACAAACGTATTCTTAGGGAGCGCAGACAAAATGTATAAGTGAAATTTCTTGCACAAAACAGGTTGCAGGGTGTTTTGCTGGGTTCGATATTTCCACTAAAATGAAAGATAAAAAACGATTGTGCAATACTGTATATGCATTGAAATCAAATATAGAGGGAAGTTGAACCACTCACAAACGGGGAACCAATAGGTTCGTGTAAAATGCAGATAAGCCTCTATGGGGGCTTCTCCCATCAAATGGATCTCAATTATAGGTAGATGGTATCGTGTTCTAGTTTTCACAAATGCAGTAACCTCAAAAAAGAAGGAAGGCATACATAGCACAATACCGTTGACACGTGAGCATATATATATTCTGACTTGGAATTACTCACGTGTTGCTGAGCCTCCCAGCGGGTGGCTCAGTATTCGGACAGGGGACCACTTTATCCGTGGGGGGTCCTACCCTTAAAGCAGTGATGGTAGGATGGTAGTGCGTTCCGGTCTGTCAAGGAAAGCAGCTGTTTTTTTAAAATTAAGGGATAAAAAAAGGATAAAAATATATATATCCGCTTCCAAGTGATGTTGGAAAAAAGGGATTTATTATTAAAAGACAAAAAATGTTTTAACAAAGAATAAAAAATAAATAAATAATAAAAATAAGGGTAAATAAAACGGATTAAAAGAAAGTAAATAGAATAAGTCCGAGACGCGTTTCCCTCGCTAGCCTGCGAGTTTCATCAGTGATGAAACTCGCAGGCTAGCGAGGGAAACGCGTCTCGGACTTATTCTATTTACTTTCTTTTAATCCGTTTTATTTACCCTTATTTTTATTATTTATTTATTTTTATTCTTTGTTAAAACATTTTTTGTCTTTTAATAATAAATCCCTTTTTTCCAACATCACTTGGAAGCGGATATATATATTTTTATCCTTTTTTTATCCCTTAATTTTAAAAAACAGCTGCTTTCCTTGACAGACCGGAACGCACTACCATCCTACCATCACTGCTTTAAGGGTAGGACCCCCCACGGATAAAGTGGTCCTCTGTCCGAATACTGAGCCACCCGCTGGGAGGCTCAGCAACACGTGAGTAATTCCAAGTCAGAATATATATATGCTCACGTGTCAACGGTATTGTGCTATGTATGCCTTCCTTCTTTTTTGAGGTTACTGCATTTGTGAAAACTAGAACACGATACCATCTACCTATAATTGAGATCCATTTGATGGGAGAAGCCCCCCATAGAGGCTTATCTGCATTTTACACGAACCTATTGGTTCCCCGTTTGTGAGTGGTTCAACTTCCCTCTATATTTGATTTCAATGCATATACAGTATTGCACAATCGTTTTTTATCTTTCATTTTAGTGGAAATATCGAACCCAGCAAAACACCCTGCAACCTGTTTTGTGCAAGAAATTTCACTTATACATTTTGTCTGCGCTCCCTAAGAATACGTTTGTATGTTTCCATATATGGTCATTGCACATATGGCAGTCACTGTATTTCGCTGAAAAATAGTCAATATTTGTCGAAGTGCCAGCTTTTTTAATAGCCGAATGGCAACAAAATTGCACTGTACAGGGAAGTTCACCATTCGGTGCCATTTTGTGGCCAATTCGGTGCTCTCTGAATATTTCCTTATGTATTACAATAACTTTTAGTGTTCGTAAGGAATATTATATCATGCGAATATCACTATCACTATTTTGTTTAACACGAATTCTTGGTTATCAATATATGTGTTTGTTTCCATAAAAAAGCTGTTATAGTTCGCCACTGGTTTGCTCACCGAATATTGACCTGCCTTGAAGGTCTTCCTGCAGCATATGAATTATACATGTGCAGGGCAGCACTTTTCCCTGATCTCCTCTCTGTATGAAACAGTAATATGCATCCAGGAAAACATTACTGATCTGGCAACCCTACCTTTGACTAGGGATGTGCATTTCGTTTCGTACCGATTTGTTTTTCTCACGAAACGGGCCAATTCGGTACTTCAGATTAGTCCGATGTTCCAAACAGGACCGACAAAGAAATACACACCATCCGAAATATTTCCCGATACGAAACGAAAAAATTTCGTTATTTCGTATGGACATGAAATTTGTAAAATCACAAGTCTTTTTCGTTCTATTCGCGATTTCGGTTCCGTTTCGGTTAATTTCGGACAACGTATTTTCGTATCGTTTCGAGTCCGTTTCGGTTCTGTTGCTGATTTCGTAATTTCATATCGTCACTCATTTTTTTCACTTGTTCCAGTGCTTTCTTTCTGCATCAATGATATATTTATTTTAAATACTTAATTAGCTTTTCCCTAAATCCCCAGTCTAACAGTACAAGATATTTATTATTTTATATGATTAAATAAAGTTGTGCAATGCATATTCATAAGAAAAAAGGATCTTTCATAAAAAACGATACGTCCGAAGGAACGAATCGGCAGAATTACTGTATTGATCAAAATATCGAAGCATCCGAAATACCAAACGTTTAAAGTCAAAACAAAATGGACCCTTTGAAACGAAGAGAACAGACGATCCGATAGACCGAAATTTCCCACGTTCACGAAACAAAAATCGATACGAAACGAACCGAAACAAAAATGGGCCGAAATGATCCAAAACGAAACTTTTAAAAAACCGAACGAGCCCAAACAAAAAAAAAATGCGTGCACATCTCTTCCTCTGACCCATTCTCCTAACTCCTTTTGTGTCACTGCCCCATCAGTTTCATTCCCATTGTTCACTCGTCTTACTTCCACTGTGCCTGTCTCCTTTGTCTCTCAACTATATTGTACCCTTATCTGGTTTGTGGGCTGCACAAGTCATATTAATTTACTTTTACGGAGTCTATTTTGAAGGAACAGGCCTGAAACTGCAGCTCCAATTGTCCCTATGTTAATCCAGCCCTGCCAAGGTACAGTCCTATTAACAAAGCCTTTCTGTCACATATCAGGTTTTTTTTCTAGTTTTCAAATTAATCTTGGAAATGCAAAACTATAGATACTTGCGAACCATTAAGGGAATAAGGATGGCTGAACATCATTATAGAAATATCACTCTTCAGTTGGAGTGCCAGGGTTTGTCCATTCTTGCTGATGTGATGAGTCAGATTCTTTCCCTCCTTCATTGCAATTTAAATAATAGATCCCATTTACATGTTTCCCATACACTACTGCTGTGCACTTGTAATTTTCAGTTTCAAATTGCCTGCGACTTGACTTGACTTGTGATTAATCGGGCAAGCTCAGGCATTATAATAAAAGACAGATTTTGCTGTAGAACATTAAAAGGAACATTTCTAGAAAACAAATTAGTCACAAATTCCTGAAACTCAGCAGATTCTTCAAAGATCAGATCCCTGGCATAGTTAAAATGTAGGGTATGTATTTTCATGAATATTCCTGTGTTCCAATCTCCTTTCATTTGGCATTCTCCATAGTTATCCCGTGCCCAGAGCGTCATTGCTTTTTAAGAGAACACTCAATATTTCGTAACTGGACCTTTTTTTGGATGTAGAAACACCTATTTCAGGCAGGTTTTCTTTGAAATGTTATTTTACATCTGATATTTTCTTTCCATCTCCCAGATGATACTTTTTCTCCATCTGTCAGCTTTTATGTTCAAATATTAATGCAGTGTGATCCACTGTCTTGTTTTAATCACAGTTTTGAAAAACAAAATTAGCAGTTTTTTATTCACAAGAGGATTATTGGTCCTTATTAACCCTTCTATAGCAAGCGCTCTGCGTGACGGTAATAAAAAAATCTGTTAATTCACTCCATACCTGACCAAATAGAGTATTTTTTTCCTTTGAGAGAGTTTCACATGTACATGATACTCAGAGGCATAAAACAATACACAAAGATTGGCTGCTCTTACAGAACAAAACTGGTGGCTCATCCATAGGTCAGATGGGACAGCGCCCTACCATTTTTTTTGCCGTAAGAAAAAAAATTTAACTATCTAATTTTAACTCTGTCGTTTTTTGTGTCATGTAGCATGTGCCTGGTTGATAAAATGTGTTATGTCCCTTTAAGCAGTGTCATTGTCTTCTCAGCTGTTGCTAGGCAGAGTAAAAAAAAAAAAGAGATAATGTGATTATTTGTCTTTGACCAGTTATCTGATAAGGCCTCTATGGGAATCATGGACTCAGCTGTTATCATCCCCCCTAATGCTGGCTAATTGAGCTCTGATGGGCATCAAACAAACCCAACCAAAGCAAGCTCCTCTGAAGTTTGAATGTAGAGTTTTATCTTCTTCACACACCAGGTGCCTGTTTTATCCGCTTGATGACAGAAAATGCACCCAACGTTTGCCTTAATGTGCTATAGCAACAGTATACAGGATGTTTTTCCTTCATACAGTTAGATTTTGTATACTCACAGTTATCTAAAATAAAATGGGTAGGATCAGCATTCAGTTTTAATTTTAGCAAATAATAAAATCACCCTTTTTCACTTTTAGAATTTTTATACTGAATAATGTTTTATGTATGTATCTTGTGGTTAATCTCTGGATTACACTTGTAATCATTGAATTTATGGCCTTTTTTTGCCTCATTAATAGGAATATATCCATAAGGTGCATTCCTTATGTATGGAATCGCCCACATATTTTCGAGGTAGTAGCCCCTTGTAGACATATTCCTATTTATGATTAAAATTCATGTTTCCAGTCTGGCACCCCACCAACTTGAAATATCACGAGACACAATTGGGGAAAAGGTAAACCTGAAGATAAACTGAAAATGTACACAGTCATTACGTAAAACACCAAAAAAGGCTTGCATGCATGCAATCTTATTTTCAGTAATAATAGAAATACAATGATCAATTTTACAATGGTGCAAGATTCTAAAGCCAACTACCGTTCTGAAAAAAATGTATGTTTGACAACAGTATACGTCAAGCATATCATTGGCCATCAGTAGAGCTGTAAAATGCACCTCAGCAATTAAGGTAGTGTAGGGGTTAACAAGTAGTATACAGTTAAGTAAAGGGGGGTAGGTAATGTTGGGATACAGTTGTGTTCAAAATTATTCAACCCCCCAATGTGGTAAAGGGTTTTAGGGAATTTAGTGTACATTTGTAATTGTATTCAGAATGAAATCCTACAAGAACTTTTTAAAGAGCCATATGCAACTAAAATGACATCAATTGGTTTTGTAATACAGTAGTAAATGTTTCTTTTGTGAATTCTTCATTGACACAATTATTCAACCCCTTAAAGACTACCACTCTGAAGAACAGAGGTTCATTCAAGTGTTTTCAATCAGGTATTGAAAACACCTGTGGATGTCACGGAGCAGCAATAAAGCATAATAAGCACCAATTAGGCAGCTTTAAAATGACTGTGGTACTCAACTCCTTCTAGACATTTATTGGTGTGGTTACAAACATGGTGAAGTCAAGAGAATGGTCCAGGAAGACAAGAGAAGAGGTGATTACTCTTCACAGGAAGGGTATTGGCTATAAGAAGATTGCAAAGATGTTAAACATACCAAGAGAGACCATAGGAAGCATCATTCGCAAATTCAAGGCAAAGGGCACTGTTGAAACGCTACCTGGTCGTGGCAGAAAGAAGATGCTGACTTCGACTGCTGTGCGCTACCTGAAGCGTAGAGTGGAGAAAAGTCCCCGTGTGACTGCTGAGGAACTGAGAAAAGATTTGTCAGATGTGGGTACTGAAGTTTCAGCTCAGACAATACGGCGCACACTTCGTAATGAAGGCCTCCATGCCAGGACTCCCAGGCGCACCCCCTTGCTGTCTCCAAAGAATAAGAAGAGTCGACTTCAGTATGCCAAAAGTCATGTGGACAAACCACAGAAGTTTTGGGATAGTGTTCTGTGGACTGATGAAACAAAATTAGAACTGTTTGGGCCCATGGATCAACGCTATGTTTGGAGGAGGAAGAACAAGGCCTATGAAGAAAAGAACACCTTGCCTACTGTGAAGCATGGCGGGGGGTCAATCATGCTTTGGGGTTGTTTTGCTTCTGCAGTTACAGGGAAGCGTCAGCGTGTGCAAGGTACCATGAATTCTCTTCAGTACCAGGAGATATTGGATGACAATGTGATGCATTCCGTCACAAACCTGAGGCTTGGGAGACGTTGGACCTTTCAACAGGACAATGATCCCAAGCATACCTCCAAGTCCACTAGAGCATGGTTGCAGATTAAAGGCTGGAACATTTTGGAGTGGCCATCGCAGTCACCTGACTTAAATCCGATTGAGAACCTCTGGTGGGACTTAAAGAAAGCAGTTGCAGTGCGCAAGCCTAAGAATGTGACTGAACTGGAGGCTTTTGCCAATGACGAATGGGCGAAGATACCCGTAGATCGCTGCAAGACCCTTGTGTCAAGCTATGCTTCACGTTTAAAAGCTGTTATAACTGTAAAAGGATGTTGTACTAAGTACTAAGATTGAATGTCACTTGGGGGTTGAATAAAACTGATAATGATGTGAGCACAGAAAAGACATTTGTGGTTATTTCATTATAAATGTTATGTTATATTTGTCTGATCTACACGTGCCTCTTTGATTTAATTGTAAGCAAGATGACTGAATGATCAAAATCAAGGTCAAACTGGCCAAAACACTCAATTTCAGTGGGGGTTGAATAATTTTGAACACAACTGTAGGTATGCTAGGGGTTAAGTAGTGAAGGTAGTATAAAGATTAAGGGGACATCAGGTGGAGTTTAGGGTAGACTGGTGGTCTCTTTCATGCAACTGCTTTGGCCACCTAAACTGTACAATGATTGGCACTTGGCCATGCTATGTCTAACTTACTCTCTGTTTTAACTACTGAACTTCTTTATGCCCAGTCTAGAAAAAGGTCACCTGTTATTCTGATAATGGAATAAACACCTAAGTGTTAAAATGTATTGTAAAGGCTAGTTAAATCACTATATGGAGGAAGTGTGTGGCTACACCTTTATTCGGGAGGAGATCTAAGCTTCATTCCGAAGATACTAAAGATATATATATATAAATTATTATTATCCTTTATTTATATAGTGCCACAAATTCCACAGCTCTTTACAAGATCAGTGTACAAGGGGTTGGGACATTAGAATACCATGAATGGATGATGACCTGATTCAGGGGGGCCCTGTTCCCAAGAGAACTTACAATCTATGAGATGTACAAGTACATCATTTTCGGGATGTACCTCCTCCAGTCAGCCTGTCTCTGTTGGGATGCTCCAAGGTTCAGTACTGGGCCCTCTTCTCTTTTCGATCTACACTGCCTCTCTGGGCAAACTGATCTGCTCCTTTGGATTCCAGTACCACCTATACGCTGATGACACTCAAATATACCTCTCCTCACCTCTCTACAGCTCTCCTGGATCGAGTCACTGACTGTCTCTCTGCCGTCTCAAATTGGGTGTCTTTCCTTTTCCTTAAACTCAATCTTCCCAAAACTGAAATTCTCATTGTTCCTTCTTCCAAGAAAAACCCAATGCCACCTATCTCTCTACGAGTAAATGGAACACTTATAAGCCCAATGCCTCAACCTCGCTACCTTGGTGTCACTTTCAATTCTGACTTAGTGACCAAATCAAGAACATCGCTCGTGTTGACCCCATTGACACAAGATACCGCAAAGGTGCTGGTTCATATTATTATCATTTCACGACTTGATTACTGCAATACACTCCTTATTGGCCTCCCCAACTCCCGTATTGCCCCTTTGCACTCTGTAATGAATGCAGGTGCCAGGCTTATTTTTCTCAGACGCACCTCGCATTCCTCCTCCCTCGGCCGGTCCCTCCATTGGCTTCCTGTACGTTCCAGGATACAGTTTGAAATACTGATGTTCGCGCTCAAATTGCTCAATAACTCGACCCCTCCCTACTTGTCTTTGTTACTACGCATCCCATCTAGACAACTCCAGTTGGTGGATGATTTCCATCTGTCATCTGTCTACACCCGCACTGCCAACTCTCACCTCCAAGACCTCAAGGGCAGCTCCGGTGCTGTGGAATGACTTGCCACGCCCTATCAATCTCTCCCCTGACCTTCAGGCCTTCAAATCCCTTAAAACCCATTTCTTCAGATTAGCGTACCACATCACTGATGAAAATCATCCCTCTGCTCACCTACTCACACATGATTGAAGCTGCTTCTATGGCCCGACTATTCCCGAACCACTGGCACTAATGATCCTGCCATCCAGTAAAATTCCCCTTGTCTTCCTCAACCCCAATCCCTCTAGAGTGTAAGCTCCTATGAGCAGGGCCCTCTACACTGCGGCTGCAGTTGTACACCTAGCGCACCCGTTTTGCCGCTAGATTACAATGCAGTCACTAAAAAAGCTGCCTATATTGTTACCGGGTGCTAAGCCCCGGGATGCATGCGGCAGCACGAGCCAGACGCCGGCGGTCACATGACCTGCCGGATCTCACCTCGCGAGATACGGCCTGTCAGCGTAGGGATATGCAGGGGGAGACCGGGGCAGACTTTTTTCCCCAGTCTTTCCCTGCTCCTGCCAGACTGAGGAGGCAGACGGAGCCACAGTCCTCGCCGCGGGACAGGAGGTGAGTATACAAATCATTTTTTTATTTTTTTGGCTGGTATTAACGGATTCTACAGAAGTGAAATCCGTTAGCACCAAGTCCTGGCTCTGTTTAACATTTTGTTAACTGCGGCTGGACGTTAATCAGCGTTAGGACTTTGTAATCCTAACGCTGATTAACACTTTGCGCTCCCCATGTTAAGTATAGGGAGCACAAAGTACAGTAACCTCGCGCAGAGAAGCGCAAGGTACAAACGCAAACAGGTTACTAAACCCGTTAGCGTTTGGATTGTAATAACGTTAACACTCACGCAGGTAAGCGCTAACGTTAGCACTTAGTATGTAATTTGGCCCCTAGTGTTTCCATCCTATGTCCGTTTATCTGTATCTTGTTCCCTTTGGTTAGTTTATAGCACTGTGGAAACTGATCGATTAGATTTGATTAGATTATATATCGATTAGAAATGAATTCAGCACAATGTTGTCTTCACTTATTATAACACAATCATGCTATAGCTTGCAGTTCACTGCGTCACTTGAGTGTGGAGGAAGATAAACATATTACTATTTGTTTATTATTTTTCCATGCCACTAGAAGATAGAGAATCTCAATACTTCCACTGAATTATTTACTTTAATAATTATAAATAAAAATTACAAGTTACGTTTTTTAATTTAAAAAAAATAGTAACAAGAACACAGTCAACATGTAAGTGCACTTGATTGAAATGCTTGGTTTTCTTAATTACTCTGCAATTCAATATTTAGCATTTCTTTTAAATTTATAATGCCATCGTTAATCAGACAAAAGCATTGATTAGCCTTGATCCTGAAGACAGGCAGTAAAAGAAAGAAACGTGTACAGCATACAGGTCAAGTGGAATTGTTTCAGCTGTTAACAAATTCAAAATATGGAATTCCCTTAGGATTCAAGAATAGACTGTATTCAAGATAAAGGACGTTGGGTGGAAAAATTGCAGAAAATCACAATCAACCTTATGATTGCCAAGCTCTTTTTTATCTTTTATTTATTTATTTTTAAATATACTTAAAGCTTACTATTTTTCATTAAACCAGCAATGCATAAATAGCAAACAATAAATAGCATAACAGCAAAATTACAAACATACTATGTTGATAGAATAACTACAAGTACAAATTACTTTTATGTAACATACAGAATATGTGACAAACATAGATAAAAGTAGTCAACTCTACATGTGGAGCTGAGAGCAGCTGAGACCATCGGTTCTTCTCATTTTGCCAAAAAAACAAGTGCTGAAATATCCCACAAATCCTTGCAGGACTCCTGCTAGGAACTGTAAGGTATTGAACCACTAGGTATGATTTCACACACAAATATCCGGCACACACAGAGTACACTAATAGTCTTGTTCGACACTCCTCCTCTCCATTATCCATTGTAAATAGCAGGTGGATCTTGTTTGGTTTGTTAACCCCTTGCTTCCGGGTGGGCTGTGCTCAGCGCGGGGTGTTGCTGGCTGCTACAGCGGGCCCCTCCTCCAGCCCACCTACACAGCTGACGCGCAATGAGGGGCGTTCAGGCTGTCAGGACTGTCACAGCCCATAGTTGCTAGCAGGACAAGCTATCCTGCCACGCAGCATTAAGGCCCACCCGCCGCTGGGACGGCATAGTTCTCCTCACAGAGGGAAAGGGTTAAGCAAACGATCACTATATTTAGGAAAGGGTGATATATTTATGTTATCCTGGCATCGAGAGTGCAAATTGTCTATTTTAGTTCAAAATACATGTACTTATAAAGTAGAATAAAAAAATGAATGCTGTTTCACGCATGAGATTTTTTAATCACATAAACCAAGAGCCCTAAGAGGTTCAGTTTTATTCCTTGACGTAACCCTTAATGATTGGGATTTATTTATTTTTTGGTAAGAGTCTACAAGTGTAGCTCCCCCAGTAATTTCACAAGAACGTGCATTCTCTGATAACTGGCATTTTATTGAAGGGTTCACTTGTGGAGGTTGGTGAATTCTGAAGCTGGTAGACCTCCTGATGATGCCCCTTTGTCAAAGCTCCACCCACACTGCAGGTTTTGCCCATTTGACAGGGAATCACTCCATGTTGATCAGCATTATTTCGCTGCCCTTTGCAATTGAGAAAAGGGAGCTATTTTCATTTAAAGATTCCAGGCCCTCATCTGACCTGCAGCATGTTGCAGAAGAAAGGATTGCTGCAAATGAGCCGTCCTACAGGTGATCTCTACACTCAGTTCTACGTGTTGAAACTTTAGGGGCACTAGACATGCGCACGGCAAAAAAAAATGTTTTGTTTTGGATCATTTCGTTCTGTTTTTGTTTAATTTCGGTTCGTTCGTTAGGTTACCATGATTCGTAGTTACGGATTGATTCGTTATTTCGTTTTTATTAGCATTTCACTTTCTGGGTCAAATCGCATTTCGTTTTTATTAGTTATTTTGTATTTCGTTTTTATTAGTTATTTCAAAATGTGAAATGGATGAATTTTACTATCAGGGTTATTCAAAGAGATTCAAAAAGTCACCGCACGTTCGGTGACTTTTCGTTCTCTTCAATTCGGTTCCTTTTGCCGATCCCATTTCGGTGACCCTGCGGTGTATTCAGCAAGCACCACAGGGTCCACGAATTGCAGGGAAAAGCTACCGCAAGCCTGACGAAAACGAACCTCAAAATCCAGCGAATGCACGCCAAAAACCCTCAAAAACATCTGGATTAACCTGCCGAAAACCACGGAAAAACCCGAGCAGGAGCCGATCGCAGCCTCCGAAAAAGCCGAGACCGCAGAAGAGGCAGTGAATAAATTAGGAAAACAGTTTGCATGAATGTTTGAAAAGTGAAACACTGTTTGCAAAGAAACTACTGAGCGAAAATTTCTGAAATTTACATATGAGATCCAATGAATGATAATAAAAAGGTCTGTTACAGAAAAAATAAGAAAACTTAAAAAAAATCTGACTTTTAAAAAAAAAATCAGAAAAATGCTTAAAATATCCTAAAAAATCTATAGATAAAGAGACTCTTTACTGCAGGATTTTATAATGAACGGTTTATTACATATTGAATTAAAACGGGAATATTTTTAACATTGAAGCCTATGGGATTCTCCTGAATAAACCTGTTGAATTAAACCACCGAATGGCAGGGCATTTTGGGAACTGCTGGTTTGTGTTCTCTGAATAGCCGAAGCATTGCTTTTTCATGGGGATTTCACTGCCCTCGAACAGGCACCGAACAGGCACCGTATGTGCAGGCAATTCGCCAGGATTTGGCGAATTGCCTGCTCTCTGGATAGCCGAATGGCCAAGAAAGGTAACCGAACGCTGATTTTCAGCGTTCGGTTACCTTTCTCAAGCAATTCGGATCTCTTTGAATAACCCTGTATATATATATATATATATATATATCACAGGTTCCAATGTAAAAAATAATCCCCGTTTTTATTAAATATTTATTCAGTCATTTATTCTTTTCACTTGCTGCAAAAAGTCCTCTATTTTTTAGGATTGTTTAGGCATTCTTCAGGATTTTTTTGGGTGAAATTTTTGGATTCCTATTTTTTTCTTTTAAAACAACGAAGATTTTTTTCTTTGCCGAACGCAACAGTTTTCATTTTTTTCCTTCAGTCTTGCTGTGTTTGGCGGGGCTCTCCATGTGCTGAAACCTATTCAGTACCAAGGCCAGCAGTCCCGCGGAGCTCCTTAGCCCCGCTGATCTGCTATCCATGGTGCTAAATAGGTTTCAGGACCAAGAATAGCTGCTCTCCATGGTGCTGAATAGGTTTCGGCATCAAGAATAGCTGTATTTTATTTTGTGTGACTGTTATTTTTAGATCCCAAAACATGCCTAAAGAAATCCGAAAAAATAAATACAGAGACTTTTTGCTGCAAATGAAATAAAAAAGAATAAATGTAAACGGTTGAATAAATATTTAATAAAAACTAGGAATATTTTTTACATTGAAACCTATGGGATTCGCCTGTTTGAAGATGTCGAGCGAAACACCGAAAATCTAGGCATTTCACTGACATTTCAGTAATGTTCATCGTTCTCTGAATAGATTAACTAACCACTACTTGTCTATAGGGTATCGAATGTAAGTGAAATAGTTTAACGAATTGATCTGTAAAAACAAAATCAATTGGTTTTTATACCGCTTCGTTTTCATTCTGATTCGGACTGAATTGATACGTTTTTTGGACCATTTCAGATGGAGCCGATTTGTTTTTCGGAAGCACTTCTGAAAAACAAAATGGTAAATGTCGTCGGAATTTTTAAGTTTGCTAGCGAATCTCATTTGCAATAAACAAAATTCCTTTGCATTGCACTACAGTAAGACCAGATCCAGGTAACTAAATTAGGAGCTTTCAAAGATCGAGTACACTCGATCACAGTAGTGAACAGGTTACATATATGAGAATAGATTGGAATGGTTTAAAATATGATAAAGTTAGATATTAACGATAAGAAAGGACATAATAAAAACACTTAACATTTATTTACAATACTGTCATTTGAGTGATCTTTAAAAGCATTATAAGGACAGATCAGATGTGTTATATATATTGCTTATTGAAGTCAGATGAAAGATGATTGTGGACCAAATTGTGAATTGCAGGGTTAATTTACTAATTTATTTATTTATAACGTATTTTACCAGGAAGGATACATTGACAATTCTCTCGTTTTCAAGTATGTCCTGCATTCATTAACATAGAATTTTTACAGTAGGTACAGAAATACTAAGTAATAAAATCCAAGATATTAATTAAAAACAAAACACAAATATACAGATTAAGACAGAAAATAAATATGTAGGAAATATAGTCACTATGTTACATGTTTACAGGTGCATTCTGTATCAAGGTATATTAATAGAGAACTCTTAAGTGACTTTAGACTAGGGGAAGATTTGATGGCGTCTGGGAGGTTATTCCATATTTGCGGTGTTCTGTAGGAAAACACAGTTTGCAAAAGGTAGGCATATATACTTGTTAAAAATGGTGTATTGATATAAAAGTTAAGACACAGCATGTCACCTTTTGCACACAACTATACAACCCAGCAATGGTAGGTATACAAGCAGAATAAAGACCGGACATGGGATCTATATATTTCTTTCAAGATTTGCCCTAGAGCTGAATACAAATCAGGATGATAACACTACATTTTAAATACGGTATTTGTATTGTAGCCAAATTATTGTATTTGAAATCATATTTATAAATACAATAAACTTGCCGAAAATAAGCCAGCTGTGAATACAATAAAACCTTGAGTCAGACATTTGCACAAATAACATTGTACATATATAGCTCATAGCGTCTTAATGTTGTATTTGCACATCTGTTTATTATACAAGAGAAAACAAGTAAACTGTAAAGGAATCGGTGATTAGAATGCTCCATTTCCTTTTCACAGCCATGTATCTGTTATGCGTCACATTTCCTTAATCATCGGATGCATTTCCTTATCACTCATAAACGTTTACATAACATATTTAATATGGTTATGCCTGGCTGTTTATTCATAGAAAACGGATGTGTCTGACAGAATTAGATCTATAGAGGAAGAATACAGGTTTCTTCAGAGTAGATACACTGTGTAAGTGAGAATAAAGATCACAAACAGGTCACTCTAGCATGTGAGTATCTTTTCATAAAAGTGTACAATGCTAAAGATTAAAACGTGCCAAACAAAAACTATTCTTAAGAAAATAATTTTAATTTTAAAAACAGAAAATGTGTGAATGTGAAATAAATTGAATAAAACCTAGAACAAAATGATAGAACAAAAACCTAAGTGAGCTGAAAGAAGCAACTAAACAAAAATAGATAATTACTAAGTAACAGCTTATTAAAGCAGAACAGAATAAAGAAAATTAATGAAAGGAATATGTTCACATTTTTATCTTGTCTGTTCTTTACACATTTATGTAATTGAAATGAAACTAGAGCTACAGTTTTTCTATAGTGTTCTTTGAGTATAATAGCACTGTCACACTCAGGGCCCCCTGGGGGAGTCAAATGTGCAAGATGTAGCCCCAATTGAATCCCTTTGAACCCTTTGAATATGTTTCCTCTACGTGCAAACTAGTGAATGGTGGACCAAATGTAAAATGCCCAAAAAATACTCAGACACCCACACACACACAAACACACACTAACACACACTGAAACATACTTAGAGGCAAACAGATGTACACACTAAAAGGTCTATTCACTAAAAGGTGTAACTCAGAAGAATTGGCAGAAGAGAACAATCTAGACCAAATAGCAGATTTGGAAAGTGAGTTAAATGGGAGAATTTTTCTGGTTTGGCTATTTTGACGTGGATTTTTCACTTCTCCAGTCATTCTCCTGGTTTTCACCTCTCTCTGAATAACCCTGATAGGCTATCAGGTCTTTTCAATAAAGGTGAAAGTCAGGAGAGTGACTGGAGAAGTGAAAATTCTAGGTCAAAATAGCCAAATCAGAAATTCTGTCTCTCATTGTTAGAATAAACCTACCATTAGCATTAAAATTATAGACTGATCATTTCTTTGTCAGTGCACAAACGTACAAAATCAGCAGCAGATCAAATACATTTTTCCCTCACTTTACATGGCTTTATTGTATGTATTTGTGCTAATAGTTAACAATTCCACACTTCTGGAGGCTGTGCTCAAACCATTTTAAAAAGGTCTGCTTCACCTTAAACTTATCTGGAGAGAAATCTGAGCGTGCATAACATGATGATATTATGAAAATGATAGTAATTAAATATTTGCCGTCTGTCCCAGTTATGTTTGGGTCTGATTGGGAGGTTCTCATTGCCAAGATTTTGTGAGTAATTGAAATAACTGGCCAGATTGTCATCACTAGAAAGAGTCTAGCAACATTCATAAATCTCCCCTAGTCCTGAAAATAAATTTAAATTTGATAATAAATCATGGAGTGTATTGCATATTTGAGGTAAGGAGATTTAAAAACATGCAAACATTTTTATTTGGGGAAATGTGAGGGTGAATTAAGCTATTTCAGCATTTTATATACACTTAATAAATCACCCAACTGGATTGAACATTGCGATCTAATCTGAATGTGATGC
The DNA here is from genome assembly GCA_009667805.1 of Leptobrachium leishanense. NCBI lineage: Eukaryota > Metazoa > Chordata > Amphibia > Anura > Megophryidae > Leptobrachium > Leptobrachium leishanense. Next base: position 140,419,246 of record CM019065.1, read on the forward strand.
CATTTGTTTTCAGGAGTCACTGGTGGTGACAAGACAGCCAGGGCCAGGTCAGTAGAGGGGCTATTGGAGCTGCAGCTCTAGACCCGTGTCCAAAATAGGCACAATAGTAAATTCGTTATGCCAGAACCAATCGCTTCTAGTACAAATTATATTAAGAGGGATAAAGTGGCATGAAGGGTTATGAGAAGAATGTAACAGAGCAGGCCCGTCTTTAATATTGATTGGACCCTGGGCAAACATTTTCTTGGGGCCCCCCAACAGCCCGCACACTGCATAATTTTGCTCTCCACCCCCAACATCCCTAAAAACACCACTAATACATCATGGACTTGTCTCAAAGCTTTAATAATGTAAACATAAAGAACTGGCTCAAAACCAAGTGATTAGATTGATCTGTAACATGATCTGAGGCTCTTTCTCATATCATTTCTATTAACAATTATATGTTCTTAGGAGAAAAGGCATGTTAATATCTTAACGTTCAGTAGTAAAGTGCAAATGAACAGTTCCACAGTAATGAAACTCACAGTAATGTGAAGGTGTATATGAGCGTATCACAGAGCTCCACAGCAATAAAACTCACAGCGAAGTGCAGCGTGTATGAGTGCATCACAGAGCTCCGCGGCAATAAAACTCACAGCAATGTGCAGAGTGTATCACAGAGCTCCACAGCAATAAAACTCACAGCAATGTGCAGCGTGTATGAGCGTATCACAGAGATCCACAGTAATAAAACTGTAATGTGCCGGGTGTACTCAACCCCCCCAAGCGACACCATATCAATTTATTCACCCCCCAAGCCCCAGTATATAAATTTATTCACACCCCCAAGCCGCATTCATAATTTGTAGACACTCAGCACACATACAAAAACAATGAATATCTCAGATTCACTAATAAAACTCAACCTCACTTTCACATACACTTGAAAATTATTTAGCTCCCTCTTCACCTTTCCGGTTATCTAGGTTTTAGTAGAAAGAGGAGGTGTTTGTTAGGGATGAGCCGAACACCCCCGAGTTCGGGTTCGTACCCAAACCCGAACTTTCCAAATGTTCGAATCTGAATCCGAACTCGAACTCAATACAAGTCAATGGGGCTGAAAATTCAGTTTTTAGAGTGCCCTCCAAGAGGGCATATATGCTAGATAATTGCCATAAAAGGTGTATGGGGATCCGGGTAGTGCCCTGGGGGACAGGAAACAAGGACAAAAAGTTTAAAAAAAAACATTTTAAAAGGGACAGTGAGTTTTCCATGAAATAAGGGTTAAAAATAAACACGAAAAATTCCTTCAAATATCGTACCAAGGAGGTCCCCATAACCTGCCCGTGAAGTGGCGGATTTCTAGGATCTATAGAAACACTTAAAAATAAAAAAATGACGTTTCAAATGACGGTAAATGCTTTTCCTTTAATCTATCCATAAACAACTGCTTGGGGCGGCAGTCTGTATGAAAAGAGGAGACATTTTCGGACACGCAGAAAAAGTTTAGTGATTTTTTGGCTAAATTATTGTGAAACTTATGCAGGCTTTGGATGAAAGTAACAATAGGTGCTTTAAAATTGGCAACGGCAACAGTGCCGTCACACCTTAACCCCTCTGAGGATATGAATCTGATACAGGCGTCAGTGGCAGTGAACCCAAATATTGTGCTTTTGGTGAAAGGCCTGCAAGTACTATCATACAGTATCCCCTCTGTAGTATTGTGGAAGAATGCAGGGGTGGACCATGTGGTCCTATATTAAAAAGATATGATTCTGGTCAAGGCGTCAGTGCACCCAGATATTGTGCCTTTGGTGCCAGACTACCAGGCCAGCAAGTATCATCATACAGTAACCCCTCTGTAGAATTGTGGAAGAATGCAGGGGTGGACCATGTGGTCCTATATTAAAAAGATATGATTCTGGTCAAGGCGTCAGTGCACCCAGATATTGTGCTTTTGGTGCCAGACTGCCAGCAAGTACTATCATACAGTAACCCCTCTGTAGTATTGTGGAAGAGTGCAGTGTTGGACCCTGCGGTTCAAAACATTAAAATGATATAGATGTGGCACAGGCGTCAGTGCAGCCAAATATTGTGCCTTTCATTGCAGCAAGTGCATTCACACCGTAACCCTTTTGTGGTATTGTGGAAGAGTTCAGTGCTGGAGGTTTTGTGCATGCAGAAGACATCCCCGATCTATTCCGTTACGTCAGCATCAGGGGATTGATAACTGCTGATCCAGGACTGATTAATTTTTATAAATGTCAGCCGGTCTACAGAGTCGGTGGACAGACGCACTCTTTTGTCTGTGACAAAACCTCCAGCAGCACTGAACGTCCTTTCAGAAAGCACGCTGGATGAAGGGCAACCTAGTAGCTGCATAGCATATTGGCTAAGTTCTGGCCAGTGATCCAATCTCAACACCCAGTAAGCCAGTGGATCATCTGCTGGAAAGGTATCCAGGTCTGCCCTTGCCCCTAGGTAGTCCTGCACCATATGGTGAAGACGCTGGCAATGGGTGCCTACATTTGACGTCCCTGGGCGTCGTGGACTAAAAAAATTGAAAAATGCATCAGTCAAGCGGCCCTGGCCTTCACCACTATTCCTCTGATCATCCGCAGCCTCAGAAGCACGTGTGTCATCACTTGGTAACCTACCAGTGCCTGGAAAAGTGTTACACAAGTGTCGCTTTAGAGCGTCCAAGTTTTTTCATCCTGTGCTCCCTCTGTGCGGGCAGGATGAGCTCTGCAACTTTCCCCTTGTATCGTGGATCAAGAAGGGTTGCCAACCAGTAATGATCCCTCTCCTTGATAGCACGAATCCTGGGGTCCTTTAGCAGGCTTTGCATCATAAGGGAGCCCATGCAGCGTAGGTTGGAGGTGGCATTAGCTTCCGAGTCTTCCTGGTCAATGAGGATGACCGTATCGTGCACTTCCTCCTCCCAGCCATGCACTAGCCCTTGTGTTTCTGGGCACACGAAACCCTCCCTTGAGGAATCCCCACCTTCAATGCCCCCACTACTTAAATATTCCCCCTCCTGTCTGATCTGAGGAGGACCCACTGGAATGCTGTCTGTGGAAAGACTGGGGCCTTGAGAGCTAGGGAAGGCCTCCTCTTCCTCCCGCTGCTCTGCCTCTAGAGCCACATCTATAATTCCCCGCAGAGTGTGCTCCAGCAGGAACACTAAAGGAATTGTGTCACTGATGCATGCACTGTCCCTACTCACCATCCTCGTTGCTTCCTCAAATGGTGACAGTACAGTGCATGCATCCTTAATCATCAGCCACTGCGGGGGGGAAAAAAAACAAGTTGACCTGAACCTGTCCTTGTGCCATACTCACACAGGTACTCGTTGATGGCCCTCTGCTGCTTGTGCAGACGCTGCAGCATTGCTAATGTCGAGTTCCACCTGGTGGGCATGTCACAGATCAGACGGTTTGTGGGAAGGTGGAATTCTCTTTGAATTTCTGCCAGGCGAACGCTGGCTGGGAATAACCGTTTGAAGTGGCTGCAGACTTTTCTGGCCTGGCTGAGAAGCTCTGCCAGCCCTGGGTACTTGGTTAGGAAACGCTGTACCACTAGATTTAGGACGTGTGCTAGGCATGGTAAATGCGTCAATTTACCCTTGCGTAGGACGGAGAGAAGGTTTACCCTTGCGTAGGACGGAGAAAAGGTTGCTGCCATTATCGCAGACGATCATTCCTGTCATACCCCAAGACGCCGTGCTCGTAAGAAAGGCAAAAAGCCTAAGAAAACACATTAACCCATACAATTCCTGCCTGATCTATTCTACCAAAAAACCTGATCCCATCTATGGTTCTGCTGTTGCTTCAGGTGTTTTCACTGATCACCTAGCTCTCCCTACTAAAGGGCTAAAGACCCATCATGCAGTGCTTCTGCATCGTTTGGACATTGCTGATTCAGTGTGTTCTTGCTGTCTGCTAAGCCTGTCTGTTTTGTATACCTGTGTACCGGATTTTTTACTTGGAAAATAAATGGACTTCGCCTGCTAGCCTGTGACCCTTTGACCTATTGGACTTTGACTTGGATATGCCTATGGATTTGCCCTTTTGATACCACGCTTGAATACCCTGTTCCTAATTTCCCAAGGACTTTATTTTGCAGCAAGTATTCTATTATTTCTCTGGACTTTACATAACTCCCTGGTACCACCAGCTATAATACATCCTGGACTCCAACTCCCAGTATCCCAGCACCTTCATTGCTTCTGTTTATACCAATGGTTCTAAATTAATTACTATACCTGCTTCGTCATCTTCAGTGTTCTATGTATCCTCTTTAAATTAACCATCTAAAACAGCCTATTCCTGTAGTGTCCCTCTGCTTCTGTCCCTTTTATTACATGTACTTCAGTCAACCTCTTTCTCCCTCTGCTTAATTCTGCTCTTAGTTATCCCTGTTATTTTTCCTCCTTGTTGTTTAGTTATTATCTATCTAGTATTTGCTCTATTTCATTGCTTAGAATATTACTTCATTCTGAGTTGCCTTTGCTTATCACTATTGTCTCTTTTTTTTAATAAATCCCTCAGTATATATGTGCCTGCTCTACTCTTGTGTTACCGCACACTAGCTCGAACCTCTGAACCCTGAACGCTGAATCAGTTATATAACAATTCCCAGCTGAAGCTGGCGTGGTGTTAACCATCTCTGCACCTGCCCCTGCAGAGCTGACAGAATTTCTGGCCCGGTGTGGCTCCTGTCCCCTAAACAATCCAGCTCAAGCACAGTATGGCATCTTTTTGCTTGAGCCATTGCATAGCCCCTGCCACCAGTGGCGTAGCGTGGGGGGGCAGGGGGGGCCGTGGCCCCAGGCGCAGTTTTGTTAGGGGCGCATAATTTCTTTTGAAATTATGCGCCCCTAAAACTTGTGGCCCGACTGACCCGCCGGGGAGATGCTGGGCAGCGGGAGTGCTTGCCCGTGCCCGGTCCTAAACAGTGAGTGCATCCTGTTGAAGGGGAGGCGGCTGCGTGCAGGCGCAGGTCACGTGGTCCGTCTAATCAGGTGGTACTGAGTCTCTGTACCACCTGACTGGCCGGACCGCATGACCTGCGCACGCACGCAGCCGCCTCCCCTTCAACAGGACGGACTCGCACGCTGTTCAGGACCGGGGCGGGCAGGCACTCCCACTGCCCGGGAGCTTGGGCAATATCCAGGTGAGAGCTGGGGCATATCCATGAGCTGGGGCAAATCCATGAGCTGGGGCAAATCCATGAGCTGGGGGCAAATCCATGAGCTGGGGCAAATCCATGAGCTGGGGCAAATCCATTTGCTGGGGGGCAAATCCATGAGCTGGGGCAAATCCATGAGCTGAGGCAAATCCATGAGCTGGGGAAAATCCATGTGCTGGGGGGCAAATCCATGAGCTGGGGCAAATCCATGAGCTGGGGCAAATCCATGTGCTGGGGCAAATCCATGAGCTGGGGCAAATCCATGTGAGAGCTGGGGCAAATCCATGTGAGAGCTGGGGCAAATCCATGAGCTGGGGCAAATCCATGAGCTGGGGCAAATCCATGAGCTGGGACAAATCCATGTGCTGGGGCAAATCCATGAGCTGGGGCAAATCCATGAGCTGGGGCATATCCATGTGCTGGGGTAAATCCATGAGCTGGGGGGCAAATCCATGTGCTGGGGCAAATCCATGAGCTGGGGCAAATCCATGTGCTGGGGCAAATCCATGAGCTGGGGCAAATCCATGAGCTGGGGCATATCCATGTGCTGGGGCAAATCCATGTGCTGGGGGGCAAATCCATGTGTGAGCTGGGGCAAATCCATGTGTGAGCTGGGGCAAATTCATGTGTGAGCTGGGGCATATCCATGTGAGAGCTGGGGCAATATCGATAACGTGTCCACAGGTTGGGGGGCGCACAATTCTTGGCTGGCCCCGGGCACTGACAACCCACGCTACGCCACTGCCTGCCACGCATCGGTTTAACTGCCACTTTGTCAGAGACAGAGAAGAAGGAGGAGGAGGAGGAGGAAGAGGTGGTGGAGCAGACAGACCTCATACAAGCAGCTTTCTGGAGGCGTGGTGGATGAACAAGCTCCAGCACAGAGCCCCGTCTTGGATCCCTCTCAGCTGCAATCAGAGTTACCCAGTGTGCCGTGAAGGAAATGTAACAGCCCTGTCCATGCTTGCTGGACCACATGTCTAAAGTCACATGCACCTTGTTGCTGACTGCCTTTCTCAATGACTGGATAACATTGTCTTCCACGTGCTGGTATAGTGCTGGAATGGCCTTTGCCTGAAAAGTAATGGCGTTTTGGAACCTGCCACTGTGGTACAGCACATTCAGCAAATTCACGGAAGGGAGCAGAGTCCACCAGCTGGAAAGGCAGCAGCTGCAATGCGAGTAATTTTGCTAAGCTGGCATTTAGACGCTGTGCTTAGGGATGGTTGAGACTATATTTTTTCTTACGCTGCAGCAGCTGCGGCAACGTAATCTGACTGCGTAAATCTTCAGCTGATGGAGGAGCTGGTACATCCATTACTGTAGCATCATCCTGTCATGTCCATAATGGTGTGGAACCGGGTAAGAACCCAATAGATGGAATCTTCAGGATGCCGAAGGCACACGGGAAGCGCTGAGACAATATCAGGGCAATGTTAAGGAACGCACTAGATATAGAGAAGTTGAGGAGCTATTGTTTCAACCGAAGAGGAAATAATTGTGAAGCGATGCCAGAGAGCGTTCACCAGTCTTATATAGTGGACAGGGTGGAGGTGGACACGCCTCCACTCTGGGCACCGCCTCCACTATGTCCTGCTGGAGGTCAGATTGGAGACTCCCCCCTGTGGTCTCTGCAGAGTCCCGACTCCTCCCCCTTCTGACCATGGAGGTCTCGATCCGCCCCGGGCGCCATCTTGGCTGACTCCATTCGGCTGGCATCCCACGTGGCAATTGACGGCCATATGGGTGGTGGAATGCCACGCCATGTTGGCCAGGGAACGCTGCCAACGGGGAGTGGCCATCCGGACAGGAGGATCTGTGGACCGAGGACCCCGACGATTCCGGGGAGAGGCGGCTCGGGAGCCCGCGGATCTCGAGGGGGTACTTGCGGTCCTGCGAGGACGGGAGCGGTGGCCGGTGAGACGTGACCCCAGAAGGAGCGACCTCCAGGCGCGAACAGGGCCAGGCCTCGAGGGATGCACCCCGTGAAAGGCGTAAAGCAGGTCAGGGGCATGTACCTGAGAGGCAGGGTCCGAGGAATGCTCCTCAGGGCCGTATCCCTTCCAGTCCACTAGGTATTGGAGGCGACCACAGTGAATACGGGAATCGAGGATCTCAGCAACTTCATATTCCAGATCATCGTCCACAAGGACGGGGGGAGGCGGCGACGGGGTTCTGTCAGAGAAAGAATCAGGGTTCCACAGTTTCAGCAGGGAGACGTGGAATACAGGATGAATATGGAGCGAGGGTGGCAAGGCAAGTTTGAGAGCCACCGGGTTGATGATGGAAAGGACTTGAAAGGGACCAAGATATCGAGGACCCAATTTCTTGGACGGGCAAGAGAGCTTCAGATGGGTTGTCGACAAAAGGACGTAATCTCCGACCTGATAATCAGGGGGAGGGCAATGAAGTTTGTCGGCCTTCAGTTTATATCTGGTTTGAGCCATTAGAAGGTTGTCTTTGGCGATACGGAATCCTTGTTGCAGATTAGCGACATGAGTAGTAGTATCCGGTACAGAGGAAGAGAAGGGTAGATTCGGAATAAACGTGGGATGGTATCCATAATTAGCGAAGAAGGGGGACGTCTTGATTAATTCATGGGTCTGTGAATTGTATGCAAATTCAGCGGATGGAAGTAGAGTAATCCAATCGTCTTGCAGATGGGTGGAGAAGCAACGTAGATATTGTTCGAGTATCTGGTTGGTTTTCTCTGATTGGCCGTTGGATTGTGGATGATATGCGGAGGAGAGGTTGCCAGAGATGTGGAGAATGGAACAGAAGGCTTTCCAGAATCTAGCGGTGAATTGTGTACCCCGATCCGATGTTATGGAATCTGGGATGCCATGTAATCGGAAAATGTGATGGAAGAATATGGATGCGGTTTCTTTGGCTGTAGGAACTCCTTTGGCAGGGATAAAGTGTGCCATTTTGGTCAGGTGATCCACTACTACCAGGATGGAAGTATGTTGTCGAGAAGGGGGTAGATCGACAATGAAGTCGGTAGAGATGCGGGACCATGGACGTGTCGGAATGGGTAGAGGGAGGAGAAGTCCTATAGGTTTGGTACGGGGATTCTTGTTTCTTTGACAAACAGTGCAAGAGTTGACGTACTGTGTTATCATGTCAGTTATTGATGGCCACTAAAACCGACGCTTGATTGTGTGTAAGGTTTTGGATATTCCTGGATGTCCGGATAGTAAAGAATCATGGCATTGGTATAGGGTGTCTAGTCTGGCTTTTTCGGGTACAAATATCCGTTCTTTTTTTATATGAACACCTTTGGGTGTAACAGGAAGAGATGTGTCGGCTGCTAATCGTTTTATTTTCTCATGGAGTGGTTGGATAGTTCCGAGGAATTGTTCTTTCTTTAGGATGGTGGATGGTGGAGTAGGAGATGTAGGCGCATCGTTGTATCTTCTGGAAAGGGCATCGGCTTTTCCGTTTTTTGAGCCGGGTAGATACGTTATATGGAAAGTAAAGCGATTGAAGAATAGGGCCCATCGTGCTTGTCTTGGTCGTAGTTGTTTAGCGGATTGGAGGTATTCGAGATTTTTGTGATCAGTTAGAACCGTCACTGGATGTGTTGCGCCCTCAAGCAAATGGTGCCATTCTTCGAAGGCCCTTTTTAGGGCAAGGAGTTCTTTATCAGTGATATCGTAGTTCTGTTCAGAGCTACTTAATTTCTTGGAGTAATAGGCTATCGGGTGTAAGAGATTATCGGGGGTGCGTTGGGACAACACTGCTCCTGTAGCGATCTCAGAGGCATCAACTTCTACGAAGAATGGGAATTGGGGTTTTGGCAGAGTCAGGACAGGTGCTATAGTGAAGCACTCTTGAAGTGTATTAAATGCCTTTTGGGCTTGAGGAGTCCAATGAAAGGGAACCATCGGTTTCGTGAGATGTGTTAACGGATGGATGATGTCAGAGAAGCGCTTAATGAACCGGCGGTAAAAATTGGCGAAGCCGATGAATCTTTGTACTTCCTTTTTTGTCCTAGGGATGGGCCAGGTATGAATAGCTTGTATCTTTTGAGGATCCATTTCTATTAATCCCGGAGATATAATAAATCCTAAAAAGGAGATCTTGGTCGTCTCGAAGACACATTTATCGAGCTTGGCAAACAGATGGTGGTCTCGTAAACGTTGTAGCACCATGGTCATATGACGACGATGTTCAGATAAAGAGGGGGAAAAAACGAGAATATCATCTAAATATGCTATAGAAATGGTCTAAGAGATCTTGAAAAATATCGTTTACCAAATGTTGAAAGGTAGCAGGGGCGTTGCACAACCCATATGGCATGACGGTGTATTCGAAGTGGCCATAGCGTGACCGAAAAGCGGTTTTCCATTCATCACCATGACGCATTCTCACCAGGTTGTAGGCACCCCGGAGATCCAGTTTAGTGTAAATTTGAGCCGTTTTTAGTCGTTCTAACAATTCAGGGATGAGGGGTAGAGGATATCGGTTCTTTATTGTTATAGCGTTCAGTTGTCGATAATCTATACAGGGACGCAGGCCCCCATCTTTCTTTTTAACGAAAAATATCCCTGCTCCGGCAGGGGAAGTAGAGGGACGGAGGAATCCTTTGCGGAGGTTTTCGTCGATGTATCCTTTGAGGACAGTTAGTTCGGGTTCTGAAAGAGGATACAAACGACCGTAGGGTATGACTGCACCAGGCAATAGATCAATAGGGCAGTCGTAGGGGCAGTTAGGTGGTAAGGTTTCAACTCCTTTTTCATCAAATACGTCGGAAAAAGCTTGGTATATTTTTGGTAAATGTACCCCTAAACGTACCATATTGGTGTCCAGTATGGTGTTAACGGTATGAGAGGTCTGAAGACATTTTTCTTTACAATAGGGTGAGCAAAAAGAGATCTTGTCTGTAGACCATTGAATGTAGGGGTCATGTTTACGTAGCCAGGGTAAGCCAAGAATTACAGGAAATATGGGAGATGATACAATATCAAAACGAATCTCTTCTAAATGATTAGTACCAGTATACATCTGTAACAAGGCGGACTCCGTAGTGATCGGCCCTGATTTCAAAGGAGACCCATCGACCAGTTGAATTTCAATAGGTGAGTTTTTATTGTGTAAAGGAATGCCGATACGTGATGCAGTGGTTGTATCTATGAAGCATCCGCTAGTCCCTGAGTCCACCATGGCCTGGAGGGGAATCCTCATCTGTTGCCACTGTAATAAAATGGAGATCATTAATAGTGGTGAGACAGAGGATTTCAGAGCCGTAAGAGGAGAGATGATGTGACGGGGTTTACCTCTTGTCGGTTTAACCGGACAGGTACGGGCTTGATGGTTGACCCCTCCACAGTACATGCATAGACGTAATTGTCTGCGCCTTTCTCGTTCCGCTTGAGGTAAACGTCCATCGACGAGACCGATTTGCATGGGTTCTGATGGAGGTTCAGACTGAGTCATTGGGACTGAGGTCCTAGACGTAACAGGAGAGAGTACAGTGGAGGAGGAGGGACGATTGGCACTCACTTGAGTAGGAGTATTGAACCGTTCGAGACGGCGTTCCCTAAGACGATGATCCATCTGGATACAGAAATGAGTTATCCCTTCAAGAGAGGGTGGTATACCAACGCGTGCTAATTCGTCTTTGAGGAGTTCTGAGAGACCCAATGCGAAATTGGTTGATAAGGGCCGTTTCATTCCAACAGGTGTCATGGGCCTAGTGGCGGAAGTCCGTTATGTATTCCTCCACAGGTCTACGGCCCTGCCTTAGGGCTCGTGTAGCACTTTGGGCGGTGGATTGTTTGTTGGGGTCTTTATACATTGACTCAAGGGCTTCAGCGAACGTGATCCAAGAGTCAAAAACAGGGTCTTGCATATTTAACAATGTATAGGCCCACTTCTTAGGTTCGCCTCCCATCAAAGAGATTACAGTACGGACCTTTACGGAATCGGAAGCGTAGGTGCGAGGCTTGAATGAAAACAGCAGGTGGCAGTCAGGGAGGTCACCTGCCGGGTGAGGGTAGCGAAGGCACCCATGAGATCCATGGGTTCAGTCGTGGCTTCACAATCTGTCACGTCCATAATGGTGTGGAACCGGGTAAGAACCCAATAGATGGAATCTTCAGGATGCCGAAGGCACACGGGAAGTGCTGAGACAATATCAGGGCAATGTTAAGGAACGCAATAGATATAGAGAAGTTGAGTAGCTATTGTTTCAACCGAAGAGGAAACAATTGTGAAGCGATGCCAGAGAGCGTTCACCAGTCTTATATAGTGGACAGGGTGGAGGTGGACACGCCTCCACTCTGGGCACTGCCTCCACTATGTCCTGCTGGAGGTCAGATTGGAGACTCCCCCCTGTGGTCTCTCCAGAGTCCCGACTCCTCCCCCTTCTGACCATGGAGGTCTCGATCCGCCCCCGGGCGCCATCTTGGCTGACTCCGTTCGGCTGGTGTCCCACGTGGCGGTTGACGGCCGCATGGGTGGCGGAACGCCACGCCATGTTGGCCAGGGAATGCTGCCAACGGGGAGCGGCCATCCGTACAGGAGGACCCGTGGACCGAGGACCCTGACGATTCCGGGGAGAGGCGGCTCGGGAGCCCGCAGATCTCGAGGGGGTACTCGCGGTCTGAGACGTGACACATCCCTGTCAGTGGAGGTTGTAGGCAATGACATGGCAGGACATATAGTGGGGGAGAGACAGATGAGGAGGAGGAGGACCTACGCAAAGTTTTGCGCCAACGGGATGTGTGGCAGGTGTTCATATGTCGCCTCAAGCACATGGTACCCAAGTGTGTGGTACCCGGTGTCTTTCCCACGCTTCAGCCTCATCTGACATAGATTACAAAAAGCAACGGTGCGCTCTGCTGCACATTTCTTAAAGAACTCCCAGACAACAGAGTTCCTGCATGTGTGCTTTGAGACAACAGCGCTCTGCACCGGAGCAGCTCTGACATCTGATGCCTTAGAAACATAGAAAAATGTCGGCAGATAAGAACCTTTCGGCCCATCTAGTCTGCCCAATTACATGGATACTTTAACTGGATTTATCTTTTGTTTAGGATAGCCTTATGCCTATCCCATGCTTGCTTAAATTCATTTACTGTTTTGGCCTCTACCACTTCAACTGGAAGGCTGTTCCATGTATCCACCACCCTCTCAGTAAAATAATGCTTCCTGATGTTACTTTTAAACCTTTGCCCCTCTACTCTAAGACTATGTCCTCTTGTTTTGCTACTTTGTTTCCATTTAAATATACTCCCTTCCTCTACCTTGTGGATTCCCTTTACGTATATAAATGTTTCTATCATATCACCTCTGTCTCGTCTTTTTCCAAGCTGTACATGTTAAGATCATTAAGCCTTTCCTGGTAACTTTTCTCCTTCAAGCCGTACACCATTTTAGTAGCCCTTCTCTGAACTCTCTCTATGATGTCTATATCCTTCTGGAGATACGGTCTCTGGAGATACGGTCTCTGGAGATACAGTCTCTGGAGATACGGTCTCCAGTACTGCACACAGTAGTCCAAGTGAGGTCTCACCAGTGCTCTGTACAGTGGCATGAGCACTTCCCTTTTCCTACTGCTAATACCTCTTCCTACACAACCAAGCATTCTGCTAGCATTTCCTGCTGCTCTATTACATTGACCACTTACCCTTAGATTCTCTGAAATAATAACCCTAAATCCCTATCCTCAGATGTTGAGGTTAGGACTGTATCAAATATTCTATATTCAGCCCTTGGGTTTTTACGACCCAGGTGCATTATCTTGCACTTATCCACATTAAAACTCAATTGCCACAGCTCCGACCATTTTTTTAGTTTACCTAAATCATTTGTCATTTGGCTGATCCCTGCAGGTACGTCAACCCTGTTGCAAATATTTGTGTCATCAGCAAAAATACATACTTTTCCATTAATACCTTCTGCAGTATCACTAATAAAAATATTAAAGAGTAGGGGTCCAAGTACTGACCCCTGAGGTACCCCACTGGTAACAAGACCTTGCGCCGAATAAACTCCATTTACCACAACCCTCTGTTGCCTGTCACTCAGCCACTGCCTAATCCACTCAACAATATTGGAATCCAAGCTCAAAGATTGCAATTTATTGATAAGCCTTCTATGCGGAACAGTATCAAAAGCCTTACTGAAATCTAAATAAGCAATGTCTACTGCACCACCTGTGTCTATTATTTTTATTACCCAATCAAAAAAATCAATAAGATTAGTTTGGCATGATCTCCCTGAGGTAAACACATGTTGTTTGTGATCCTGTAATCTATGTGTTTGTAGATGTTCAACAATCCTTTCCTTTAACATGGTTTCCATTAATTTCCCCACTACTGACGTAAGACTAACTGGCCTATAGTATATATAGTATAGCCTTGGACTGGCTAGTGCTACGGTTGGTCATAGAGGATGTTGTGCCTCGTGTTTGCTGTGCCTCCTCCTCCTCCCCCTCCTCCTCACTTGATTCCTCTGTTCGATCTGGCACCCAGGTGGAGTCAGTAACCTCATCATCAATGTCATCTTCACCCCCTATCTCCTCGTCACTGGAGCCAACTTGGCAGTATGCTGCAGCTGCTGGGGCAACATGAGTGGCAGTTATTTGTTTGTCATCACTGGCACCCCCTTCCTCTAGGTTGATTATACTCCCTTCCTCAACCTCAGAGATTGAATCAGAGCACTGTACTTGCTGCGCATCCTCAAGCAGCATGTCACTCTCATTGTAGTCAAACAATTCAGCTGACTCCTCCGTGTGTGATAGTGAGGCTACAGCAGGAGTAGCTGTGGACATGGAGGCTGCATTAGATGTTCTGTCAGCTGAGGTGGACTGTAAAGCACTACAAGCCTGGGTGGCAGAGGACTCGGAGGATGAGGATGGCCTAGTTAGCCAATCCACCAAATCCTCAGTATGTTGCTGCTGCTTAAGACGGCCAGCACCAGTTAGAAAGGACAAGCGTGCCCCTGCAGAGGATGCACCACGTCCACCACGACCAGAGGCACAGCCTCCCGACACAGGGGCTGCTTGCCCTCTTATCTGTGTCTGGGAGCGTCTGCCTGTCATTTTTGTTCTTTCAGACATAGTGAGTGATATATAGGTTAAATATATACAGAACTCTGATTCAACTCTGGTATAAAGATTAAAGATTTACAGAACTCTGCTATAACTCAGTGAGACACCCTGATAGCAGGCAGCCAGTGACAAGACACAGATTACAATTCTCACCTATAAATCAGTGAGACCCCAATGATGGGTGGCAGTGAGAAGACACAAATTACAATTTGCATAAATCTGCTAGAAGTATGTGGGACCCCCTGATGGGTGGCAGTGAGAAGCCACAGATTACAAATCTCAGAAACCTCCTATAAATCAGTGTGACCCCTTGATGGGTGGCAGTGAGAAGCCACAGATTACAAGTCTCAGAAACCTCCTATAAATCAGTGAGACCCCTTGATGGGTGGCAGTGAGAAGACACAAATTACAATTTGCATAAATCTGATAGAAGTATGTGGGACCCCCGGATGGGTGGCAGTGAGAAGCCACAGATTACAAGTCTCAGAAACCTCCTTTAAATCAGTGTGACCCCTTGATGGGAGGCTGTCACGTTCCCACGTTCCAACCCTGTCTCCCTGCCCTCTGTATTCCTTATGTCTGTGTTTCCCTGTGCTGCTTTCCCTGACATGCAGCTCAGGGGTTAAGCTCATTGCTCGTTGAGCTTCTGCTGGTGATATGGGCTGATTACTCCCCTATATAAAGCCATGGGCCCATATCACCATGCTCTTGCATCCTGGTTCACTTCAGCTACAGATTTGTTCCTGAGAGCTCGCTGTTATTCTATCCTAGTTCTTTCTCAGTGTTTCCTCCTTATCTGAGTTTTAGGTTTCTGATTGACTTCCTGGTATTGACCCTCTGGCCTGGCTGACGGATTTTCTCTGGTGCTATATCCCCGCTTTGGCTCAAGGTATACATTTTGGTTTTGACCCCTGGCTTATTCATTGACCACTCTTCTGGACATCCCTAGCGGTTCTGTGCTTATCGTATTATATGTTGTGTATCCCTGTAGACCACGGCTTTAGTTTATTGAAGTCCTTCCCTGCAAGTTATTGAGTATATCTCCTTTAGGTGTCTGTTTTTTTCCCAGGACTCTGCACGGCTACAAGGTAACCTTTTTCCATTAGTGCAGATTCGGCCACTCTAAGGACCGATCTATCAGTATAGGGCTCCTTCGGTATTAGCCGTGCAGAGGTCCCCAGTGTCTTCTGTGGTTTATTTCCTTATCCTGATTGTTGTGTCACGCATCTCTGCATATAGCGGCTTTTCCTCATACCTGGGCCCTACTTGGCGCATGCCGGGTACCGCCATAGTGGCTGAACGTGACAGTGGCAGTGAGAAGCCACAGATTACAAATCTCAGAAACCTCCTATAAATCAGTGTGACCCCTTGATGGGTGGCAGTGAGAAGCCACAGATTACAAATCTCAGAAACCTCCTATAAATCAGTGTGACCCCTTGATGGGTGGCAGTGAGAAGCCACAATTACAAGTCTCAGAAACCTCCTATAAATCAGTGAGACCCCCTGATGGGTGGCAGCCAGTGAGAACACACGGATTATAACAATTCCTAAATATTTTGTAGAAATTAGTGACCCCAAAATAAACTTGCTGGCAGTGACAAGAGACAGATCACCTCAATTCCCAGATATTTAGTAAAAATTAGTGACCCCCAAAATACTGCGTGGTACTGGCTGTGTGACAAGACACAGATCACCTCAATTCCCAAATGTTTTGTAGAAATTTGTGAGACCCCCAAAATACTCGCTGGCAGCCAGTGACAAGACACAGATCACCTCAATTCCCAAATGTTTTGTAGAAATGAGATCCCCCAGGCCCCCCCAGTAGCGTGGCAGACCGGCAGTAAGAACACACAACAACAATCTACTATGAAATCTCCTCTCAAATGCATGCTGAAGCGGTGCATGGAAACCTTATATAGTGTGCTGCGGGACTTGGCTCTGTGAGCCCATGATTGGGCAAAATTTGCCCAATCAGGACTCTGAGCCGTGATTGGCATACTGTTGAACCTGTCTTGCACCAGACCTGTGGTCAGGTGCAAGGCTGTAGCCAATTATGAGCTTCAGGCCAGTGGGAAAATGCATTGTGGTCCACTGTGATGCATTGTGGTCGAACATGCGCCGAACACCCGGAAATGTTCGGAGTTCACGAGCAGACCGAACAGGCTAAGTTCGGTCCGAACTCCGAACCGTCCGAACCGAACAGCTCATCCCTAGTGTTTATCCTTGTTTGAGATTTTCTCCCATTTACTTGGGCCAATCTTTCAGTTATCATGTAAAAGTTTCCAGTACATGATCAGATACTGAAGTCTATTCCTACAGATCACTACTGGTCTTAAAAGGCAGTGTGAACGTGTCTTGCTGCCTGTAACTGAGGCACAGGGGTCCCTAAATTGCTGCATCTGAGGCTTGTATTCTACTTGACATGGCCAAAGAACAGGCTTGCTAGTGTTTTTGTTTCTTCCCTAAAAATTATTTATTTATTAAGAGTGACGTTTATGGGTTAATTAAACAAAGTAACAGAACTGTTGTACAATGTAGCAATACCCATATAATATGCACAATATGAAGATAAAGGTAGTGAGAGGCAGGGAACTACCTCAACACATGTACAAGGTTCTGACTAAACTCTGCTCCCCACTACATGTCCTCACTAATCACAAAATACACCCCAGCCTGATCCCTAAGGTCAAACAGTGACCTGCGCCTAGCTTCTCCCAGTATCACCTCTTCCCATGATAGACTGCAGGACTTCTCTCGCGCAGCCCCCACCCTCTGGAACGTTCTCCTTCTTACGGTCAGACTTTCCCCTAGTTTCTCTTCCTTCAAACGCTCCCTTTAAACATTCCTATTTAGGGAAGCCTACCACTCGACTCACTGACGCAACCAGTCTATCACTCTCACCTTGCAGTCCATCACTCTCACCTTGCAGTCCATCACTCTCACCTTGCAGTCCTCTCCTTCTGTTTCCAACCCCAACCCTTCTAGATTGTGAGTTCCCACGGGAATAGGGCCCTCGTCTCCTCCTATACCGGTGTGTCAAATGTTGTTCAGTGTATTGTAACACTGTCTATCCTGTGCCCATTGCACAGTGCTGGGAATATGCGGGCACTTTATAAATAAAGATTAATAATAATAAGAATTATAGGAAAATGCAGAGAAAGAGAGAATCTATAATAGAAGCTTCAGGCCTTTCTCCACTGCCACAAACTGCAATAGCTGCAGCTGTTCCTTGCTATCATTTGTTATATTTACTGTAGGACAGACCTAACATTTGTATAGGTCCCAAAGTGAGGTTTACAGGGTTATTTAGAAAGAGGTGAACACCAGGAGAATTGCCAAGAGATTGAACAATCTAGACCAAATAGCCAACTTTGAAAGTGAGATAAATGGGAAAATTGTTCTGGTTTGGCTATTTTGACCTAGAATTTTCACTTCTCCAGTCATTCTCCTGGTTTTCACCTCTGTCTGAATAACCCTTATCGTTGTACTGCAGTGCCCTTTGCACCCCTCACATGAAGGTTTCACTTATACACCTTAGGTCTAGTGCACTTTGCACTATTCTCCTGTCTGAGACAAATGTCTGGGATTGTGACAGAACTCAGCCCTCTCTTGCATGCAGAGTGTTTGTGTGTTCTGTGCCCTATTTCCTGATGTCTGTGTTATATTATTATTCCCTTATGTATTTAGTGTAGAGTGTTGTGTCATATATTGTGCTGTTTTCCCCATGAGTAATTGGTATGTAACCATTTGTCCTGCTTCCACCCAACCCTCCCCCCAGGACTGTCTGTAACCATATCTCTCTGCCAGTTTCATTATTCTTTGTCTGTAGAGCTGGTGCATGTGTGGGAGGGTGAGGCTATTCAGCATGGAAACGCTGGGACATGTTTCACTTTTGATTGTCTTACTGTAAACCCAGAATAAAGGAAGTCCCTGTTACATCCTCAGCCCCTGTTGTGTTCCCTGGGGGGGTCTAGGCAAGAAGGGGGACCGCTTTCTGCTGGCAGATCAACTTTCTGCTGGCAGATCGGCATCTGAGGGGGCGGGGTCAGGTGTGATCACCAGGAGCCACCGGCTTCAAAACAGAGCTCGAGGAGTTGCCTCGTCGACCTGTTGTGGAGTTTGTTTCACGCACCGCTACTTACTGTATCTGATTGAATCCACAGTTGACGACCCTGCTGTGTATGAGATTCCTGCTCCTGTTATTTGTCCCGGCTTGGCTTTGACCACTCTCTCTCTATCGTGTGTATTACGCTGTTTGCGTGGTTTAGTGATTTAGCCCCAATGCTGGTTGCTGGGTTGATCACTCGCTGTTTGGTTTCTGCATCCCTGATTGCCCTGCACCTTGAATACTTCACGGACTGTCGTCCCACGTATTATGTTTCTGAGCGTGTCCTAGGCTTTCTGTCGGTCTCGAAACCCTCGGAGCCTAGAGGCAATTCAGCTAGTCCTTTGAGTCCCTTGGCTCTTGAGTTACAACCTGTATTTTATGCAATTTCTGTGTTAATCAAGAAAGTATTGTTGCCCTTAAGGATCTCAACTCCGTTACTCTTGGGGAAGCGATATAGCTTCCGTTACAGTCCCAGTTTGATTTTCATTCCAAAAGCATCTCATGATATTGAGTGAGGGTTGGACCAGAACCAGTACTCCTTCAGGATACTGATGGCGAGGGGAGCATGGTGTATATGGATACTAGGATCCATAACATTGGTGGCTCAGCGGCAGAATTTTCTGCTCCCTAGAACTGGATTCAAACATCTAAGAGATCACTGCAGGAGGAGCTGGTGACCAAAGGTATGAGTGTGGTGCAGCCCAGAATGAGATGAAGATTCTCGAGGAGGTAGAGAGACGCCTCAGGAACCATGGACCAAACCCCAGCATGGACATGTTCCAAAGTGTGTGAACAGAGGTCTATTTGCTGCAGTAAGAGGCAGCTGTGCTGGACAAGGAAAACATTGGCACTCAGGGTGTGGAATGTAACAAGGACAAGTTCTTGGTCTGGATTGAACCAGAGAACATTTGCAGCCAGGAGGAGAACTGTACATCATACACCCACAGGGTTATTCAGAGAGCGTGAAAAGCAGGAGAATGACTGGAGAATGACTGGAGAGTGAAAAATTCTAGGTCAAAACAACCAAACCAGAAAAATTCTCCCTTTCATCTCGCTTTCCAAATCGGCTATTTTGACCTAGAATTTTTCATTCTCCAGTCATTCTCTTGCTTTTCACGCTCTCTGAATAACCCTGCCAGAGGGTGTCTACAGATATGGATTGGCAGAGACCAGGAATGTTGGATGCATCGGCTTCTGCCAACCGCAAAACACAGATAAAATATGCCTCCGCACCAACCGTGACTGTCATCCTACCATCCACAAGTAAGACTAAAAAGAAGCAGAGGGGTAGACGGGTGAAAGAAATGTAGGGGGTGCTGGAGGGAGAAGGCAAATTACGTGTCCAGCTTCAAAGAGAGGTAGAGTTTGCCACCCAGAGCGAGAGAGAGAGAGACTAGCCTACAACTGCACCAGCTACAGGATCAACTGAAAGATGACCAGAGAGAGCTGGATGAGACAAGACAATCCAGAGATGAAACAGGCTAAGGTACAAAGTCTGGAGGTGGAGATCACTGGGTTGCTGGGGTTACCTAAAGCTGCTGAGCGAGCCAAGGAGAATGCTACTTGAGTGCAAGATGAGGCCATTGACTTTGGTGTTTTAAAACGCTGAGCGAGTAAGTGGTGATTTCAAGAAGGCCAGACTGCAGATTGACCAGCTGAGAGCAGACGAGGAGGCAGAGCGAATCAAGGCCCAGCTGCTCAAGAAGGCCCGCCAACATTAATTAATATTCATTAAAAGCTTAAGCTTTAATTACCACCTCTATGCTGATGATACTTAGATCTGCCTCTCTACCCCTGATCTCTCTTCTTCTGTCCTTTCCAAAGTCAGCGACTGTTTATCTGGCATTTCCACCTGGATGACCTCTCACCACCTAAAGATTAACATGTCCAAGACTGATCTCCTACTAATTCCTACCTCTAATTCCTCCCCACCTCTGACTTCTCTATCATGGTTGATGGCATCACTATCTCCCCATCAAACCAGGTTCGCTGTCTCGGAGTTACACTTGACTCTGCTCTTTCTTTCATCCCCCACATTCAGTCTTTTTCCTCCTCCTGCCGCTACAAACTATGTAATAAAAGAATTCGGCCATTTCTTAACGCTAACACCACAAAGCGGCTCATCCATGCCCATGTAATTTCCCGACTTGACTATTGTAATAATCTTCTAGCTGGTCATCCTCTCTCCCGCCTCTCCCCCTACGATCCATTCTAAATGCCTCTGCCAGGCTCATCTACCTCATCCGCCGCACTATCTCTGCCGCTCCTCTCTGCGAGTCCCTTCACTGGCTCTCCATCCACTGCAGAATTAAATTCAAAATCTTTACCCTGACCTACACAGCTCTCACTAATTCTGCTCCCCACTACCTGTCCTCACTAATCAGCGAATACACCCCAGCCCGCTCCCTGAGATCAATCTGTGACCTGTGCCTAGCTTATCTCCGCATCACCTATTCCCATGATAGACTGCAGGATTTCTCATGCACAGCCCCCATCCTCTAGAATGCTCTCCCTCATACTGTCAGACTCTCTCCTAGTTTCTCTTGCGCCACTGGAGCAACCCCTATTCCATTTCGTATCTTCAACACATCTCTGTCGAGGTTTTGTGTCTCTCCCAGTAGGCTGCATACATATCTAAACCACCCTCTATACTCTAGCACCTCCTCCGTACTACATTTTCATTTATACCTATAAACACTCGACCGGTATTGAGGCTGCTGATTTCCCATATGGATTTTAGATCCAAATTCGGCAATTGCAGTAATGATGATATATTTGGAGACTTATGTGTATTACCAGATCACGATAAGCCTAGCAATGTATATACCTTACGTAGACAACTAGAGAAAGACCTTAAAAAAGAGATCAGGAACAAATGGGATGTCATCACTCTGGAAAAATATATTAGAGACAACATGGTCCCCAGAGGCCTTCGTTTTTCAAAAAACCTAGCAGGTGACAATGATGACACCATATTTCAAGAGAGATGGGAGAAAATGTTGGAAGGTTTCTCCATCCATAGCATGAAAACCATCGTGGAAAAAAGACACGAAATACTAACGGAACTGAACAGAAGCATCGAGAAAAATCACGAAGAACTCCTACAGCTATCCTCCGAACAAGAGATGAATATATATTTGGGAAGATTAGAAAAAGATCTCAATAAATTAAATGAGGAAGTGAAAGACAGAAAGAGAAAGAAATACCAACGAGACATTCAAGATTATAAAAATGGTAATGTCTGGAAACAAAACGAACTAGGTACCATAGAAGATCCTAAACATAATAAAAAGCACTATGGACCACACGTCCAGCTCATTATCCTCCTCTCCCAGAACCTGTCTTTCATGAACAGCGTGTGGGAGAAACATATATAAGAACACCTTTACCACAGAGACCAAGGAGAAGATTTAACCACTTCCCAAGACCTTATAATGATAGAACTTATAATGATAGATCCAATCACTTCCCAAGATCCTATAATGACCAACCCAACTACAATGAACGATTCAATCGTGAATCTTTCCATGAAGTAAATGGAAGATATGGAAAATGGAGAAATAACTCTTACACGAACAGTAAATTTACGAACCACTACCAGTCACGTAACTATCAAGACCCATCGAGAACACCCCGGAATGGTAACTATAGACAGAAAGACAGCAACTATACCCAACACTCAGTGTATCCAGCTATTTCTACCCACAACAGATACGAAACTTTGAAAGAACAGACGGATTTTCATGGGAACCACCCACAAGAAGACAGGAGCCTCATAACTATGAGAAGAGGGTGGTCACCAGGAAAAAGACCATATCAGGAAGAGGATGTAGAGCAGGGAGGATTAGAGGAAGAAAGAGGGAGAAAGGAGAAGATAAGCAGGAAGGAGGGATTTACAACCTGACAGAGATTCCACTCACAGACGCTCAAAGAACACTTCTTAAGAAAGGCATGAAATTTGCCCCCACGACCAATATGAACACATTTGAAGTCTATATCGATCTGCAGAAGTTCAAAAAGAACTTATGCTTAAAAAAATATTTCTTAAAAAATCCAATTGATAGACCAAATAACATCCAGGTGTATCAACACACTAATCTTAAAGAAAAATCGAGCTTTTTTCCTAAGTCACTCATTTCCCAAGAAATTAACACTTTTGAACAAATGGTATTGAACGACATTAGTAAAATAAAAATACCAACCAAGTCCAACAACCTGACCAATAAAGAAAGAACGGCTTTAAAAGAACTTACATCAAATGACAAAATTGAAATAAAACCAGCTGACAAGGGCGGCGGTACTGTAATTATGTCTGCGGTGTACTATAAAGAAGAAGCTTGCAGAATACTGGGTGACGAGACGACATATAAAAAACTTACGAAGAACCCCACAAACGAGATCCAACAAAAATTTGACAACTATTTCGATGAGGGGTATGCTCTAGGCATCCTCAATAATCAAGAATATCAGTACCTTAAAATTAAACACCCAAGAATACCAGTGTTTTATTTTCTTCCCAAAATACATAAGGATATCAATAAACCTCCAGGGAGACCCATTGTCTCTGGAGTGGGATCAATATCAAGCAGACTATCAGAGTATATTGATCATATACTGCAACCTTTCGTTACCAATACTACAACCCATCTGAAAGACACTATGGCCCTTCTGAATATATTGACAGATATTCAATGGGAAGACAACTTACTCTTAGTAACAAGTGATGTTCAATCACTCTACACTATCATACCACATCAATTGGGTATTGAAGCAACTGAGCACTTTCTGAGAACGAACGACACATTACAACCCGAACAGATTGTTTTTACACTCGAGGGCATACGTTTGATTTTAGAAAATAACTTTTTTTACTTTCAAGAAGATATTTATTTGCAACTTAACGGGAATACGATGGGGACAAAGTTTGCCCCGTCTTATGCCAATCTATTCATGGCACTTTGGGAGACATCTTTTTTATGAACATATCAAGATAATCTTATATGTTATAAACGCTATATTGACGATATCTTTTTTATTTGGAAGGGTGGAACGGATACATTGCAACATTTTTTACAAACATTAGATCAGAACAATAGAGGTATTAAACTTACAACCATCTGGAGTAAAGAACGAATAAATTTCTTGGATTTGAGCATTTTCATCCAAGACAACACGATTAAGACCGAAACCTTTTTTAAGAAAGTAGACGTCAACAGTTACATCGAAACAACCAGTTGCCATTTACCCCAGTGGCTGGAAGGAATCCCCAAGGGACAGTTTCTACGAATTAGAAGAAATTGTACAGATGTGACAACATACGAAACACATTCTGAAAAAATGAAAAAAGATTTTGTGGAAAAAGGATACGACCCAGACAGACTCGAAGCTAGTAGATTAGAGGTGAAGAATGTTGAACGCACAACCTTACTCCAAAAGAAACAGAAAACTAAAACAGGACATGCAACTGATGTACCATTTATTTTTCCGTATAGCGCTGAGAATAAACAAATTAGGAAAACGGTAAGAAAATACTGGCCGATTTTGAGAAGGGATCCACAACTAAGAGATATATTGCCCGAAAATCCCAGGATAATATGCAGAGGAGCTAACAACCTCAAAATGACACTGGCACAAAAACATACCAAAAAACAAAAGCCAACATCTCATTTCTATAATATCAAGAAAGGATTTCACCAATGGGGGAATTGTTTAAATTGTCGGAACACGAAAAGTAAAAAACAAATTATTACACAAATTGATGGAATCTCCGGACCGATTAAGATTAGAGATACAATCACTTGTTTTACGAAGAATGTCATCTATTTGCTTACATGTCCTTGTGGTCTAAAATATGTGGGTAGGACCACCAGACCCCTCAACATACGGATACAAGAACACGTCAGGAACATCCGGAACGAAAATGATAATTCATAGTGTCCCGTTACATTTCAAACTTAAACATGCCATGAATCCAGCTGGGCTGACTTTTATTGGAATAAAAAAGGTCGAAGCTCCATGGCGAGGTGGAAACTTTGATAAATTGATCGGGAAAGAAGAAATGAGCTGGATTTTCAATTTAGGTTCATTACACCCACAAGGTCTAAATGCTGACTTTGAGTTGTGTCATTTTCTCAGCTAAATTTCTTCCACTATCTCCCCCCCCCTTTTTTTACCTCTTATATTAAGTCCCGTGTATCCTTAAATCGTTTTTTATATATCCTTTTACATATGTTCTCCATTCGACCTATGTACACATTCTTACATACGGAGTTCTGTGTACTATTTGATTGCTTACCACTTAAAATGCCCTATTCGTATCCGTTTTCTATTCGTATTTATTCGTTTTATTCGTTTTTTAGTCGTTTTTTTATTCGTTTTTTATCCGTTTCTATTTATTATATCATTATTTTTAAATTTTCTCTCAACTGTTTTAACCCTCTTTTAGTATAAACAGTGATAAGTCTTGCCCCAGGTATCACCAATCATGTTTTGTGTTACATTGGTAACCTGAAGTCTGATTTAAACATCGAATTATATACTCCCATCGTCAAAACGGTTGTAATACATAGATGGAACGCAAGCTTTACACGCTGGAATGCAACTGCACATTGTAATGACGTTTCCAATTGACCTTGCGAACCCGGAAGTGCTTTTGACCCATGCGTTCCATCAACATAGACCCGCGAACCCGGAAACAATTCGATGGATACGTTCTATAAGTGCTAAAATCCACTTCCACCATAATAGATCCATTAACTATTTAACCTAATCCACTGTACCAGTATTCTGCTTCTATTTTCGATATGCACTGACACCACGATTGTGTTACATGGCTGGAACGCATATCTTCCATGCTGGAACGCACCGCCATATCAGTTAGGACACACCTATCATGTGACCGGGAGATCTGTGAACCCGGAAGCAAGTGGCTAGACATGTTTCAAATGAAAATTCATTGTACCTATAAAAAGAAAGACCTGTGGAATGTTTCTGATTGCCCCTTTTTTCTCTGATTATGGACTGATGAAGGCACGTGAGCTGCTGAAACGCGTATCCACCACTCTCTCTTTCTCTCTTCCCCCCCCCCCATTTTAGACTTTTTTCAATAAACCACGTTTTTTAAACCTATCAAAATCGTGGATTTGTTGTTTCTTGGTCTACATTGTACCTCACCCCTTTTTTTCCACCTATCTACTTGAGCCAGTAGAAGACCGCTAAAGAGGTGATAGTGCCCACCGATCAAGGAGCACTACACGCTATTAAGTCGAGCCTGGAACAAGGCTCCAACATTGGTGAGTGAGACCAACTCTTCTCTACTATATGCACTTATTTACCACAAGTTGCGCTATGAGCACCTTGTCTCTCTATATTTGAGGTGAACAAGAGCACTAAAAAGAAGGTAAAAAGAAGGGAAGAGGCCACTCTATATTTGGCCCAGTGCACTTCAAACCAGAGCCTGGACTACATAAGCTCTGGAAAGTGTAAGTGTTCATTTTTTCGCACATTCCCTCGATCAATATATCCAGACAGTATTGCACTATTTTTCTCTCTCTCTCTTTTTCCGAGAATGTGGAATTCACTAGACTGTTGGACCCACTAGGACATCAAGGATAAGATTCGTTTCCCCTTCCTTCCAAGGATTTCCATACATGGACGTAAAGAGTGAGAGGCATACATAAACGAGCCTTTTTTTCACTCACCAATAGACTGTCCTTTTAGACATTTGCACTATTTTGGACTATCATTATTTGTGCCATTGAATTGCACATGATATATGCACTTTGCACAAAGTACGTGTTTTTATGGAATTTTTATGAATTGTTTTTATGAATTTCAAGATTCACTTTATTTGAAATTGTAGCACTTTTTCACAGTACACTTCTGACGTGCACAACATTTTAGCTGTCATTTGCACTATATGCACTTTTGATTGCATTCTGCACTTTTCTAGTGTTCACTTTAAGATCGCACTTTATCATTGGTCTGTTTTAGACTGTGCATTTAAACTGTTTTCCAGAATATTTTTATATTACTGTATTAACGCACACCAATTTCTCTTGCGCCACTGGAGCAACCCCTATTCCATTTCTCTCCTAGTTTCCCTTCCTTCAAACGCTCCCTTAAGACATTCCTATTTGGGGAAGCCTACCACCCGACTCACTGACGCAACCAGTCCATCACTCCCACCAGTCCATCACTCTCACCTTGCAGTCCTCTACTCCTGTTTCCACCCCCCACCTTTCTAGATTGTAAATTCCCACGGGAATAGGGCCCTCGTTTCCTCCTGTACTGGTTTGTCAAAATGTTGTTCAAAATATATGTTCGGCCTTTATTAATAAAGAATAATAATAATAACAATAACAGCTTCAGGAGCAATTTGATGCAGAGACCCAGAAATGCCACAGTATTTGTGAGCAGCTATGAGTATTTTATACGCTGCCCACCAACAGTTGGAAAATGAGAGGATCCAGACAGTGCTGCACCAGCAGGTACAGGCTAACTTGCAGGTGTCAGTTGCTGAACTGGAGGCAAGGACTGTGCAGCTAGAAGTACAGCTAGAAGCTCAGATCATCAGGCGGCAGGCCATCGGTGAGAAGTTACACTGGACAGAGAAGCTGGGAAAAGAGGAGAACAGCCTCACATCGCCTGCGGAGCTCAACACAGCACCAGGTGAGGAGCCAACAGCGAAGCAGAGAGAGCGTCAGGGAAGAGGGACAGTCGACTTTGCTCCTCAGCGGCGAGTATATCTAGTGCCTCTGGAGCCAGACGCTGTGCTGGCATCAGAGTGTGCCTGGTCATCGAGGAAGATGGAGACCCCCAATACTCCACCCCTACTAATCAAGGTACTGCCAGAGAGGGGTCCTCTTCCAATTACCCAGGAGACCAGCGGGACCAGTGAGTGACCACCCGGAGAGGCTACCGAGTTCCTGGTCCCAGGAAGAATTGCACCCCTTGGAGATTGAGGGGATTGCCATGGGGTGGGCTCCTTTTAAATGTTTGGATGGGGGACATCAGCAGAAGGAGTGACTAGGGACTGTAAATGCTAGGTTCTGGTCCTGGGTCTGCAGAAATACCCTGGAGACAGAGATGTGGGGAGGCGGCCCAGTGTGCCACTAACGAACATTTTGTCTCTGGACTGTATTGTCCTGTTACTTGGCCCACAATACTGCAGTGAATCTTTAGACTTACGAGCACTCAAGCACTCGAGGGGTGGCTTGTCTCTTGCCCCAGAACTAGTCAGCGACCAGGGATACACCCCCAACAGTGATTTTGTGCAGCACCCTGAAATTCTATAGATGGCGCAGCAATAGGGACATAGTGAGAGGTCTCATCAGTGGCAAGCAATCCGTTAGGGGGTCTAAGCTTGCCCTGACAATCTAGAAGGGGGAAGATATGTGACAGAACCGAGCCCTCTTTTGTGTGCAGAGTGTTTGTGTTTCCTATGCCCTTTTCCCTGTCTGTGTTATATTATTATTCCCTTATGTATTTAGTGTAGAGTGCTGTGTGACATACTGTGCTGTTTTCCCCATGTGTAGTCAGTATGTAACCATTTGCTTGGCTTTTGGAAGTAACATGCGATTTTTTTCTTATATTATTATTTGTAAATAACTGTCCTTGCATAAATATGTGTGATGCATTCCACGTGCATTGGAGCGCAAGGGTAATCTAGAATGTCCCTTTAGTTCAGAAATGCTAGTGGTAATTTAATGTATTCCTTGAAATAGTAAAATTATATTGTGGAAGAACAGCATGAATAAAACGTCTAATAGTCAGAGTGCATATCAAAGTGCTACATAACAAGTGTGCATGATAATGATGGCAAAAACTCAATATTGAGTCAGAAAATTCAATGTTTGCTTCTGACTTTTTAGACTTCATTAATGATTTAAAGAAGATTGTTAATTAGTTTCCATTAATGAACACATTATTAGTTCTATTCATGCATTCTTCAGACTGATAAATTCTCCTACAATGTTTTTGCTTATTTATAAGGATGAATGTCCTTCTCAGCCCCCTGTGTACTTTTTTTATGCACTGTGCCGTCGCTTTCATCTACACCTGGCTAAAAGGTATCAGTTTACCAACAGACTGGTTAGTGTCTGTTAACCCTTTATGAGCCAGGCATTAAGGGCTGCACTCATACCTGGCCCTGGATTGCTTAAATTGAAGCTTTGACAATTTGATGCTCACCCCTCTCCATCTGCTCTCTAGCGAAATCTTGCATGCACATAAAAGAAAGTTGGAAGCAGCCTAATAAATTCCACATTGCTTTAGGATATATTTGAGAATTAACATGCATATTCTTCTGCAAATGCTAGTTTGGATGACGAGCTCTTGCAAAACAAGACATATACACATTCCTGTATTGCACCGATGCGTCCACTGGATATATTTCCTGACTTCACTTACACAGTTATTATGTTTTACATAATCTCGGTAGTTTAAAGCAGTAAAATAAAATTAAAATCTCTGCAGCTGCCTCCAATGCAGATGCAAAATGTAAGCATATTTGCGTAGCATCTTCATCAACACCTGTGGTACAATTGAGTTTCCTCCTATGTTTTCCAAGGCGATGTTGATATAGCAATTTTTTTAAAAATTGCAAAGTATTGAATTGTTTTTTATTTAACAACCTATTGGTCTATATACAATTCAGCTGGTTTTTACTGTTTCGTTTTTTTTTGTGGAGTGGGTTAGACTCTATAGGCAATATTACATTCTTAATGCTAACATTAGTGCTCAGCTTTTCAGCGTGAGCTTACAGTACTTTACGCTCTATGCTTAACATGGGGAGCGCAAAGAGTTAAATAGCGGTAGGCTTACAAGTCCTAACGCTAATTACGTCCCACTGCAGTTAACTCAAATGTTAACCACAGGTTGGAGCTGGTGCTAACCGATTCAGCTTCTGTGGGATCAGTTATTACCAGCTGTAAAAAAAAACCAAAAATCAGATACTCACCTTTCATCTCATGGCGAGAGCAGCGGCTTGATCTGCCTCCTCTGGCAGCAGGAAGTAGAGTGAGACTGGGGAAAAAAGTTCTCCAGTAGTCCTCCACGATCACTTGGGAGATCCTTGGGAGATCACTTGGGAGATCCTGCAGGTCATGTGACCCGGCAGTCAAAGCCTCAATGGAGTCCTGTGGACTCCATGGGAGGGGAAGCTTGGGCGCCGCATTACAGGCAGGCTGCTGAAACCAGGTGCAGGATTTCCTCCTTAGTGTCCTCGTTTTAGTGTCAGTATTGTGAAACTGCCCAAAGTCTCCTAGCTTTGTTGACACAGGCCTATTTTGATCACCACTCCCTCCAGTCCTGGGCCGTATGTATTCTATTTTTAGTGTAATTATTTGTGTGTTAACTCTCGATTTTAGCAGCAGGTGATTTTTGTCAGTACCAAAAGAATAACCAAGGACTGTGGAATCACTAATTATTCTTTGCTGACTCCACCTTAGCGCTTCCTATACAAATTATAGGTAGAGTTAATGTACAGTAACCTGCTGCAACAGCCGAGCCACAAGTTTGGAGTAAGATGGGAGCCATTATCATTAACTATTGCGGCTGTTATACTTGGTCAATTTTATAATCATAATGGCTCAATTAAAATAGGGTCCATTACTACTGATACAACTTGGGATATAATGGCACAAGTCATTTATCCACTAGGATGAACCTTTAAAGACTATGAGGGTTATTCAAAGAGAATCGAAAAGCCACCGCACGTTCGGTGACTTTTCGTCCTCCTCAATTCGGTTTGATTTGGCGATCCCATTTCTGCAACCCTGCGGTGTATTCAGCAAGCACCACAGGGCCGTCGAAATGAAGGGAAAAGTCGCCTCAAACCCGCCAAAAACTCACTGCAAAACGAGGGCAAACGCACACCGAAACCCGCAAAAACATCTGGATTAACCCGCCCAAGACACCGGAAAAATCCGAGCAGGAGCCGATCACACGCAGCGCAGCCGCCGGAAAAAAGCCGATACCGCAGACGAATGCAGTGAATAAATTAAAAAAACAGTTCGCTTGAATGTTTGAAAAGTGAAACGCTGTTTGCAAAGAAACTACTGAACGAAAATGTCTGAAATTTACATATGAGGTCCTATGAATGATAATAAAAAGGGCTGTTACAGAAAAAATATGTAAAGTTAAAAAAAAATAAAAAATTGGAAATTCTTTTTTAAGAAAAAAAAAATCCCGAAAAATGCTTAAAAAATCCTAAAAAAATCTATAAATAGACTCTTTACTGCAGAATATTATAATGAACGGTTTATTAGATTATTAGATATTGAATTAAAATGGGAATATTTTTAACATTGAAGCCTATGGGATTCGCCTGAATAAACCTGCCGAATTAAACCACCGAATGGCAGGGCAATACGGGAACCTTTCACTGCTGGTTTTTGTTCTCTGAATAGCCGAAGCAGTGCTTTTTTATGGGGATTTCACTGCCCTCGAACAGGCACCGTATGTGCAGGCAATTCGCCAGGATTTGACGAATTTCCTGCTCTCTGGATGGCCAAGAAAGGTAACCGAATGCTGATTTTCAGTGTTCGGTTCCCTTTCGGCAGCCATTCGGATCTCTTTGAATAACCCTGATACTCTCACTTACCCCCGATCACATTCATATTTACCCTAAAGTATCCTTTTCTTACAGACCGAGCTTTCCATTGAGGGTGCTCTGGCCAGAAAACGTTTGTGCCTGATATCAAGGTTGTCAGGGGCTAAATGTCTGATACCTCTGCAAACATCTGCATAGAAGCATTAGCTGGTTGAGGATGCACAGAGCTCAGCATTCCTGGCCCATACCCCAAGAAGGCTGATCATTTCAGGCTGCTACATCTGCTTTCCAGGGACGTGAAAACCCCCATTCAGAAGGTGAAATCAGCCCACAGGGACACTTGCTAGGGGTGGGGTGCACTCATTCATTAAAGGGGTTATTCAGAGAGATCCGATCTGGCCCAGAAATGTTACCGAACAGTGAATTTCCCCTTACGTTGACATTTCGGGGACATTCGGCTATTCGGAGAGAAGGCAGTTTGCCAAATTTTTTACCCTGTATGTCAGCTTGTTGGCTTTTTCCGGCGGCTGGTCTACGCTGTGTTCAACAGCCTTTCGCTTGTATTTTGCGGCGGTTCCAGTGGGATTTCGGTAGGATGCCGGCAGGTGTTTGGCGTTTTTTCGGCGGGTTCTTAACAGGTTCTCAACAGGTTTTCAACAGGTTTTCACTGCACTCCGGGCACCCTGTGGTGAATGCTGAATTTACCGCAGGGTGGGGAATTTGATTCCCCAAAATGCAGGGAATTGCGGGGAATGAGAGTGCACTGAAATGTCGGCGACATTTCTGAATAACCCCTTAATTGGTCATTGTGCTACTGGCTGAAGTGTCATTTTCAAGAAAGTCTTTAATTGAATGAGCAAGCCCTCTCCAGGTATATTAAAAATGTCTGCAAATAAAATAGAAGCTGAACAAACATTATTTGGTGGTTTTATGCTCTAAATGAAAATTTCAAATCTTGTAAAAAGTGAAACAAGAATTTAGCACATCCAGACAATCTTTTTACCACTACAGGGACCGTTCAAGGAAATGAATTAATCTTTTGTGCAGGAAAAACTCAAGGAGAGTATTCTGAATATTTAAATACTGAGAACAGAGAATTCTGCAAACTATATCCTGCCAATACATTGTATAAAATATCCGTTTAAAAAAAGATCTGAAGAAATAGAAAATTCTTTTAACCAAGTCTAGGTGTCAATAGATTGTAGAATAGGTGATGGAAAGAATTGTAATGAAGGAATATTTTAAAGTAATAATAGCTTGTTAGACAGTCTTTATCACCTCTGTCATAATATCTGATTATACATATAGATTAACAAAACGCTGATAGGCAAGCTACAATCTTCAATATAATAACAGGAAAACATATGAGGAAGATAAAAGACAGGAGACCGTGGGAAAAAATGAAGAGAATGAACTAATAGATTGATAGCGGCAGTATTACAGCAATAATTTATTTTCACAATTCCGCTTCTATTCTACACTTCTTAGATTACTGTAAGTACTTTAGTTTATATACAATGGAGCATGAGAAATAGTAAGGTTTATTAACAGGTTTAAACGAATTAAAACTGAAGAGATCATCCCTTTTCGGGGTTTGATTATTTGAGCTATTAAGACGTACCTTGCGGTTTCTATATCCCTGATACATACTTTACTGTTTTCCGAGTCGTGCTGTGCTGGCCCTGTGTCGCCATTCTGTTCTTAGACATATTATGCCTTTGCAAAATTTATAAATAAAGCATATAAAAAAAAACGGTTGAGATCATACCTTACTAACTTACTTGAACTCTATTACATGAAAGTGTAAATTAAGATTAATTAGGAATTGAGCCATTTTAAACAATATGTAAAGTCACATTTTCCATTCATATATAATTCATTGGCTTTTTGCACATTGTCACATTTTCTCTAATCTGCATCTATGATCTTTATTTTAACTGTTAATCTGAGTCATGCGTTGGAATGACAGTTAATATCGGTTTTACTGTAACACAAGAATCTGAGCTTGTCATGAAACGTGTTTAAATTTTAACAAGAAAAAAAGTGTCTTCTGCGCTTATCTCCATGTGAAACAAAACACAATTAGAGGTTTTGGTTTACTTGAATGGCCATTGAAGTGTAAACCCAACTGCCGCGTCACGGCACCTCTGTTAGGTGAGTCCTACTTAATGAAGCCAAAAGCTTCTTTCTAAGCAAGCCACATATGCTCATGCTGCTTCTCAGTCATGAGAGAGACTGTTGGGTTTTCATTTATACCCTCCCTAGAAACGATTCCACTATGGGATTAAAAACAAAAAAGCGGAACGTGACAGCAGCAAGCATGACCCTGCTGGAGATACGTCAAAATATACATACAGAAAAACCGGTGTTTAAATTATATTATCTCATTGGTGTGTCCCTTGTCATTTTGTATCACTTATCTAGTTCTTCAATGTCATACTTGGAAGTAATATATACAAATACAACTATAAGGTCCTGAGATGAAGGCCAATACCATGGCTGGGGACCAACTCCAGCACATCTTTCTTTTATTCTGTCAAAATAGCACTACTACATTTACGTTGTAGCTTCAACGCCATGATTCGTGAAGGAAAAACAAATCTCAAAGCTTTTCAAATAATTTCAATGAATTGGCTGTCATGTCCAGTGTGTTGAAAATTTAGGGGTACAGTATGTTCTGAGGCAATTTGCAAATTAATTTTGTTTGCATTAACTGAAATTCTTTTGCAATACAGCCGAATTAGACCACATTGGATATTCTCTGTCTCAGGGCACTATCATGTGCTTTTGAAGACTTGAAAGGGTTATTCAGAGAGATCCGAAAAGTCACCGCATGTTCGGTGACTTTTCGTTCCCCGCACTTCGGGGCGATTAGGCAATTCCTAGTTTGCCAACCCTGCAGTGTATTCAGCAAGCACCGCAGGGCCCCCGTAGTGCAGGGAATACTCACGCAAACCAACAGAACACTCGCCAAACACTCACCAAATACTCACCGAACACTCATTGAAAACCTGCAGAAACCGCCGTAAAAACCAAGCTGAGCACGCTGGAAAAATCCGAGCAGCCGCCGATCACAGCGCAGAGCAGCCGCCGGAAAAAGCCGTCACGCAGACGAACGGGGTGAAAAAAACACACAGAATCAGCGTTCAGTTACCTTTCTTGGCCATTCGGTTATCCAGAGAGCAGACAATTTGCCAAATCTTGGCGAATTGCCTGCACATACGGTGCCTACTCGAGCGCAGTGAAATTCCTGTAGAGAAGCACTGCTTCAGCTATTCAGAGAACAAAAACAGCAGTGAAAGGTTCCCGAAATGCCCTGCCATTCGGTGGTTAAATTCGGCAGGTTTATTCAGGTATTGCTCGAAAGGTCAGAATCTGGTATTTCTAATGGCACCTCACATGAACAACAGGAGTTACAGGGTTTCAAATGTTCAAAAGTCCCCTGTATCACCTACAATGAATTTGCATCTGGTGGTGGGGAGGTAGATGCTTTGTATGAGTGTTATAGAATTTGTACGAGGCGGGCTGGCTT
The DNA here is from genome assembly GCA_009667805.1 of Leptobrachium leishanense. Taxonomy (NCBI): domain Eukaryota; kingdom Metazoa; phylum Chordata; class Amphibia; order Anura; family Megophryidae; genus Leptobrachium; species Leptobrachium leishanense. The sequence continues at coordinate 140,453,669 of CM019065.1, forward strand.
TGACAGACATTCAACTGTATTACTATACTGCACATTTGAATACAGTAATTAATTAGAATTGCTCCTATGAAAAATTGGACAGACCTGGAGTCTCAATTGGTGGGCAGCCCCCTCTGGGCTGTTCCATGGCTTCTTCCTAAACAGTTACCCCCTCCCTGCAAGAAAACCCGACGCTGAAATGTACCCTTCATCTATGGCATAAACTTCAGGTGTAATTTTCCTTGTTCTCTTTCCCAGCACCTGTACTCCCGATCTCTTGCAACCTGGCATTTCCAGGAGGGGTTAGGCCCTCTTTGTGTGCAAGGTTCACTCCTCACCCTGACCTACTGGCCAAACACGTACTGGCTGATGGCCAATTCAAACAGATTCTGCCATCCTCAGAGGGTTTACCACATTCCTTTCTAGACTGCTTTAATTATTCGCAAATATGGCATTTCCTGTTTTCTTTGCCCAATGGTACTAATGTGACGACACCCCTTATGCCCTTTGAAAAATTTTGCTCTTTGGATGTTCCACTCTTAATCAGTCTTTCCACTTTATATAAACTCCTTCAGTCTACTAATACAGACTTGCCTGTGTTTGTGGTTCTCTGTGATAGATGCCTTGGAGAGGTAATACCCGAACCTCACTGGTCTAAGACTTTCACGTTGATTCATCACAGTACGTCTATCTCTAGATTACAGGCAAGCCTTCTAAGTGAAGTCTTCAAAGTGAATTTACAGGAGATCTTCTGGAGATAGTCTGAGGTTTGACAGGAGGTAGAAAACCTACAAAAAGGTAAGATTTGCTGGTTTTAAATCCATTCTTTTATAATGGCAGGCTTGGTCCAGTGTAAGAGCTGTCATGCGTTTGTTTTTAGATCCAATTTTTGGAGGTTTGGAGTGTGCCTGATATGTAGGCAGCTCTCTTTATTGCAGCAGGAAATTGCCTGTTTGAAGTCTGAGATTTGTAAATTATCTGTTAGACAAACTCAGGCTATGACTGTTACAAAGCCACTGCCACAGAGGCCTCCTAGGAGCGGCAGATGGACTACTGTAGGATCTGGTAGACTTAGCGTTGTGGATAGAAAGCATGTCCCACAATCTGTGGCTCTTCTTAATTCTTTTGAGGCACTTTCAGAGTGTAGTGGTAAGACGGATGCAGGCTCAGACACCATAGTTGAAGAACCACCATCCACTATGCCTAAGGTATGCAGCACTGCAACCAAGGACAAAAATGAAAAGGTGGGACTGGATAGAAGGAAATTGTTGCTGGGTGATTCTATCATAAGAGGTGTTGAGCTGGAGAGTAGTGGTTTGGTGAGATGTCTTCCTGGGGCTACTGCTCGTAGAGACAGGAGACGTATTCTCAATATTGTCAAAGAAGCAAAGCAGCAAGGGGAAGTAGATGTTCTAGTCCATCTAGGGACAAATGACTTGGCTAGCAATGAGGTTTCTGAGATTAAGGAAGATTTTTGTGTTCTTGGAGGTTAAATACAGCAGATTGCGTCCACTGTGTCATTCTCTGAAGTTTTGCCTGTGCATAACATTCAAGATAGAAAGATGCGCAATAAGGAATTCAATTTGTGGCTTCGGGAATGGTGTCGGGAGCAAGGATTTGGCTTTGTGTCCCATGATAGCTCTAATTGGAGCAGAAAGGAACTGTATAAAAAAGATGGTTTGCATCTTACTCATAGGGGAACATATGTTCTCAGTGAGAAGTTCAAAGGTTTCACAAAGAAATATTTAAACTAGGAGGGGGGGACAAAAGGGAAAACAATCTGCCCGATTGTCCCCCAAAACTAAATCGGAGGGTGCAAGCAACATGCGAGGTAAAAAATGACAAGCTCAGAGTCGTGTCTATAAATGCTCGCAGTTTAGTCAATAAAATCAATGAACTGGAGGCAATGATGGCAGCTGAAAAAGTAGATTTAGTGGCGGTTACTGAGACATGGTTCAGTGAGAAAAATAACTGGGACATAACAATACCGGGGTACTCTTTATATAGAAAAGACAGAGAAGGTAGGAAAGGAGGAGGAGTGGCCCTGTATGTGAAAAACAACATAAAAACGAACCAAATAAAAGTGAGCGAGGTGAACATAGAGTCAGTTTGGGTTACACTAACATTTGGCAATCATACAGTAGCTCGTGTAGGTGTGATCTATAGACCCCCTGGACAAGTAGAAGAGCTAGATAATCTGCTGGTTGAGGAAATAGCCAAAATGGCAATGAAGGGGAAGTTATTATCATGGGGGACTTTAATCTTCCTGATGTGAACTGGAAAACCAAAACAGCTGGGTGCACCAGGAGTACAAATATTCTAAACTCCTTACTGGGATTATCTCTAACACAAGTAGTTGAGGAGCCGACCCGTAAAGAGGCCATATTGGATTTAATACTCACAAATGGAGGTTTGGTATCGGACGTTGTTGTAGGTGAAAATTTGGGATCTAGTGATCACCAGTCAGTATGGTTTAATATAAGAACAGGGATGGAGCCGCACCACACAAAAACAAAAGTTTTAGACTTTAAAAAAACAGATTTTTCTAAAATGAGATTTTGTGTGAAGGAGTCATTATCAGACTGGAGGAATTTAAAGGGAGTCCAAGAGAAATGGGATTATTTAAAGGAAGCATTATTGAAGGCCACAGGAAATTGCATTCGGCTTGTTAGCAAAAACAAAAAAAGGAAGAAACCACTGTGGTACTCTGCAGAAGTGGCCAAAATAGTGAAGAACAAGAAGATAGCATTCAATAATTATAAAAAAACTCAGCGTGAAGAAGATAGGCAAACCTATAAGATTAGGCAGAAAGAGGCAAAGCAATTTATAAGAGCTTCCAAAGCACACGCAGAAGAGAAAATAGCTCAGTCAGTAAAAAAGGGGGACAAAACATTTTTTAGATACATAAACGAGAAAAGAAAAGTAAAACAAGGATTAGTTAGATTAAAAACAAAGGAAGGAAGGTATGTAGAAGAGGATAAAAGTCGCGCTGACTGCCTCAATAAATATTTTTGTTCAGTCTTTGCAGAAGAAAAGGAAGGAAAGGGACCTCAGTTAGGAGAGAACACTAAAGAGACATTTACATATGAGTTTACAGAGGAGGAGGTTCTAAAGCAGCTGTCTAAAGTAAAGACAAATAAGTCAATGGGGCCTGATGGGATCCACCCTAAATTATTAAAAGAGCTCAGTGATGTAATAGCAAAACCGTTAACAGATTTATTTAACCAATCCTTGTTAACAGGAGTCGTCCCAGAAGACTGGAAATTAGCAAATGTTGTGCCTATTTACAAGAAGGGTAGTAGGGAGGAATCGGGGAACTATAGGCCAGTTAGTCTTACGTCAGTAGTAGGGAAATTAATGGAAACCATGTTAAAGGAAAGGATTGTTGAACATCTAAAAACACATAGATTACAAGATCAGAAACAACATGGGTTTACCTCAGGGAGATCATGCCAAACTAATCTTATTGATTTTTTTGATTGGGTAACAAAAATAATAGACACAGGTGGTGCAGTAGACATTGCTTATTTAGATTTCAGTAAGGCTTTTGATACTGTTCCGCATAGAAGGCTTATCAATAAATTGCAATCTTTGAGCTTGGATTCCAATATTGTTGAATGGATTAGGCAGTGGCTGAGTGACAGACAACAGAGGGTTGTGGTAAATGGAGTTTATTCGGCGCAAGGTCTTGTTACCAGTGGGGTACCTCAGGGGTCAGTACTTGGACCCATTCTCTTTAATATTTTTATTAGTGATATTGCAGAAGGTATTAATGGAAAAGTATGTCTTTTTGCTGATGACACAAAGATTTGCAACAGGGTTGACGTTCCTGGAGGGATCAGCCAAATGACAAATGATTTAGGTAAGCTAAAAAAATGGTCAGAGTTGTGGCAATTGAGTTTTAATGTGGATAAGTGCAAGATAATGCACCTGGGACGTAAAAACCCAAGGGCTGAATATAGAATATTTGATACAGTCTAACCTCAACATCTGAGGAAAGGGATTTAGGGGTTATTATTTCAGAGGATCTAAGGGTAAGTAGTCAATGTAATAGAGCAGCAGGAAATGCTAGCAGAATGCTTGGTTGTGTAGGGAGAGGTATTAGCAGTAGGAAAAGGGAAGTGCTCATGCCACTGTACAGAGCACTGGTGAGACTTCACTTGGAGTACTGTGTGCAGTACTGGAGACCGTATCTCCAGAAGGATATAGACATCATAGAGAGAGTTCAGAGAAGGGCTACTAAAATGGTGTACGGCTTGAAGGAGAAAAGTTACCAAGAAAGGCTTAATGATCTTAACATGTACAGCTTGGAAAAAAGACGAGACAGAGGAGATATGATAGAAACATTTAAATACGTAAAGGGAATCCACAAGGTAGAGGAAGGGAGTATATTTAAAAGGAAACAAAATAGCAAAACAAGAGGACATAGTGTTAGATTAGAGGGGCAAAGGTTTAAAAGCAACATCAGGAAGCATTATTTTACTGAGCGGGTGGTGGATACATGGAACAGTCTTCCAGTAGAAGTGGTAGAGGCCAAAACAGTAATTGAATTTAAGCAAGCATGGGATAGGCATAAGGCTATCCTAAACAAAAGATAAATCCAGGTAAAGTATCCATGTAATTGGGCAGACTAGATGGGCCGAAAGGTTCTTATCTGCCGACATTTTTCTATGTTTCTATGTTTCTATGTTTCTATAAACTTACAGCCGTGTGGTACAACATCCCGGAGTGGTTAATCCATTTTTACCCTACTTCCTCCCCGCTTTGCTGGCTTTGCCAACAGGACCCCAGATCATATCTTCATCTTTAGTGGTCCTGTTCCCTTATTGCACCTTTCTGGCAATTGGTCCATGCTTTGATTCTACATACCACTGAGGTTGTCTTAGATCTTGATCCCATTGTCTTTTTATTCAGTGACATGGACATTTCAGTTAAGGCACTTACAAACTCTGTGCTACTTCATATTTTGATAGCTGCCCGAACCAGGGGCTGACTGGAAACTTTTGGCCCAGGGGGCAAGTAAAACCCAGAGGCCCGTAGTGCAGCAACTCGGGCCCATGTTTAAATAAAAACAAACACGGGAAGCACATTTAGTAATAACTAACATTGGGCCCATCCCAATATTTTTTTACAACCCTACAGCCAACAGCTCCCTCAATTTATTGTCCCCACAGAAGACAGGCCCCTTAATTTATTGTCCCCACAGCAGACAGGCCCCTCAATTTATTGTCCCCACAGCAGGCAGGCCCCTCAATTTATTGTCCCCACAGCAGGCAGGCCCCTCAATTTATTTTATTTCTCCCCCCTCTCATCCGTCCTGAGTGCAGGTGCAGGGACAGATAATACAGAGGAGGAGGAGGTAGTTGTTCATCAGAGGGGAGGTGTGGCTAGATACCCGATCAAGATGGCCGCAGATTAGTGGAGCTCCTGGCTGACCGGAGAGACCGCAGCACATTTTGCAGTTTTGCCATGATATGGTCTGAGGTAATGGTGGAGTAGAGGTAATGTCACTGCTCTGCATGGAGAGAGCCTGTGGAGTCACGGGTTCGATCCCAGCGAGCAACCTCTCCAGTAAGTGTCCTTGGCAAGACACCTAACGGTACATACTCGCCACCCAGGACATACTTGAAAACGAGAGAAATCTCAATGTATCCTTCCTGGTAAAATCCTTTCACAAAAAAAAAAAAAAAAACAGCGTGTAACGGTACCTAAACCTCCTGGGACCCTCTCCAGACCTCGCTCTACTCGACTTAAGGCATACTTCACACCCCAGGAACCACTCTTGCCCTTCGTTCAGACCACTAAAATGGTAGCCCCTTCCGCCGAGTACTCTTTGCCGGAACTTGGCGCCGCTACACAGCGTATTGAGAAATTCCTTCTTTTTCGAGATGCCTACACGGGTGGACATTCGAGGAATGATCTCGGAAGTACATGATTCTCTCCAACAAGACATCATCGCCATCCAGATGGAGGTGGCTTCAGTTGAGACTAGGGTGGCAGGTCTCGAACAGGCGGCAGCACAGGCGGCAACACATGCAATTGAAAATGGGCCTGAACCTCCTCATACTCCATTAATGGTCTCAGGGATCTGGAGGAGATTAGACGACCTCGACAACAGGTCCCGGCGCCACAATTTAAGGCTCAGGGGAGTACCTGAGTCGGAGACGACCGTTCGTTTACACCTGGTAGGCCTCTTTAATTTTTTACTCGGTTCCGGAGAAGTGGTCCCTACTGATTTGGCCCGAGCACACAGGACCCTCCACCCTCCGCCGGACTCGCAGTCGGCACCCCCCAGAGACATTGTTTGTTTCTTTAATGCATTTATGCTTAAAGATCGCATTTACACCTCGGCTCGAGCCCAACAGTCCTGGGATTATAAAGGAGCAAAGATAGAGATTTTCAATGACCTATCCCCGACTACCCTTCAAGCCAGACGTGCCCTTCGCCCGATCCAGTGGCGGAAGTACCAGGCTCGCAGCGGTCGCAGTTGCGACTGGGCCCTGGCATTCCGCCACTGGAGGGGGGCCCAGCGCCGACGCCAGATTCCGGCAATCAGCGCCGGAATCTGGGAGCCGCGCGCTGGCTGTCCCTCTCCCTACGTGAGCGGCCGCTGACATGCAGCTTGGCCGCTCACGTGGGAGAGAAACCACCTGACCAGCGCACGAGACCTCGCGCTGATCAGGTGGTTTCCGGCGAGCGGCCAAGCTGCATGTTTCCAGCGGCCGCTCGCCAAGGAGGAGAAGACGCCAGAGGAGAAGACGCCGACGGAGCCTGCCCTGGGCCTGGGGCCAGCAGAGCAGGTAAGAGCTGGGCTGGGGGCAGTATATCCATGAGCTGGGGGGCAGAGCTGGGGCAGTATATGCAGAGCTGGGGCAGTATATCCATGAGCTGGGGGGCAGAGCTGGGGCAGTATATCCATGAGCTGGGGGGCAGAGCTGGGGCAGTATATCCATGAGCTGGGGGGCAGAGCAGGGGCAGTATATCCATGAGCTTGGGGGCAGAGCTGGGGCAGTATATCCATGAGCTGGGGGGCAGAGCTGGGGCAGTATATCCATGAGGAGCTGGGGGGCAGAGCTGGGGCAGTATATCCATGAGCTGGGGGGCAGAGCTGGGGCAGTATATCCATGAGCTGGGGGGCAGAGCTGGGGCAATATATCCATGAGCTGGGGGGCAGAGCTGGGGCAGTATATCCATGAGCTGGGGGGCAGAGCTGGGGCAGTATATCCATGAGCTGGGGGGCAGAGCTGGGGCAATATATCCATGAGCTGGGGCAGTATATCCATGAGCTGGGGCAGAGCTGGGGCAGTATATCCATGAGCTGGGACAGAGCTGGGGCAGTATATCCATGAGCTGGGGCAGAGCTGGGGCAGTATATCCATGAGCTGGGGCAGAGCTGGGGCAGTATATCCATGAGCTGGGGCAGAGCTGGGGCAGTATATCCATGAGCTGGGCATATCCATGTGCTGGGGCAGTATATCCATGAGCTGGGGCATATCCATGAGCTGGGGCATATCCATGTGCTGGGGCAGTATATCCATGTGTTGGGGCAGTATATCCATGTGTTGGGGCAGTATTTCCATGAGCTGGGGGCAAAAATATCCATGTGTGGCCTGGGGGCAATATATCCATGTGTGGTCTGGGGGCAATATATGTCCATGTGAGCTGGGGCAATATATGTCCATGTGAGCTGGGGGCAATATATGTCCATGTGAGCTGGGGGCAATATATATGTCCATGTGAGCTGGGGGCAATATATATATCCATGTGAGCTGGGGGCAATACTATCTTTTTTATATTGCAGAAAAAAAAAAGGTAAAAATATGGATCTTTTTTTGGGGGGGTTGGGGGGGCCCTTCATGGATTCTTGCACCGGGGCCCTCAGGTTTCTAGTTACGCCACTGGCCCGATCACACAAGTGCTACAAGAAAAAACGGATCCCTTATAGATGGGGTTTTCCTCTCTCACTTTCGGTGTGACATGGAAATGGGAATTGCGTTATACGCTCTCCTGATGATATTGCATCTTTCTTACATTCCCTGGAACTCCCTGATATGGCTATACAGAATTGGGAGACATTTGTGTTTCGATCACCGGCTCAGTTACCCCCGCAACGCCAAAGACCACGCCAGGGTCGGCAGCACTCGGAAGTTTTGGAACTGACGGGAGACGGACATTGAGAACCCTGGAGATAGCTTCATAGGATTTTTTTTTTTCCGACAGTGTAGTAACTGACATAACTGTCATAACTGTCGCCCTTCCGGACGCCATGCTTGAGCTATTGTTGCCCTTTTTTTTGGTCTCTCAAGGACTCTCATGTTTGGGAATGGGGGACGTGGGGGGGGCTTGTAGTGGGGGTGTGGGAGGAGTTTTGGGGTGGGATGGGGGGAGGGGGGAGGGCTGAAGGAGAAGAAGATTCCATAGATACGGTTTAAATGACGATGTTTATATGGCTATGGCTATTGCCGTTTGCGAATTCGTTATTTCTTATTTGTTATTCCGTGACTTCTTCTCCCATGGTAGTACTTGGAATTTTTTATTTTTTTATTTGTTTTATTATTATTATTTATTTGAATTTATCTATTATTTGAATTTTTGTAATTTGTTTATATATTACTCACAGTGGATTGGGTGGGGGGTGGGAGATGGTGGTTGTAATAAAAATTTTGTTGGATATTTTGATTTTTTTTCCCATACTAGCTTCTTTTTTTTTTTCCTTTCCACTCCCCCCCCTCGCCGTTTGTGGACCCGTTATCTCTCCCCTTTTTCCCACCCTTTATTAACGTGATGATGCCACTTACAAAGTGGATGCAATGTTTAACTCGCTGTTCTAGATCCCACTGATTTCATAGTCCATTCACTGGTCCCCTTATACTAGGATTGTCTAGTATTGACCTATTCCCTTCCCTTATTGAAATTGTATCTTGACGACGCTATTTCTTTTTGTTTGTTATTAATAGGTCTTGAGGTCAGCCCTCTCCACATTGTGTTAACATTGTTGATTGTTTAATTTAGATTTATATGTATATATATTGACTCGTTTATAAAGTTGATAGTGTTACTAGCCACGGCACCCCCCCCCCTCGAAGTTCGGTGTATAATTCCCAAGGGATAGTCAGAGATCCCTCTCGGTCTTCCCTGAATTTCTGCCCTTGGCACACCAATACTTCTTTGATTTCGCTATTGGCTGTCCTTCAGCTTTTTATTTTTTTTCCTTTTCTGAATTTTCTTTCATTCTAGTTACTGACTTTCTTCCTTTCCTTTCCTCTCTTCTTTCTTCTTCTCTCCTCTTCTTTCTTTTCTTTTTTCTCTTTTTCCTCTCTTTTTTTTTCCCCTCTCTCCCTCCCTTCCCCATTTTTTTTTTTTTTACCTTCAGCCCAGTCCCCTTTCATAGAAATGTATGCACCTGGCTCACTTCATCTGGTCACGTACAATGTAAGAGGTCTAAACGGCCCTGAGAAGCGGAGGAAGATACTATGGGAGCTCCAGGCACAGACTGCATCGGTGGTGTTTTTGCAAGAAACGCACTTTAAGCTTGATGCGGCTCCGCTCTTTCGAGTTTTTACCTGACTGGGTATTTTAGTGACTATAGAGATGGCAAAAAACGTGGGGTGGCACTCTTATTTTCCCATGATGTCCCTTTCAAAGTGAAAGAGATCAGACAAGACCCGGAGGGGCATTGATGTTCGTCCATCGTATTCGATGAGGACCTTGACATCTAGCAGGTTGTGGGTTGTCCACGGTGTGTCCGCAGATGGCTGATGAGGCCTATTCGAGCACGATATGTTCTGCCACATGTAGAGCAGACATGTGTGGGTACCCCTGTTGCAACATTTGCAGTTCTGGCTTTGCGAAGTGCTCGCTTCTCTTGTGCTATGGTTGCTCTTCTGTCCTCAAATATCTGGCAGCCTTGGAGGATCAGCGTGCGCTATGTCGATCGATCTTGTGCCACGATTTCCCCGGAGGTGATATCAATATCCATGGACTTGAAGGAGGCTTTCAGTGTATCTTTGTATTGCTTCCTTTGTCCCCTGAAGTCCCTGCCGGTAGTAGTGCAGGAATTTCAACTTTATGGAAATATTGCGGGTCTCGCGATAAATGAAGATAAATCTGAAATATTGAACATCAACCTTTTGCGGGAGAAAGTGTTGACGCTATGTCAGAGATTTAGCTTTAGATGGTGTGCCGAGAAGCTTAAATATCTGGGAATCTGGTTATGTCCAGATATTCGTCGTATTCCGGCTCTGAACTATGATCATCTCTAAGACGAACGCATTTTTATGTTGTCTGTGAAAAAGTGCGTTCGAACGAATGGACGCATTTTTTCACAGAATACGTGATAGTGGTCATACTATGCGCATTTTCGTCCGTGATTTTGTACGGATCATCAATAAAACTCTTTTTGTGTCTGGACGTTATGTTGGCCGGACATTAGCAGCGTCTGACATCTCCAATTCACACACACACACCGCTAGCGGACACAGCGCACTCTGTACGTCAGTACCTGCGGTTTCACGTTCTCGAAAAAATGCGTTCATTTTCCACTTGCGTTGCGCAGCCGGACTTTTGTGCGACCGTACTTCGTATATTGGCCGTCATTGCCCGGCATCTGCTGCTAGTGCGGCCGTGATTAAGTGCGCCAGAACGCGCGTTCGCACTGCCTCAGTCTGACCCTAGCCTTAGCCAACATTATTCGCAATCTGGAGACTCGGTCTCCTAAATATATTTCATGGCTAGGTCGCGTAGAAGTTTTGAAGATGAATGTTCTTCCTCGCATTTTGTATCTGATGCAGACCTTGCCCTTACCTTTACCCCGGGGTTTCCTTCGACAATTGCGCAGACTTTTTCTCTCTTTTATATGGACGGCGATGCGCCCCGCGTAAAATTCCCGGTGCTGTGTCAACCGACCACACAAGGAGGATTGGCATTACCCGATGTCCGTCTATATTTCTTCGCCTCTCTATTAACGAGAATAATAGATTGGATGGCAACGGATTCAGAGAAAAGGGTGGATTGACCTTGAAAGTGCTCTGGCAGGTAGGCTAGTAGGGACGCTACCCTGGCTTTTACCGACACATTTACCTTCAAGTTGTCACCTGGCCCCGACAATAGGATGCACCCTCAAACATTGGCACAAATTGAGAGTCTCTCATTCATTGTCGTCATTTCGGTCCCCTTTGCTACCGATTTCTTACAATCCGGCACTGCCAAGTGGGGTGATACCCTCATTGAAAAACAGGTTCACTTCTGACCCAGGCCTGTTAGCTTATCACATTGTGGATGTTGGGACTTTCAGAGCTATACCTACGCCAGAAGGTTTTCCTCCTCCTTCTATCTTAGAACGTTTCAATTTTACACAGATACGTCACTTCCTACTTTTGTTACCCAATGGCACTCTAATGACAAGGCCATTAACGCCTTTTGAGACATTTTGTAATAGGAGGATACTTCTGGCCAGGAGTTTGTCGACATTATACCAACTTTTACAATCGGTAGAAAATGATCTGCCATCCTATACACGTCGTTGGGATGGGTTTCTCGGAGAAGAGATCCCCCCCATCTTCCTGGCTAAAGACATTCATCCTCATACACCCTGGCTCTCCCATCACGAAACTGCGGAAAACCTCGTACAAGTTGACGACACTATGGTATGCCACCCCTCAATGGATCGCCAGGTTTAACCCAGAGAACTCCCCTCTCTGCTGGCGATGCTTGTTTGAGGATGGTTCGTATTTACATGTTTGGTGGCTATGCGCTTGTATTGTTGCGTACTGGCAAGCTGTTCAATCTTTGATTCGCCATGTCACAGACGTAACTCTGGAGCTTGACCCCAAGATCCAATTACTTAGTCTGCTGCCCTATCCAATAAAGACCTTGAAGAAGTCTATCATTCTACGAATTTTGTTGGCAACAAGAACATTGATTCCTGTATATTGGCGAAACACCACGAGTCCATCATCTAGGGAACTGGTGACTAGAGTTGAATTAATTCGGACACAGGAAATGTACAACCTGCCACCAGAGCGTTTTATGGAAGTGTTTAATACCACTTGGTTACATTGGAGTACGTTTATTTCTTCTTTGGCCTTTGCTGCTTGGCTCGGGACCGCTCCGATTGATATGGAGACCTTGGAGTAGGTGCGTTTATTCGCTGCCTCTGTGGCCGGGGCTCCTTGACCTTCCGCCTTGACTTTCGACTTTTGCCGCTCTCTGTGCTGAAGGATTCTTAAGTTTCCCCTTAGGACCCCCCCCCCCTTTTATCCTATCCCTTTCCCTCTTCCCCCCTTTTTTTTTCTCTCTCTTTTTCTTTACTTTAATTCATTATTTTTCTTACTGTTTTCTCTTGTTTTTCTCTTGCTTTCATCTCTGCTGCAATGGCAAACTTACGTACAAGTGTTCTTACATCTGATAGTGTCTTAGTAGAGTAAAATATATGAGTGGCCTCTCTGCTCCGTTAGATCGGGCGGAGAGCCCTGCCTGAAAAATAGATGCGGTCTTCCTTCAGCATATCTCTTTTTTTTTTTTTGATTTTTATTTTTAATGGAGACTCCGCGGAGACAGATAGATGTGAAGTATTCGGCTTTTATTAGTGCACAATATTAAGTTTAATTTATTTACTCAGATTATCTTGGCACACAAATACCATAAGTTGAACGTATTACGGAATGTATGGCGTAAATACTATTGTTTTGTTTTGCCTAGACAAGTGTACTATGTATTTTCTGTGCTTATTACCCTAATAAAAAATAGACATAAAAAAAAAAAATAATAATTTTCCAAAAAAAAACCACTGGTTCCTGAAAATCATGTGGTAGTAAAGGGATTAAAATTGTTCATCAGACAGAGGGCCACTCACCAATCACTGGGTTTCTGCGGGCCCCAGCCTCTGCCTGATGTGCACAGTGTTAACAGCTCCTCCACTGGCTGCTCCTTCACGCAGGCTGGCTGACTCCATCTGCATCTGCAGGCCCTTCCTCTTCTGCATTCCCTATGGCCGGCTAAGCATCACATGGTGAAGCAGGGGGCGGCGCCAATGCAGTGTGCCTTTCCCAGCTAATTTTTTGAATCTGGGAAGCACGCTGTAGCACTTAGCTGTCCGCTGTTGCCCGAGATGGGATTGTCCCCCTGACCTCCGGCCCAGTCCGCCCCTGGCCCGAACCCGGATCCCAATGTATTGGCGGTCGTCATCTGTCCCTTCCCCACAAAACGTGATTGCGAAGGTTGAATCCATACGGTCTATAGAAACCGTGACTCTGAACCCTGAGCGTTGGGTGAAGGTTAACCCCTTAAGGACCATGGGTCTTTAAAGTCAATGCATTTATGACATAAGCGTTACGTCGTTGGTTCTTAAGGGGTTAACAATGCTACTTGTTTGGAATGTCTTTTTGTCATCCTCGTCCTATTCTGGTTGGCTGGACCGACTCTGATCTTAATGGATGTGATAAGTGTGCCGTTCTGTTACCTCTGTGCCCAGAGCTCTGTCTCCTGCACATGTTTGGAGATGGTCTCCCATGCAATGTGATGTCTGTGGGATGTGATGGTCGGATGTGGGGGGGGCGTTTCTGCTTGGGCCTGTTCCTTCATGCCCCTGTTGCCTAGACTGACACACTGCTTGTGTCCCCGCCAGCCCTACCCCAATCCAATGCCGTTGTCTTTTTATCCCCATCCGTCTTCCCCTCCCCCTTTTTTAATATATATATATTTTGGTCTCTTTTTATTTCTTTTTCTTCCCACCTCCTCCTGCACTTTATTCTTTACCTTTTCTAGTATGGTTATCCCTGCCTTCCTAAGGATTGAGCTGGTGCTATCTTATCTAGACCAGTTAGGGTTTTGATGATGTTTTTTCACTGTCTTGAATCAACTGCTAAATTTAGTTCTCCTGCTCTTATTGTACTTTACTTATCAGTTGGGAATTTCCTTACATTTTGAGGTACTATATTTTGCATTTATATTGTCTTATTTCTCACTATTGAATTGTTGTATTGCTATGCCACTGCGTAATTTTTGTATTTCCTTGATGCTCCAATAAACGTTTTGAACATCAAAATAAAAATAATTAGTACGTATGAGGAAAATATAATAGTATACCGCAGATGACTCCTGAACAAAGCATTATTAATTAGTTATGGGTACTGTAAGGTCAACAATCAAAAATTTATTTTGTCGAATTCTTCAAGCAAAGGCTCATCTAATAAAATTTGTAAAAAAAAAAAAGTAAAAAGTTCGTAAAAAACTGGTACTTTATATATATATATGTTAATATTAACATAGTGTTCAATTTCGGTACTTATATGTAATAACTGATAATAAAATATCTTCTTAAAAATCTGACATGCTCCATTAACTGAAAATTGAAAAATCATGATTGGCAGATGCAGCATGTCACCTGTTATCAAGGCTAAAGCTATATCACTGTGGTATTAATAAAAAACTGAACAGGAAAGTTTCTGGAAAAAGACTAATGAAACATTACCATTTCCTCCATTGTGAAGCAAAATAATTTATTAAACAAATCTTCCCACTTGTCGGAATAATAAGCAATATGGATCTCCTGTCTGCATTTAAATAAGCTTCCTGCATTTAAAAAATGAGCTTTTTGAGTGCTATGGATATGTTACATTTCTTTGCAGAGAGTTACTCACTAAACAGTGAAATGGTGCAAAACCGAGAGAAATTTTAAAAGAAGCTGTGGTGAAAAGCTGGAGAAAAACTATTTAATTCAACTTTTTTAATCTACGATCTCCAATTCCATTGCAAATGTGTTTTAGTCACACACTGCAATCTGAGCATCAGGCAATTTGGGTGCAATAAATGTTATAGCTAGTGATGGGCCAAACACCCCCGTTCGCATTCAAACACGAACATTTGAAAAAGTTCGAATTGGATTGCGAACACAATTCGAACTCAATGCAAGTCAATGGGACTCGAACTTTCGATTTTTAGAGTGCCCTCCAACAGGGCATATATGCAAGATATTTGCCATAAAAGGTGTATGGGGGACAGGAAACCCAGGAAAAAAAGTTAAAAAAAAAAGGAACAGTGATTTTTCCATGACATAAAGGTTAAGAACTGTACATATGTACGCAGACGACACTGTAATCTATACCAGCAAACCAAATCTCCCGCAGCTGGAGGCTGTGCTGCAAGAACAATTCACAGAGGTAGAAAAGTGGATCAAACACAACAAACTTTTTTTAAATACTGACAAAACTGTAACGATGCTCTTTGGAACAGCACGTAAACTACACAAATTGCAAAATCCCCCTCTATGTGTTGGGACAAAATCAAATGGCACGCTGACCACAGTCACTTCTCTCAAATATCTAGGTATGTGGTTGGACCCTAATCTATCCTTTGGCTACCACATTGAAAAACTCTCATCTAAGGCTGGGGTCAGACCAGCGCACTTTTAACGTGCGTTCTAGCGCACTTAATTACGGCCGCACTAGCAGCAAATGACGGGCAATGACGGCCAATATACGAAGTACGGTCGCACGACAGTCCAGCCGCGCAACGCAAATGGAAAATGGACGCATTTTTTCGAGGACGCAGAACCTCTAGTACGGATGTACAGAGTGCGCTGCGCCCGCTAGCGGTGAGTGTGTGTGATTTGGAGACGTCAGACCCTGCTCGTGTCCGGCCAACATAACGTCCAGACACCCAAAGTTTCCTGGTTTGGATACGTAAAAAATCACGCACGAAAATGCGCATCGTATGACCGTTGTCGCGTATTCCGTGAAAAAATACGTCAATGCGTTCGGACGCACTTTTTTACGTTTGCGTGTAAAAATGCTTTCGTTTGACCCTAGCCTAAAATTTACCCCAAACTAGGTGCCCTGTACAGAAACAAATCCTGCCTGAGCCCCGCGGTAAGAAAACAGATTGTACAACAAATGCTTATGCCAGCTATTGATTACGGAGATGTAGTGTATGCAGCAGCCCCGCAAACACACCTTCAGAAACTTACTACATTGTATAACTCCTTCTGCCGCTTTGCATTACAATGTAACTACATGACCCACCATTGTGACATGTTAAAAGAGCTAAACTGGCCATCGCTGGAGTCTAAACGCACCCTTCACCTTTCCAGCCTGGTGTCTAAGAGCATTTCTGGGAAGCTGCCACCCTACCTGAATAGACTGCTTCCCCCAGCAGCTCCCTCATCCTATAACCTCCGATCCAGGACCAGCACCTTACTTGCAATACCACAATACAAAAAGACAGTGGCTCGGTCCTTATTTTCCTACAGAGCACCACAATTATGGAATAACCTCCCAGACACCATCAAATCTTCCCCAGTCTTAAGTCACTCAAGAGCTCCTTACTAACATACCTCAATACAGAATGCACCTGTAAACATGTAACCTAGTGACTATATTTCCTACATATTTATTTTCTGTTAATCTGTATATTTGTGTTTGTTTGTTTTTTTATAATATCTTGCATTGTATTACTTTGTATTTCTGTAACTGTAACACTTCAATGTTCTTGAACCCAGGACATACTTGAAAACGAAAGAAATCTCAATGTATACTTCCTGGTAAAATCATTTATAAATAAATAAAATAAATAAATAAAAACGAAAAATTCCTTCAACTATCGTGCCTAGGAGATCCCCATAACCTGCCCGTAAAGTGGCGGATTTGTAGGTTGTATAGAAACATTTAAAAAGAAAAAAATTACATTTCAAATGACAGTAAATGGTTTTCCTTTTTACCTATTCGTAAACAACTGCTTGGGGCGGCAGCCTGTATGAAAAGAGGATACGGTTTAGGACCTGCAGAACAAGTTTAGTGATTTTTTGTGCTAAATTATGGTGAAATTTATGCAGTCTTTGGATGAGGGTAACAACAGGTGCATTAAAATTGGACCTTTGGTGCCAGCTAGTGCCTTCACACCGTAACCCCTCTGAGGTATTGTGGAAGAGTGCAGGGGTGGACCCTGCTGTCAAATATTACAATGATATGAATCTGGTACACGCGTCAGTGGCAGTGCACCCAAATATTGAGCCTTTGGTGCCAGCTAGTGCCTTCACAACTTAACCCCTCTGAGGTATTGTGGAAGAGTGCAGTGGTAGAGGTTTTGGGAATGCAGAAGAGATCCCCGATCTATTCAGTTACATCAGCATCAGGGGAGTGATAGCTGCTGATCCAGGACGGATTCATTTTTATAAATGTCAGCCAGTCTACAGAGTCCGTGGACAGACGCACTCTTTTGTCTGTGACAGAACCTCCAACGGCACTGAACGTCCTTTCAGAAAGCACGCTGGATGAAGGGCAACCTAGTAGCTGCATAGCATATTGGCTAAATTCTGGCCAGTGATCCAATCTCAACACCCAGTAAGCCAGTGGATCATCTGCTGTAAAGGTATCCAGGTCTGCCCTTGCCCCTAGGTAGTCCTGCACCATATGGTGAAGATGCTGGCAATGGGTGCCTACATTTGACGTCCCTGGGCGTCGTGGACTAAAATATTTGCAAAAGGCATCAGTCAAGCAACCCCCTTCACCGCTCTTCCTCTGATAAACCGCAGCCTCAGAAGCACTTGTGTCAGCACTTGGTAACCTACCAGTGCCTGGAAAGGTGTTACACAGGTGTCGCTTTAGAGTGTCCTCAAGTTGTTTCATCCTGTGCTCCCTCTGTGCGGGCAGGATGAGCTCTGTAACCTTACCCTTGTATCGTGGATCAAGAAGGGTTGCCAACCAGTAATGATCCCTCTCCTTGATAGCACGAATCCTGGGGTCCTTTAGCAGGCTTTGAGGGATAAGGGAGTCCATGCAGCGTAGGTTCGAGGTGGCATTAGCTTCCGAGTGTTCCTGGTCGCTGAGGATGACCGTATCGTGCACTACCTCCTCCCAGCCACGTACTAGTCCTTGGGTTTCTGGGGATACAAAACCCAACCTTGAGGAATCCCCACCTTCAATGCCCCCACAACTTATACAATATTAACTTAACAATATTCCTCCTCCTCCTCATCCTCCTCATGTCTGATCTGAGGACCCGCAGGAATGCTCTTTGCGTAAAAACTGGGGCCTTGAGAGCTAGGGAAGTCCTCCTCTTCCTCCTGCCACATCTATAATTCCCCACAGAGTGCGCTCCAGCAGGAACACTAAAGGAATTGTGTCACTGATGCATGCACTGTCCCTGCTCACCATCCTCGTTGCCTCCTCAAATGGTGACAGTACAGTGCATGCATCCTTGATCATCAGCCACTGTGGGGGGGGAAAAAACAAGTTGACCTGAACCTGTCCTTGTGCCATACTCACACAGGTACTCATTGATGGCCCTCTGCTGCTTGTGCAGACGCTGCAGCATTGCCAATGTCGAGTTCCACCTGGTGGGCATGTCACAGATCAGACGGTTTGTGGGAAGGTGGAAATCTCTTTGAATTTCTGCCAGGCAAACACTTGCTGGGAATGACCGTCTGAAGTGGCTGCAGACTTTTCTGGCCTGGCTGAGAAACTCTGCCAGCCCTGGGTACCTGGTTAGGAAACGCTGTACCACCAGATTTAGAACGTGTGCTAGGCATGGTACATGTGTCAATTTACCCAGGCGTAGGGCAGAGAGAAGGTTGCTGCCATTATCCCAGACAACCATTCCCAGCTCAAGCTGGCGTGGTGTTAACCATCTCTGCACCTGCCCCTGCAGAGCTGACAGAATTTCTGATCCGGTGTGGCTCCTGTCCCCTAAACTAACCAGCTCAAGCACAGTATGGCATCTTTGTGCTTGAGCCATTGCGTAGCCTGCCACGCGTCGGTTTAACTGCCACTTCGCCAGAGACAGAGAAGGAGGAGGAGGAGGAAAAGGAAGAGGAAGAGGTGGTGGAGCAGACAGACCTCATATAAGCAGCTTTCCCATCCTGGATCCCTCCCAGCTGCAAGCAGAGTTACCCAGTGTGCCGTGAAGGAAATGTAATGGCCCTGTCCATGCTTGCTGGACCACGTGTCTAAAGTAATGTGCACCTTGCTGCTGACTGCCTTTCCCAATGACTCCATAACATTGTCTTCCATGTGCTGGTATAGTGCTGGAATGGCCTTCCGTGAAAAGCACTGGCGTTTTGGAACATGCCACTGTGGTACAGCACATTCGGCAAATTCACGGAAGGAAGCAGAGTTCACCAGCTGGAAAGGCAGCAGCTGTAATGCGAGTAATTTTGCCAAGCTGGCATTTAGACTCTGTGCAAGGGGATGGTTGGGACTATATTTTTTCTTATGCTGCAGCAGCTGGGGCAACAAAATCTGACTGTGTAAATCTGCAGCTGATGGGATGCTGTCACATTCTGAGGAAGGACCTGGTACACCCATTACTGTAGCATCATCCCTGTCAGTGGAGGTTGTAGGCAATGTCATGGCAGGACATATAGTGGGGGTAGAGACAGATGAGGAGGAGGACCTATGCAAAGTGTTGTGCCAACGGGATGCGTGGCAGGTGGTCATTTGTCGCTTCAAGCACGTGGTACCCAAGCGTCTGATGTTTTTCCCACGCTTGATCCAAAAAATGTTTTTTGAGCCATTTCACCACTGTGCGCTGAGCTCATTTTTACCACTTTTGCTCATGTTTAAAAGCGATTTGAAGCCATGGGAAATGTTTGAGCAACAACGAGTGGGAAAAATTACGATCTTAACGCTAACGTTAATGCTCACTTGCATGCTCCTCAAGGGATCCTTGGGAGGTCCCGGCGGGCTGCCCTCTACAGTGCCAGATTAGAGGGCCTCGTCTGCCTGATGTTTTAGCAAAAAGTTTAGCTTCAATGTTAAAAATATTTCCATTTTAATTCAATATCTAATAAACCGTTGCTTATAATATTCTGCAGTAAAGAGTCTCTTTATTTTTAGATTTTTAAGCATTTTTTAAGCATTTTTTAAAAGAATTTCAAAATTATTTTTTTTTAAAACTTTTTGCGAACAGCCTGAAAAGTTCGAAGTTCACGAACTTTCAAACGGCCGATGAGTTCACATCGAACCGCCAGCCCATCCCTAGTTATAGCAACTTATACAGAATACCACTTTTTTCCTCTCTATAGCACCATTACTAATCCAATAAACAGTACCTGAAAAAAGTTAGGTATGATTTAATATAAATTTACGATCTACAATTATATTTCAACCCACAGATTGTTAGATCACATTAACTTGGATGTTTCACCTGTTTTGCAACACATTTTCATCACAAAATTATTAACATCCTGGAACATAGGCCAGCTTAGATGCAGCATCCAGTGGAACAATGCCATCATCATAAATATAGCTTTAGAACATTAATCCTCACCAAGAATTGGGAATCCATATCGTTTATGAAAAAGACATGGTGATTAGAAGAAGGGAATATGGATTAACAGCTGAGCCTCCCGCAGTATCCAGAACAGAGAGAACACAATATGAATAATTGCTGGATGTTAATGCAGGAAAAAGTAGGTGAAACATTCAAATGAAGGTTGGCAGAGATTCGTGGGTGAAAGCAAATTTAAATAACACATAATAATTTCTTCCGATTAGCCAGAACTGGTTTTACAATAAAGGCGTTGATTCAGTGAGAAGAGAGCACAGAGTTCTACTTCACACAGTTACACAGAAATGTGAAAGAATGACTGTTATACAAGGAACCAGTCCTTTTGTCAATACATTTACGGCCCATACTATTTGAAGTGAAAAAAATTCAGCAATGTTTATCTTTTTTTTCCGCATCACCCAAGTGGCCAGGAGAATGACATACTGTAGTAATCCTATTAACCTCCGCTATGTACCAAAGTCTGTACCATAATACATTCTGGCGGGTTCTCACATGGCTACCTCACGTGAGCGTCACAGGGTTTAGGATTGGGAAATAGGAGAGGGAACTGAAGGGTGGACTATAAGTGGAAATCATATACCAAAAGGGTTAATCATTGTTTTTGGTTGTATGCAAGGAGAGGAGGAAAGAGTTGACTTTTCCCCAATGTACACAATCCGCCAGGAATAAAATGAGTTCTCCGAGGAGGGATAGGGTAACCCACCATTACAAACTCCCCCAAACGCCACGGCCCATAGCGTGATATCCGGCTTACATGCCAGTATAGGATAATGCTAATGGACTGCTATCAATCAGGGTCCTGCCTGCCCCATCAGTCATTCCCCACATTCAGACTCTGAACAAATCTAGCTATGTTTCACTTGAAAACACTGCTTGTATCTACCATTTTCTGACTCTAGATCCAAGGTGCTTGTCTTATTATTTTACACCTAGATTACTGTAACTTGCTCCTTATTAACCTCCATAACCCCTGCATTGCCCTCTTGCAATACATAATGAATGCTGCTTCCACATTTTAATTTTTTCACCTGCCACTCTCACATACCTTTCCTCTCAGTCACTACAATGGCTTTTTGTACCAGTCAGTATCAAATGTGAAATACTAATGCTCACTTTCAAAGCCCTCAGTACCTCTACCCCTACTTATACCTGTATCCTATTTCACAAGTACATCCCTTCCAGATCCGCAGGCGACCACTGCCTGGCATCTGTTTATACTGGCTTTTCTAACTAACACTAATGAATCCTCTCTAGTACAGCACTGGTGCTGTGAAAAGCCCTACCTCGCCCTATCAATTCGTCAATAAATACCTCCTTTCAATTTAACTTATCACCTGCCAAAGTAATCTTTCTACAATCCTAGATGCTTCAAAGTCTAACTCACTCCATTTTCTCTACACCCCCACATACAACTTTCTACACTGTACTTTCTTTACCATTTCCTTATGCAAACTCCAAAACTGTTAACAACCACAAATAAGTTATTATTTCTCTTCTTCTTGTCCACCATAACGCCTCTGATCAGAGCACTCTAGACCTCTTGTTTGTTTTCTAAAGCTTCTATGTAATGTTTAATTCCACACTCTTTACTGTCCTATGTAAACTATTGGCTCTATATACATTGCAATAATAAATTTAAATGTGTGCAAGATTGTTGCTGTGAATGGAATGTTTCTTTGACATGACAACAGGTACTGCAAGATTGTGCCATTGTCTTATGTTGGAAGGGAACAAACCAAGTATGTCCTCTTGTGGACTTTCAGATAACCTTACCAGAAAATGTTCTTGGGCAAGACACCTGACTATATCAACATGACTACCTCACAATATATTAAAAGCCTTGTTTACCTGGCCCAAGGCCACAGCCCCAAGCACAAAGCCTAGGTTTCTGTCACCATCCATTAACCATTCCCTGCAGGGGAACTCCCCAACAGAGCAGAGCAAGGTTCAGCTGTTGAGCATCAGGCACCATCCTGGGCCTGCCTCTCTGCACCAGGACCGTGGTTAGGACCTAGCCACTAAATCCCCCAGGTGGGAGCACCATCTAGAGAGCGGGTGCCGATTGACCACCGGTGGGCCAACTCTAATGGGGAACCGCCACAGGGAGAGCCCACGCAGCAGCACGAGTCCAGGAAGCAGGGGCGCTGTGACCGAGCGCTGGACGGGCACCACCCACTGATCCCAGGACACACTGCGTGGTCACCATTAGCATCTTTTGATTTCGGGCACTACTGCATGAACAACATTGGCAAGAGTGTCCACAGGGATTTCTCTACATGATATTTCAATTTCTTCCAGTAGTGCAGCCAGCAAAGCTGGTTTTCTATGTTATACCATGTTCTATAGTGTTCCCACAGATAGAAATCGAGAAGTGTTAAGTCCGTGGAATGTGGAGGGAATTTAACAACACCTCTGCGTCCTAACCAATGTCCTGGCACAATGTCATCGAAATGACATTGGCTCTTACATCTCGGTGGTAGTGAGGTGGTGCGCCATCTTGCTGGAAGTAAAATTGCTCAGCCACCTAAAGAAAATGGTTGGCCGGCAAAATGGTTGTGCGTAGCCTGTTGAGGCACACTGGACCAGTGACCATGCCTTCAACAAAGAATGGTCCAATTAAATCCTTGGCCTACCAATGAGCACTAAACACAGAACGCGTGACACTCCTCGATTCAGTAAGGCCTAAAAATCCTGATAAAATCATCCGTCTAATCGGCAATTATGATGCAGGATGGAAAGCAGTAAGTGAAATCTGCCAACGATATTGGCCGATTCTGACAAGCGATATACATCTTAAACAAACTTTAAGTAATAAACCTACAATGACAGGAAGATGTTGCAAAAACATTGGCAGCCTTATTCATAGCCACTTTCAGACCACGGAATCAACTACAAAAAACAAAAAAACATGGCTTGTACAAAATCTGAAAGGTACATACAAATGTGGCAAATGTAAGGCCTGTTCCCACGTACTAAGAGTCCAAATCTGTCAAAAACTTTGATGGATCAAATAGTACTCCTATTAAACAATTTTTCAACTGCAATTCCTATGGAGTTGTATATCAACTTATCTGCCAGTGCGGACTTAAATATGAGGGGAAGACGATACGTCCATTGAAAGTCCGTATACTTGAACATGTACGATCATTCAGAGGTTAGAAAGATACCCCAGTAGCGAGACATTTTAAACTCTGCCAAGGAGGTTCAACCAACAATCTTAAATTTTTAGGCATCAAACAGGTCAAACTAGGCCCATGAAAGGGTAATCTTGATGCCAAACTCAAACGCTGTGAAGCCTTCTGGATCCATAATCAAAAGACCTTATACCCGAATGGTTTAAACGAGGGCATTACCTTCAGTCCATTTATTTAACTTTAATAATATGTCTATAGGACCATCAACCAGTAACTTATCATTTTTTCTGTCTTTTTAACAAATGGTACCTGCTAACTCATCTGTTTATACATGGGTTCTTTCCTTCTCTACATAAACCTAAGGACTGCCAAACAATTCAACTATTATGAAGCTCTGAACCGAAAATTATCTCTAAGAGACTACTGCCTTTGAATACAATATTTAGTGAACTGGTGAAACGTTAAAATAAAATATGGTATCTAGCGACACGTGTATGTAAAAGAATTACTAAGCTCATCTAGACATCGAATATATAATCGCTGAGCTATCTGATTTTGCATTCTTACAGCAATGACATATCCACTGCCACTATAGACTGCTTTAGAGTAATTATTTGTTAGATATACATCGGATGTAGTCTAGATTTACTCGCAGACTGCTCTCACGATAGCCGATGACAAGTTTAAGATTCCATAGCAACTACGTACATATGATCAGGGCACCAATTGAGTGACTGTGGTAATTCCGGCTTACTGGACGCAGATGTAAAGCCAGATAGGAGCTTTTCCCGAGCAACTATACTATTACGAGGTTGTAAATTAGCCCTGTATCCGAATGCAACCATTTACTGAAATTCCACATGAACATATATTATTTTATGGCAGGAGCATGTAACAGTGTTGCTGGGCTTCATCGGATACTACTTTGAGTATACAAGTTTCGAATCATCAAGTTCACGAGCCTTCCTATATCTTTATTTATTTCTATAAGAAGAACATATTTATCATTGATAGATATCGTTCCTGAGCAGTGAGACACATATCGGATACAGCCAAGACATACCGGCATACTTTCCTTACGATAGCCGATACAAAAGCCTTAGATCTCCTAGCTATAACATACATGTGACTGGTACAATCAAATAATCATCACAAGTTCCGTTGATTGGGCGTAGATGGAAAGTTGGTTAGAAGCTTTCCGTCCCTTAGCAACGGCACACATGTGATTCCACTGCCGTTAGTGACTTCCGTGTATCAGATGCGTGCGTACCCCCGGAAGTACATTGAAACAGCTTTTGCCGATAACTCAGATGAGCTTCATATGTATAAATACAGGTACAGATATCATGACACTTCACTCTTGAAAAAGCTGCGCTCTAACAGTGAAACGCGTCGAGTGGTTATGACTTCTTGTGGTTTTTAACTGTTCACTTTTTTAGCCTGGGTTAGGGCTGGCATCCTCCAATTTTGCTATTATTTATCTCTAACTACCTCTTTTCCTGTCTCTACCTGGCTACCATTATCTATTCTATATTCCTGATCACATTTATGCTAGCTGGGTATAGCAGGCGGCACGAACCGCCGAGGTTAGTTTGTTAGGAATCATTGACTGTCTATTTTTCCTTCAACTATTATTAGCTGAAGGTGCCACCGCAGTATTAACTGCTTGATGAGCCTTATTCAATTTTGGCTACCCACACCTATTCTGCAACACTTTTTGTCTTTATATTGCTTTTTCACGTATTGTTGTTTTGCGTCCAATTACCAATTTGATAAAGGTTTTTTATTCATGGTTATGAAGTACTGATATACATCTGGTCATATCAACCTTTTATGAGTATATTATGGACAGGCTTGTCCGGGGTTAAGTCCCCACTATATATTGGTGCTATATATGTATGATTCTGCTTTTTAGTAAGTCCTTCAGACTTGCAACTTTTTTCTTCTCTTGCTTTTAGCAGTACAGTAGATAATGAAGTTATCATCATGTAAAAAGTCATCAATATAATAAAAAGAAAACATTACAGCATAGAGCGTCAAGCCCAAAAAGACAGCAAGTGGGGTAGCCGGGCAGCAGAGTCACAGGGTGGCAGGCAAAAAGTTGAACCCACCGCAGTGTAGACAAGCCAGGGATGGACATGGGGTGGAGAAAAAAAAGGGTCCCGCCTCCCCTGCAAGGGCGATCGCCTCCAAGTGATTCCCTGATGTCTCGCTGGCGGGGGCCCTCCACCAGGCAGGACTGCTTGGCAGATCATTTTCCCATTGGTCTGAGCCGCCGGCAAGGAGGAGAGGCACGCCGACACTGCAGCTGGCCGCAAAGCCCCACTGGAGTATTCCAAGATGGTCACAGGAGAAGGCCCCAAAGCCATTCTTCTTCCAATGATAAAATACATTAACTTCTAGGCTACTTTTTATTTTTTCATTCAAAGAATAATTCATTGTATTCATAATTTGTTAAATCTATTTTTTTCAATATGCTACCAATGTATGCACTGAAATTTTATAGAAGGCACATAATGCTGCTTTCTTTCTATCAGATCTATTCCCTCAAGGTTGAAGTCGGGAGAACTGAAAGGAAAAGTGAAAATTCTAGGTCAAAATAGCCAAACCAGAAAAATTCACTTTGCAAATCAGCTATTTGGTCTTGATTGTTCTCTTCTCCTGCCAGTTCTCCTGACTTCACTCTTTAGTGAATAGAACTGTAAGTCGTGCAACTTATAAAAAGTGTATTCTGTTTATGGAACTGCTGAATGTTCCAGTGCAACAGAAGCTATCATTCATTCTAGGACCTCACAGATCTAAATGATTAGCTATGTGATAGCTCATTTGGTTGATTCACTTATTTCAGAGCATGTTCATTCCTCAGGATTTTCACTGCAACAAAGGCTCAGAATTGCAACCTTTTGTGGTTAAATAAAAGTTTTATTTTTAGAAAGGCCATACTAAATTCTCAACCTCAAGATGTATTGAGAGTGAGTAGAACATATAAGCACCTTCCTGGTAAAATGCTTAATAAGTGACTCTATCAAACATATTAAAATAGGCTTAATGGATTAGAAAACAACTTGTGACTCGTTACTGCAATTGTCATGAAGCAGCGTATTTTTTAAATTGATCATATGTCTGAGCAGGAGGTGGTGTATGCATGGTAAGTGGGAATTGATGAGATTTCGGAGAACTAAATGTTTTTGCTCGACACTTCTTTGCTGTTCTAAAAAATTCTGCTGACTCTGTTCCCTCTTGTTGTGCCGCTAAGTGCAAGAAAAGTTTAAAAAAAAAAAAGAAAAGGAAAGCTACTTATTGCTGCGCTAGACTATTCCTTAACTCTGAGCACTTAAGGCTTTCAACTCAATAGCTGGCTGTTTATAGAGAGAAATTTTGCTAAAATCTGACCTCCCCGTCAATAAATTAAAATTAATAATTCATCTTTCCAATCCATTTTGGACATCAAATAAAATATATTTATCTCAGTATGAGCTCATGCATATTGTTGTTAGAATCTGGAAAACAATCAAAACCAATGGTTGTTACTGAGCTTGGAACAGTAGTTTTTCCTATATACGTTTCATTTACAATAACATCCACTTCAACTAAGACTTAATCCAGGCTCCCCTAGAGTTTGCCTGGCTATTTAATTGGTACGTTGCCCTCTTTGCTAAGTGCTTATTTCTAGCTTTTATGATCAACATGCTGATTTTGACGCCTGGTTTCTATTGCTACAGTTGTATGCAAGGTGTCTCATCCACATATGTATAAAACCATAGAAAATATAACAAAAAGTACCAAGCAGCACAAAGGCTATTCAGTACAATGGGGGAGGACCGGGATAATTTCTTGACAAAAATAATAAATCTTTATTGAATGACATTGTTGACCAAGAGGAATATTAAAACCAACATATAACAATGAAAAACTGTCTCGCACAGCAGGGGAACCTATTGCAATTTGATAAGGTAAGGTATGGCAGTGGTACCAAAATATCGGGCTGTATATATAGGGCACTATTGCAATATTCACGCTAAAACAGGGACGCTAAGGAGAAAAACGTACGCCTGCAGGTTTATCCTTAGTGTCCCCTTTTTGTGTGATATTACGAGACAGGCACTAACCTAGCAGCCTGCACCGTAACCTGACACTAAGCCTTGGGATGCTCATGGCAGCTCTAAGCGAAGCCGCGAGCATCCTCTCCATGGAGTCCATAGGATAACCAATTATCCATAGGATAATCCAATCTGATAACCTCAGCAAGGTTGCTCCCAACTCAGACAGCTGTTCCAATGATCATTTTCAGTGGGTGTAATTGCTCCAAATGCTAAATTACTCATCCTAAATCCCAGGTGGAATATTCTCAGCCTTTATTAAATAAAGGCTCATGATTGGCTACACTTCTTGATCAGGACAGCATTCACTACAGATGTTGAAGATTTACAGCAAAATCTCTTCCAAGGTGAAAACAAAGGGAAGTCTATAGGACTAATGTATATGAAACTTCTGCCATGCAGGTTTTGATGAGGTATAAATGCAATAAAACGTATTGCAATGTTTTTGTGTAGTAAAAGGAAAATAAATGAAGGTCGCTTTGCTAAGACAAATAACACGGAAGTAGTTTTTTGATTCATTTTATATGTATTAATTAAACTATTGTAAACCATTCGGCTGTATATGCTACAGAGGAAGTCATGGAAAATGTCCACCGGCTCCTGATTAATGAAGATATCACATGAAAGAAACATCAGAACTTTGAGATTTGATGTAAATGGGGGATAATATTCATGTTGAAGAATTATTATATTTCCTACATTCCATACAAAAGTTACTTGAGGAGTTATACAAAGAGCACCGAAATGTCACCAACATTTCCGTGCACTCCTGTTAAGCTCGCCAACCCTGCGGTGAATTTAGCATTCACTGCAGGGTCCCTGAAGTGCGGCGAATCGACCCGCTGAACGCATCTTCAAACCAAATCGAAAAACCACCAAATCGATCCTCAAACCGCCGAACACATCCCTTAACCCACCTACAATTGCCGAATGCATCTGACGATCCAACGAACAGATCGCTGAATCGATCTGAAAAAAGCCAACCAGCTGCCGAACAGAGGTACAAAAAAAAGAAACACACAGCAAAACTTTTAGAAGGCTCTTTTAAAAAACTACTGCATGAAAGTAATATATAAGGTCCTATGATTAATACTAAAAATGTCTGTTACAGAAAAAACACCATTTTAAAGAAAATCGGGAAAAAATAATTTTGCCATAGAAATCTCAAAAAATGCCTAAAAAATATATATAAATAAATAGACTTTTTGCTGCAAATGAAAAGAATAAATGGTTGAATAAATATGTTAAGAAAAACGGGGATTTGTTTTTACATTGCAACCTATGGGATTCGCCTGCTTAAACCTGTCGAATGAAACCACTGAAAATCAGGGCATTTCACTGACATTTCGCTGCTGTTCAATGTTCTCTGATTAGATTATCATTGACTCCTCTATGGGGATTTCACTGCCGCCAAAGATCACTGTATTTCACTGGCAATTCACCAATATTTGGCGAATTGCCAGGTTTTTGAATAGCTGAAATGCCACGAAATTGCACTGTATGGAGAAATTCACTGTTCGGTGCAATTGTCAAGTTCCTCCTGGATAACTAATATATTAGTCCCTGTACACAGAACAGCTATCCTACACTTCCGATCCTTGGGATGGTCAGTACAGTTACCTATTACCAGAAACCAGAGGAGTAAGCTTATGGGTATATACACACATAGGGTTAATAGCAAGGGTGTTCATGAGCCTGAGGCCAGGATGCTCTTGAGGCAGACATACAGGGTAATCACCACAAATAACCTGCAGAGGTTAATAACATCACAAGAAATGCAAGGATTGTGTTGCCAGGGTAGTGTGTTTGCTGTTTGCCAGAGAGTCTTATCGCTAGAGTAGAGTGTCAGCTGTATGCCAGAGAGCCTTATAGCCAGGGTAGAATGTCAGCTGTATGCCAGAGGATCGTATCGCCAGGGTAGAGTGTCAGAACAACCAAACGTCGTATGCCAGTGTGGGTAGTTAGAATGTTAGCGTAGGGTTCAATAGCCAGAAGGGTAGTCAAACACTCAAGGATCAATAATGATATAGTAGTGAGCAGAAATACAAATGAGCACTGGGAGGAGATGAAACTACGTCAGGGCAACGAGTAGTTCTCAGGCACCTGGTTTTAAACCCGGCGGGTGTCGCGTCATCACACCACGTGTGCCTGACCCGTGACCGTGAAGGATCCTTCCTGAGATCAGTCGATGCCCGGCCAGCGAGCAGCGAGGAATGCGCTGCCGGGCACCGGCTATAGGAGACTGCGTGAGACCTGACAGCAATTCCGTGGCCAATTCAGTGCTCTTTGAATAACTCCTTTTGGAGCGTTCTTTTTAAGGAAGACTGTATCACACCAATTTAAGTAGTAATAGTAATCCTAGCAGTGGTGTGGTGTTTCTGCACAGACAGAACTTTTTTAAAAGCCAATTCTACCAGCTGCAGCACACCAACTTGTTAAACTCTAGCGGCTTTTGAACTTGGCTTTTGGAAGCAATTCTGCACATTAAAATTATTATTCTTTATTATTATTATTATTCTTTATTTATAAAGCGCCAGCATATTCCGCAGCGCTGTACAATAAGCACAGTATAGACAGGGTTACAATACATTGAGCAACATTTGACAAACAGTACAGGAGGAGATGAGGGCCCTATTCCCGTAGGAACTCACAATCTGGGAGGGTTGGGGGTTGGAAACAGGAGGAGAGGACTGTAAGGTGAGAGTGATTGATGGTTGCGTCAGTGAGTTGGGTGGTAGGCTTCCCTAAATAGGAATGTTTTAAGGGAGCGTTTGAAGGAAGAGAAGTTAGGGGAAAGTCTGACAGTACGAGGGAGAGCGTTCCAGAGAGTGGGGGCTGCGCGTGAGAAATAAAGCATTAACTTTATTCACAGCCATTATTTAATTCCTACCTTTAGTGTTGTGGTGTTTTTAAGCTTGGTGCTGCCCTAGGTCAGTGATGGCGAACCTATTTGAGCCCGAGTTGTAGGGTTATATATTATGACGTGTATTTTCTCTCACTATATATATATAAATATATATATATCATTATTGACAGTGCCTCCAATACCAATGGTATAATTTGGTTATTTACCCTTAAAATAAGAGTTAATATCCAATCAATGAATATACATCTTAACAAATATATAGCGCGTTATCCCGAGTTCTTTTGAGGCTATGTAGATATTTTTAGCCACAATAAAATCATTAAAGATGATACGAGACTACGTAACAGTAAAACAAAATCAAGGTTTATTTATACCATCAAGTCCCATATAATTATATGTTGTCAACTGATCAGCAAGATACAATTTTAAAAGTAATTATAGGTAGTGATTAGTAGGGATGGGCTGCCGGTTCGATGCGAACATGAGGAACATTGGCCGTTCGACCGTTCGCCGAACGGCGAACATTTCCACGTGTTCACCCACAATGCACCACAATGGACCACAATGCACTGTGCCCTGGCCTGAAGCTTGTAATTGGCTACAGCCTTGCACCTGACCACAGGTCAGGTGCAAGACAGGTGCAAGACTATGCCAATCAGGGCTCAGAGTCCTGATTGGGCAAATTTTGCCCAATCATGGGCTCACAAAGCTAAGTCCCGCAGCACACTATATAAGGCTTCCCTGCAGCCCTAACATGTGTGTTGCAGGAGTGAATCAGAGAGGAGAGGAGATTGTTGGATTTGCAGGGACAAGCTGGCAGTGGCAAATAGCAGGGAAACTGGCAGCCTGGCTGTGAAATATCACACCACAGTTGAAACAGAGTTCATCTTTATCTATTCAGAGTTGAATCTGGGTCTTTCGCCAGCTATCAGGGTGTATCACTGTTATAGCAGAGTTCTGGAAAATCTGTATATCTTTAATCTAATTCTAGATACCAAAGAATACCACAGTTGAATCAGAGTTCGTCTTTATCTGTTCAGACTTGAATCTGGGTCTTGTTGCCAGCTATCAGGGTGTATCACTGTTATAGCAGGATTCTGGAAAATCTGTATATCATTAATCTAATTCTAGATACCACAGAATACCACAGTTGAATCAGAGTTCATCTTTATCTATTCAGAGTTGAATCTGGGTCTTGTTGCCAGCTATCAGGGTGTTGCAGCCTGCAGGAGAGGAAGTGAATCAGAGAGAGAGAGTAGAGGACATTGGCAGCCTTGCAGGGAAATTTTCAGTGAAATCGCTAACTTATAGCAGAGTTCTGCATATCTCCAATCTATATACCAGAGTTGAATCAGAGTTCTGCATATCTCCAATCTATATACCAGAGTTGAATCAGAGTTCTGCATATCTCCAATCTATATACCAGAGTTGCATCAGAGTTCTGTATATCTCCAATCTATATACCAGAGTTGAATCAGAGTTCTGTATATCTGGGGGCGTGTCTGACTGCTGAGGAGAGTGGCTGCTGTTTTGCCGAGCTCCGTGCAGTATTGCCAGATTTTCGGATCTGACGGCCATTTCCTGAACTGTATCTGGCACGCTCTCCTCGGGCGGATTGCTGGTCATCTCGGGACCCTTTTGACACTAGCCTGGGGTTGAGTGACCGGAGCCCGGCACTTCTCGGGAGCCGTTGTTGCACGCGGCCTCTGGAGAGTGGCGGCCATCTTGCGGCCTACATCGGAGTACCTGTGCCTTCACAGCCTTCATACCCATGTGTAAAAAACTGAAGAAGACCAAGGAGGCGGAGGATCCTCGTCTGCCCGACATCCGGATTTCCCTGGGGGCTGGGCGCGTGGGGGAGACCCGGGGACCTGGGACGTCAGCCTGCTCAGAGACTCTGACCGTGGAAACCCCAACTGTATCTGTGGAGACTCCGCTGGTGCAGCCTTTGGCGCCATCGCTCATGGCGGATGACTTGCACCGGGTGATGGGTGAGTTCCGGGTCCTGTGGCATCGGGACTTACAGGAGGTGCAGGCAGCTTTGGAGCCTTTGCAGTCTCGGATAACGGAGGTGCAGGCCCGGACCCAAGTGACGGAGGCAGTGCAGACAACTGCTGCTGCAGCAATTGTGGAATTACGGGCCCAGGTTGTACACCTGAACTCTGCAGTTCTCACTCTGGAGGCCCGCCACTGACACAGGAACCTGCGGTTGTGTGGGATCCCTGAATACATAGGCCGCAATGAGCTTCTTGGGTACGTGCTAGGTCTTGCTTTCCACCTCCTGAATACTGGTGCTGATACTGCTCAGATTCCTCTGATCCTGTCAGCTGTACTATTGAAGAAGGCTGCTGCAGCCCCGGCGGGGGCGCCGCGTGATGTTCTGGTGGTCACCAGGGATCTGGATGTACACACCCGGCTGTTGTCAGTGGCTGGTCCCACTTTCTGGGTCGCTTATGGCTCTAGCTGTATTATATTTTTCCGGGACTTGCCGTTCTTGGCGCTGGTGGCCCGGCGTCGATTTACGGAGGTCACTTCCCTGCTGCGAGCTCGAGAGGTCCGGTACCGTTGGGGGTCTTTAGGCGCCCCGATTATCTGCCACGGGGGCAAGCATCACCAGACGACGTCTCTGGAGGAAGCTAGAGAGGCTTTTGTTACCCTTGGGATTGCGCCGGACCCGCACTCTGATCCTGGATGACACATTATTTTCAGCCCATCTCCTTTCCCCTCCCCATTTTTTTTTTCCTTTCTTTCTAATTGATACTCTGGAATAATCTTTTGACGTTGTCCTGTTGACGATTAGGGCTTAACGCAGTTCGTCTGCTGGAACACCTGGATTACCCTCGTCCCCCCCCTTTTCTTTCTCTCCCACACTTTTTTTGTGCTGGACATTGGGAGGAAACCTGGGTGAGCCGCTAGGTCGCTTACCTAGGCTCTGCCCGTCCTCTTGGCCTCAGGTCCCCCGGCAATGCGGCCTCTTCCGTGGCCCTTGGTCTTCCTACGGTTGCCGAGGCGAGCCGGGAACACCGCAATGTATTTGGCAGTCCTCACCACCCCCCCTTTTTTTTTTTCTTCCTTCCTCCTCTTCCTGGTGCTCTAGTTTTTGGACTTCTTTGCCCTTCACAGTTTCCACATCCTGACGAGATCTTCTGTTTTGCTTTTTTTCCTCCCCTTTTTGCCCCTTACCCTCTCCCTTTTAATTTTTTGATTTCCCCTATCAGTTGGCTGTCCTGGACGATTTGGGTTTTGTTTTTTCTGAGGCTTTCTTTCATAGTTACCATTATGCTGTTTTGTTACTGTTATTCATATGGCTCTGCGCAGCCATTATGTTCTGTTCTGTTATCTTGCTGACAATTCTTTATAATAATAATAATTAAAAAAAAAAAGAGTTCTGTATATCTTTAATCTATATATCACCATGTCAGAAAGACCAAAAAGGACAGGCAGACGCTCCCAGACACAGATAACAGGGCAGGCAGCCTATGTGTCAGAAGGCTGTGTCCCTGGTCGGATGTGGTGCATCCTCTGCAGGGGAACACTTGTCCTTTCTAACTGGTGCTGGCTTTCTAACTGGTGCTGGCAGCAACATACAGAGAATTTGGTGGATTGGCTAACCAGGCCATCCTTATCCTCCGAGTCCTCTGCCAGCCAGGCTTGTAGTGGTTTACAGTCCACCTCAGCTGCCAAAGCATCTAATTCAGCCTCTATGTCCACAGCTACTCCTGCTGTAGTCTCATCATCATACACGGAGGAGTCAGCTGAATTGTTTGACTACAATGACAGTGGCATGCTGCTTGAGGATGCGCAGCAACTCCAGTGCTCTGATGTTGACTCTGAGGTTGAGGAAGGGAGTAAAATCAACCTAGAGGGAGGGGAGCCAGTGACACACAAAGAACTGGCACTCATGTTCCCCCAGCATCTGCAGCATACTGCCAGGTTGGCTCCAGTGATGATAAGATAGGGGGTGATGACAATGATGAGGTCACTGAATCCAACTGGGTGCGTGATCGAACAGAGGAGTCAAGTGAGGAGGAGGAGGAGGCACAACGTCCTCTATGAGCAACCATAGCCAGTCCAAGGCATCAGAAGTCAGAGCTGCTCAGGTGCAGAGCACTGTTGTCTCAAAGCACACATCCAGGAACTCTGCTGTCTGGGAGTTCTTCACATGTGCAGCAGACTGCACAGTTGCTATTTGTAAGCTATGTTTGAAGAGGATCAAGCATGGGAAAAACATCAGACGCTTGGGTACCACGTGCTTGATGCGACATATGACCACCTGCCACACATCCCGTTGGCACAACACTTTGCATAGGTCCTCCTCCTCATCTGTCTCTACCCCCACTATATGTCCCGCCATGTCATTGTCTACAACCTCCACTGATAGGGATGATGCTACAGTAATGGATGTACCAGGTCCTTCCTCAGAATGAGACAGCATCCCATCAGCTGCAGATTTACACAGTCAGATTATGTTGCCCCAGCTGCTGCAGCATGAGAAAAAAATATAGTCCCAACCATCCCCTAGCACAGCGTCTAAATGCCAGTTTAGCAAATTTACTCGCATTACAGCTGCTGCCTTTCCAACTGGTGGACTCTGCCTACTTCCGTGAATTTTCTGAATGTGCTGTAACACAGTGGTAGGTTCCAAAATGCCAGTTCTTTTCACAGAAGGCCTTTCCAGCACTATACCAGCACGTGGAAGACAATGTTATGGAGTCATTGGGAAAAGCAGTCAGCAGCAAGGTGCACATTACTTTAGACACGTGGTCCAGCAAGCATGGACAGGGCGTTTACATTTCCTTCAAGGCACACTGGGTAACTCTGCTTGCAGCTGGGAGGGATCCAGGATGGGGCTCTGTGCTGGAGCTTGCTCATCCACCACGCCTCCAGAAAGCTGCTTATATGAGGTCTGTCTGCTCCACCACCTCTTCCTCCTCCTCCTCCTTCTCTGGTGAAGTGGCAGTTAAACCGACGCCTGACAGTGGCTACGCAATGGCTCAAGCAAAAAGATGCCATACTGTGCTTGATCTGATTTGTTTAGGGAGGACAGGAGACAGGAGCCACACCGGGCCATAAATTCTATCAGCTCTGCAGGGGCAAGCGCAGAGATGGTTAACACCACGCCATCTTGAGCTGGGAATGGTCGTCTGTGATAATGGCAGCAACCTTCTCTCCGCCCTACGCCTGGGTAAATTGACGCATGTACCATGCCTAGCACACGTCCTAAATCTGGTGGTACAGCATTTCCTAACCAGGTACCCAAGTCTGGCAGAGCTTCTCAGCCAGGCAGAAAAGTCTGCAGCCACTTCAGATGGTCATTCTCAGCAAGTGTTCGCCTGGCAGAAATTCAAAGAGAATTCCACCTTCCCACAAACCGTCTGATCTGTGACATGCCCACCAGGTGGAACTCGATATTGGCAATGCTGCAGCATCTGCACAAGCAGCAGAGGGCCATCAATGAGTACCTGTGTGAGTATGGCACAAGGACAGGTTCAGGTCAACTTGGTTTTTTCCCCCCCCGCAGTGGCTGATGATCAAGGATGCATGCACTGTACTGTCACCATTTGAGGAGGCAACGAGGATGGTGAGCAGGGACAGTGCATGCATCAGTGACACAATTCCTTTAGTGTGCCTGCTGGAGCGCACTCTGCAGGGAATTATAGATGTGGCACTAGAGGCAGAGCAGCGGGAGGAAGAAGAGGACTTCCCTAGCTCTCAAGGCCCCAGTCTTTATGCAGACAGCATTCCTGCGAGTCCTCAGATCAGACATGAGGAGGATGAGGAGGAATATTTAAGTCGTGGGGGCATTGAAGGTGGGGATTCCTCAAGGGAGGGTTTTGTGTCCCCAGAAACCCAAGGGACTAGTACGTGGCTGGGAGGAGGTAGTGCACAATAGGGTCATCCTCAGCGACCAGGAAGACTCGGAAGCTAATGTCACCTCCAACCTATGCTGCATGGGCTCCCTTATCCTGCAAAGCCTGCTAAAGGACCCCAGGATTCGTGCTATCAAGAAGGGATCATTACTGGTTGGCAACCCTTCTTGATCCACGATACAAGGGTAAGGTTGCAGAGCTCATCCTGCCCTCACAGAGGGAGGACAGGATGAAACAATTTGAGGACAATTTTTTAGTCCACGACGCCCAGGGTCCTCAAATGTAGGCACCCATTGCCAGCGTCTTCAACATGTAGTGCAGGACTACCTAGGGGCAAGGGCAAACGTGGATACCTTTACAGCAGATGATCCACTGGCTTACTGGGTGTTGAGATTGGATCACTGGCCAGAACTTAGCCAATATCCTATGGAGCTACTAGGTTGCCCTTCATCCAGCGTGCTTTCTGAAAGGACGCTCAGTGCCGCTGGAGGTTTTGTCACAGACAAAAGAGTGCGTCTGTCCACCGACTCTGTAGACCGGCTGACATTTATAAAAATGAATCAGTCCTGGATCATCAGCTATCACTCCCCTGATGCTGATGTAACTGAATAGATCGGGGATCTCTTCTGCATTCCCAAAACCTCCACCACTGCACTCTTCCACAGAATCCACAATACCTAAGAGGGGTTGCGGATAGTGTGAAGGCACTGTTGCCGACACTAAAGGCCCAATATTAAAGCACCTATTGTTACTTTCATCCAAAGCCTGCATAAGAGGCACCATAATTTAGCCAAAAAATCATTAAACTTGTTCTGTGTGTCCTAAAAGGTCTCCTCTTTTCATACAGGCTGCCGCCCCAAGCAGTTGTTTATGAATAGATTAAAGGAAAACCATTTACCGTCATTTGAAATGTCATTTTTTTTCTTTTTAAATGTTTGAATACATCCTACAAATCCGCCACTTCACGGGCAGGTTATGGGGACCTCCTAAGCATGATATTTTAAGGAATTTTTCGTTTTTATTCTTAACCTTTATATTATGGAAAAGTCACTGTTCCTTTAAAAACTGTTTTTTGTTTTACTTTTTTTCCTTGTTTCCTGTCCCCCATGGTACTACCCGGACCCCCATACACCTTTTATTGCCAATATCTTGCATATATGCCCTCTTGAAGGGCACGCTAAAATTTGAACATTCGAGTCCCATTGACTTGCATTGAGTTCGAATCGTGTTCGCGTTAGAATTTGAACTTTTTAAATTGTTCGAGTTCGAATGCGAACCGAACACGGGGGTGTTCGGCCCAACCCTAGTGATTAGTAGCAATACTGCGACATGCAATAATCGTATGGACAAACAGTTTAGATTTATAGACAGCACCACACATATGTACGAATTCTTAAACACCAAGTTCTATTCTACCCACTTAAGCTTCTCCCATTATAAAACAACCCTCAACCTGGCTAAAACATTCAGTTACTGGGGCATCACCTGAAGCACAATTTATAATTATGGGGACAGATTCACTAAATGAAACTTTCTTCAGGGAGGCACATAACACAATCTTGATAGGTAAACTATTTCTTCTACAGATTAATCACAGCATCAATACTCAGTTTACACTATCATTCCCTGCAGTTACTCTGTAACACATATGATGGACCGAGCAAGATAACCTGTATATTTATTCACTTGCAATCTAGACTCAGCAATTTATTCAGCATGTGTTAACAAAAAAAACAACTTCCTATTAACTTAGTATACTATCACATGGATGGTACATAAAAACACATTCAATAGTAGAGTTGCAAGATGTAGAGTTAGGTTATGTTCATTTATTCTAATGGGGCTAGTGGTAACGTGATAAATAAAAGCTATTTCTCAGTTCCAGCTTATCTCACTACGGGGACAAGATGTCCAAACACCACATTATTGGAATATAAATAAATCCAATAAATTATGTAGAGCATCAGGGCTGCCCTTAATAGTTTCTTCCTTAGAGTTCCTCTGCAGTAGGAATTGAAGGCTGATACTATTCTAATGTTTAGGCTTCAACAGCCAAATAATTCATTTATATTCCTTTAATAGGTGATGGACATATAAAGCAGTGACAATGCAATTAGAAAATAGATATCAAGTTAAAATTATTCAATTATACTTTACTATCTGGTAGTGAAAATAGATACTGGTGTGAGAGGATTTGGGTGGGTCTTAGTGGAATCGTGGGGTGGCTCCTTGTGGCTCTGGTGGTATCTGGCCCTTCTATCCTTTTCTTCCCCCCCTTTTGTCTAAAACTCACCCCCATTTATGTTCCAGATTTCTTTATCTAAAAGACTGGCCTACAAGGGAGTAGCTTAACAATATTTATTATCATCTGATTGGTGAGTCGTTTTGTTCTTTTCCCCAATATTTAACTAGGTGCTCCTGGCACCTGTCCAGCAGAGGTCTCCCTAAGATCAAAATCCTAACAGTGGAGTTTCTCAGATTTTAGTGACCAAAATCCTAAAGGAATTAATTAATATATATGACCAGGTAATAAACTACTATATACAAGTATTCTATGCAGCATCTATCAATATTATTATTATTCTTTATTTATAAAGCGCCAGCATATTGCGCCGTGGCGTGCATGCATGATGTTCGTTGGTATAGATATCTAGAAATATGGGTCTGCAGAATTATCTCAAACATACATGTGTTTCGTGATATCCCTTAAAATTCATTCATAATTAACAGATTTAATCTACTGTTTTCTGAATGTTATTAAACAAGACACTCTTTATTTAATAATCAATTAAATGTGGTACGGGCTCTATCTTTTATAAGAATATTCTGATTATCTATTATAACTCACCACATAAGTTAGATATTCAAATACAACCTAGCACCTTGCATAATATAATGTTACAGATCAATAAATCTTACAAACTTGATTTGTGGGTAACCTTCACTGCTATAGGGAAAAAAAAAAATCTCTAACCTTATTTTTTTTTTTTCACAGCTTGGACAATTCAACATTGTCCAAGGTTTTCGTGATTAGAGAGCTTAGATGTGACCCATTGAATTGCCCTTGGATATACAAAAAGTTTTGTCTCCATGTAAAAGTATCTATTGTATCCCTTAGCTTAAAGACAATGCGGTTTGGCAATATCTCCTCCTGGCTTTATGACAGGAGTGCTTCAGAATCTTTAGATATGCTAACGAGTTTAGGTGGTCCATTGTCTGTGAAGCTCATTCTGTTTACCAGGTGTTAAAATTTACCCAGGCTGTCTGTTTGAAAGAAATTCAAGGTATCTCTGTGATCCGTCTTGCCAAAATATGAAAACTTATGGAAGTTTCATATCTGAAATGATCTGACAGAGTGCCCAAACTGAGTCACTAAACCAACTTATGTTTCTCAAAATGCCAACCCTGCAATTAGACCCGAATACTGATGATTTATTTTAGAAAATCACTTCATATGGCTGTCTGAGCTAATTATGTGCTTAAGTCGAAGAAGAAAAATACAATACAAGAGGTTTTAATCATAGTTTTTTTCATTGAAAGAACTTGACCATCATCAGTAAGAAATAACAAATAAGGGGTCTATGTACGAAACAAGTAATTGTGGTGAAGACGCAAAAGAAAGCATTACTGAAGGCACTTGCTTTATCTGCTTCAAAATCCTGCTTCATCTCTAGGCAACTGCAGAGGTTTACATATTTGGTTTGTGGCTATTGTAGAAGTATTTAGGTGGATGCATGGGAACATGTCACTTACTAGCATACCACAAAGGTACATGTACCCCTGCAGTGTGCTAATGAGTGAAGTCTTTCCTGGCAGTGTGCTACTGTGTGACTTGTACCTTAGTAGCATATTGCAAGGGAAACATGACACCTTGCTGATCCCTGTAAATCCCTTGATGCCTTGGGGCGTTCTATGTCATCCCCACGGTGGGTGGGCCTAAATGCCGCAGCCTGTCATAGCACGCCCTGCAGCCTGTTCATAGACGCAATCAGCCTGCTCACACTGTGTTCAGATCATGTAATTGGCTGCCGTGGGACAGCACGCCCAGGTAGGCTAACCGAAGGCAAGCCTCAGTGCCAGTGGGACAAGCTATGCCATCCTGCAGCATTAAGGTATCGCCTTGCTGCCGGGAGTTCCCAGCGGCAAGGGGTCGGCAGTAACAGCGATGGTGAACTTATTTCTCATGTGCCACCACTGCCCAAGGTACTCCCAATAATTAGGTACATGTGCATAAACATGAAATTAAGGCAAATAATCAATTCTATTGGACTATTTATGTTAAAGAATGACAAAAGCCTCTTATTTCCACCAAACA
This sequence comes from Leptobrachium leishanense, assembly GCA_009667805.1. NCBI lineage: Eukaryota > Metazoa > Chordata > Amphibia > Anura > Megophryidae > Leptobrachium > Leptobrachium leishanense. Next base: position 140,494,216 of record CM019065.1, read on the forward strand.
ATTTTAATGACATTTATTATTGTTTAGAGACTCACTTAAAATATATTGGACGTCATTAGGAAAACAAATGCTACTTCCTCACGTCTGCTGCCCTAAATCCAGGACTGGTTAGTCTGTTAAATAATAAATCCCTGCTTTAATGAGTTTTTCCTATTTTCCTATGTAAAATAAAGGTCCATGGGCATGTCCCTCCCGATCGTAATGCATGTGCTTTATTTAAAAGCCAAGCCCTTGTATTTAAGATGACAAATATGTTTATTATTGCAGAAGCCATCTGCACATCACAGCAATTCAAAGAACTGCATCCTGTGCTATATTCCCCATATGCAGCAAGGAACTCTGGGTAGGATACAAATACATACACTAAAACACCTCAAAAATAAAGGGAGTTGAGTAGAGGTGCTGAAGCAAAGCAGGAATCAGTTAAGGAACTTTCCTGGTAAGCAAAGCGCGTTTATTTGGAGAAGGGAGAAGTCAGAGTCTGAGGATAGGCAGTCTATATTGGTCTTCTCATTTGACGGAGGAAAAAATGGGGTGAATAAGTGAGAGAGGAAGGGTTAGTGTAAGTGAGGTGAGACTTAGGAAAAGATAAGACTAGTGATCCTCTCTCAAGGTCTTCCAGCATCTAAAGAAGAAGCCTCTTGACAAAGGTCTTGAGACCAAAATGTTGGGGTGTTCATTCCTGTCATTCACCTTGTCCCTTAGACTATATTGAAGGTATGAACTTTACATAACCGTATTATATTATTACATCATGTCATTGCACACTGTGTTGATTTTGTCATCTTTAGTATATATATATATATATATATATATATATATATATAGCTCTATTACACTCTTAACGCTAACGGTAGCGCTCACCTGCGTGAGTACTAGCGTTAGCTGCGGTATTTACTGCATATTACATTCCAAATGCAAACGGGTTAAAAAACCCATTTGCGTTTCGTACCTTGCGCTCCTCTGTGTGAGGTTACTGTACTTTGTGCTCCCTATACTTAACATGGGGAGCGCAAAGTGGTAATCAAAGCTGGATTACAAAGTCCAAGCGCTGATTAACGCCTGGCTCTGGTTAGTGAAAATCCGTTAACACCAGGCTAAAAAAAAAACAACAACAGATACTCACCCTCTGTCCCGCAGCGAGGACCGCGGCTCTGGTCGCCTCCTCCGGCCGGCGGGAGCAGGGAAAGACTGGGGAAAAAGTCCCCCCAGTCTCTCCCTGCGTATCACTATGCCGACCGGCCGGATCTCGCGAAGCGAGATCCGACTGGTCATGTGACCGGCCAGGAGAAACTCAATGGAGTCCTATGGACTCTATTGAGTGGATGCTCGCGGCTACGCATAGCGATGCAGCGCGCATCCAGCATTTTACCGCCCGCAAACAATGCAGGCAGCATATTTTGCGCCTGCATTGTGATGTGGCGTTAAAAAGCGGGCAAAAAAGCATATCATGGTGCAGTATTTCATTCAAATCGGGTACATGAAGGCCCCCTTTTTATAGATTGCACTCACAAAATATAGGAAAATATTGTGCATATATCTTAGTTACCACTCCCTCGGATAAGCACAGCCAGACCAAGCACCCTGCCGTCACAGGAGATATACGCCAAAAGCCGGTACCAGTGGTGGTATATAAGAATTTTAATTAAAAGCTAAAAGCCAATGCGTTTCGTCCAAATATAAAATGGACTTCATCAGGGCAAAGATAAGTAATACATACAGATCCCGCAATACATTTAAATAATATCCCCAATTAAGAAAACACCGCTTGCTTTCAATCAAGCGGTTCGCATCCGGTATTAGCTGGAGGTAACTTCCGGACGGCCGGAAGTTACCTCCAGCTAATACGGATGCGAACCGCTTGATTGAAAGCAAGCGGTGTTTTCTTAATTGGGGATATTATTTAAATGTATTGCGGGATCTGTATGTATTACTTATCTTTGCCCTGATGAAGTCCATTTTATATTTGGACGAAACGCATTGGCTTTTAGCTTTTAATTAAAATTCTTATATACCACCACTGGTACCGGCTTTTGGCGTATATCTCCTGTGACGGCAGGGTGCTTGGTCTGGCTGTGCTTATCCGAGGGAGTGGTAACTAAGATATATGCACAATATTTTCCTATATTTTGTGAGTGCAATCTATAAAAAGGGGGCCTTCATGTACCCGATTTGAATGAAATACTGCTCCATGATATGCTTTTTTGTCTCTCTATAGAACTCAATCCCCAATTTCTTCGTTTTTATATATTACCTTTGTGGCGTCATTGGGAAGAGACGCTGGGGGAGAGAGATACACTAAAAAGATATGTATTACAATTCTGTGTGATCACACGTTTGTATTTTCTTGTTAAAAAGCGGGCGCAAGGGGGAAAAATGCAGGCGCAGTTTTTCCTCCTTTGCGCCCGCGTTTTAACGCTAACATCTTAATAGGGTATAGGGCCCATAATATACAGGGTGTCCATAAAGTCTCTTTACAATTTCAAAAATTTATTACAAAGGCAATCAATGAAATACCTTCATCAGACTTGTTCTAAGTACTCAGTGGTTATCAAGGTTTTTATCACATTGCATTCGAGTATTTCAGGTACCCTCTTGATGAATGAGGTACTGTTAAATGAACCCTGTTGAACATTTCCAGGCCGGTGGATTGAAAGGGTTGGCCCAAATCCCTGGCCACCTCGTTCACCAGATATCACTCACCTCGACTTCTTTCTATGGGGTTATGTTAAAGATATTGTGTATTGAACAAAGGTACGGGACATCACTAATCTAAAGCAGAGGATCACTGATGATGCCATTGCCACCATTGATGAAGGTATGCTACAGCGAACATGGCAAGAAACAGAGTACAGTCTTGATGTGCTTCGTGCAACTAATGGTGCCCATATAGAGGTGTATTAAATGAGGCAAAAAAAATAAATTAAATATATACGGCTCATTTTGTAATAATTCCCACTTATCTGATTTTTCATTTGCCTTTGTAATACATTTTTGAAATTGTAAAGAGACTTTATGGACACCCTGTACATGTATATAATGATGAATTCTATATTTGTAAGTTTTTGATATTCAAATAAGTGCAAATCTTTCAATAATAAGTAAACATTGTGCACAATATCTACAGTATAAACTAATTTTCACCTTCTCAAAGTCTTGGACATGATGTTGATTATTTATAAGTATGCACCTGGTCATTGGTGTGGACTGCTCTAGCTACAGTCCGTCTACCTCATTACATATGGACAAATACATAGAGAATGGGGGGGCATGGAAATAATCAGTTTCATTTTATAAAATATTCTGTTAAAATACTTCCATCTCACTGAGTGACCAGAATGGTCTGGAAAGGCAAGTGTTACTTCTATCCAGTTCAATAACTTAACTAATCTGTACCGTTTAAAAACAAAGCACTTAATCAGAAATCTTTCCCTGGCTCTTCCCATGGATAATTGCAGCTAAATTAAGGCTATAAGTCTGTGCAATGTTTTCCTAAATGATCATTTAGAAGCTGAAGAAGAATGGTCATCAGACTGAATACAGTTTAATAGGTACAGAATTGGCTAGGTAATGATAAATATCTTAATATTATCACCTTTGCTGTATCGTGCTTCATGATCAGATCAATGAAACTGTTGAAGGTGGATTGCAGCGCCAATCTGAATAAACTATTCTTTCGTTTAGAGTCTGTAATAAAGTAACCATTCACGCCTACATTCTGAGAGTAATCGTGTAACAATCGATTTAGATGCAAACTACGACAGCATATAAAGAATTTTTATTACAAGATTGCCTCTGGCAAAAAGTACAATGACCTGAAAGATAGTTCAACCGAGTTGGAGTTTTTTTTTAGATAAAAAAATACTAGAATGTGTATTTGAGAAGAGTGTTCTGCTTCTCCACCCAAGCATTGAAAATGTGATCTTTGTAATTTACAGTTGTGATGAGATAGCGATAACCTCCATCTCCGCTGAATTGCAAACAGTGACTCAATCCAGACGACACCTTGAAGATCTGATGAAGTTTATTCCATAAACTGTAAGGATCCACAACGATATACATCAGATAGGTCAAAAGATCATAATGGGATCCACTCCATGAGGCATCAGGCTCCTAAGGATTACTGGAAAATCAAAAAAGGGTGGAGCCATCTATACAGGAAACTGAGCCATTAGGAGGGGAGGAGAGAAAGCCAGGGGTAGATGAAACACGTGCAATACCTAAAGGCATATCACAAGACATGTGAAACATGACAAAGAGAATTTTCATAGTTTTGGCTAAAATAGATTAATTTTTCCAACTCCGTTATTCCTCTAGCTTTGGCCTCAAAATTCCCTTGCAATTCTTTATTAAATCCACATTTACTAGTATCCTGTTAAGTATTTCCATTGCTTATTTAGGAGAGAACACTTACTGCATGTATTTAATTAGAAGGTCTCTTGTTTCCTAAAGAAACAAGGCTTACCTTCATATGATATAAATTAGATGAGTTTCCTCACACTCACAATGGAGACTCATAATTACATAAAGTGTCTCCATTGTGACCATACAGTATTGTCATTTGTTTACTTCTCAGGAGCTATGGATACTGCATTGCACTGAGGCCCACAGGTTGAAGGTTGGGAGTCCGGGTCTGTAAAATAATTCTTAGTATTTTCTGAAACACTGAATCGGAAGGACCAGAAAATGAATAGAGATGACCCATTAGGTTAAGCTCATCCAACTTTGTAATACACAACTAATTTTGAAACAAACAAAATTTAACACTAGGAAACAATAGTCGTGCTGACATTCAAACTCTGAATAAGAAAGATATTTTGATGTTGAGGAATTGTTATGTAATAATAACACAATATATCTTTGTAATGTGTTTCCCAACACTGTAACATACAAATCACACGCAGCTAGCCAGTAGCTATTCAAGAAGGACCCCGACACCTTATGACATATGTTAAAAGTCCCATATTAAAGGTTCCACATTGGAAACCACAGAATTAACCCTTTACCACCGAGCAGGTCATGCCCATTGGGAGGGCTTTAACATAGGCGTACTAGTACCCCCCACAAGCCAGCTGCTGCGGTGGACCCCTCCTCTGACCTGCCTTCGCAGGTGATGCTGAGTTCAGGTCATCCTGCGGCAGCCAATGACACACACCATACGCCAACTGGTAGGCAGGACTGTCTCAGGCCATAGACGTGTCAGGTACCAGCTTGCGGGGTGAGGTTGCAAGCCCAAAATGCAGTGATATCACTGAGACTCAATACGGGCAAACAGGAGTTTATTGAAAGTCCAGGTATACTGAGGATATTAGTCCAGGTAAAGCAGTAATGTTTTGGGAAAAGGGATATTGCTTAGCTGAGAGGGGCAGGGCTGGAATAGGGCTGACCAGAGGAGTATGGGAGGATGGAAACACAAAAGGAAGGGAGGAAACAAGATACAGGGAGACACAGAGGGCAAACACATGCAGGAGACTTACTAGGGATACAAGACACTAGTGGGACAGGAAAAGGGACTGGAATCTTTATAGCAGAGGTCACACAGGTAGGAGGCTGATGATCACGACGGGATTTGGAAACCAAGATGGAGGGGTCTTGAAGACAGGAGGCTCTGGATGGCAGAGGCTACACACAGGAGGCTGAGGATCACTGTGGGATTTGGAAACCAGGAGACTCTGGATAGCAAAGGTCACAAAGGCTGGAAACAGTCTGCTTAGCTTGCTGGCTTCAGAAACAATGCAGAAGAATTGCATCATGGGTGTTCCACCCTTAAGTAGTGGAACACAGGCTGGTGATTAGTAAGCACCTGTTGAAACTGCAGTGCTATGAGCAGAGGCTAGGAGCTGAGTAGTGCAGGTCATGAAAAGGTGCTGCCAGGCATTCAGGGTGGAACAGCACTGGGTTTACCTTTCTTGCCACAACGTGTTTTTCCTGGATTGCTGGGGGACACCAGGCAGGGTCATGACAGTATGCTAGCAGAGCAACCTATGTCCCCCGCAGCATTAAGGCCCATCCGCCGCAGGGACGGCATAGTATGCCCTGCAGTGAGAAAGGGTTAACTTTATATTACAAAGACAGGTATCAGGGGTGGCACCTGGCATAAGCCTTAGTGGGAAACAGTTCAGGGGGACTGAGCCTTTTGCGCGGGGACACACTGGTGGTACCTTAGTGTTAGCTGGCAGATACAGGGGAGAATCCATAGCGCAGTACATGAGGGTATTCAGAGAGAGTGGTCAGGACAGTCAATGGCTGGCAGATCAATGGCTGGCAGAAGGTAGGCAGAGTCAGTGGGCGAAGCAGGAGGTCTGGTACACAGTGAAGCAGAGATATAACAAATATGTCTAGACACTGTCATGCCAGCCCCAAGAGCCTGCCTGTAGCCATGAAGCTTGCTGGTTGCTCCATACCTGCATTCCACTCTGGGGTTAATCCCTGTGCCAATTCCTGTGTGGTTGTGCATATAACCTGGACACACCTTTCCTTCCACGCTCTCTCATTCTGTTTCCCCATCCTGTTCATGTGAGGTTTTGTGAGCTGCCTCTCCATTGTCTGTCAGTATGACCCCTTTTTCCCTTGTTCTGTTGTTTTCCTGTGGATCCTGTTGCTGGACTTTACACTGCGTAGCCCACTATATAGTGGGACTGGAGATCTGACTGGGTTCCAGTCATTTACCTTACCTGAGAAGCACTATCGCCCGGTCCTTGGTGCTATTCCTGTAGATCTGCAGCCTCCTGACTACGTGGCCCACTATCCACTGGGGCTTGGAGACTTTCTTGGCTGCCAGCCATCCACCCAGTGCCTACTGCTAAGGACCTTCAATCAAGGTATTGCTACACAAGTGGAGTCCCCAGCTTCTGACTGCACAGCCTACCATCCTCTGCTTATTTTGTACATTGCCTGTGTCTATTGAAACTCCTATATGCAAAGACTGTGTCATTCTGCTGTGCATTCAATATACCTTTTATTACCTGCATTCCAAGTCTCCAGTGTCTGCTTACCAGCTCACCCCCAGCGCTTGGGGGAAATAAACTTAAACCTAAGGCCCTGCCATGGCTCCATCCTGGCTCGAGCCTGACATAATGAGAGAGCCAAATACCAGGCCTGTGGGGGTCAAACTTGCACTGGATGATATTGTGTATCAGCTGCTCCTTGTGGTAGAGGTAGTGTGGAATCTAATGGACTCATTTCCCACCACACCAGGTCCCGTCAGGCCTTCTCCAGTGAGCAGAGCATCGCAGCAACCAGCTGAATCTAGTCGCTTTCTCCCTGAATGCAGAACCCAGGCGCCTTCTGTGGAGTCACAGAGAGAAAGGCGTAGGAGACTCAATCTATGCTTCTACTGCGGGTCGGAACAGCACAAAATCGACTTCTGTCCCATCAGACCCACCAAGCCACGCCGGACTCCAGCCGCTTCTGTGCCACGCCAGACTCCAGCCGCTTCTGTGCCACACCAGACTCCAGCCACTACAATACCACGCCAGACTCCAGCCGCTGCCAGGTCCTGCCAGACTCCAGCCGCTGCCAGGTCCTGCCAGACTCCAGCCACTGCTAGGTCCCGCCAGACTCCAGCCACTGCCAGGTCCTGCCAGACTCCAGCCACTGCCAGGTCCCGCCAGACTCCAGCCGCTGCCAGGTCCTGCCAGACTCCAGCCGCTGCCAGGTCCTGCCAGACTCCAGCCACTGCCAGGTCCGCCAGACTCCAGCCACTGCCAGGTTCTGCCAGACTCCAGCCACTGCCATGCCTTGCCAGGCCACTGCCAAGTCCCGCCAGACTCCAGCCACTGCCAAGCCTCACCAGGCTACCAACATTGGCAAGCCTTGCCAAGTTTTTCCTCACCAACCTTCTGGGCCCATAGAAACCCTGCCAACTGAGCCCGCTGATGCAGAACCCATGGTTATGGAACCTGAACCCCATGTACCTATGGAGGTGGCTGTGACCCATGTATTTCCTATCCAGATGGACAAGCACCCTAGAAGTGGTCCAGGAGAGCAATTCTCAGACCCCAACCTAATAGAACCGTTTCTTGTTCTCATAAGGATGTCAGGACTTTTTCTATAGCCTCTGATGGCTTCATTATTCCTGATTCAGATCTTGCTGCCTATGAGCAACGGTTGGCAGCCAAGGAGAAGGACCCATCGCTCATCATTGTGGGGGTCGTCACCTGTACTCCTCTCACGCCCGTTTTACCTACCCCTGAGGGTTGCATTTGGGCATCAAATGGAACGTTGGTCCACAAAGAGGACCTTGAAATCTTTGAAAAGGCCCTGCTTGCCCATGGGGATATCTACAGTGATTCTGACTCTGACTCTGATAGGTGGTGGTAACCTCCTTGCTGCTCCTCTGATATGCCTATGCCCTAGGTGCCCGGAGTGCACTTTATAAGGAGGAGGGTACTGTCATCAGTGGTGTATTTAGGTTTTGTGCTGCCCTAGGCCTGACTAAACTCGTACACACCCTAATTTAAATTTGACATGGCCCTTCCTGGCAAGGTCACACTTCTTCCTAGTTAAACCCTGCCCTTCCTCTTTAGGCTCCACCTTTTCCTCTACAAGCTCCGCCTCTTCCTCTCTGTATATTAAAAGTGGATATAAGGTTCCTCACCAGGCTACCAACGTTGGCAAGCCTCGCCGAGCCCATGTACCAAGGAGGTCTGCATTCTGTGATGTCTCAGAGGAGGAGGAGGGTACAGAGGATGACTCCTATGCCGAAGACATGGAGGTTTTGACCCCAGAACCTTCTGGGCCCATAGAAACCCTGCCAACCAAACCCGCTGATGCAGAACCCATGGTTATGGAACCTGAACCCCATGTACCTATGGAGGTTGCTGTGACCCATGTATCTCCTATCCAGACGGACAAGTACCCTAGAGGTGGTCCTCTAGTATATTCTAGTATGGTTTTCTAGTATATTTTGTACAAAAGCAAAAAAAAATGTTCCTCTGTGTGGCGCTGCTCCCAGTAGTGCTGATGTATTTCTATATACCCGCGTTCTAGTACATGTATGAAAGTGACATAGGTATTACGCCTCATACCTCTAGGAAGAATGTATTTGGGTTGTTTAATACCCCCAAAGTCAGTGTTTTTCTTCCACAATTATACAGTCATAAAATCTAGAAACATACTCATGGAATACAATTTTATAAAATTTATGCATTGAATAAAATTATAATACTGCTAAAAGTATGACATAAAAATTCAATCAATACAGTTTCAGTCCTATTACTGAACTTTTAGTTGAACTTTTATGCCATACTTTTAGCAGGATTATAATTTTATTCCATGCATAAATTTTATAAAATTGTATTCGATGAATATGTTTCTAGATTTTATGACTGTGTAATTGTGGAAGAAAAACACTAACTTGGGGGGTATTAAACAACCCAAATACGTCTCTTATACCTCTAGGAAGAATGTAATACCTATGTCACTTTCATACATGTACTAGAACGCGGGTATATAGAAATATATCAGCAGTACCGGGAGCAGCGCCGCACAGAGGAACATTTTTTGCTTTTGTATCCATTCCTGTAGCAGTTATGAGGTTCTGCTAAAGTTTCCACTGTGGGCAGCAGACACACGGTCAGACATATACTGAGAATTACATTGGCTATAGGGCGCCATAAAGGGTTCCTTTCACTTGTACAGTGGCAAGAAAAAGTATGTGAACCCTTTGGGATTACGTGGAGTTTTGCAAGAATTGGTCATAAAATGTGCTCTGATCTTCATCTAAGTCACAACGATTTGAAAAACACAGTCTGCTTAAAATAATACAACACAAACATTATATGTTTTTATGTTTTCATTGAACAGAACATGTAAACATTCACAGTGCAGGGTGGAAAAAGTATGTGAACCTTTGGATTTAATAACTGGTTGACCCTCCTTTGGCAGCAATAACCTTAACCAAACGTTTCCTGTAGTTGCAGATCAGACCTGCACAACGATCTGGAGTAATTTTGGACCACTCCTCTTCACAAAACTGTTTCAGTGTAGCAATATTCTTGGGATGTCTTGTGTGAATCGCTCTCTTAAGGTCATGCCACAGCATTTCAATCGGGTTGAGGTCAGGACTCTGACTGGGCCACTCCAGAAGGAGTATTTTGTTTTGTTGAAGTCATTCTTTTGTTGAATTACTTGTATGCTTTGGGTCATTGTCCTGTTGCATCACCCATCCTCTGCGGATCAGTTGGCAGACAGATGGTCTTACGTTTTCCTGCAAAATGTCTTGATAAACTCTGGAATTCATTTTTCCATCAATGACCACAATCCGTCCAGGCCCTGAGGCAGCAAAGCAGCCCCAAACCATGATGCTCCTCCGCCATGTTTTAAAGTGGGGATGAGATTTTGATGTTGGTGTGCTGTGCCTTTTTTTCTCCACACATAGTGTTGTGTGTTTTTTCCAAACAACTCAATTTTGGTTTCATCTGTCCACAGAATATTTTGCCAGTAGTGCTTTGGAACATCCAGGTGCTCTTTTGCAAACTTCAAACGTGCTGCAATATTCTTTTTGGATAGCAATGGCTTCCTCCATAGTGTCCTCCCATGTCCTCCATTCTTGTTTAATGTTTTCCTTATTGTAGATGTGTCAACAAAAATGTTAGCATATGCCAGAGATTTCTGTAAGTCTTTAGCTGACACTCTAGGACTCTTCTTTACCTCATTAAGCATTCTGCGCTGTGCTCTTGCAGTCATCTTTACAGGACGACCACGCCTAGGGAGAGTAGCAACAGTGCTGAACTTTCTCCATTTGTAGACAGTCTGTCTTACCGTGGACACATGAACATCAAGGCTTTTGGAGATACTTTTGTAACCCTTTCCAGCTTCATGCAAATCAACAATTCATGATCGTAGGTCTTCTTCTGAGAGCTCTTTTCTGCGAGGCATGGTTCACATCAGGCAGTGCTTCTTGAAACCAGTAAACCCAAATCTGGTGTGTGTTTTTTAAAGGGCAGGACAGCTTTCAGCAACAAATCCAATAATATCACACTGATTGGACTCAAGGTTGGCTCATTCCTGGCTCCAATTAGCTCTTGGAGAAGTCATTAGGCTAGGGGTTCACATACTTTTTCCACCCTGCACTGTGAATGTTTAGATGTTCTTTTCAATAAACACATGAAAACATATAATGTTTGTGTTGTATTATTTTAAGCAGACTGTTTTTTCAAATTGTTGTGACTTAGATGAAGATCAGAGCACATTTTATGACCAATTCATGCAAAACTCCACGTAATCCCAAAGGGTTCACATACTTTTTCTTGCCACTGTATATTTTGTATACCATTTCAAATGTTGTATCTATTGAAATAATCAAATAAAATTCTGAAATGTTTAAATTCAACCATTTTTTGCAAAGATCGGCCATGCATGTCAAGTATACTAGATCACAGCCGCTCTAATTGGTTGAACAATAAAACCCACAGAAATGTGCAGTGTGTATGAGCGTATCACAGAGCTGCACGGCAATAAAACCCACACAAATGTGCACTGTGTATGAGCGTATCAGAGCTGCGCAGCAATAAAACCCACAGAAATGTGCAACGTGTATGAGCGTATCACAGAGCTGCACAGCAATAAAACCTACAGGAACGTGCACTGTGTATGAGTCTATCAGAGCTGCACAGCATTAAAACACACAGAAATGTGCACTGTGTATGAGCATATCGGAGCTGCACAGCAATGAAATGTGCACTGTGTATGCAAATGACAGAGCAACACAGCAATAAACCCACAGAAAGGTGCGCTGTGTTTGTATATGACAGAGCAACATAGCACTAAACCCACAGAAATGTGTGCTGTTGGGGGATTATAGTGAGGGGGATGCCTGCTGCAGAAGGAGCACGAGAATAAAGTAAAGGGGCTGCCTGCCTGCTCCCCCCCACACAATTATCTTCCCCCACTTTAAATCACACCCCACCCCAATGCAGCATGCCATGCTGGTGGATTCAATGAGGGAGGCACGCACGCTGCATTGAAGACTCGGAACTCCCAATATCCATTTATACCCCCATAATCAATTTATTCCCCCAATATCCATTAATTCCCCCCATTATAAATTAATTTCCCCCCTTATCAATATCAATGTATTTCTCCCCAATAATCAATTTTATTCCCCCATATCAATTTACTCCCAATATCAATTCCCCAATATCAATTAATTTCTCCCCAGTATCAATCCCCCCCAATATCAATTAATTTCTCCCCAGTATCAATCCCCCAATATCAATTTCTCCCCAGTATCAATCCCCATATCAATTTTTCCCCAGTATCAATCCCCCCCAATATCAATTAATTTCTCCCCAGTATCAATCCCCCAATATCAATTTCTCCCCAGTATCAATCCCACCAATATCAAATAATTTCTCCCCAGTATCAATCCCCCCCAATATTAATTAATTTCTCCCCAGTATCAATCCCCCAATATCAATTAATTTCCCTCCAAATCAATTAATCCACCCCCAATATCAATTAACTTCTCCCCCCACCCCGCAAACCTCATGGGTTGCAGGAGCCGGGAGAGAGAGATGTCCGATCACAGAGGGAGGCTGGAGAGTGGAGACAGAACACCGGCCGGTTGACCCCCGCTGATGACGTGACCTAATCAGCGGAGGCCAAGGACTTGCAGGCCTTGGGGGCGGTGTCAGATGGAGAGGAGCGCGGTGCTGACAGGCTCACACTCTGCCGTCTCCCACACCGGCTGCTGTTCTGATATCGCGGCTGCCAGGGATAAACAAACCGGCGGCCGCGGGTCACAGTGAGCGGCATTTTAAGTGTGGAGGCCTGCATTTTTTTGCCGCCCCAAAAAAGTGCCGCCCTAGGTCTAGTCGGCCTAGGCTAAGATACATCGCTGACTGTCATGCCAGCCCCAGGAGCCTGCCTGTAGCCATGAAGCTTGCTGGTTGCTCCATACATGCATTCCACTCCGGGGTTAATCCCTGTGCCAATTCCTGTGTGGTTGTGCATATAACCTAGACACACCCTTCCTTCCACGCGCTCTCATTCTGTTTCCCCATCCTGTTCATGTGAGCTGCCTCTCCATTGTCTGTCAGTATTACCCCTTTTTTTCCTCGTTCTGTTGTATTCCTGTAGATCCTGTTGCTGGACTTTACACTGCGTAGCCCACTACCCAGTGGGACTGGAGATCTGCCTGGGTTCCAGTCATTTACCTTACCTGAGAAGCACTATCGCCCGGTCCTTGGTGCTATTCCTGTAGATCTGCAGCCTCCTGACTACGTGGCCCACTATCCACTGGGGCTTGGAGACTTTCTTGGCTGCCAGCCATCCATCCAGTGCCTGCTGCTAAGGACCTTCAATCAAGGTATTGCTATGCAAGTGGAGTCCCCAGCTTCTGACTGCACAGCCTACCATCCTCTGCTTATTTTGTACATTGCCTGTGTATATTGAAACTCCTATATGCAAAGACTGTGTCATTCTGCTGTGCATTCAATATACCTTTTATTACCTGCATTCCAAGTCTCCAGTGTCTGCATACCTGCTCACCCCCAGCGCTTGAGAAAATAAACTTAAACCTAAGGCCCTGCCATGGCTCCATCCTGGCTCGAGCCTGACACTATCAAGGTTTGACTCTCAATGCAAAGTTAGGTTGCAGAAGGGGGAGTGACTCTTTTGTTACCAGACAGGAGGGTATGGTGTGTGTTTTGTGTTTCACTGTGAGTTTAACCATTTGTATACAGGTACCAGTGCTGATCATGAGGGCAGCCCTATACATACAGCTGAAGCAGGCATGGATCCTGACAACAGGGCACTATTTTCTAGTGAACGCTAAGAGTAGGGTTTGGATGAGTAAGTGTTACCGCCAGAATATGTGACTTTAACACATGCCTCCCCACCCGGGAACGAGTTTGCGCAGTGCTCATGACCCAGAAGCACAAACATCCGTGAAGTCCTATGGGACTCCAGGAGGTGATACTTGCGACGTCGTTACCGCAAGTATCCCAGTGGTTAGCGCTGCCGAATTAGTGCCTGCCCCGGAACCTCATACTAACATGGGGACGATACTGGTGCAGGTGCAGATTTTTCCCGTTAGCATCCCCATTTTAAGCCCCTATTACATACTTAACGGTAGCGCTCACCTGGTTAGCTGCAGTATTATCAGGCTATTATGATCCAAACGCAAACGGGTTCAAAACCCGTTTGCGTTTGGTACGTTGCGCTTCTCAGCGCGAGGTCACTGCACTTTGCGCTCCCTATACTTAACATGGGGAGTGCAAAGCGTTAATCAGTCCTGGATTACAATGTCCCAGCGCTGATTAATGCCTGGCTCTGGTCAACGAAAAGTTAACCAGAGCCAGGACCTTGTGTTAACGGATTCTGCAGAAGCGGAATCTGTTAACACCAGCTTTAAAAATAAAAACAACCAGATACTCACCCTCTGTCCCGCAGCAAGGACTGCGGCTCCGGTCGCCTCCTCTGGCCAGCGGGAGCAGGGAAAGACAGGGGGAAAAAGTCCCCCCTGTCTCTCCCTGCGTATCACTACGCCGACCGGCCGGATCTCGCGATGCGAGATCCGGCCAGTCACGTGACCGGCAGAAAGTCAGTGGAGTGAGTCCTATGGACTCCAGCGAGTGGATGCTCGCGGCTGCGCTCAGCGCTGCCACGAGCATTCTAAGTTTTAACGGCTGAAAACAATGCAGGCAGCATTTTTTGCGCCTGCATTGTAATCTGGCGTTAAAACGCGGGCGCAAGGGGGAAAACTGCGGGCGCAGTTTTTCCTCCCTTGCACCCGCGTTTTAACGCATAGAATGTAATAGAGCCCTTAGAGTTTAGCAGGGAGTAGGACCCACAATGTTTTTATTTTGAAAGGAAACAGTCACATTGCTCAGGAATAGTATTCAGCATTTTCAGGGGATTGGTTATATGGACTTGTTACTTGGAAATCCATCTTTATTTGTCCAACTGAACTTACCAGAACTCAACCTATTCCAAAATTAATTCTAATTGAAATTCAATTCTAAATTCAGTCTAATCAAAATCTAGAAATCACTGCAATGCCGAAGTTTTTTCAGAATTTGTGGAAAATCACTCCCAGTTCAGTTTTTTCTCTGACCTTACCCAACCTTTTTCCCTTCATACAGACAGCAAGGCAGCAGTGTCTAGAGGGAATCAATAAGGTGAAATAAGGTCAAGACAGTTATATCTCTAGGCTTTAGACCTCTGCTTTTTCTGTTTTCAGAATTTTAATATTATTCCCAAAGTGCTAAATGAGGTATTGACTTATGTTACATCGATTTGCCATTTTTTACTGTGGCTAAGTTTAATGGAAAAATCAATAATACTGTTAAAAGGATAACAGGTATTTTCCTCAGGATCTAACAATCCAGGGAACTAGGCGCTAGCTCC
This sequence comes from Leptobrachium leishanense, assembly GCA_009667805.1. Classification (NCBI taxonomy): domain Eukaryota; kingdom Metazoa; phylum Chordata; class Amphibia; order Anura; family Megophryidae; genus Leptobrachium; species Leptobrachium leishanense. The sequence continues at coordinate 140,509,570 of CM019065.1, forward strand.
TTAGAAATCAGAAGTAAATCTCACACAGGTGTGGAGTTACGGCTCCATTGGGTTTTTTTCTTCGTCTTCGGCGGTTAAAGAATGGTTGTGCTAACAGTTCCTTATGCAATATAAAAAGAGTATTAGGATACATATACTTGTCCAGAATATCTTTCCTGCATCTGTTGCTGGTCACGGTCACAATGTTTATAGAATTTTAAATAGGTTTATAATCATTTCTCCATTGTTTTTGGTCTGTTTGGAGAGTTATCACTAGACCTACAACATTAGGAACTCAGGAAATCATTCTTCATCCGAGATGTGCGTAGGTCTGGCTGTTACATAGTAAATATGTTTTATAAAAGACTCCGAGTATCCGGTTCTTCCTCCATAGTACCTATTGTGATGCAATCTGAATATTTCAAAACTTAAAATGTTGCTCTGTAGTTTTATGAAGCCTCCTAACACACTAGCTTTCACTCAACGACTGACATTGTTTCCTTCAACTGGAATAAACAAATATAAGACTTCTGGGCACTTGCCTATTAAACACCCAACGACTCAGGGGTCTTTATTCCAAAACATCTCAAGTCAACATTGAATATTTTGCTGATTCTTTCCCCTGTTTTACATGAATAATCACAATTTGTATATTGAAAAAGAAACGCTGTTGTCTTGTCTATTTGTTTCTTCCGTTCTAGGACTTTCATCATTGGTATAGTTGTAGCATATATGTTACAATGCCAGATTGTTATCTTCTACTTGCAGTTTGCATTCCTTGAACTTTTGTATCTACATAATTACATCAAAAAAAGCTTAAACTATAACATGCACTTATTTATTTATGCATTCATGCATTTATGTATTATAAATGAGTGAAACTTTGCAGTCTCTAATTGGATGCATCTCTGACACATGTACTCTCCCAGAACATTCACTGTTGATCGAATGATTGATTTGTAGAAAGCATGTAAATTAACATAATCATTTATTTTGCTGTTAAAATAGTATACAAATCATTAAGATAATGATCTAAACTGTGGATACCAAGGATATTAAAGGGACATTCCAGAGAGGAATGATAAGATTCCATTCTCTGGAACATCCTCCCTTGTACGGTCAGGCTTTCCTCTAATTTCTCTTCCTTCAAACGCTCCCTTAAAACGTTCCTATTTAGGGAAGCCGACCACCCGACTCACTGATGGAAACCATCAATCACTCTCACCTTGCAGTCCTCTCCTCCTGTTTCCAACCCCAACCCTCCCAGATTGTGAGTTCCCACAGGAATAGGGCCCTCATCTCCTCCTGTACTGTTTGTCAAATGTTGTTCAATGTATTGTAACCCTGTCTATACTGTGCTTATTGTACAGCGCTGCGGAATATGCCAGAACTTTATAAATAAAGAATAATAAGATATCAGGGTTATTCAAAGTGCACCAAATTGGCCCCGAAATTGCTCCAAACAGTGAATTTCCCCGTACGGTGCAATTTCGTGGCAATTTGGCTATTCAAAAACCTGGCAATTCAGCAAAAGTGCCGGCTGGGTGGAGTAGAGGTAACATCACTTCTCTGCGTGGAGAGAGCCTGTGGAGACATGGGTTTGATCCCAGCAAGCACCTCTCCAGTAAGTGTCCTTGGGCAAGACACCCAACAGTACATACTCGCCACCCAGGACATACTTGAAAACGAGAGAAATCTCAATGTATCCTTCCTGGTAAAATCCTTTCTAAAAAAAATAATATTGGCGAATGGCCAATGACATAGGGTGACTTTCAGCGGCAGTGAAATCCCCATAGAGAAGGAATGGTTAATCTATTCAGAGAACACAGAACAGCACCAAAATGTTAGTGAAATGCCCTGGTTTTTGGTGCTTTCATGCAACAGGTTTAAGCAGGCGAATTCTATAAGTTTCAGTGTAAAAACAATTCCCTGTTTTTCTTAAATATTTAATAAACTGTTTATTCTTTTTACTTGCAGCAAAAAGTCTCTTTATTATTTAAGATTTTTTTAGCAATTTTCCAGGATTTTTTCAGTGACTTTTTTTGCCAATCTTTCTAAAATGGCATTTTTTTCTGTAACAGACCTTTTTAGTCATAGAACCTTAAATATTATTTCCAGGCATTTTCATGCAGTAGTTTTTTGGAAAACGCATTTACACTAAATACACAAAATGAAGAAAATAAAAAAACAGATCAAAACCTATCTTTGTGGTTTTTTTTACTTTATTGGAAGTAATTGCATGTAAAAAGGAAAAGTAAACAAAAATGTATGTGCAAAGCCTCAACTGTACATATGTACGCAGACGACACTGTGATCTATACCAGCAAACCAAATCTCCCGCAGCTGGAGGCCGTGCTGCAACAACAATTCACAGAGGTAGAAAAGTGGATCAAAAACAACAAACTTTTTTAAATACTGACAAAACTGTAACGATGCTCTTTGGAACAGCACCTAAACTACACAAATTGCAAAATCCCCATCTATGTGTTGGGACAAAATCAAATGGCATGCTGACCACAGTCACTTCTCTCAAATATCTAGGTATGTGGTTGGACCCTAATCTATCCTTTGGCCCCCACATCGAAAAACTCTCATCTAAACTTTACCCCAAACTAGGTGCCCTGTACAGAAACAAATCCTGCCTGAGTCCCGCGGTAAGAAAGCAGATTGTACAGCAAATGCTTATGCCGGCTATTGATTAGAGATGTAGTGTATGCAGCCGCCCCGCAAACACACCTTCATAAACTTACTACATTGTATAACTCATTCTGCCGCTTTGCGCTACAATGTAACTACATGACCCACCATTGTGACATGTTAAAAGAGCTAAACTGGCCGTCGCTGGAATCTAGACGCACCCTTCACCTTTCCAGCCTGGTGTTTAAGAGCATCTCTGGGAAGCTGTCACCCTACCTGAATAGACTGCTTCCCCCAGCAGCTCCCTCATCCTATAACCTCCGATCCAGGACCAGCACCTTACTTGCTATACCACAATACAAAAAGACAGTGGCTCGGTCCTCATTTTCCTACAGAGCACCACAATTATGGAATAACCTCCCAGACACCATCAAATCTTCCCCCAGTCTTAAGTCACTCAAAAGCTCCTTACTAACATACCTCAATACAGAATGCACCTGTAAACATGTAACCTAGTGGCTATATATTTCCTACATATTTTTCTGCTAATCTGTATATTTGTGTTGTTTTTGTTTTTTTTTATAATATCTTGCATTGTATTACTTTGTATTTCTGTAACTGTAACACTTCAATGTTCTTGAACCCAGGACATACTTGAAAACGAGAGAAATCTCAATGTATCCTTCCTGGTAAAATTATTTATAAATAAATAAATAAATAAATGTGGCTTTCTTTGTAATGCACTAGTAACCTAGTTACAGTTTATGTAAACAGTAGTGTCCCTTTAACAAATGCTTTCATCGGTTCACATAGGATGCAAATTACTTAATCTTATTATTTAGGCATTTGTTAAATCAACAAATACAGATTAGGATGTAATTGATGAAGGCTTAGTGTGTTTCCTTTCTATCAGTTTCCCTGTGATGAGCCCACCAGGATTTCACATTGCTGGACCTAAAATAGTCAAATAGTGTATGTAATGGAAATATATAGGGCCCTATTACATTCTTCACGCAAAAACGCATGCGCAACGCGTGAATTTTTGCGTGAAACGTTAACGCGCGTAAATCAACACTGGTATTACAATCCTCGCGCATTTTTTCATCCGTCAAAAAATAACGCGCGTAAAACGGACGAGCAAAATTGCGAGCGCAGTAACGTTGCGCGCAGAAATCAGTGTGCGGACTGTTTTTTTACGCGATTGAGCCAATCAGAATTAAGAACCACAATTGTCTCACGTTAAGTTTTTGCGCCTGTCAAAGTCAATCTGCGCATATATGCTGCATAAAAAAAAAAGCACGCACAACTTGTTAAATTTATTGGTTTGGTATGAGTAGAATGTGTAACTATACTTTGCTGCGGTTTTTTTGGGCTGGCGTATTTGGTTTTGGCCAGGTTGATAGAATTTGCCATTAACACCAGCTTTTAGGAGTTGCTAAAATTATGCGAACAACGTCTATGCGTTAATTCCTGCGCATAGATGTAATACCATCCGCCTACCAGCGCACAAACGCATTTGCGCTCACAATGTTAAGTATAGGACACACGCGGTACAGTACGTTCGCGCAGGTTCACCCGCGGTAGAGGATTACGTGCGTTTGTTGCGGGGACATTGTAATACGACGTTCAGCGCAAAGGTTTTTGCCCCTCGCGTTAATGCATTTTTGCACGTGTGCAAACGTTTGCATGAAGATTGTAATAGAGCCATAAAGTACAACAATGAAACATAATAATGTATGTCCTTGTATCAGAAATTGGTCATTGGGATATACACTCCCTATTAAGGATTGCTCCACAATCTTAACCTGGAGAGGAGCAGCATAATTTATGGTATTGATTGGGTCCCACTAAATTCAAGGACTTTACACCTTTGCATAATTATACTCCTGTCCATCCCCCATCACTTACTATTCACATGTGCTTTATGAAGTCAAGGACATTTTCCTAAAGGTTGTGATTTCTGTTGGTTTTTGTTTATTTATACATGGTACTTTATCCTTGTTGGTATTGAACTGGATGAGCGTATCATTTTGAATATCAAAGTCTTAGTATAAAAGGTTTGACAGAAGGGGTGACTGGTGTACCCCAAATCTAATCTGGACGTCTTTATTTGGAGTTCACAATATTTATAAGTTTACTCCTTTTATCTCGGTGTGAAATTTCACACATTATGTGATATACTGAGTTATATGTCATCATAGCTATTCCTTATAGGTTTTATCTTAGCAGGTTTCAGTGTTTTTATATGACAGTTTATTGTGTGGTAGGAGTGAGAGTAGGTATAATTCTACATAGATATCAAAAGCGCCAGTGAGATAGGGAAGTGGTTTACTAAAGGCTAGTAATTAAAAGGCAAATGTGACGGTTTCACATTGATTTATGCAGGAATAGCGCCATATGAATTAATCTGAGTGCAGAATACCTGCTACTAACCCATTGTGACGGTGAGCCCCCAATAGGGTGATGGGGAGCCTTTAAGCTGCAGAGGTTGAAACCAGGTATATGGTATAACAGGCAATGAATTATGCAAGCTGCAGGACAGCACTAAATACGAACAGATACAGACTGATGATCCAGACACTCCCAGCCAGGAAGTACAGATAAACCCTGAGAACCACTCAACAGCAAATTGGCTTCGTGGCCAAATGCCTGCTGAGTGAAACAGCTTAAATTATAAACAGACAGAATATTCCTGAAGGGACGGACAATGAATTTTGCAAGCTGCAGGGCAGCACGCAATACTGATACAATAGTACAGACTGATGATCCAGACACTCCCAGCCAGGGAGTACATATAAGGTCCTGAGTACCGCTCAACAGCAAGTTGGCTTCATGGCCAAATGCCTGCTGAGTGAAACAGCTTAAATAATAAACAGAGAGAATATTCCTGAAGGGACAGACAAGGTTAATACTAGAGAGAGGTCCAAGAATCCAAGACAGAAGGTCATACACAGAATATCAGAAATATAACCTCAGGGAACAGACGAGAGGGTAATCCAAAGACAAGAGCCAGAGGGTCATACAGGAATATCAGAATAATTTCAGGGGCCAGACAAGAGGGTAATCCAAAGACTAGAGCCAGGGGTTCATACACAGAATATCAGAACAAGAATTACAACAATACAGGAACTAGGTAGAGTTTGGTCTATCCTGATCCAAGGATCAAGGGAAATCCTGGCCCTACATATAGGGCTGAACAGGTCATGTGACCGCAGACCAATTAGCCCAACAGATGGTCTGCAAACCCTGAAAACCAAAATACATGAATCCCTGCTACCACCAGCAGGGGGCAGGGCCGAGATGTGACACCCATGCTTCAAGTAACACAACTACTAACATAAGCTGTAATTAGATTACTTTAAATTACTTCAAACAAAAGGGAAAAACGTAACTGCATGTAAAAATGAAAAATAAAGTTAGGTTTTTATCTCCTGTTTCCATTTTGTGAATTTTCCCATGATGCAAAATTTACCAAAATCTGTGCAAATGTTTTACTTTATAGCTGTTGCATTGCTTCTTCAGTGATTAGCAGTTAGTGGGGTGGAGGAGTGAAAGTTTAGATAAGGCTGCAGTGGGTGTATTATGCGGTGTATGCTACTTGAGATAAGAGCTGGCAGCTGACTGAGGTAAAACAGGGATTATTATTATTATTCTTTATTTATAAAGCGCCAGCATATTCCGCAGCGCTGTACAATAAGCACAGTATAGACAGGGTTACAATACATTGAACAACATTTGACAAACAGTACAGGAGGAGATAAGGGCCCTATTCCCGTAGGAACTCACAATCTGGGAGGGTTGGGGTTGGAAACAGGAGGAGAGGACTGTAAGGTGAGAGTGATTGATGGTTGCGTCAGTGAGTTGGGTGGTAGGCTTCCCTAAATAGGAACGTTTTAAGGGAGCGTTTGAAGGAAGAGAAGTTAGGGGAAAGTCTGACAGTACGAGGGAGAGCGTTCCAGAGAGTGGGGGCTGCGCGTGAGAAATCCTGCAGTCTATCATGGGAAGAGGTGATGCGGGGAGAAGCTAGGCGCAGGTCACTGTTTGACCTTAGGGAGCGGGCTGGGGTGTATTTGGTGATTAGTGAGGACAGGTAGTGGGGAGCTGAGTTAGTGAGGGTTTTGTAGGTAAGGATAAGGATTTTGAACTTAATTCTGCAGTGGATGGGGAGCCAGTGAAGGGACTCGCAGAGGGGAGCGGCAGAGACAGAGCGGCGGGTGAGGTGAATTAGCCTGGCGGAGGCGTTCAGGATGGATTGTAGGGGGGAGAGGCGGGACAGAGGGAGGCCAGATAAGAGATTATTGCAATAGTCGAGTCGGGAGATTACCAGGGCGTGTATGAGTTGTTTTGTGTGACAGTGGTAAGAAATGGCCGAATTCTGGAAATATTACGCAGTTGGTATCGGCAGGAGGAGGAAAGAGACTTGATGTGGGGGATGAAGGAAAGAGCAGAGTCAAGTGTAACTCCAAGACAGCGAACTTGGTTTGATGGGGAGATGGTGATACCCTCCACCATGATAGAGAAGTCAGGAGGTGGGGAGGCATTGGAGGGAGGAATAAGTAGGAGTTCAGTCTTTGACATGTTGATCTTTAGGTGGTGGGAGGCCATCCAGGAGGAGATGCCAGATAAACAGTCACTGACTTTTGAAAGGACAGGGGGAGAGAGATCAGGGGTAGAGAGGTAGATCTGAGTGTCATCAGCGTAGAGGTGGTAATTAAAGCCAAAGCTGTTGATGATTTTGCACAGGGAGGAGGTGTAGATGGAAAAGAGCAGAGGACCAAGGACAGAGCCTTGACGTACACCAACAGATAGAGGCAATGAGGAGGAGGAGTTACCAGCAAAGGACACACAGAAGGACCTGTTGGATAAATAGGAGTCAACCCAAGCAAGTGCAGTGTCACCGAGACCCAGAGAGTTGAGGGGGTGGTCAACAGTGTCAAAAGCAGCCGAGAGGTCAAGCAGGATGAGAATAGAATAGTGGCCTTGTTTTTTAGCAGTTAGGAGGTCGTTGGTGACTTTGGTGAGGGCAGTTTCAGTTGAGTGTAGGGGACGGAAGCCAGATTGCAGGGGGTCAAGTAGGGAATTGGAGGACAGGAAGAGGGAGAGGCGGTTGAAGACTAGTTTTTCTAAGAGCTTTGATGTGAAGGGAAGCAGGGATACAGGGCGGTAGTTGGGTGGAGAGTTGGGATCTAGGGATGGTTTCTTTAGTAAAGGGGTAACTAGCGCGTGTTTGAAGGCGGAAGGAAAGGAGCCACTGGAGAGAGATAGGTTGAAGATGTGTGTGAGAGCAGGGGTGAGGGAGGAGGAGAGGGGAGGAATTAGATGTGAGGGAATGGGGTCGAGCGGGCACGTGGTGAGATGTGAGGAGGACAATAAGGAATTGACTTCCTCCTCAGTGGCTGGGAGGAAGCGGCAGAGGGTGGCAGAGGGGACCTGTGGGAGTGGAGGTGGCAGATAACTATCTTGTGTTGGGATGTTGCTTCTGATAGTTAGAGTTTTACTGAGGAAGTAGTCTGCCAGGTCTTGAGCGCTGAAGGCAGCTGTGGGGGGAGGTGCAGGTGGGTAGAGGAGGGTGTTGAAGGTGGACCAGAGCCGTTTAGGATTGGAGGACAGCGAAGATATAAGAGATGAGAAGAGGGATTGTTTGGCCAAGTGGAGGGCAGAGGTGTATGACCGGAGAATAAACTTGAAGTGAACAAAATCAGCTTCAGAGCGGGATTTCCTCCAGGCACGCTCTGCAGTGCGAGAGCATCTTTGCAGGTAGCGAGTCTGGAGGGTGTGCCAGGGCTGAAGCTGGCGGCGTGGGGCCTTACAGAGTCGAAGAGGAGCAAGAGTGTCTAGAGCAGAGATAAGCGTAGTGTTGTAGTGATTAGTGGCAGCATCAGGGCAGGTGAAGGATGAGGTATGAGGGAGGTGGTGAAGTAGGTTGGAGAATTGATGGGGGTCCACAGCATGTAGATCTTAAAAGACTTTTAATCTACCCCCCTAGAGATGTCCTTTGAACATATTTTACACAGTGCAATTATGTGAGTCGGTTTCCATGACTTCAGACCCATAGAGCCCATTCTCTGACCAATGACACACAGTGGGGAGCAAGTGATGTAAGGATACTGTGGGGGCCTCTTGCAACAAAAAAGATCAGAAAATGGATGCACCCAGTGACATATATAGAGTCAAATATCTTCTTAACTAAACATACAATAGAAAACCAAAGTGCATGTAAAATATCAGCAACTTAACCCTTTCACTGCTGAGGCATTTCACGCCTCTGTGCTGAGCTCATTTTTACCTGTTTTGCTCATCTTGTTTAAAAGCGGTTTGAAGGCTTATTTTAGTATATGACCCAGACATATTATATATCGTTCTTTCCGGCAGACTCGGCAGATTCATAATATATCATTATTATATGTATGCGTCATGTCCTGTCTGTATATAATAACAAAAAAATGCAATAAAATTTTAATTTTCAATAATTTACAACGAGTAAAGTGTTTTTTTTCACATTTTAACATGCGAGCAATTGCGGTTATATTTTGTATGAGGTGCGCTTGTTAAAAAAATTAGAAATGGGGTCTCGTTACATTTTTTTTGGGGGAAAATGACGCGATTTTTAACAAACGCACCTCAAACAAAAATCGTTAGTGCTGCCTCATTGTTCACATTATAATTGAAATGGGAACAATATTGCTGCATTAATAAAACAAAAAAACTTGTTTATTTTTTTTTTATAATTTTTTTAAAGATTTTATTTTTATTTTACATTTTTATTTTTTTAAAAAACTTTTTACATGGTCATGTTTGGTATCGTTGGAAAGGCCATGCCATATCAAATATTAACCCCTACCTGCCACGGATCAGGAGATAGGGGGTTCCAATGAACCCCCTATCTCCAACATTGCTGGCAGCTAGGGGTTAACTCCAGGACTGGCGTCATCGTTTGCTTTTCAGCGCCGAATCGTGATCCAGCTCCCCAGGGGTTAATGTCAGCCACCGTTTGGAAGGGCAGGCTGTGCCCTTCTAAACGGTGCCTGCCTTAACCCTGTGGCCCCTGGCGATCGGGAGGGAGAGAGGTCTGAAGGACCTCCCCCCTCCCTTTCAGGCGCCTCCTCCGCACACACGGGGGGGACCTTGAATTAGATGTCATTGTGCCGCCGCGATGACATCTAATGTCCCCGCTGGGGTCCCGGAGTGCTGGGCTGACATCCAAGATGTCAGCCCGCACCGGGGGGTGGCAGAAATCGTCCGGAATCCCAGCCGATTGCTGCCTCCTGTGCTGGGACGCGCTCAGCATGTCCATAGCACAGGAGAACCACTTGGCTGGACGCGCTGAGTGCGTCCATAGCAGCCATGTGGTTAAAATAAACACAATAAGGACATTTAATTTTTTGGTGGTAGTGTCCCTTTTACAATTTAGAGGTTTTTCGGATGGCCCTATTTGTGTTTCTGCAGGGAGTCTACCACTTTGGTGGAAATTTTAGGATTGAGGCTCGAATTGCAATCAGAAGCCAAGTGACGGCAGAAGAGCCAGTCTTAAGCAGTTCTCCTGCCCTATGTCAGCCAATCAGAGATTACAAATGCCCTGGCATTGAAGTTTCCACCTTGGCATCATGCTAGAAGTCAAACACACAAACAGCCATAATAGTGGTGGATCCAGGCCAAACATGTTAAAAAATGTTTAATTTTTAAAATTTAAACCTAAAGCAAATGGAATTGGGACACCAAATATATTCCATGTGAACCTGTGCACTGCAGGCCATTCATCATCTAAGCTGGATGTTCTGAATCCCAAAATGGTCCATGAGGGGGCAAGCTGTAAAAAAAAAAAAATAAGCTAAACATTTGGAAACAAAGGGCCATATTCCTGAGACATTAATAGTGATTCACAATTGAATCCGTAGATACTCGAGTATAACGCGACCTGAATATAACACAATAGAGATTTATTATGAAAATGAGAGAATACTCAAGACTCGAATATAATGTGAGGAGCAAAATTATAAAAGTAAACTGTACTGGGAAACCATTAAAATCCTTCCAGTGTTTTCTTAACACAGTCAGGCCACCCCTCAGGCCATGTTGCTCTGCTCTAGAATGATTACTAAGTATGAAGCCGCTGGCCACCTGTCTTCTTACCTGCGATAAGATGGCCGGCGAAGCAAGATGACCAACACAGTGAATCATTCACAATAGCCAGCACGCTGGGAGGTGTCGTTTTTTGACCTCCGGCTCCAGCAGGCAGGCTCATCCACCGCGTCATCCGCCAATAGTCAGGGAGACTTGGGATCCATGAGGAAGTCACGTTTTTTTTTGCACGCCAAGCAGATGTCTCAAATATAACGCAACCCCTCCAATTTTAAGGTAAATTTTTGTCGCCAAATCTAGCGGTATACTCGAGTATCTACAGTAACTTATTCAGAAGTGTTAATCCATTTGAGGATCGCTACTAACGGCTCTATTACGACGGAGTCACTGTACCAGCAGCTCGAGTTGAAATATTTTAAATTGCTGATATTGGCAACGAGGAGCCAAGTGCGACCCTGATTACGGCTCGTTTGGAATAGCATCTCCAGCCATTAAGTCACCGATTGGAGCCGTTATGCGTAATGACTGGACTCGTCAGCTTAATCCCTCGGTTGGAATCGGAGCAATAGATTCGTAACTCAAAGTCATAGGTATTAATATTGAAATCTTGTATAACTAAAACACGGTTCTTTTTATTGTCAATTTTTTGAAATATTATTGTTTTTAATGAAGATTCAACCTGTGATCATGAAATATTTAATCATTAGATTTTCTACTTTAGATGTGAATATCATATACACATTTATAAGTTGACATATCTGATGCAGAAGACTCGGAGACCTGTTCTATCTGATGCAGGACACTCGGAGACATGTTTATGCTTTGGGTGGATTTTTTTTTTTTATTGTTGTAAAGGCCAGAAAAGCCAAAGACGTGTACAATGGACAGTCTCTCGAGGCATGTAGAACATGATGACTGGTAAAAAATGTCACTGCGAATAGTAGTTTAGTGCTATAAATAGGGACAAGGACTGTTACCCCTGGCATAACAATGAAAATAAACACTGGGTGATAGAAAATGTTTTCCATTTCTTTGGTTTGCAGATGGAAACAGATTTATTTGAGATACATAATTTCAGTTTCTTCTAGCGTTTTTCTATGACAAAATAAATTACGTAGAGAAAGGAATTGAAACCTATTTTATGATAGTGTATGTATCTTTAGAACATGTGCAGGATTGATTGATGATGTTTTAGATAGTAAAACCAGGCTGCCATCCTTCTGTCTGACCTTGCTTGATAACAAAAAAAAGAATCATGATAAGTTCTGACACATCAAGATTCCTAGTGGACTTTATGGCGCTGTTAATCTAGTGACCAATCAGTTCACATAAATTATGATGCACTTAATAAGTCCCTGAAATGTCCCCATAGAGCATTATTTTAAAACACCTACAAATCCCACTCAAACTACCTGACGTAGACCAAATTTAACTCCATCACCATAAAACAAATGATCATTCCACAATAAAACTAACAAGTTTATCACAACTGCTACTATACCTTAATTTGTAGCATAAATAAAACACCTCCGTCATGCCCCATGTGAACAGTGGTTACTTGACTTTTGCAGCATCAAAATTGAAATCTCGTTTTTAAAAGAATGTTATAACTAATCTGACAGAGATCGTATTTTCTATTTGTTGTGATCAATCTAAAATATCGCAAGCAGTCACAATTCAGTTGGTCTTGCAGAGAAGCAACAAAGCTCATAGAAAAAAATATTAATTCAATATACTGAGTTAAATCTAAATAAAAGCACATGTAAAACTTAAAACAAAATTACACTTTGCAAAAACAAAAAAAACACAAAACTATGATAAAGAAACATTAACATGGTAGACTAGTTACAAAATAGGATATAAAATGTGAAAATATAGGAAATTGATAAAGAAAATCATTTAATTGAATATTGGTAACTAAAGGCACAAATTCAGCAAACGGCAAATATAAGATATATCTTAATCACAATGAAAAGAAGATTGTCTCTGGTTTTCCGTGACCAATGAAAGCTATAGGGGTTATTCAAAGAGACCCAAAATGCTGCCGAAATGTAACCGGACACTGAAATTCAGCGTACGGGGCTATTTAGAGAGCAGGCAGTTCGCCAAATTTTGGCAAATTGCCTGCACGTACGGTGCCTGTTCGAAGGCAGTGAAATCTCCCATAGAGAAGCAATGCTTCGTCTATTCAGAGAACACCGAACAGCAGTGAAAGGTTGCCGAAGTGCCCTACTGTTCGGTGGTTTTACTCAGCAGGTTTATTCAGGCGATTCCCACAGGCTTCAATGTTAAAAATATTCCTGGTTTAATACAATATCTAATAAACTGTTTATTATTTTATTCTGCTGTAAAAAGTCTACTTATTAGATTTTTTTAGGAATTTTTTTGGCAACATCTTTTTTTTTAAATCATATTTTCTTCATTCTATAACAGACCATTTTATTATTCATTGGATCTTATATGTAAATTCCAGACATTTTCGCTCAGTAGGTTTTTTGCAAACATCGTTTCAATTTTGAAACTTTCAAGCGTACTGTTTTTTCCTTTTTTTTACCATGTTCGTCTGCTTGTCGGGTTTTTCCGGTGGCTGCTCTGCGCTGTGATCGGCGGCTCGTTGGGTTTTTCGTGTTCGGCGTGGTATTTGCAGCGGTTTCTGCAGGTTTTCGGTAGCTGTTCGGTGAGTGTTTTGCAGGTTTGCTGTGAGTTTTCCCTGCACTATGGGGGGCCCTGCGGTGCTTGCTGAATACACCACAGGGTCGGCAAACTAGAATCACCGTATTGCTCCGAAGTGCAGGGAACGAAAGATCACGACCATGCGGCGAGATTTTGTATCTCTCTGAATAACCCTGAAAGTCTACACTGGGTTACTGGCCTGTCCTTACATCTGTATGGCTATTTCTTGTTTTATTTTTAGGGATTATTTATGATAATGCACATTTCTATCAGATGACGATGAAGTATGGCACCTTCTGTTGGCAACGATGTTTATGAAAGAAACTTTTTAATAAGTAAATAAGTGTTTGTTAGAGGAAAATAACTTCATATTGTGGTTTTAGAGACACACATTAATCACTTGGGAATATGCACAGACGTAATGTACCTCTCACTTGGTATGTCTACGTGTAGTGGTTGAATGGTGCAGAGCCTCACCAATCTAAATGGACCATGGCACTACTTTAAATCTCATTCCTACCAGAGATGTGATGCAGTGAAGAGCTCAGCCTCCCCTTATGCAATGTGCCACTAAAGTGCATCTGTTACACAACTTTCTTAAAGGATGAGCTTGTTGCTGTCTCACAGACACATCTCAGATGATTTGAACCATATGTAATTTAATGAAAAAGCACCATTGTCCTCGGGTTTTTTCACCCAAAGACAAAGCACCAGAGAGGCATCTATAAAACTGCCAGAGTGAGAAGGGGTATCTGAGCTAGTGTTGGACACTGCATGTCACTTAAAGAAAAAAATAGAATGCAGAGCTTGAAAGGGGCATAAAATGAAAGAGGGACATGATAAGAGCATACAATGAAAGAGGCAATTTGGAAAGGGAAACATAATGAAATGAGGCATACAATGAAAGAAGGAAATTAAATGAAGGCATAAAAAAGAGGCATGAAATGGGGACATAAAATTGAAGATGGGCATGAAATGAAGGGCATAAATTGAAAGGGCAATGAAATGAGACATAAAATGAAATAGGGATTGATGAAATGAGGGGCATAAAATAAAAGAGGGGCATTAAATGGGGGCATACTGAAATGGGACATAAAATGAAATAGGGATTGAGGAAATGAGGGGCATAAAATAAAAGGGGCATGAAATGGGGGCATACTGAAATGGGACATAAAATGCAAGCAGGTCATGAAATGCAGCACAATATGAAATTGGGCATTCAATGAAAAGAGGTCATATAATAGGGACATAATGAAATGTGGCTTACAATGAAAGATGGCTATAAAATAGGGGCATAATAGAAATCGGCATAAATAGAAAGAGGGGCATGAAATAGAGTGCACCAAAATGGATCTTCACCAGAAATCATTGCACTTGCCCTATGCTACTGCCTGTCCCATTGCCAGTGTATCCCTAAATATTGAGCTCACCACACCTTCCTGGTTTACAGCATGGGGAAGGAGTTTCTGAGTTATGTGCAGTGTTCAGTGAGAGGGGGATCAATATTAGTTTATTTAAGTATAGAGGAAATGAGATGGTAGCAAGAAACAACACTTTAGCGACTTTCTATTCAATTAAAAAATGATCAAATGAAAGAATATTATTTGACATTTCAAAGATTTAAATAGAAACATGATGAACTTGGGAGTGGATAAAATGTAGTGGCGAACAAAACACTACAAAGATCACAAATTTAAATAACGTGTGTTCATTTGCTTTTGATCTCCTAAGGACTTATCATATTTTCGCACCTCACCTTGAAAAATGTTGCTACCTTTTATTTTCTTTACACTTCATTCAGTACCCGAGAAAGTGAGAGAAAAGTACATTGCATCTTCCAAGGTTTGTACATCCTTGAGGGGCTGCTGATTAGCATCATCTGAACTTTGAAGGGTATGGACATAAAAAGGTCAGAAAATTGGATGTCAAAAAGAATACTGTATTAAAGGTAAAGAGAAATTGCTGATGTTTAAAATGTATGTTAACATAATAGTGTTTTTCGCCTGTAGCAGATTTACCCAACAAAGCAACAATCAGAAGTGACAGTTATTTAATTCTATCTTTTCCTTGGTTGGTCGCTTATGTAACTGGATATGTAACATGGCAAATGCTTCTTTTAATATTAGTAAGGAGATCTGAAAGGAAAATGTCTTACGCTGATGTTGTTGAAGATCGAACTTTGAAGATTGTGTCAAGAACCTAGAAGAGCAAGTAAAAAAAGGGAAAAAATAAATAAAGATTAAACTAAACCTGACATTCACCTTGTTCGATAGAGTTCAGAATGCTGTCGATTCATGGTACTAGCAAAATTGCCAGAAACATGTAGATTAAAAAGGACATATAAAGGAAAAAAAGGCTCCCACCTATCAATCAAGCCTGAATACTTGCTGTGCATTGATTGACATGATAGAGGAAGAGAGCCCTCTCATAGGTGGTTCTTGTGCTCTCCCTGCTGACCAGTCAATGCAGGTTCATGTTTTTCTAAGGAAGCCGACTGTTAGTATTTGTTTCAGATGATATATTTCCAGAGCAGAGCCAGTCAGAATAATGGTCCTGCCTGAGTGTAGGTATTTCAGGAATAAATCTGTCCAAGCAATAGCTGAGACAATTATTCACATTCATATTAAACAATGTATTGTGCAGCCTGGTCATATTTGCTGTCATTTTGTTGATGATATAAAGAAAATAAATCAACCATTATGTCTTTGAGCCGAAAAGGGGAGGAGACTTTATTGGCATCAGGTTAGGGCTCACTTTGAGAGGCTGGCTTGACGTTGGCAGGAGCATTTAAGACTTTGGTCATTCGATTAAACTAAAAACCTCTGGGTTTCTTTAGCTTGGATATACACGAGTCAATGCTCTGAGCACAACGTTTTGTATACTTAGTGACATTGAATACTACTGAATCCTTATCCAGTACCTATCTAAGAAGGAGCTTCAACAGCTGTACCAAAATTCATATGACTGTAATGATCCAAAAATTCATACAATTTGTATGGCTGTCCACTGGGTCCGTATTCCTGCAATGCGGCGATCATCCGATATCGTCTGAAGTCGTCTGACCGATCTTAAAACATGCAGGTGAATCAGCCCTCATCCACTGCATTCGACCACCGATGGACGATTTCAGACGATTTTATGCATTCACAACAGATGCGCGATTCTTTCAATTTCAATTGATTTTATCGGACGATGCTGAGACAATCTGGTACAGGTTTACATGCAAAAGATACATTGTATACTTAATCCGCTGAGCCGCGGCAGGGAAATGTGTGAAAGATACATTGTATAGTATAACCGGCGTGTGCAGGGGAAACATGAAAAGATAGATTGTATAGGAAAACCTCCGTTCGAAGCCCATAGGATTCAATGGAAAAATATTCTCATTTTTATTCAACCGTTTATTTTTTTTAATCCACTGCAAAAAGCCTTTTTAGTGATATTTTAGGATTTTTTAGGTAATTTTCTAGATTTTTTAGGCGAACCTTTTGGTTCCATTTTTAAAAAAAGAAAGAAAGACGAGGCTTTTTTTCACTAGTGTCTTTCTTTTTTCACTGCGAGCTATAGAGTGTGCTGAAACATTTTCAGCACCAGGGAGAGGAGGGAATAATCTCCCCCTGCAGCCTGGTGAGGTTTTTTTCCTTCCACTACAAACCTGCCGCGTTGGACGGGGGCAGTCCTTGATGCTGAACCTCAGCATCAAAGACAGGTTTTTTTTCACCTGCAACGAGCCAGCAGTGGGCTTTTTTTTTTTCACCCGCAGCCTGTCCATCACCCGATCTGGGTCTTCCACAGATGCTTCCAGTGGACGACCCTGATCGGCCGATGGCATTGTCCGTAGTCGGGTGACCAAGTCGGTTGCCCGACTAGGGTGCCAGTGGACGGCCAGCCTTATCTTGTTAATCGTGCATATTGTTCTAGTGCTTTTGCAGGGGCAAGGTGAGGATGTGTTTGAAGCTGCATTTGAGGTGTATTTGCACCTAGCCCACCAGACAGATTTTGATAGTTGCAGCTAGTTTTGTGGAAGTAACACTGAAAATCCCTTAGCTGTTTCTAATTTGCACTAATGCATTGGTAACTCAACTGTAACATGGAGCTTGCATTTTGCATAAAGGTGGGTTGTGTAAAATATATATATATATATATATATATATTATCAAACCAGATCGAGAGCACTCCAGTTAACACATTCAAAGACTTCAACAGCAGCTTAACCACACTCTTCCTGGTTTTTGTATTACATTGTCTTAAGAAGCAGCAACACTCACCTTTGTGCTTAGTAAATGTTGAGTGCTGCCCTTCTTATATATATATATATATATATTAGTAAATCCAGAAGATATTAGCACTCACACCTCAATAGGTTTATATGGGGGGGCGTGGCTGATAACCGGCGGGATCGGACGCATACTTTGGAGCTCCCCTGCAGACTCGCCCTAATAGGCTATATACTAGCGTCTCCCTGTCAGCCACGGGTCTCTTAGTTGCCGGTTTTACCCTCTGGTGCTCAGAGGTCACGGCGGCTGGTTGGAAGATCCTCCCGCACTTCCCTTGCCGGACCTTGGACATCCTCCTGCGGCCTTTTGCTGTGTCGTCATTTTGGAAGCCTACTGGAATGTGCCGCATTGCTGTGGGGTCCTGGTGGCCGATTCCCTGCCTGGTTTGCGGCGATTACTTCTTGAAGCAGCTGTGGAGCATCCCGGGGTTTGGTGGCCCTGTCATCTACCTGCGGGCTGGGAGACACGAGATCCTGAGGACGCTTTCCGGGGTCTGGTGTGTGCGGTGGCCATCTTGCGGCCTGTTTTGCGGTGTTTGCGGCCCTGACCCTGTTGGGAGGTGATATACTTACCTCCATGGGGAAGAAATCCTGGAAGACTGGAGAGGCAGAGGACCAACAGCTCCAGGACATCAGGGTGTTGCAGGGGGTTGGGCGTGCTGGTGGAGTGCAGCCCCCTTGTGGTGAAGCCTGTTCAGAATCCTCGGATGAGATTACTGGACCCTCACCCCATGAGATGCCTGTTGGATGCGCCCTGCAACAGAGCCATGCCAAGCCGCTCACTGAGAAGGTCATGCACAAGATAATGGAGGACTTCAGGGGCCTCTGGCGCGGTGACCTACAGGAGGTGCGTGCTGCAGTGTAGACCCTACAGTCCCAGATCTTGAACGTCCACGTTTGCTCCCAGGAAGCAGTGGAGGCGCAGGTGGCTTCTGATGTCAAGATTGCGGATCTTCAGGATGCAGGTATTTTGCCTAAATTCAGCCGTGCTGACCCTGGAGTCTCGCCACCGTCGCAGGAATCTCCGTCTGCGGGGGATCCTAGAGGAGGTTCCCGATGGCGGGCTTCTCGCCTATGCCCGCAGTTTGGTGGCACAGCTTTTGTCGTCTGGCTCTGCTGCCTCGGAGTCGCCTGACCTGTCGGCCATGCGGATCCAGAAGGCGGCCGCTGCTCCGCTGAATGTCCCCCAAGATGTGGTCGAGACTATTCGTGATGTGGCCTCCCATGCAAAGATTCTCACCGCTGTTGGCCCTACATACAGAGTCTCGTACACCTCAAACTGCATCACATTCTTCAGAGATTTGCCGTTCCTTGCACTGGCAGCCCGGTGCTGTTTCCGGGATGTCACAGTGGTGCTCCGAGATCATGGAATTCGTTATCGCTGGGGTACTCCTGCTCTCTTATTGTGACACACGAAGGCATGACTTACCCGGCTGCGACCTTGGAAGAGGCGCAGGCTGTTCTGGCCAAGCTGGGTCCCATGGCAGCTCTGCGGATTCCCCTGAGTCTGCTGTCTGACCCAGGATAATCTGACCCGGGATAACGGGCTATGTCCCCCTCTCGTTCTTAATTCTGCTCGTTGCCCTGCACTCCTTTTCCAGCTTCTGACATTCTCTGCCATTTGTTGATTGTGGTTTTCTCACCCAGGCACTCTCTTGTAGAGGACTTTGTGGCTGGTCTCCGAGATTACCTTGGTTGGGCTGCAGGTTCGTCAGAATCCCCCCTTTTTTATTTTCGCTGGGATAACCTGGGTGAGCCATTGATGTGGCCACCATGGCTCTGGTCGTGTCTCTTGGCACCAGGTATCCTAGCCCTTTGGCCTCTTCCATGGCCCCCGGCCTTCCTACGGGTTGTCGGGGCGAGCCAGGAATGCCTAGGTTCCTGGGCAGACCCCACTCCCCCAAAAAAAGTTTTTCCTTCCTCTCTCTTTTCTCTCCTGGCGACCCTCTGTGACCTTCCCCAGCCTCGGACGATGTGCCCAACCTGCTTTCCAGCTGAACTTCTTATGGGGACTTTACTGTCTAATCTTTTTGTCTGTATGTTTCTGCATTTCTTTATGGATGACTTGTAGCACTATGTGCCCATATTACAATGTCTTTTGTTTTTGTGAATCTGTGTTAATTCCAAAAATAAAAGAATAAAAAAAAATAGGTTTATATGGTTCCATGGCCTCGGTGCAAAAAGTCTTGTTAGCTTATACAGTTTTTTTTATGGGAGGATGTACTCGAGGGCATGATAAAAGCTCATGTTGAGCTGAAACATGTATTTCTAGCAAGCCCTCGAGTGCATCCCATCTTTGGAAATATATGTATATACACAGTACTGGGAAAAAATCTCCATTGCATGGAATATTGGGACGAAATATAGATTCTGACTGCTTCAGTTAGTTGCAGATATACATTTTTAAAGAGATAATCATATGATTTAATGCATTGGATGCTAGGTGCTTATCCAAAGGAACTTCTTGTCTTAAGGCAGTTCAGTGGTTAAAAGAAATTTCTCAAAATAATGTTTTAGTTTTTCAATTGATAGTTAATACTCTCCCATAAACGAATGCCTGCTACCTTTTTTTGGAATCAATATTTGTTCCTTTCCAGAGTTGACATAGCAACAGCAGGATGAATAAGGGAGACAGGAAATGTTTGTGGTAGAAAGGATGAGAAATATTGTCATATTTAAGACATTGAATTGTTAACCTTCCAGCTCTCAAATATACCTTGTACTGAAATAATTGTAATCATAAATCAAAAATTAGATACCAGCCATTCATTAAAATAGGGTACAAAACGTACTATAAAAGAATATAGAATTCTCACACTAGAAATCATATTGCCCATGGTTTAATTCTAAATTAATGGCTCTGAGCCTGTTATATTGAATTCTGAGGACATCTTGTGTTAAGAACGGGAACAGCATTCTTACTGGTATTGAGTCTTTCTCGATTAAGGCGAATGTCAGACAAACGCAGTCTGAGTACACTCTGCGTGCGTGCACAACGAAAGGACGTACTCTCAGAGGATACTGTAGACACCACACGGTCCAGTTTTTTTGACGAACGTAGAAAAAAATGAAAATATGGGAAACAAAATTAATTAAAATTAATAGACCGGTACAGTCAGCCAGACCAATAAAACTTCTGAGAGTCAACGTGATGGATGTCGCAAATGCGCTACGTCTGACGTCGCATCATCACGCACACAGGCCGCTACGCAGATGCGGAGCACTCTGGGCGTCCATCGTAGCGCTTTTACGTCGAGGCCTAATTGGCGTCTGTTGCCACCTGCATAGTGCATGCGCACTTCGGTGTGCACTTCAGTGCGCATGTGCTTTATGTGTTGGTCTCTATTGATCACAAATTAATGCTACGACGGATGTTAAACTGTGCGGCGACACGAACGTGATGACTGCGTTCGTCTGACGCTAGCCTAAGGGCAGGGCCGGCCCATCCATGGAGCAGCAGCCGCTCCAGGCAGCCCTTTGTCAGGGGCAGCATTTTGCCACCCTGGCAAAGGCCATGGCATGGAGCGTGCTCGGCCCGAACAAAACACTGCCCTCCGGCAGGCTGGTGTTTCTTGGAGAAAGACAGCCGCGCACACCCCTCTAGCGGGCTGTGCCCACCCCTTGCAACAGGCTTTGTCCACCTCTTATTAAGGAGAGACTGGCCGCTTCATCTGCCCAATGATTGATACACCGGATCTTGGATTAGAGATGGGGGTGTTTCAGACCGGTTTGACTCCCCTGGATAATATTGGTGCCCGTCCGTGTGTATCCAGGGGGCTCTGTTTAATGTGTTGGTTGTTTCCGGGAGAACAGGTTTTGAGCTAGACCTGTTTCCGGGGGAGGAACTTGACTTCTGGTCCCTGCAGGGAATGCGGTGCTGGCCAGGATCCGGGATGCTGCGGGGTCAGGGCTCCATGGCTGAGTCTTTTCGATGGAGACGAGCTGGGGAGTGATGACAGGTTCCGGGGAGAGAGGCCCTGTCGCACCTACTGCTGCCTTTACCTGTACCAGGCATGGAGGTCAGTGAAGATGTGTATAACACTCACATTATCCAGAGGGGAGGGGTTATTTACCAGACTGAGACACCTGAACCCTGTGTATTACACACAGCTATCAATTTCCAGACTGACAGGTCAAATCTCTATATAACCCTCACTGTGCATGTTGCTATTTTGCAGCCTATCACAGTCGCTCGCAGCCATTGGGTTTTATTGCTGTGGAGCTCTGACATGCTCACACACCGCACATTGAGTTTTATCGCTGTGGAACTTTGTAATAAGCTCATGCACGTTGCATGATTTGTTTTGGGGGGGGAAGCAATTTGTCCAACGCTCCAGGCAGCACAGTGGCTTGGGCCGGCCCTGCCTAAGGGCCCTATTCCAGAGTTGTTAAATGGCAGATGCTAATGAAAAACATGAGCGCCTGCCGTTTTTTCCATTAGTGCCCGCCATTTAACACCCGTATTATGACAGCAGCTTTTTCAACAACTCCAGGTGTAATACTGATCTAGGGTTAAAACCAAAGGGGTGGACAAAGGGGCAAACGTGAAATTTAAATTTCACATTGTATGCAGCTTTGGGTTGCCTCTGCAATCCTCCGTACATGACATGATGCTAGCTTCCTGGAAGCTGCAGCACGTCACCTGATCATGGGGGAGCTGGATGCTTGACCAAGCTTCCAGCAGTTCCAGTGGCTCTCAATGGAAGGGACCTTGCTGCCCGCTGCTGGACCCAATCCTTAAATCTCAGATCAACACTTGCAGAGGAGCTGTCCATGCACTAGAATGGGGGAATGGGGGTTGAGAGAGCTCAGGGTATGAGTGGTTACAATGCCTAGAGTATCTCTTTAATCTTAAAAATGTCTACAGCTTGAAATTGGCAAACTGCATATAGTTTCTTAAAAACATGACACAATTTTGCATTTAGTAAGTAGATCCTTTACTGAATAAACACACAAATAATTACTTTTACAAAGAAAGCAAAATTACCTCTTTGCTTGGAAAACAGAAAATAAATGTGATTTTCCAAAGCAGCATAAAATACATGTATTTATCGTTTAACAAAACGGGAAAAATACGCTTTTCATTTGAAACAAATCAAAAAGCATCTCCGTTAATTTGTGAGATTAGTCATTTTTACTAGTAATTTTCATGAAAAGAACAGAATTAAAAAGAAATTCACGGAAGAAACAATCAGTTCAAGAATGAAGTGTCTGTATCCTTTCATTGCTAAATATCTGTATTAGCTCTCTCCAGGTGGAAGAGGTGCATTGAGGTGGGTGAGATGAGGGGACATGCAGCAGGAGCACTGATTTTCAATAGATAAGAGAACATCTTTTCAGAAACACAGGTGTCTCCAAAGAAAACATCAATAATATATATTTATAATCAGCATCCAATTCAAAGGACAGATACTGCCAGAGCGCCCATCTCACCTCTCATCCACTGTTTTTATAATGATAATTACAATTCAGCTTTAGTCTAGATGATGTTACAATGGATGCACTTCAAATATTACTTTGTGCATCAGGAAAATAGCGTGATTGTGACTGTTCTTGAGCCAAACCCCAGCGAGCCTTGGAACATTCCGTGCGCACACAAAAAAGGGGCAAGAGTGGTTAGAAATCGTCCGCATCTACAAGAATTTAAGGAGAGCAGAAACGGCAGGAACATTCTTCTCACCACAAGCATGGGAATAATCAAACTTGAAGGGATACTCTAGGATTATAACAGGAGACTGGGGAACCCAAGGAGCAAACATTAACCCCTCATGACACCTCCTTCCATTTAACTCTTGAAGATTTTTTTTTTTTTTTTTAAAAACTCTTGTGGAATACAGTGCTGGGCTTCCTTGGCATTGGCTTGATCGTGACATGCTATAGCTTCTTTTGAGCGATCACAGTGCATAGAATTTCCTGCCACAGGGCGTACTATGTCTTGGTTGGGCATTGAAGACACAGGGCGTACTAGTACGCCCCATGACTTCTATGGGTCACCATGGCCCCGCCCAGCACTCGATGCGCACCTCGTGCCGTTGGCTGCTGCGGGACAGCCTGAACTCACGCAGTCCCCTGAAGCCAATGACCTGCGCCAGCTGCATGGGTGGGCCGAAGGAGAGGCCCACCGCAATACCTGGGCCTCCGGTGTTAACCCCCTCCCGCTGAGCACCACCTGCCTGGCGATAAGAGGTTAAGGCAGTGCTTCCTGAACCTATCCTCAGATCTCACTCTCAGGCCAGATTTTAAGGATTACCTTGATAAAATGCAAACTGAATCCTGCAATCAGTGAGCAGCAAATTAGATCACCTGTGCTGTGCATCAGATACTGTATCTGGCAAACCTGGGGAAATATTCCAAAATTGGTGCAAACTTGACCAGAGCTGTTGTAATCTTCTTAACAACTCCATAGACTATAATGGCTCTGGTAAGTTTACAACAGCTTTGGTTAAGGTGTCACCAACAACTTTTGGAATAGGGCCCCTGGCCTGTTAGTGGGACATTTGGGAAGCAGTACTTTAAGGCTAGGGTCAGACGAACGCATTTTTATGTTGTCTGTGAAAAAGTGCGTTCGAACGAATGGACGCATTTTTTCACAGAATACGTGATAGTGGTCATACGATGCGCATTTTCGTCCGTGATTTTGTACGGATCCTCAATAAAACACTTTTTGCGTCTGGACGTTATGTTGGCCGGACATTAGCAGCGTCTGACGTCTCCTAATCACGCACACACGCCGCTAGCGGACGCAGCGCACTCTGTACGTCAGTACCTGCGGTTTCACGTTCTCGAAAAAATGCGTTCATTTTCCACTTGCGTTGCGCAGCCGGACTTTTGTGCGACCGTACTTCGTATATTGGCCGTCATTGCCCGGCATCTGCTGCTAGTGCGGCCGTGATTAAGTGCGGCTGCACGCGCGTTCGCACTGCCTCAGTCTGACCCTAGCCTTAGAGTATAGGAGAGAGTAAGGTAACAAATATGTTTCACCCCCATATTTATTTTACTTTGTTTATTGACAGCATGGTTAGTTCTTATTTTTGACTACAGAGTTATAAATTAAGACCAAAAAGATTAAACTATAGAAATAAAGCCATTTTATCCAAAATTTTGCACATTGACTGTCTTTTTGCAAGAAAGTAAGGTTTTTGAATTATCCCGGCCACACACTTGTACGTGTGTGTGTGTGGGGGGGGATGTAAGAGTCTCCCTATTCATTGCTACAGAGAGGGATTTAATCCATGTTCCTGCTTCCACCAGAGAAAAACTGTTTAATTACTTGTAAGTGGCCCCATTACATTTCTAACAACTCGTCTCATGTCTTTCAGGATTCGACTGTGAAGGCTGAATGTATGTTTGATTACATTATAATTAAGGTAATTTTTTTACATTAATCCAATTATGAAAGCGCTGTAATTACTAATTTGTAGTTTCAAGTGAATCTGAAATGTTTCTGTAACCAGCATTTTTCACGCACGGCTGAACCACTACCAGCTCCTATTCCGTTTTTTCTTGCCTTTTTGTGTATTATTTTAATGTGTTTTAGATGCCATTATTAATTCATTGAGGAGTTCAAACACGCTTGCTGTCAGGAGTGAGGTGACGTGTGCAATGTGCAAATGCAGAACGAGGTTTGTAAAGGCCAAAACCTGTATAAATTCTGCAAGATGAAACAATTTTCACTGCCTATTTCTGTATCAGCATTAATTATGCGGCAATAGAAATAGGGTTTAGATACTCATACAAAATGATAAACCAACTTCCTATAGAGCAATGAATCTCAATAGGCATTGTGACCTAGCACGTCACGGAGGGGGGGGCGCTGTAGCAAGGTCCTCTAGGGCAATTATGGCACGCACAGTCTGTCGTGTAGCTTAGAGTTTATTTTGGCACTCCAGCGATCAAACAAAATATAACAGAAAACAAAACCTAACTCGTCTGAGTACTTACTAAACAATAAAGCATCCCTCACTAGCTTTTCAGAGCTAAAGATGAAAAACCTTTGCCAACCTTATTGCAGACGCCACAAACAAGCCTCAGAGCTCCGCCGTGTTTTCTGCTGCTTGCTCGCTCTCTCACTTCCTTCTCGCTGCTTCCTTGCACCCAGGAAACATTTAACGTCCTGACAGTTAACAGGTGGGTAAAACCTTGTGGCAAGCACTTAAAAAATACATACTGGGCTTAACCCCTTCACTGCTGAGCCATTTCACGTCTTAAAAAAAACACATTTTTCTTTTCTGTATTATTGTTATTATTTTTCTTTACTTTAAACATGGTCACATTTGGTATCATTGGAAAGGCCATGCTCTGGCCTTTCTAATGATACCAAACATGACCCTGCTAGCTGAAAACAGTCGGGAGATATCTGGGTTCAAACGAACCCTTATCTCCACCCCTATCTTT
This sequence comes from Leptobrachium leishanense, assembly GCA_009667805.1. Classification (NCBI taxonomy): domain Eukaryota; kingdom Metazoa; phylum Chordata; class Amphibia; order Anura; family Megophryidae; genus Leptobrachium; species Leptobrachium leishanense. The sequence continues at coordinate 140,535,608 of CM019065.1, forward strand.
CCTTAGGAGTCAATGAGGACGTTCCCCATACGTCCTCAGCAGTGAAAGGGTTAAACAACCAAATCCTCTCCTACAAACATAGAGGGAATGTACACACCATTATAAACCATTCCCCTCACCTTGTCACTGCATTTGTACCACATGAACGAGCCTTTAGCACCATATTCACAAATCTATAAGTAATATTTTGATTAAAACTCTGAGATATGCAGAAATGCACCGTCTACATAATACAATGTAGATTTGATTAATTATTTCTTTTAAAAAAAAAAACCTGAGGTCCTGTCGGTAATTGCTCTACTAAAATCTAATAAATCTCCTGATCCTGATGACATCCCTGGCTTTTACTATAAGAAATTTAAGTCCATCCTTACCCCACGCCTAGTCCATAGCCTTTAATGAGATCCTTAATGGTTCGGTTCTCCCCCCCGGACACGCAGATGGGTTCTATAGTTGTTATCCCTAGACCCTGTAAAATCAGAGGTACTGCACTAATTATTGCCCTATTTCTTTAATCAATACGGATTTTAAATTGTTTACAAAGATAATGGCAATCCACCTGAATCAAGTGTTACCTCGTTTGATTCTAAGTGGGATTCGTCCAACATAGGGCCCTATTACAATCTTCGCGTTAAAACGGAAGCGAAACGCGTGAATTTGTGCGCCAAGCGTTAAACGTTAACACGCGTAAATCAACGCTGGAATTACAATCCTCACACATTTTTTCATCCGTCGAGCAATAACGTGAGTTAAACGGACGCGCACAAATGCGCGCGCAGTAACGTTGCGTGGAGAAATCAGTGTGCGGACTGTTTTTTTCACGCTATTCAGCCAATCAGAATTAAGAACCACAATTATCTCATGTTACGAGATTGCGCCTGTCAAAGTCAATCTGAGCATGTATGCTGCAGCAATAATAAATGCACACACAACTTCTCCATTTTATTGGTTTGGTATGAGTAGAATGTGTAACTATACTTTGCTGCGCATTTTTTTTTGGGCTGGTGTATTTGGGTTCGGCCAGGTTGATAGAATTTTCCATTAACACCAGCTTTAAGGAGTTGCTAAAATTATGCACGCAACGTCTATGCGTTAATTCCCGCACATAGATTGTAATACCATCCGCGTACCAGCGCACAAACGCATTTGCGCTCACAATGTTAAGTATAGGACACGCGACGTACAGTAAGTTCGCGCAGGTTCACCCGCGGTAGACGTATACGCGCGTTTGTTGCGATGACATTGTAATACGACGTTCAGCGCAAAGGGTTTTACCCCTCACGTTAATGCGTTTTTGCGCCGGCGCAAACGTTTGCGCGAAGATTGTAATAGGGCCCATAGAGAAGCCCCTGATAACATTAGATAGCTTTTACATCTTATACATGTCGCGGATACGTCAAAGTGTCTTACTGTACTCCTATCCCTGGATGCTGAAAAGGCATTCAACAGAGTGGACTGGACTTATATGACTCAAGTACTCTGTCAAATGGGATTCCAGGGCCCTTTTCTGACCACAATTGCTGCCTTCTATCACACTCCCTAAGCCGCGATTAGATCCTGCGGTTATCAATCGCCGCAAATCCTCATTAAAAATGGTACAAAACAAGGCTGCCTTGTCCCCTTTGTTGTTTGCCTTGTGTATCGAGCATAGGGCGGAGTAGAAGATCCCGGGTGAATGGATCTGCATACGGGATTTTAAAAGTCTCTCTATTCACAGATGACATCACCCTTACTTTAACAGATGTGACACGATCCATACCTTCCGTGCTTAATATTATCAGAGAATTATCTGACATATCAGGGAATAAACTAAACTCATCAAAATGTGACGCCCTCCCTATCTCCCTTACCAGTGGCGCTATTGATACTATGCAAGCCGACACACCATTTATTTGGTGCAGATCCACCCTCAAAAGTTTTGGGCATCTTTCTTACTAGCTTAGGCTAGGGTCAGACTAACGCATTTTTCACGTTGTCCGTGAAAATGTGCGTTCGAAGAATGGACGTATTTTTTCACGGAATACGCAATAGCGGTCATACTATGCGCAGTTTCATCCGTGATTTTGTACGGATCATCAATAAAACACTTCTTGCATCTGGACGTTATGTTGGCCGGACATTAGCAGCATCTGACATCTCCAAATCACGCACACATGCCGCTAGCGGACGCAGCGCACTCTGTACGTCAGTACTAGTGGTTTAACGTTCTCGAAAAAATGCGTTCATTTTCCACTTGCGTTGCGCAGCCGGACTTTTGTGCGACCGTACTTCGTATATTGGCCGTCATTGCCCGGCATCTGCTGCTAGCACGGCCGTGATTAAGTGCGCCTGCACGCGCGTTCCCACTGCCTCAGTCTGACCCTAGCCTTCCTGTCTAAATTATGTAATTCTTATTATCGTCCCTTATTCTGTTCCTTATGTAGAGATTTGCACAGCTGGTCTAAACACCATATCTCCAGGCTTGGGCGTCTTACGGCAGTAAACATGACCGATTTACCCAAATTGCTATACCTATTTAGAACCTTTCCTGTGAAAGTCCATAAAGCGGACTTCACAAGGTTACCAATGGCTATTACGCGATTCGTTTGGGGTTTTCCGGAGGCCGTGTCTGAACATGAACGTTCTATATTGACAAGAGTGCTGGTGGCCTGGTGGCCCAGGACCCTTGAGTTATACCACTATAGTTTTAGCGGCCAGACTAACTCCGTCTGCCATGCTGCGTAACACTATCAACTTGGGTTGTTGGATCCTTATTGAACAAACCCTTCTTAATGAACAGTTCTTAGGCAGTATTTTACTCCAAAAGCCAACGTTGAAGCCTCCTATTTGTATTAATAATATGATTCTTAGACAGGAGCCGGGGTTATAGGATAGGTATACCCGCGTTTACCAGCTATTTCAGGACTATTCTGTTCTTACCCCCTTGGACCTCAGTCCCAGTTTCCCCCCTCCACCACATGGTCCAATAAGGCATAGTATAGAATTGCTGACGTATTAGATATTGGGAACATGATGTCATTTAACTCCATGATTGATATACTGGGACAGAGAAAACTCCCTGAAAAGTTCTGTTTGGCATCTCAGAAACCTAGGGGAATGATTTACACCATGTATCAAGTTATTAATAGTTTCAAAGCTACAAAGCTGCGCATATGTTAGCATGGGAATCCGAGTCTCTCTCCACTGTTTTTATGGTTGTGGTGAACTGGGCTCCCTATTACATGTAACCTGGGCCTGCCCTTTAGTAACCCTGTTGTGGACCACGCTCTTCGTATCAGCTCACGAGATACTTGAGGGGTTACTCAGAATGTGCCGAAATGTGCTTTGAGAACGTTTGTCTGTGTAGTCTAGTCAAATGATTAGAAATTTTCTACAACTAGCAACGGGGATCAGCTGACCTTTTAGGCTTTCCTTCCTCCTCCTATCTCTATCTCGGGTCTGTTATTCTGGCTAAGACTTAATTGGAGAGTTTTATGGTAGCAGCCCATACTCACTCAGATCCTAATTGACTGATTAATATCTATTACTACATCCAGCATAATTCCCCTGGAACTACACCACTGCCTGGGTTGTATCTAGCCCATTTGTCATACCAAGAGTATAAATACAGTATATAATATTTTTCCTCCTATTTAAGTTTTGACTAACTTGAGATACATATATGTAGGGGGTTCAAATCAATGGCAATTCTTTTGATTTTATTAGATTTTTGTTTCGTGTTGGCGAGTCTGGTCATTGAGGCCACATTTTTAGATACATACAGGGTTATTCAGAGAGCGGTGAAAAGCAGGAGAATGACTGGAGAATGGAAAATTCTAGGTCAAAATAGCCAAACCAGAAAAATTCTTCCATTCATCTCACTTTCCAAATCGGCTATTTTGACCTAGAATTTTCCATTCTCCAGTCATTCTCCTGCTTTTCACCGCTCTCTGAATAACCCTGTAAGTATCAAACTTGTGTATAATTCAATAAAGGTTACGTTTTATCGCCACCTAGTGGGGACTGGATTCGTCTGTTGATAGCTCAGTTATTTCAATGTTCAGGGTTGAGTCTCTGATTTTCTCACCCCACAGTGAGCTATGACTAAGTAAAAGCTCTAAAATGTAGCATATTCGTTTCTAGTCTCATATTACGTTAGATCATCTCAGTGTTCACAAGGTTGCAGCAAGTTTAGATTAGCAACTCCAGATGTTAGCTCCATCTGATATCTTAACGTCAAGTGTGGAATTGGGCCCTTTTGGACTTGATCACTGCTTTTGCCCAAGAGCAACATGTACATTCCAATGTATGTTTCAGTTCCATATACAATAAATAAAGGAATGACACAAAAGGCAGGTTTCAACTTTCTAAAAAGCAATTGGCAACTTTATTAAGTTACAGGAACGGAAATCTAATGAATTAAATAGCAAATATAAACAGACACTTTTCTAGATCTATGTACATGAAACAGACAACTTGTTTCCTTGAAAGACAAAACATACAGTGCAATAAGGGTGGGATGTGGTGGGACCCAATGGCCTCCGCCTTGTCAAAGGTGACATGGATTGCACTGCCCAACATATTCCAGAAATAGTCAACCTAACTTTTCCAGATGTTTGAACTATAACCGCCATGATTCCACAGCAACTTATCATTGGGAGTGAGCCATAATGGTTGTAGCCAGGCAGGTTATCTAAATTTTGGCTTAAGGCAGCAGGTTTACCTAGGGTTATTATGATTATTTATATAGCGCCAGCATATTCCGCAGCGCTGAACAATGGGCACAATATAGACAGGTCTACAATACATTTGAGACTGAACAACATTTTGACAAACTAGTACAGGAGTAAACGAGGGCCCTATTCCCGTGGGAACTTACACTCTAGAAGGTTTGGGGGTGGAAACAGGAGAAGGGTTCTCAAACATCGGAATGTGGCTACACCAGTAAACCAGGTCACTTTAGACACTTATTTTATCTTTGTTTATGACTACGCTCCAAGAACGGTTTTCCAAATGTGTTCATTCCATATTCACATACTCTATTACACAAATTTAACAATGAAATTTTGCGGCTCCACTTACGTAACCCACAAGTGCGATAAGAAAAATCCCAACATACCGTTGTACATCCTCATAATGTATAATCTCTTGGCAACACAAGTTTCAAAGGTGATCAATAGTAATCTGGGAGAACTGATATTGGTTGGTATATGTCTGTATAAATATATATTATATACAATATATAATAAGTGTATTTCCTATTTGTTTCTACATCGCTATTCCTCAGTTATCTTTGGAAAATATGAACATTACTAAAAGCAGCATTAACAGAGAGTTTCAGTTATTCTAAAATAGTAAACACGTTTAACCCAAACTGAATATAAATATAATAATTATCTACTTCTATTTTTGCACAAATGTGATGCACATAAACAATATCCTTGGGCTATGTACTTTAGAGCTCACATGCAGAGATACTTATTGCTGCTAGGTCAATGTTTTAAGCCAGAAGAGCCATGGGGTAAGTTACCCCTTGCTCCACAAGTTCATGGAAGCTCATTATAGTTACCGCAGTCTCACAATGACTCTTATGCTGTTAAAACCCAAGGTTTGATTAAAGGCTTCAAGTGTCGCAGGATATAAATCTCCACTTATATTAGTTTACCATTCAAACATGCTGTATTTATCAGAATGCAAAGTCAAGCCTTGGCATGGTTTATGGTTTTTACAGTCAGCAAAATACAGTGTTTGAAAACAAAAACATTAATTTGTTATTTAAAAATCTAATATTAGACTACAATTATGTAACAGTCCTACTTGGTTAAGGAATATTAAAATACATATTCTAGAAAATAAAAACCAAGTAGTGGTGCTTCTTAAAATGGATTATGGCTTTCAGAACTTTCAAGTTAAAGTCCAAGTGTACGGTGCAAACAAGTCATCCAGCTCCTTGCAGACTGTAGTGCCCTGCAGTCCATAGAGTTGGCTTTCCTGTGGGTTGGCCAATCTACTGTGTATAAAGTGAAAAAAAGAGGTTCCTTGAGCGGTCATTTTAATAAGTATCTAAGTAATCACTGAAAAAGATAAAATACTTAGGGCATTATTACAAAGCTGGTGCTAACTTAACCAGAGCTGTTGTAAACTTACCGGGGCCATTAAAATCAATGGGGTTGTTAAGTTTACAACAGCTCTGGTTAAGTTAGCACCAACTTTGTAATATAGCCCTTAGATTTTCAAAGTATCTGCATAATTTCATGTCTATGAAAAACAAAATGCTTAATGCTATGCAGTTGCTTAGTGGAAAGAAACACTACACTTTCCATTTGCCAGACAAGGGATGCATAAAATGTGCATCTCTGTTTTTTTTATATTTTTCCATATCCACCAATAACTGCAGAAGAATAAGCAGTGATCTTTAATCCTCCCTCCTGAGGCATAGAAAGAGAGTAGTAAATGGTGGTATAGTGATTACTGATGCCTTGACTAAGGCCGGTGTCAGACAAGTGTCTTTGAAGAGCGGAGGGAACGTCAGTGAGAGCAGAAGGAACGTCAGTGAGAGTGGACGTTCCTTCCACTCGGTGCCCGTCTGGCCTCCTCGCTGAGCGCAGTTAGTGTGCTCAGCGCTGAAAGACTCAATCCCCCTATGGAGGATCGCGCTTTCCAGCCCCGTCAACATGCGTCTAGTGTTTTGACGGGGAGGCTTGTAGCACGTGCAATTCTTGCGCGTGCTACAGTGTGTGACCGGTCCCGTCGCAGTGTCACAACACAACACCTAGCGCAACAGACGCCGGTAGGCACGTCAGTACGGGCATACCTAGCGCGCTTGTCTGACACCACGACATTACTTAGGGGTTAAAAATGTTTGTTTATAGACATTAGAGAAATCGAAAAGAAAAAGCAACAACATGAAAAAAAGGGATTCCTTCGGGGGGAAAAAAAGTGCTTCTAGGAGCAGAAAGCTTTAACCTCTGAAGGACCAAGGGCACACAGATCCCTTTATGGCATTACTGCAAACACTTGGCACATGTTGTTGGTCTTTAAGAGGTTGCACAGTGCTTGTCTAAAACTAATTCCATGGTTGCAAATATCGCAGTAACAATGCACAGAAGATAAATTGCTTTGCGAAGAAAAGAGTTAACTGCATCAAATACTGAAGAAATAAACACGCCTTGAAAATATTGGAAAAGTGCCCTGTCACCACTCCTGCAGGTTAATGTCAATCATATGTTCCTGCTGAGGCCTCTTGCATCACTTGGATTGAGGAACTACAAAATATCAATATTGTGGTTAGCTACAATAAAATAAAAATATAAAAACCTCTGCTATCTTATGAAAAGTATTAGAACAAAATACACCAACATGCGCATCCTTGGTACAGTTTTGGCATAAATGTAAGAATAATATGGTCGTTTCCACTACTGGTCTGTATCCAGAGAGTTTGGACCACTGGGATGTGGGATCCAGTCTAGTATATTCTATGCTAAACATGGTAACATGGTCAATGTAAAGTGTCTACAAGCATTTCATGCGCATAAATGCACACAAACAAGTCCATTGGATCTCTTCTACCGCTGTCCCGCTTCCCGAATCCGACATGCTACTGCTGTGATCAGAGCAGCTCCCTTCCCGCTACCGTCTTCAGATTGGAGAAAGGTCACCTGGCATTTTGGAGAAAGCTCCTTCACCGTCTGGCGCATGATATTAGAAAAACTGGAAAGAAATAATAAAAAACAAAACTGTATAATAATAATAATAGTATACACACACTTGCTCTAACAAGATGAAAATAACGTAAAAATTGCATACAGGTACAGGATGGCAAGTTTCTGAAAATACTGTACAGGAAAAGAAATACGTTAAGGTTTATTAAAAGGAATTCTGTGGCCCTCATCGTAAATAAATGGAAAACGTTACTTGCATATTGCAAGAGACTTTTTATTATTATTATTATTAAGTGTTTTCATGCTTGCAAATGTGTGTAATTCTAGTGGAAATTTATAGGTCACGTTATATGATTAGAGAATCACTTGCTCATGATGTTGGCCCAATTCATCCCAGGGTTAATAAATCTGGTGGCGGACTAGAATTCCAGGAATGCAGAGGATTCCAGGTAAGGTTAGACAGATTGTAAATGGACATGGTGCAATGTTTAATAAATTGTAAACTGACATAATGCAAGATTTGTTTTTTCAGAACTTTAAATTTACAGAATAGCAGCACCAGATATTAGCCAGAAAGGCTGCCAGTAATCGGAATCAGTATTGGCCATGAAAAAAATGATAATCGGTCTATCCCTAATTCCGGGGATTGGCGGCTGCACTCAATATTCTATAGACTTGTCTCTCTATGGGGTCCTCTGGACCTGTTTGCCTCCCGTCTCAACACTCATCGTCCGCTGGTCTTCAGCTGGAGGCCGGATCTGGAAGCTTTAGCAACCAACGCCCTCCTACAGGATTGGGCAGAAGCCCACCACTATGCATTTTCCCCGTTTTCCATGGTGGCTCAGGTCCAGATGGCCACTGTTGTGTTGGCTGACTCCCCTTTGGCGTAGTCAGCCTTGTTTCCCGTTGCTTCTGGATTTGTCGGTGGATTTCCCATGATTGTTACCAAACTTGCTGTCAGATACAGACAGACTCCTGCATGCTCTGATGCTTCTAGGCCATTGCTGGCTGGTGGCGTGGCTGATTTCAGAGGATTTGGCACAGTCCCGGGCATTTCGGAGCAGACTAGATAATTGCTTGTCGAGGCCTGGGCTCCAGGCACTAGATCCTCCTATGATTAGGCCTGGCACTGGTTCGGCTGGTGTTTTGGGATGGAACGTGGATCCCTTTTTCGGCTCCTGTAAGTGTTGTGCTGGATTTTTTTCCACAGAGTTGTTTGATAGTGGTAAAGCTTAAGACACCCTTAATGTTTTTGGTCAGCGGTGTTCGCTTCTCAGTTGGGTTTTCAAGGTGTTCCCCTGGGTAGGCATCCTCTAGTATGTAGATTGTTGAAGGCGATTAGAGTGTCACATCCTCCCGGTTGCTCGTATACATATCCTCGGGATGTGTGCGTTTGAGATTTTTGTCGGCCTGGCAATGATGGACTGTCTCTTCGCTAGTCGTCTGCGAAGCTGTTGATGCTTCTTTGTCTCCTCACCTGTAAACGGGTGGTCGACACACACATCCTAGATTTTCTAGGTCAGACGTCTCACGAAGCATGAAGACTTCCATTTCCACCGTTTAATCCTGTGCTGCTGGAATATCCTTTGCTTTGCCTGGTTTGGGGTCTGCAGTTTTATGAGGCTCAGAGGGACCTTCGGAGATCTGGTGTTTCGCCATTGTTTGTGCCTCTTTGAACCAACATCATCCGGTTTCCTCCATGCTTGGCCCATTGGATGAGGTGGTTGATGGCCTTGGCAGGCGTGGAGGTTTTGCTTTTTGGGGCACATTCCGCTAGAGGCACTATGGCTCCTCTGCAGTTTTGTTGGGTTTCATTTACCTTTCTGCATTTTGTTACAGGAGGTTTATTCTTTTGATTATTTTCATGTTTTGGCTCTTGTCTTTATTAAGAACTGTTGCCTTGCAGACAATATGTACCCATTTACAGCCGTTGTTTCACATTTTTTGTGCTCGTTCAGCTTCATGAATGGATCTCCTCCGCTGTTTTCTTCTAACTAAAATTATCTCTGGATTGTTTGGTTTCTTGTTCTTGAAGTTTTGTGCTTTTCTCTGCAGCCAGAAAGAGGAAGGGTTTCTGGATTCTCTGCCATTTATTGGGGAGGACTGCAAAGGATCATGGACTATGGGAGTGGTTTTGGGTCATTCGTGTGTGATATGTTTTTTTTCTTTTCTATATTCTGTTCTCGTTGCTACTTAATAAAGCAAGAAAGGAGTTGAAAATACTCGCTTGTAAGTCATTATTAAAATTCTAACTTCCTGTCATGGAAATAGGAAGATTCAGTAATTAAAAAAGGGACATGCATGATTTGCTAGTGTCGATTTAAAAAATGTGCAATGCCATTTGAAGGAGCCAGTAGTCTCATTCAGTAGGCATAAAAAGCAAATATGATATTTTTCATATTTACTTGTGTAATGATCATGGATGATTTCTGCCATAAATTATCATATTTTAATATTAACTGATTGACATACCAAAGAAGGACCACTAGGGGCAGTGTGTAGGCTGTTTGCCCTGTGTGGCACTGGCTAGCATAAAGCCAGCCTACTTTAGAGAGGTATTTTCCTATTGGTAGAGAGAGGTTTGTCTTCTGGTGACTCCCACTGGGTATAAAAGGGATTTGGAGCCAAGAGGTAGCTCTCTTTAGCTTGAGACCTGAGACTGACCACCATGTGAAGTTTTCTGCAGCCCCCAGCTTGGGGCCTAGAGTAAGCATGCTTTCATTTCATTGCTGTATTGTTAAAGTATTGTTGTTTAGTTTAATGTACTGTGCCATGACTGTGTGTATATGTTAGTTTTTCTGTAGTTACTGTAAAGCAAATGATATAAACTGTGAATATAGATTGCCAAGTAAATTGTCATTCATATTGCACCGGTTTCTGTGTGTTTTTTTTTATATATATATATATATATATATATATATATTCGACCAGATTACCCACAAGATATAAATGTTATTGTTGCAACTTAGGGCTTTAATTATTGCATATTAATTCAATAATTAATGATGCATTTAATGCCCAAAACGAAACAATTTGCTTTTCTTCCTTGGAGTTTTCTACGCCCACCTCAGGAGGCACTTTTTCAGCTAACCAATTAGTGTGTGTATTCCTAGGAATTGAAAATAAAACGCACTGAGCATGTGCAACCGAGTTGCTCCACCTCCCTCCTGCACTGTGAGCTTAGGGGAGGGCGGGGCTGAGTGCCATTCCAGTCTGTAACTCTTTCACCCCCAGCTACTGCAGAGACAGGGAAAGACAGAAATCAATACACACAGGGAGAAAAAGACACAGCAGAGATAGTGACAGAAAAAAAATAGACACAGCAAGAGAAGGTAACGAGAAAGACAGTAAGATAAAGCAGAGGGCCAGCAAGAAAAGGTGCAGAGAGAGTGTGCACAAGAGACAGCACAAGAAAGAGTGTGAGAGGGACCGTGTGAGGGAGTTTGAGTGAGACAGTGAGTATGTAAACCTTGAAAGAGCGCAAGTGAGCATGCCAGCGAGCGTGAGTCTGTGTGTGAGCGAGCATGATGTGTCTCGCTTTCACAGTTGCAGAGATGCGAATATTCAATTCCTCGGTTTCCCCAGTCTGAGGTCCTGAGCGTGCACAGGGTTTCACGTGCACAGATTGTGTTGGTTCATGTGAAGCTTTGATGGGTGGGGAATATACAGGAAGTGGGGGCTGAAGAAACACCCCGAGCTGAGCGCCGTGGCCAGAGAAAATATGAAAGGACAGTTTAAAGCAAGAAAATAAACAGAATTTCTTCACTCTATACAAATGAGACGTTTTCATTAGATCATTTTGTTATTGCATAATTAAAGCTTAGCTGTAAGGACAGTGTCTCAAAACCAGTACTGGCTGGGAGGGAGGGAGAAGACGTGCAGATCGAAATTATGAGCAATTTGACATCTAGACTTTTTTCCTGCAACTTACTGTGGATGAAGTTTGTACAAGGTCCCATCCACTCCCACTGTGACTTTCAAGACGTCCAAGCCTCGGTTCTCCCTGATCTTATCCACTACGGCTGCAACACCAGCCCCACAGATTTGAGCAGCTCTTCGTGCCACAACTGTGCACACTTCTTTCACAATAATGCTGTCATCACATGTGCTGTTTAGGCCGAGATGTTGGAGAATTGACCGAACCTGCAGCAATGCCAACCGATCACTATGAGGAGGGGAGAAAAAACACTTTTGTTTAACAAGGAAGACCAAATTTACCTGCTACCTGCAGTTTCAGATCACATCATTTATTGTTTAATGTATTTGTAGATAATGCTTAAAAAAACAGAATAAGGAAAAATCACTAATTAATCCAGTATCTCCAAGAAATGAGAAGCTCACACAATTCTTTGCAAAACATTATTTGTATTCTTAATCGGAAGAGCTTGTCCCAAATGTCTTTTACTGTCCAATATCGTTCACTCACCTTTCAATCTGAGACAGGAACTTTGTTTCAAAAATGCCCCTTGTCTTTAGTCTCTCTGAAATTTTCCCTCTGAAGAGAAGTCCTCGTTTGGTGAAATCTATTAAAATATTTCTAACAATCTCTCCCAGGTACATGCCACTAATCATCTTCTCAAACCTAGAAGAATAAAAACATAAGACTGACTCGAAACATGCCTTTAAAACCAAATCATAGACGTTTTTGCCTGTAAGCAAGGCTCTGTCACATACCTCTGCTTGCCGGGATTAAGGGACAGTTCATCCACAGCCTTATCAAACTCTGTACGGAACGGTTCCAGACAGTCGTTGTCCCCAAATGCCCCCCACTCCATGTTAATACACATTCTGCCCTCCTCTCCCTCCACCAGTTCAACATTCCTCATTTCCTCCATGTAACACGCGTTGCTTCCAGTTCCTGCCAATCAGAAAGAGACAACATGCGTGTTGTGACCCGTGAGAGTATTTTTGTTCTCTATATTTTCATTATGGTTCATCAGTAATCCGTGTCCCCTAAACTAGACTCGTTACACCATGATTCTCCTATAGGGAATTTATGGCTAGCCTTGCCACCAAGATCGTGCACTACCACCTGGTCTGTGATGCTTAGCATGCCTTAAAATTGGTAGAGCATCAAAAGGATAAGTAGGTCTGAAACATTTGAGGTGACAAAATTGAGCATCACTGCAATACCGCATTTTTTTAACCCGTGACATTCCTGCAAGTCCAAACTCCAAGATTAGCTACCTCCAAGGAGATTATTCCCATATAAGCGTACCCCAACAATGTGCAGAAACATAGAGTGAAATGTAAAATCAGTGATTTTCCCAAAATAACTAACAGGGTTATTCAGAGAGCGGTGAAAAGCAGGAGAATGACTGGAGAATGGAAAATTCTATGTCAAAATAGCCAAACCAGAAAAATTCTCCCTTTCATCTCACTTTCCAAATCAGCTATTTTGACCTAGAATTTTCCATTCTCCTGCTTTTCACCGCTCTCTGAATAACCCTGTAAATATATTTTACCAGTGTTTAACGGTCTAAGAACATCTCAGACACCTACAGTGCATTCAGATTGCTTCGTTTATGCTAACATTGTTCTGTCCCCTCACAATCTACACGCATTTCCCCAGAATGACAAAAAAAAACTGATTTTAATAGATTGCAATGTTGTAATTGGGATACCTACATCTCCCCCAATGGTCCAGATCAGCAGCAAAGCAACCTATGCAGCAAAAAGGTACATTTAACAACATAGGAAATGTTTTTCCTTACCAACAATCAGTCCCATTTCGCAGTGAGGGTCTTCATAACCACAGGTCATCATGGTACCCACTGTGTCATTTACTACAGCCACCACATCCAGGTCAAACTCCTGCAGAATTAGTACAATGTGCCTGTTATGATATTGCCACCACAGATTTTGAGATGACAAAACAGATATATATATATATATATATACACAATTTTTTAGCAATCATTTAATGGAATATACCAGGGCAGTTACTATACAATGCAAAATAACAAATCCACATATACACTACATTGCAACATCACACATTGATGGGAAGCAGTTTCCAAGACTGCGTTGCAAGATCTCTGGCTATGTGGAGCTGCAATGCATATAAAACTTTACTAAGCGTAACATTTGCAATGCATTGTGGGAATAAAACATTGTTTCCCAAACTTACATCAGGGAGATAACAGGCCAGGTTTTCCAGATATCTGATTTGCTGCTCAGTGAATGCAGGATTCAGTCTGCTTTTCCCCAAGGTGATCTGCAAAATCTGGCCTGTTAGGGCTTCCCAAGGGTAGGGTTGGGAACCATTGCCTTATAAAAACAGTCAAGATGGAATTTTTTCTTGACACCTCGAACCAGCTCCGAGCTTAAAGTGTGACTAGGAGATGTATAAATTTAACAAAGACATGAGTGCATGGTCAGTAAACTCCACTTACACGAGAACACCCACTACTATGATTAAAACTCTAAATATACATTTGTAACAGAGATGGCATTAATTTCTCTTAATTATCTTAAAACTACCTCCTAGAATTTAGAAACATGGCCCTGGTATGGTTGTTTGTGCCATCTGACACACAAAAGATTGTGGCCAAGTATCCTAACGCTCTAGAAATATAGGTTTGTCATTTTGCTCCCTGAAGCCTGAGATACACTGAGCGCGTAGCGACGCACAGCGTAGCGAAACAAAGAGAAGCAAACATTTTTCAGGCTTGACTTCACTCCGCCTCGCAGCCTGTCTACACTGGGTAACGTTTCTCTCCACAATGAACAGGAATCCACTAAATTAAAATGTACAAGCCAAAACCTTGGGCTACATTACAATAATTGCGCTAGAACGGGGGCGCAAAGAAGGAAAACCTGCGCCTGCAGGATTCTCCACCCCCCCCCCCCTTCACCGCGATATTACAATGCAGGCGCTTAAAAAGCTGCCTGCATTGTTACCAGGCGCTAAACCCAGGGATGCGCGCGGCAGTGCGAAGCCGCCTCGAGCTTCCACTCGATGGAGTCCATTGAAGCAGACAGCGCTGGTCACATGACCTGCCGTATCTCGCCTGGTGAGGAGGTAACCCTAATTATATAGCATCCCCCATGAGAGAGATTATAATATATATATATATATATATATATATATATATTATAGAGACACATGGAGCCCTATGTATAGAGTAGGGATGCATCGATACCACACACAGTCCTCAGATATACACTGAGTGGCCAGATTATTATGACCGCCTGACTTTTTTAGGCAAATTAGCTATAAATTCACGCTGAAGTTGCTAGAGGGCCAGACCATTATAAATAGGGAAGCAGGTTGTTTACCACGAAAGTATAAGTGATTTTTTTTTCTGAAGATATGGGTAAACAAAGTGATTTATCAGCCTTTGAACGTGGAACGATTGTTGCTGCTCAGAGCCATGGAGCGAGTATCAGCAAAACAGCAGAATTTGTTAAATGTTCAAGAGCAGCTGTTGTTAAAGTGTTTAAAGACTGAACGGTCAGCCGAAAATCTGGGTTTGAACGTGCGAATTGTGGCCGTCAGAGACTAGTCAATGTTAGGGCAGAACGGAGAGTGGCAAGACTGGTACAAGACAACAGAAGGGCAACAGTGCATCAAATTACTGCAGATCTTAATCAGGGATCCTGTCAAATGATCTCTGAATGCACTGTTCGCCGTACACTGCATCGTATGGGATATGGAAGCCGAAGGCCTGTTCCAACACCTTTGCTGTCTGCAGTTAACAAGAAAAAAAGTCTCCAATTTGCACAGGAACACAAGGATTGGACGGTCGAGCATTGGAAAAATGTCATGTGGTCCAATGAATCATGTTTCCAGTTGCATCATGCAGATGGCAGAGTGAGAATTTGGCGGAAACCGCATGAAAGCATGCGCCTCACATGCAGGAGTATAACCCTTCAAGCTGGTGGGGGCAGTGTTATGGTTTGGGGCCCTTAAATTCGTGTGGAACAACGTCTGAATAGCACAACATACCAAAGCATCATTGCAGATCAAGTTCATCCTATCATGTTGATGGTGTATCCCAATGGAGATGGCTTCTTTTACCAAGACAATGCACCATGCCACGGTGCTCGTATTCTGCAGGAGTGGTTTCAAGAACATGAGGGAGAATTTACCTTGCTTAGGTGACCCCCACAATCACCAGATCTCAATCCAATTGAGCATTTGTGGGACGAGGTTGAAAGAGCCATCAGGCAGCTGGTTCCACAACCATCATGCAGATGGCAGAGTGAGAATTTGGATGGTTGGTTCCACAACCATCCAATCTCACAGAACCGGATGAGAAGCCAGGGAGTGCGGACTCAGAGCGGCGCTCAGTGGGAGGGATCTACAGGACACGGCGCATGCGCCGTGTGCTGCATATCCTGCCCCACCTCTCATTGCGCCGCTCCGCCGAGGGAAAAGTTAGATTTTTCCAACTCCCATCGTTCAGTGCCGCATCGTGACGTGGCCTGAGCGAGGGAGTTGGAAAAACCTGGACACACTGAGCGCTTCTCGAAGTCCGGCGCCACCTACAGGCGCTGCGCGTCGCGCTCAGTGTATCTCTGGCTTTACACATCCCTTTAGAAAAAATTTACTGTGAACACAACTTTATTATGGTCTTAAATTAAAGAGCAGTCTTAACTGCATTCAATATATTCATGTAATAGGCCAGTACAGAATAAACAATTCAGAGTCCAAACTTGATGACCATTTACCCCAATGGTGTCCATCTCCTACAGGGCTGTGTGTATAGACAACTCAGAGTACCTCACACTGCATGGCGCTGGGTAGTATCAGCATGTAGGGCAATTGCGCGCCTTGGACTCATAGCCAGCCGAGATAAGCACAAGAGATACAGAAAAATGGCATATATTTACCTCCCGTCTGTGAATGGCTTCCTTTAGCAAATTCACAACATCTTCCCCTTCACAGCCAGAGGCCTTGAAACCTTTGGTCCATTTCAATAGGATGCCCTAGAGAAAGTCATAGAAAGAACTTGTCAGATAAATGGATTAAGATCACTTATTAGACACATGACAACACATTTTAGATAAGCGTGTGTGACCAATGATGAACCAGCCACTGGGGAAACATCTAATGGAGCTCTCGCAAGCTCTTTAAAACAATATATTGTTTACCTTAAGTACAAGATGAAAGCTATATTTTCAGGAAACATGACGGTATTTAAAAACCAACTCTACGTATTACTAAAGTGGCACTTTGTGGAGAGGTGCTCAAGGGTTCCTCATGAACCCTAAAGGTCAACAGTGTTCTACCATATTTTATCACAGCCATATTGTTCGGTTAATAGATCTTGTCTATGATGTAAGTAACATGCCTCTATAATTTCCCATAAATGTAAGAGCTGTACAGGCCTAAAATGCATAAAACTAGATCTAAAAAAGAAAAAGAGCACTTCTAAACATATTTAAAAAATAAAAAAACTGTCCGAGAATGAACTTTCAAACCACAACATATACTCCAGCGTTGTATGTGACCGTGAGAGCAATGAATTCAATTACTATAATCTGCTTGATAACAGATAATTACCTCATCCAGGCTATTCTGCTGACAAGGGAAGGAAAAGGTGAATCCCAGGGGCAGAGAAACTCCTTTCATTCCCATATATTCCAGGAAATCCGCAATACAATGAACAATGTGGTCAAAAAGCTGCAAAGAGAAAGTAGTACTGTTTTGAAAACCGTGAGCAAAGAAATACAGAGGAATGAGTGTTAAGGCAAGTTATGGCGGCAATGGACAGTATACCAAAAATGAAGCAGAAGAAAAATGTTGCCCAATACAAATGCTAAATTATGAAGCACAGCTGTCGCTCAACATATGCTTTTTTTCCCCTTCTTTCAGGCAAGTTACATTGAATATACAAAAACAAAAAAAAATAACCAGTATAACAGGCAACAGGGCCCATCAACTGATGATCAGGGAGTGGCTAGTACTTAATGAACTTTATTAACCGAAAAACACTCTCAGATCCCAAACTTTAAAATACATATACACACACAGCATCGTAGGGTAAATTGGACAACTAACCAAGCATAAATAGGCTGAGTAATGGGCTAAAATGGAAAGTACTAAAAGGCACTAATACTGTGTAATAATACAGTCCACATAGGGAAAATAGAGCAAAAAAAAAGACCATTAAGCTCACTCAAGTGCACCACAATTGATTGAACAACCCAAACTTGCCCTAATGCTGATAGAGCTCATGCTCATAAATTCTATCCTGACCCTAGCGATGCTGACACAACATAGACAACTTTAAAATAAAAAGTTGGACATTAGCTCAACATATGTTTCGCCGGCTCCACGGCGGCTTCATCAGGTGTTGCCTCAGGGGTCCTCTTACACTCTGGTCTCTCTTTCACTCCCCACATTCAGTCACTAACCAAATCCTACTTCTTCCACTCAAAAAACATTTTGCGCGTCTGTGCCGGTCTTAAAGCAAGACTCTACTAAAATGCTCAACCAAGCTCTTATCTCCCACATTGACTACTGTAACCTCCTTCTTGCTGGCCTTAAAAGATCCCAGATTCTCCCTCTGCAGTCTGTAGTAAACACCTGTGCTAGGCTTCTTCACCTCCCCTCCGGCACCTCACCCTTTGTCAATCTCTACACTGGCTCACTGTTTCCTATAGAATCCATTTCAATATACTAGTCCTCATGTACAAAACTCTCCATAACCGTGCCCCTGTCTACATCTCCTCCCTTATTATCAGGTACATCTTGTCCCGACCACTTCTCTCTGCCAATGATCTGAGGTTATCTTCTACCTGCACCCCCAACTAGGGACCTGCGAAGCTTCGAAATTCGATTCGAAATCGAATCGCTGGTCGAATTCGATTCGAATTCGAACTAGCAGCTCGATTCGAAAAAATTTCGAATTTGGAAGATCCCATCCAGCTCACCTGTCACCGCCGGGTTAGGCTCCCTCTGAGCGTGCGTCCGGCGGCAGGAAGCTTGGGCACTCGCC
Source organism: Leptobrachium leishanense (assembly GCA_009667805.1). Lineage (NCBI taxonomy): Eukaryota > Metazoa > Chordata > Amphibia > Anura > Megophryidae > Leptobrachium > Leptobrachium leishanense. The sequence continues at coordinate 140,554,197 of CM019065.1, forward strand.
TGGGGGAGCCACGTGACCGCGATCTCGCGAGATCGCGGTCACGTGGCTCCCCCAGGCGAGTGCCCAAGCTTCCTGCCGCCGGACGCACGCTCAGAGGGAGCCTAATGCGGCGGCGACAGGTGAGCTGGGGCACATCCATGAGCGAGCTGAGGGCAAATCCATGAGCGAGCTGAGGGCAAATCCATGAGCGAGCTGAGGGCAAATCCATAAGCGAGCTGAGGGCAAATCCATGTTGGGGGCAAATCCATGTTGGGGGCAAATCCATGAGCTGGGGGACAGTGTCCATGAGCTGGGGGACAGTATCCATGAGCTGGGGGACAGTATCCATGAGCTGGGGGACAGTGTCCATGAGCTGGGGGACAGTATCCATGAGCTGGGGGACAGTATCCATGAGCTGGGGGACAGTATCCATGAGCTGGGGGGCAGTATCCATGAGCTGGGGGACAGTATCCATGAGCTGGGGGGCAGTATCCATGAGCTGGGGGGCAGTATCCATGAGCTGGGGGACAGTATCCATGAGCTGGGGGGCAGTATCCATGAGCTGGGGGGCATATCCATGAGCTGGGGGGCATATCCATGAGCGAGCTGAGGGCAAATCCATGAGCGAGCTGAGGCAAATCCATGTTGGGGGCAAATCCATGAGCTGGGGGACAGTGTCCATGAGCTGGGGGGCAGTATCCATGAGCTGGGGGACAGTATCCATGAGCTGGGGGGCAGTATCCATGAGCTGGGGGGCATATCCATGAGCTGGGGGACAGTATCCAAGTATTCGATTCGATATTCGATTCGAGTTCGAACCATTACAGCCGATTCGATTCGTGATTCGATTCGAGCGAAAATTTATGATTCGCAGGGTCCTACCCCCAACTCTCGCCTTCTGGACTTCTCCAAAACTACCCCTTTCTTGTGGGACTCCCTCCCCTGCAACATTAGACTCTTGTCTCTCCGGGCCTTCAAGAAGTCTCTGAAAACACATAGGGCCAAATTACATTCTTCATGCAAAAATGCACGCGCAACGTGTGAATTTGTGCGCCAAGCGTTAAACACGCATAAATCAACGCTGGAATTAAAATCATCGCACATTTTTTTTTTCATCCGTCGAGCAATAACGCGCGCTAAACGGACGCACGCAGAAATCAGTGTGCAGGCGGTTTTTTTCCACGCGATTCAGCCAATCAGAATTAAGAACCACAATTATCTCACGTTAAGTTTTTGCACCTGTCAAAGTCAATCTGAGCATATATGCTGCAGCAATAATAAATGCACACACAACTTCTCAAATTTATTGGTTTGGTATGAGTAGAATCTGTAACTATACTTTGCTGTATTTTTTTTTTTGGGCTGGTGTATTTTGGTTCGGCCAGGTTGTTCAGATTTGCCATTAACACCAGCTTTTAGGAGTTGCTAAAATTATGCACGCAAAGGCTGTGCGTTAAATCCTGCGCATAGATTGTAATACCATCCGTGTACCAGCGCACATTCGCATTTGCGCTCACAATGATAAGTATAGGGCGCGCGAAGTAAAGTACGCTCGCGCAGTGTTCGAGCAGGTTCACCCGCGGTAGACGATTACGCGCGTTTGTTGCGCTGACAATGTAATACGACGTTCAGCGCAAAGGTTTTTAACCCTAGTGTTAATGTTTTTTTGCGCGAAGATTGTAATTTGGCCCATAACTTTAGAGAAGCCTATCGGTTCACTCCATAATCTCATTGTACATTTCTTGCCCCGTCTTCCCACCCAGCCCACACGCAACCCGTTACTTCACATACTCTGCCACTTACACTCACCAAGAGTGTCACCCCTCTCCTCTTAGAATGTAAGCTCTCAAGCAGGGCTCTCTCTCTTACTGTTCTGTGTGTGTAACGTGTATGCATAGTTGTTATTCTGTCTCTCCCATTGTACTGCGCTACCAAACTTGTTGGCACTTCATAAATACCTGTACCTATTTTGTGCTCCTTACTTACCTTTCCCCACCTCACAGCAAACAGCTCATAAGGGTAACTGCCTGAACAATGAATTTCAATCGCATACATAAGTATGCCATGAATTGCCTGCAACCTGCTTTGTAAGTCTTACCTCTTCCCCTGTGCCCAGCATAACGTCTTGGGGAATAGAGTAGATCTTGTTGTGCATTTCCACACCACGTCTCATTCCATTCCGAACACGCACAAGTAGCACACGGAAATTGGTGCCTCCCAGATCTAGAGCTAGGAAATCGCCCTTCTCTGAAGGAGTAGAAAAATATAAATTACCAAATAAATACATGATGATCTTGACAAGAATATGATTTAGTCAACGGTTTCAAAAATTGATTTGCCTAGGTTGCGCTTTACTACCTACCTGTTCCATCAGGGGTGGCTCGTACGTAAGTGGGCAACATTTTCACTGTGGCACCATCGTGACTTTCTTTTTGCAGTCCTCTCTCCATCTCTGTCTTCATCAACTTCTTAACCTCCAAGAGCTGCACGTGGCTGAGATTTAAAGCTTCAAGTGTCTTCTCTCTTTCATGCTGTTGGTCAGCCAGTCTATAGGCAACAGCAGTTACCATGGCCGCCCCTTTTCCGCTGCCATCTTCAGATCGCATGAATCGGACGTCACATTCTGGTACCAAACGGCGAACGGTTTTCTGAAGGAGACGAGGAAAACTGGCAAAATAAAGAAAAAAATTAAAATCAGGGCTTGGCCAATACGGAAATTTAGGAGTCAGTAAGAAAAGATAAGAACAAACTACCCGTTCTCACCGAGGCTACATCAATCCTGGATTGTTAAGTCTTGTCGGACATCATTTTAGCATAACCAAAGAATTACAGTTACAAGAAACTCTCCGTCCCCTTTTGAACAGAGTCTACATACTCATGACTTGGTAGAATCAGCCATGCTATTGAAATATTAATTTATTGCCCTCTACATCCATTTTCTACCTGTCATGGGTACCAATATTCCTCTCCATATCAATAGTAGCATCTATCCCGCCTCAGTAAGCTTTATCATGCAAACTGTGCCCGATTCCTTTCCATTAATAGCTTCAGTGTTAATTTGAACAGTTTAGGGTTTGTTGGATAACCAAAACTGAAATAACTGAATCCATAATTACTTCCGACACCAATTTCCCCGGTAGTCTGCCTTTAATCCAGCCCCTTACTTACTGTGGATGGTTTTTGTAGACAGATCCATCTACTCCCACAGTGGATTTCAGCCTCTCCACACCTTTGTTCTCCCGGATCCGTCTCAGTACGGCAGCTAGGGTTGCAGCGCACAGATTAGCAGAACGGGAAGACACAATCTGACATATTCTATGAGTAGCCACACAGTCCTCGTGAGATGGCTCCAATCCTAGTTTGCTAAGAATCTCGTGGGCTTTCTGAATCCCTTCTTTATCCCTGCATTGAGAGAAAAAGAAAAAAAAAATAAGACTATTTGCTTGCATTGCCACATAAAACATATTTAATTTTCTACAGGGTTTTGGATTTATCGTGCCTTTACTCATAAGATAAAAAGCAGTGATGTATTTTATGGGATTAATACAGTAGGATTAGAGCAGTCTTGGCTCAACCATCCCAGTACGTTTCTTTGTATATGTGTCTACCAGTTGAACCGGTTTTGCATCTTGAGCAGCATATCAACCATTGCTTATTCACATAGTCTAATCCTTATTTGTACAACAATTCTCACATCCTGGAATCCGGAAGGGGAAGAATGAGTCCAATCTCCTGTCCAGCATTAGAACGAACCATTATAATACAAAAATATCCTAAAAACAACTGATGGTTTAATCTGCTAATTCTCTTACTTTTCAATAGCAGAGATGAATCGGGTTTCAAAATGTCCAGTTGTTAAGAGATCGGCTGTAATTCTGCCTCCAAACAGAAGGTCTTCCTTAGCCATTTTAACCAAGATAAGTCGAACCAACTCCCCCATGTACATTCCACTGATCATTTTCTCAAACCTATAGAACAGAAAGAAAGAATAAAAAAAAAAAAAACAACTTCAGATCCAGCTTAATATTCCCTTCCATAGTAACCTGGCACTTGTTACCAGCACAGTGCACGCATATTTCCAATTCAAATAAATTATTCTATTGCAACAATGACAATCTGAAAAGTAACCAGCAGGTGGGGCTGTGGTCCTTTCCATTAGTATTTTCTATATTAACTAAACTAAAAGCTTAAAATTTCATATATATTTGTATATAAAAGGTCTGTGACTACATATGTGTGTTAAAGTGCATATGTGAACACTTACATATCTCTTAAATGATCTTGTGTTCAGTTTGTGCTTGCATGACAGAAAAACAGACAGCAGTAATTGATGCGATACCTGGCAGTACACTTGTAGCTTGAGGCAGTACACTTGTAGCTATAAGTAAAGTTGTGTAACATCAGCAGTCTCTGCACAACCAGATGGAGAGTGTACCTTTCTTAAAAAGCTACATGGGTCTAGACAGGAGATGCTCATGTAATTATGATAGGGTAAAACAATTCTGTTTTGCACAACAAAGAATATGTTGTATTCACCTTGTGCCCACCACCTTGATAAAGGCCCCTGTGAGGGCCGAAACGTCGGTTTCTTGATGCACTTGGGCATCTTTTTAATTTATATGGATTAAACTTTGTTTTTACCAGTTTGCTCTAAGTCCTGGTGTGCGTCCTTTTTCATTTGGTATATATATATATATATATATACAGTTGTGTTCAAAATTATTCAACCCCCACTGAAATTGAGTGTTTTGGCCAGTTTGACATTGATTTTGATCATTCAGTCATCTTGCTTACAATTAAATCAAAGAGGCACGTGTAGGTCAGACAAATATAACATAACATTTATAATGAAATAACCACAAATGTCTTTTCTGTGCTCACATCATTATCAGTTTTATTCAACCCCCAAGTGACATTCAATCTTAGTACTTAGTACAACATCCTTTTACAGTTATAACAGCTTTTAAACGTGAAGCATAGCTTGACACAAGTGTCTTGCAGCGATCTACGGGTATCTTCGCCCATTCGTCATGGGCAAAAGCCTCCAGTTCAGTCACATTCTTAGGCTTGCGCACTGCAACTGCTTTCTTTAAGTCCCACCAGAGGTTCTCAATCGGATTTAAGTCAGGTGACTGCGATGACCACTCCAAAATGTTCCAGCCTTTAATCTGCAACCATGCTCTAGTGGACTTGGAGGTATGCTTGGGATCATTGTCCTGTTGAAAGGTCCAACGTCTCCCAAGCCTCAGGTTTGTGACGGACTGCATCACATTGTCATCCAATATCTCCTGGTACTGAAGAGAATTCATGGTACCTTGCACACGCTGAAGCTTCCCTGTACCTGCAGAAGCAAAACAGCCCCAAAGCATGATTGACCCCCCGCCATGCTTCACAGTAGGCAAGGTGTTCTTTTCTTCATAGGCCTTGTTCTTCCTCCTCCAAACATAGCGTTGATCCATGGGCCCAAACAGTTCTAATTTTGTTTCATCAGTACACAGAACACTATCCCAACACTTCTGTGGTTTGTCCACATGACTTTTGGCATACTGCAGTCGACTCTTCTTATTCTTTGGAGACAGCAAGGGGGTGCGTCTGGGAGTTCTGGCATGGAGGCCTTCAATACGCAGTGTGCGCCGTATTGTCTGAGCTGAAACTTCAGTACCCACATCTGACAAATCTTTTCTCAGTTCCCCAGCAGTCACACGGGGACTTTTCTCCACTCTACGCTTCAGGTAGCGCACAGCAGTCGAAGTCAGCATCTTCTTTCTGCCACGACCAGGTAGCGTTTCAACAGTGCCCTTTGCCTTGAATTTGCGAATGATGCTTCCTATGGTCTCTTTTGGTATGTTTAACATCTTTGCAATCTTCTTATAGCCATTGCCCTTCCTGTGAAGAGTAATCACCTCTTCTCTTGTCTTCCTGGACCATTATCTTGACTTCATGTTTGTAACCACACCAGTAAATGTCTAGAAGGAGCTGAGTATCAGTCATTTTAAAGCTGCCTAATTGGTGCTTATTATGCTTTATTGCTGCTCCGTGACATCCACAGGTGTTTTCAATACCTGATTGAAAACACTTGAATGAACCTCTGTTCTTCAGAGTGGTAGTCTTTAAGGGGTTGAATAATTGTGTCAATGAAGAATTCACAAAAGAAACATTTACTACTGTATTACAAAACCAATTGATGCCATTTTAGTTGCATATGGTTCTTTAAAAAGTCCTTGTAGGATTTCATTCTGAATACAATTACAAATGTACACTAAATTCCCTAAAACCCTTTACAGCATTGGGGGTTGAATAATTTTGAACACAACTGTATATATATATATATAGATATCCAAGGGAATCTGCACACGGAGACTGGTAATATGAAATGAAGAAGGTTTATTTGCAGGAGATCGAAAATCTCCTGCAAATAAACCTTCTTCATTTCATATTACCAGTCTCCGTGTGCAGATTCCCTTGGATATCTACTGTGCTACGGACCATTTTCTAGCACCGGAGCACCCGTGCCTTTCTACTGGGTGTGCGAGGACCTTGGTTTCATATATATATATATATATATGATATCGAAGTAGGATGCACTCGAGGTCGGTCAGTCAAAAAGTAGATAATCAAAAAATCCTGTAAGACATGTCCATCGTTTCGGCTCAAGCCTTCTTCATAGAGCCGAAACGTTGGTCAGGTCTTACTGAATTTTTTGAATATGTAACATCAATAAAGACTTCTATTATCTACGTTTTGACCGAAGACCTCGAGTGCGTCCTATTTCGCTATATTTAGATACTCTACATGGATTTTTAGCACCTTGGCAAGTTTTCTCTTTTTGCTAGCTGCTGCAGATATTTTGTGGTCTATGAAAGGAAATATATACAGTATATCTAAAAAATTTATTCTGAGTAAAATTTTCCCAAACCGATCTTGTTCATGTATGCACAAAAAAAAAAAAAAAGGATCTCCTAATAGATGTTAAGACCAATAAGAATGCAGTAAAAGGTTTCTGAATAATAAAGAAAGGTCCTATAACCCTGGCATAGCACACCCCACAGCCTCCCCATAGACATGATCAGCCCGCCTATATTGCGGGCACTGATTGCGTCATCGGCTGCCGTGGGACGAAGACATTAAGGTGCTGCCTTGCCGCCGAGAGCTCCCAGCAGCAGGGGATTAAACCATAATAAAGTCTGCTACAGAATAAAAAAATAAAAATAAAAAAAGGCTTTTTGATGAAAAGAATAAACTTTTTTTTCTTTGAAAAAAAATTTACTTTTTATTTTTTTTAAACATTGAAACTTATGGGATTCACTTGTTTAAACCCGTCAAACTGAACCACCGAAAATCAGGGCATTTTCCCGTCACTTTGGCGTTCTGTAAATAGACGAACCATGACTTCTCTAAGGGACAACTTTGTTGCTGCCAAAGACCACCGTATTTCACCATCAATTCGCCTGTATTTGGCAAATTGACAGTTTAGTGAATAGACAAACTACCCCAAAAATGCACAGAATCGTGAAGTTTATCGTTTGGTGCAATTTGGTGGAAAGGTCGGAGGTTAGTGTATAGAACCTATTTTGTTACATTATTAACAATGAATTGCTTTCCATCTCCTGCATGAACTCCACCTAAAGCCTAAACCATTAAATACTTACATTTGTTTGCCTGGATTTAAGGATCCCATGTCTATTTCTCTGTCAAACTCTGTTCTTATATCATCCAGGGATCCGTCGTCTCCAAATGCCCCCCACTCCATATTTACACACATCCGCCCTTCATCACCTTCCACCAGATCAATGTGCCGCATATCTTCCATGTAACATGCATTGGTACCCGTACCTGTGAAAAGAAGGAATCATTAAAATGTTAATGAAGCAGGTTAGGATAATGATCTGACAGTAAATGCAAGTTCTAATGTGCTTTGAGAATACTGTGCTGCTGCTGAAAGAAATGATCATTTACATTTTTAACTTTTATTCTCTGAGTATCCCACCGGATCCTCAGTTTTCGTCTTATTTGGCATCACACCTTATATCTCAGTCCACCAGCATATTACACTGTATTCTCCTTTTGCACCCATATTGCGTGAAATAAATAAAAATCGACCATCGACCCCAACCATTTTACAGAGTGAACGACAAATATAAAGCTTGTCCAATGTGTGCGTTCCCCCTATCAGATATGTGTAGTTTTCATTGTTATATATTTTTCTAGTACAGCTTTCCAATTATTCCAGCTCCTGGTACATTTGCACTGGAGAGATAACATAACTAAGCATTATTTGGAGCACTCCCAGCACCATCATTACTAGCAGGGGTCTATTACTGCTTTCCTGCAGCATGTCACAGCTCAGCAACCATTGTACAATGCTTTGCAAACTGCATTGCAGAGGTAGGAGTGTCAGGGACAGAAGCCGCAATTCAAAAGAGTAAACGGATAATGACTGCTCGAATATCACATGGATAATCAATCTGCCCTGGTAGGATTCAGTGTCTTTGAAAGATTGCCGGCTAGTTAAGCCAAACCCACAAGTGTATCGCTTTGCATCTGAAAATACCTTATTTATTAAACTGGAAATAAAAATCTTCCCTCTATTTACCAATAATGAGTCCAATTTCACTGTTGTGATCATCAAATCCACAAGTCATCATGGTTCCAACAGTGTCATTTACCACGGCCACAATATCAATGTCAAAATCCTGCAGGGGGAGAGAAGATTTGTGTTATATGTAATGTTATTCACAGTCCAGAATTCAGTTAATGTAAATCTGGGGTGCATATGTGTCACTTCCTTATGACCTATATGCCATCCATAAAGAGAATCACAAACACTTAGGTTGGGCATGACAGGTGCAGTTTATGTTGGGCTCATGATAGGGAATGATCCTTCTGTAGGTGATAAAATGCTTTTCTAAATACAAATTAGTCATTAAAAAAACACAAACACATTATATTTATATATATAATCAGTTATTCCTTATAAAAGGTTTTGCGTTCACTTCCAGTGACAGCTTTTAGTGAAACAGCTGTCCTACAGGATGGTTCTCCTCTCACTCCTGTGCCGGATTGCAGGCTTGTCAGTCGCCGCAAGAACAAATCATAAAGCAATGCAAAACAACCCTCCCGCAGCAATGCCAATGGAGGACGAACATGGCGGCACTTGGTGCTGGAAACCGGGTGAGTACAGGCTGTGATATCCTATGAACGGATTAGATCCCACATTGATCTTTAAGACCAATGCATATCGACCTCCTACTGGGATAGCAGAGAGAAAGTGAACCTGGACATTCAGGCTGTCCAGATTCACTTTAAGCCGCTTAAATGATAAGCATCTCATCACAGTGACAGAGGTATCTTAAATGAGACCCAATGACCTGCAGTTTACCCCAACCAAACCATGTACAGATACAGGAACCCAATCCAAATTGATGAAGTAAAGTATGCATTTCAGTCTGTACTCTTCTAGCAGTGGCCTCAATTTGCTAGTAAGAAGGCTTCAGGATAGGGGTCAGCAACCTTGGCCCTGCAGATTTTTTTTGAAAAACATTTCCCACAAGTCTTCACCAACCTAATGAGTGTCTAAGCATCATGGGAGATGTAGTTCCAAAACATCTGAAGCGCCAAACCTGCAGACCCCTGCCTTTATGGAAGCTGATACCAGAGTCTTACATCTACAAAATATGAAAGAGTGTCAGTATGTACTATATAGAAACAACAAAACCAACACACAGGGCCGGTCATCAAGATGGATATGGGTTTCATGCGAGTATGAGGAGAGAACACTTACCCCACGTTTCTTGATTGCTCTTCGTAGCAACGTGACCACATCCTTTCCTTCCACCCCGCAGGCCTTAAACCCTTTGGTCCAGTTCACCAGGATGCTCTTTAAAAGCAGAGCGATAGGGAAATTAAAAACAGTCCCAAAGGCGAGCGAAATTAAAAGCATGGAGCTAAAACAAAGCATTTTCAATGCTGCAACGTTCCTAAGGTTCAATTCTTGAACGTCTAAGACATTAAGCAACCATAACCATATAAGACCAGGTAATTGAGCCACAAGATCTCCAAGAGACAGAAATAAATACACATGTTCTATGACAGTCACGCTGTAGGAACAAATGGAAATGGATCAGTGACTGAGCTTGTTACATATATATGATAAATTAGAATATCATATTTATTATATAACCCAATGCTTACTCGAAAATGAAACAAAGAAAAGCAAGAGAGTGCTACACACTGAGCCATACGAGAAATCCCATTTCAGCTCCAGTGATTTTTATCATTTTTTTTAGGTGTCAGAAAGCTGAAAATTCCTTTTATGGTACAGACTAACTGATCACATTTATAGGTCTGTGTTTATTCTTCCTATTAATTTTTTTTTTTTGCTTTCTTGTAGACTCTCCATAAGACTACTATGACACCTTCTCCTGGGGTAAGCAATGAGTTATTGAAGTCCAATACTGGCACAGACAAGGAATACAGGTCACTTTGATTTATGGTTTTTTCCATATCAAGTAAAACCAGATGGCAAATCATACCGTGCAGTGGGTGACTTGATAGTGGAATATTCCTGGATGAGCAAAAATGGATTGCTTGGTCTTGTTTAGCGGGGTTAAAAAGAGGGAATTCTGTGATCCTGAAGACTCTCTACAAGCTACTCACCTCATCCAGTTTGGTCTGATGACAGGGGAAAGAGAATGTGAACCCCAGTGGCAGTTTCCGATCTTTTATGTTCAGTTTCTCCATGAAGTTGGCCAGACATTCAGCAATGTGGTCAAACAGCTGAAATGATTAGAATAAAGTATTATTAACCACCAAATTCCAGAAGATGCTCTAGGTTGAAAAGCTGGTTACTCCAACTGTAGGCATATACATAAATCTATAGTGTGAAAAGAGTTTTGTGAAGGTCCTGAAAATGAGCAATCGTCGGGAGTTGCTGCACCTCCCTTGCAGGGGTGACGTCCTTGGCAATCAGTACTGGCCACCCTTTTTGGGTGAGAGCAGACTGATTTTTATATGGGGCATTCATCCCTGTAATGGCACAATCAAGCTAAAACCTTGTGAGATCTGAGCGGGCCCCCACCGTAGAGCTGGCCACTAGTGCTGCTGCTCATTCTGAGGACCCTCCCAAACTGCTTTTTCTCAATATACATAAATCTAATCTCAAAAACCGGACACCGGATTAAGGAGTCAGAAGCTCTGAAATCCTTATGTAAGGGTTCTGTAACAAAAATGATCATACATCTTATTTATAGGGTGTTCCGATATACTATATAAGTGGAGTATTTTTCATGGCACATACCTTCAAAATGTAAAAATCACAGTAAGAAAATAATGCAAGGGAAAAATGCAGCAATGTCTGATGGCAAAATAGCTGCATGAAAAGTATGTGAGTGCTCCAGTTAAGGCATTCTTGGGTGTGTACATCGAGTAATTTGTATTGTCAAACTGCTTAAATTATATTAGAGTGCACAGTCATCACAAAATCTGGCTGAAAGGTATAACATTTTATTATTGTTATGAAATGGCACATAATGTGTGATGAATCCAAGGCAACTGAATATACAACTTGTTTGCCAGTATGAAGATGTGTGTGTATATTTTTTCATTCTCTTTGAGTATGTATTGTTTTTATGGTATTTTTAAAAACACATATAGGCCCCTATCACTTGGCCCTCACTAAAACCGGAATGCTAAAGCGAAAAATTAGCATTTAGCAAACGCTAATTATTCCCCTTTGTATCCCGTTTTTACCCTTAGATTACAGGGCAGGTGCTGAGTCCAGCAGCCGCTAGAGTCCTGGATGCACGCGGCAGCGCTAAAGCGTGTCTCGAGCATCCCCTCCATGGAGTCCATAGGTCTCCAGGAATGGGCAGCGGCACTAGTGGTCTGCTCTTCCATAGGACTCCATGGAGGTTTCTGCTGCCAGGTCACAAGACTGGCACGATCTCGCCTCTCCTGAGATTCTGCAGGTCGGCAGAGTGGTCGCAGAGAGAGACTGGGGACTTTTTTCCTCAGACATCACTCTGCTCCCGGTGGCCAGAAGCGGCGGATCAAGCCGTTGTTCTCGCCGCAGGATGAGAGGTGAGTATTTGATTAGGGGGAGTTACAGCTGGTGATAACTGATTTTGCAGCAGCGGAGTCAGTTAGCACCAGGTCTAAGCTGTCAAACTTTTTTAGTTGGACTATGTGATATTACATATCAAGTATATCTAGAACTTGCTTTCCCCATCCTTGTCACTATCAGGACACCCCATTTCACTCATGAGGTATAAGGATCCAGTTCTACCTAGGGGGCTGGAGTTTGGCATCCCTGGTCTAAACTACAATTCCCATTATTCACTGGCCATTTATTGCATTAAAATAATTCTGGGAACTGTAGGCCATCAACTTCCTGTGGGTCCGTAGTTTAGGTAATTTACAGTCTCGAAGTCCATAGTGAAACGACACGAAGAGACCGCTGGCATCTGCTTCTGTTGAGTAAAATCTTGACTCTTAAATGTTAGACTATTTGTCTGATCCAGAAATGCTGCAGTGAAGCTATAAAAAAAAAAAAAAAAAAAAAAAAAACATTCTCATCTCAACTTAAGTTTCAGAGATATTGAAGATCCACAGAGCACTTGAAACGTTCAAAGTCGGGCTGGTATTAACTGGGCAGGACTTTTTTTTTTCGTTGTTTATATTGGCAGGCCCCTGATAAAACATGTCAAAGCAAATCACTGAGTTAAAGAAGGCAAGCGCTGACCGGTATGGAGCCGGGATTGTGCAGGTTATTGTAGTCAGACAGCCGTGTTTTTATTCCAAAAATCACTTGCTGGCAGGGAAATTATACTTGTGTGAAAGCATGGAGCTGCTATCTGAGAGGAGGAGCTGAATAAAATGCTGAGCGGGGCGGGTTTCAAAAGTTAACCATGTACGCCATTACTTAACACATAGGATAAAAAAAAAAAATCTACCAGGAAACACGAGGCTCTCGGAGAGATATGGAGAATGGAATCCAAAACACTACAAAGATGGTTTGCCACTCACGCGCACACTACTCATCCATAAGATGTACACTGGCTGAAGATCTAATTTTGTGAGCTCTTGGTGGACACTGTAAAGTTCAGCAAGTTTAGTTTACAAATTTCAGGTTGGTGTTGACAGGACCTAGTGAGAGTATGGTGTTGGCAGAAGATGTGAGAAAATGAGCAGTGGTAAGCATGCATTTCTCATTGACATCACAGGGTGAGCTTTATATGTGTCCAGGTTGTCTTCAATTTGGGTAAGCAGAGGATGGGGTCAGAGATTTGAGGCTTATAGTGTGCTTCAGGAAATCCTCCAGCACGTTGTAAACCCCAAATCTGACCCAATCCTCTGTTTACTCTGTATTTCATGGATAGCACTAAAGGATTTAAGCGGACAGCCTGCAAATTGATGACTGCATGGTCTCACCTGAACCCCGCTGCCTCGCATCAGATCCTCTGGAATGGCATAAATCTGGTTCTCCATCTCCACTTTCTTGGTCCCATTATCAGATACCTTGACCCGCAACACTCTGAAGTTTGTTCCTCCCAAGTCCAACGCCAGGAAATCTCCATTCTCTAAGAGGGCCATGAAGAAAAGAAACGGGTTACACTCTGTCAAGCATGAAAATCTATAAAAAAAATACCATCACAACAGGGTGTCAATCCACGTCGTCGCAATCTATTGGTATTTTATTTAATCTCTACTATCGCAATATAATACCATAGAATACATATGGAAATATGTCAGAAGCTCACATACACCTTCAAAAGGGGAAAGAAAAGCACAGCCATAAGAAAAAAATAGGATATAGGACACAGACTGTGGTCTGCCCATATACAGCTCAAATAGGCAGTATAATTATATATTAAACTTAAAATGGTAAAATGTACTTCCCATATCTTACATATATATAGCAATATATCATCGTAAAATACAGTAAAGACCTACAGAAATAGTATGGGCTCTATTACATTCTCCGCGCAAATTCGTACGTGCAGCACAATTTTTTTTGCTTGCAGCGTTAAACGTTAAGGCGCACAAATTAACACTGGTATTACGATCCGAGCGCATCTTTTGATCTGTCCGAAAATATTGCGTGTAAAAAATACGTGCGAAAATTAACGCTGCGCGCAGAAATCGGTGGGCAGACGTTTTTTTCACGCGATTCAGCCATTCAGAATTAAGAACCACAATTCTTTCTCTCACGTTAAGTTCTTGCGCTTGTCAAAATCAATCTGAGTATATATGCTGCAGCAATAATAAAAACAAGCACAACTTCTCCATTTTATTGTTTGGGTATGTGTAGAATGTGTAACTATACTTTGCTGTATTTTTTTTTTTCATGCTGGTGTATTTGGTTTCGGCCAGGACGTTCAGATTTGCCGTTACCACCAGCTTTTCAAAGACGTTAGAATTATGCGCGCAAACGTCGTTCGTAAAAATTTGCGCATCGATTGTAATACCGTCCGCATACCAGTGCACAAATGCATTTGCGTTCACAATGTTAAGTATGAGATGCGCGCACAAACTTTTGCTTGCGCAGGGTAACTCGTGTTAGACGTTAATGCGCATTTTGTTCGCGAACGTCATAATACGACGTTCAGCGAGAAGGGTTTTTCCCCGAGCGTTAATGCGTTTTTGCGCACACGCACATTTTTGCGGAGATTGTAATACTGTACAGCCCTTTATGTTTAACTTATTTCATGTGAAAACAGATTATGCCACACCAAATTACTGCCATTTCTTTCACTTTATCAGTTTCAGAAGGATTAAAGGCTCTTACAAAAGAAAACATTCTGCAGACCTGAGATCTAACACTTCCTTAGCCGGTGTATTAACCAACTGAGCTCTCTAGAAATCTTAGCAGTAAAACCCATGGAAACGCACCGAGAAGATTAATAAATATATGTATATATTTATGTTATTTGATGACGTTCAAGGCTATCAGAAATAAAAATAAAATGAATTTATTTGCCACCTGGTGGCTATACCTGCCTTCACATAGACGTTAGGAGGGTGGGGATATAGGAGACCTGATTTGACCCCGTTTGGAGCAGTGAATGTGCTGCGCTGGCTTGGCGGGGCTGGATTACACACCCTAGGACCATTGTCCTGGTACAATTAGGCAGCCATTCAAATTAAAACGCAGCTGGCACCCATTTAACCCTTCTAAAACCAACCAGGCCGGTGTACGTAATAACACTGCACACCAACTATTAAAATATGAAGCTGGAGAAGAGTCTGGTAAATAGTTTCTGTGAATGTGTGGACACCGTCTGGAAATCCGAATCGATTGAAAGATCTTTTAACGGTTGGGTTTCTTTCCCTTAAAACGAAGGGGAAAACACATTATAATATTCTTCAAATTAATGAAAACAGAATTACATTACTCCAAAAAAAAACTTTATGTGTAAAACAGACCAAATATAAAAGTTTCTTAGAGCCGGAGAGTTGCAGATGATAATTATGGGATGGTCTGATGTTCCATGCTGGTAATCTTAGGGAGTGACACAGTTTGTCACAGTACAGGAGTGAATCACTTTATAAAGCTCCACCTCACAGTCTACGCTGGAAGAAAAGCTAGATCTTTTCAAGTCGCACAGCAGAGAGGCCAAAAGATTCTTTTCATATCACTTTTCAGGGTAGGGCGACAATCAGGCAACAATGCCTAAAACCACACACACACAGGGACAGCAATAAAGCCCCAGCTCAGGAATGAGCAGACGCACTCATTGAGAAGCTGTAACCTTCCTTGAACAGAACTTCTAGAAGGATCCAGAGGACTTTATAGAATAACATTTTATCAGTGGTTACAAGCAGATCCTCTATTCTGGTAATACAAACATATAGAGAGGGGGAAAAAGATCCTCATTTCAGTGCATCTCCTAGTTCTGCAGGTACCCACTGTGTGCTTGTTTTACACAACTGCATGATAAGCAACGTCATGTCAATGAGGCAAACATACCCTTTTATTCCTGCATTTGAGACGCCTACACGCTGCACGTGGGATCCTTTGAAGAAGCTGTGAAGCACGCCTACATTTCATATGTTCTGCTTGTGGGTTCTGATGTTCCTCATTGATCTCCCAGCCCTCCCCATCGCTGTACAACTGCAGCGCATTCCTCATGCAGCTGTAGATAGGCCTGACACATGGACCTGTAAAGACTTCAGCAAACGCAGCATAATCTGTTTCCAGGCAATAAAAAGAAGCCGGAACAGGTTATTGGTCTTCAATGTGTAAACTATACACAAACGATATTTACATACTTGTGTTTTCACAGAGCTGTAAAATGCGTGGCCCTCGTTGACAGACTGTCAGTGACTGACTCCTTTACAATGAGATGTCTGGAGAGCAGCGAGCGCAGCTTGCAGAGCAATAAGGGAAATGTAGTTTAAAACAGCTGCAGCGTAGTATTAAGGATTAATTCGACACAAGGTTAATAATTGGTGACAGGACCTGACATTTCCTCGACGCCTAGGTTCATCATCTGGATTTAATTTTAATACAGTTAATGTATAGCAATGAAATGGTTAAAATCTAAAATCGTGTGATCTTGGGATTCTCTGCGACTGGAGAAAGCATAGAAACTGCTTTTACTTCTGATGACCCTCCCACTTTAAAACACAGGGTTACCCAATCAATGTCTGCATGTGCTGTGCCCATTAAGCAGCAGCACCCTAAAAACGTACCAACGAGGTCTTTCTTGTACCGGCTGGGTGGCGTAGAGGTAACATTACTGCTCTACAACTGTGGAGACCCAGGGTCGACTCCCAGCCAGAGCACCTCTCCGATAAGTGTCCTTGGGCAAGACACCTGACGGTACATATTTGCCTACCACACAATATTGGCTGTCAGTGGTAACGTCTCTACCTTTCGACTGTGGAGAAGCAAGTCTCAACTTCCGAGAAGCAGGTTCAACCTAACCACCAGGTCACTGATCTACAATCCTGGAAAGACACCTCGATCCCACTCAGAAGACACCACCAGTGAGTGTCTTTGGGCAAGAACTTAACAATATGGATGTGCCTACCTCACAAAATACTTGCACATCTCATGGATTGTAAATTCCCTTGGGAACAGGGTACCCCTGAATCAGGCCGTATTATGTGTGGTATTCCAATGTATCCATTCCTTGTACACTGATCTTGATCTTGTAAAGTGCTGTGAAATTTGTGGCGCTGTATAAATAAAGGATAATAATAATGCGGCTGGCCGTCCACTGGCACCGTAGTCGGGCGACCGACTTGGTCACCCGACTATGGACAACGCCATCGCCCGATCAGAGTCGTCCACTGGAAGCATATGCTGAAAATATTCCAGCACCAAGGAGAGCAAAGCTGAAGCCGACGTAAAGAAAAAAAGGAACCGATAAATTTGCCTTTAAAAAAAAAAAAAATCCAGAAAAGTACCATAAATATCAATAAATAAAAATGCTTTTATGCTGCAGATTAAAAAAATAAACGATTGAATAAAATAAAAAAATAAAAGAGAATATTTTTTTCCATTGAATCCTATGGGCTTCGCGAACGTAGGTTTTCCTATACATACAAGGTTATTCAGAGAAAGGTGAAACTCTGGAGAACTATTGGAGAAGTGAAAATTCTAGGTCAAAATAGCTGATTTGGAAAGTGAGATAAATGGGAGAATTTTTCTGGTTTGGCTATTTTGACCTACAATTTTCACTTTTCCAAAAGTTCTCCAGAGTTTCACCTTTCTCTGAATAACCTAACAAGGTTATTCAGAGAGCGGTGAAAAGCAGGAGAATGACTGGAGAATGGAAAATTCTAGGTCAAAATAGCCGATTTGGAAAGTGAGATGAATGGGATAATTTTTCTGGTTTGGCTATTTTGGCCTAGAATTTTCCGTTCTCCAGTCATTCTCCTGCTTTTCACCGCTCTCTGAATAACCCTGTAAATGTATCTTTTACATGATTCCCCTGCACAGCTGGTTATATACAATGTATCTCTTGATTCCCTACCACAGCATGGTGGATTAACTATACAATGCATCTTTTTCATGTACACGTGTACCAGATCGTCCTAGCATTGTCCGATAAAATTAATTGAAAGGATTGCACATCTGTGGTAAATGCATAATATCATCTAAAATCGTCCATCGGTGGTCGGATGCAGTGGAAGAGGGCTGATTCACCTGCATGTTGTAGGATCAGTCGGACGAGTTCAGACGATATCGGATGATCGCACCATCGCAGGAATATGTTGCCAGTAGACGGCCAGCCTAACAGCAGGTGCGATGGGCATAACTACTATAAATCCATAGTTAAATGCAGTAAACTTCTAAGAATGTATTATACTTGCGGCAGCTTTACAACTCTTCTCAATAGCCATCAATACATTTTAGTGTGGAGTCGTAAATTAAGACAATTACGGTAAATCCACATGTTCATGCCATTGCAAGAGCTTCATAAATTGAAACTGCCAGCATGCATGCATATTCTCTCGAGAGCTTCAAGAGGAGAACATGAGGTGTGCCTCCAGATCCTGCATGTGAATGCAGACACCTGTTTGACCAGGAAGTGGAATGCTTACCCTAATGGCTGGTTACACCTACTGGTTACAAAACAGGACATACGATAATCTCCTGGATGTCTGAAGATGGGGCGTATACCCAAGCCTATGTCAACATCACTGGCAACAGGCAGTTTCCTTATACGCACAGACGCTGGCAGAAACCTTTGCTTTGTTCATCTTTTTTTAATTAATGCAAAGGAAAGGTGGAAAATATGGATAATCGGCAACTCATTACTTAAATAAAGAGCCATGGAACGGCTTTGATATTAAAAGCATTAGATTATTATTCTTAACCTCCCTGACGGTTATCCCGAGGGTGTCTCGGGGTTAAATTTCACCGCTGAGATTGTATACAGCCCGAGAGTGTCTCGGGGTTACCAATCACCTGTCCCTGCGCTCCCTCGCTGATCTCTGCAGTCTCCTCCGGTGATCGCGGCGTTTTACTTCCTGGTTTCCGTCTCGCGATCGCCAGAGGAGACTGCGGGGACATCGAGGGAGCGCAGGTACAGGTGATGTATCCAGCGGCATCCCGAGTGTTGCTTGGGGTTACTGCTTCCAACATAGGAATTTAACCCCGAGCCACACTCGGGATGCTGCTGGGGGGGGGGGCAAAAAAACCAAACTGACCACTTTTAGACAAGAAATTTCAGAATAAATAGACCGCCAGGGAGGTTAATAGATAAGCAGGGGTCATGTGCTAAAAAAAGAAGTGTAGGAACCTAAAAAGACTTCTGTCCCCCCATTTGCAATTATCATTATAACACAAACACACATTCAAATCTGATATCTTTATGTATAGATATCATATAATTTAGCTAAATTCCACATAAGTCACAATAAATATATGATTTAGCAAGGAAATATATGATTGAACACCTGAATACAAGCTTTATAGTGTGGGGGACGAAAGGGAAAAATAGTGCAGAAACTCCATTCCCATGCGTTCCCTCCCCCTGGACTTGACCCCTGTAGATAAGGGTATGCAGAGATGAAGCAAACTGATGTTTCCATTTTAAAGTGAACCAATCACTACAAGTCACCCCCAGACATGTGTGCATTTAACTTTAACTGGTCGTCATATAAATAAGCTATAGTTTTTAGACTAACGCCAGAGGTTATCTTCTGATTGCTACCTCTGCAATTCTTAGATTTTTCCGTTTCAGGACTGCAAATGTTTACCACAGTTGCAAAAACATTTAAGAATGGCAATTAGTGGATAATCTCTCAGTATAACTAAATATAGCTGCAACAGTTTTTGTATCCATGGGCCCTTAGGTGACAATTTTTGTGTACAGTCTTGATTTTACGGTCATTGCAAGTCTATGGGAAACCCATTGTCCAGCCTTAAGGCATGTGGATTGTGAGATGCACAGAAGAGCATTATAAGAACCTGCCGACAAGAGATACCAACTGGGCACAGAAGGGTTCTTGACCACATGAGAAAAAAAAAAAGAGGATTTCTGTGTGCATGAATTTTATTTGAAAGGGAAGGAAAATAATTTTCACTGGGAAGGTTGTAGGTAATGGCTTATGCAAGACTTTCCGAAACAAAGACATCTTGTGACAGGACAGAGTTGGTGTCCTTTGCGATGCCAGTTTTCAGCCGCAAAACATTCTTGGTTTTATAACTTTGAGCAGGCTGCCAAAATGTAAGCCCGCGGCTCATATGACATTTCATTAGAATTCCAAAAAGTGCTGGAATATCTAGAGCAGCCGACGATCGGACAAACTGTATTAAAGGTTTATATCAGCTGGATCTCGGTGTATTCAGAAGGACAAAAGGCACGGGCTGGGTCAGTGTGCATTCAAAATTATTTTTTAAGAAGCGGATTTATTGAATATTGCAAATCAATCTATGTGTAGCCAAAACCCTCTTTAGGGTCTAACGACAAAAACCATAAGCTTTTGATACACAGTATCTCACAGAAGTGAGTACACTCCTCACATTTTTGTAAATATTTTATCTTTTCATGTGATAACACTGAAGAAATTACACTTTGTTACAATGTAAAGTAGTGAGTGTACAGCTTGTGTAACAGTGTAAATTTGCTGTCCCCTCAAAATAACTCAACACACAGCCATTAATGTCTAAACCGCTGGCAACAAAAGGGAGTACACCCCTAAGTGAAAGTGTCCAAATTGGGACAATTAGCCATTTTCCCTCCCTGGTGTCATGTGACTCATTAGTGTTTCAAGGTCTCAGGTGTGATTGGGGAGCAGGTGTGATAAATTTGGTGTTATCACTCTCACTCTCTCATACTGGCCACTGGAAGTCGACATGGCACCTCATGGCAAAGAACTCTCTGAGGATCTGAAAAAAAGGAATTGTTGCTCTACATAAAAATGGCCTAGGCTCTAAGAAGATTGGCAAGATCCTGAAACTGAGCTGCAGCACGGTGGCCAAGACCATACAGCATTTTAACAAGACAGGTTCCACTCAGAACAGGCCTCAGTGAAGTTGAGTTGAGTGCACATGCTCAGCGTCATTTCCAGGGGTTGTCTTTGGGAATTAGACGTATGAGTGCTGCCAGCATTGCTGCAGAGGTGTGTGTGTGGGGGGGGGGGTCAGCCTGTCAGTGCTCAGACCATATTCCGCACACCATCAAATTGGTCTGCATGGCTGTCGTCCCAGAAGGAAATCTCTTCTAAAGATGATACACAAGAAAGCCCGCAAACAGTTTGCTGAAGACAAGCAGACTAAAGACATGGATTACTGGAACCATGTCCTGTGGTCTGATGAGACCAGAATTAACTTATTTGGTTCAGATGGTGCCAAGCGTGTGTGGCGGCAACCAGGTGAGGAGTACAAAGACAAGTGTGTTTTGCCTACAGTCAAGCATGGTGGTGGGAGTGTCTTGAGTGCTGCCGGCACTGGGGAGCTGCAGTTCACTGAGGGAACCATGAATGCCAACATGTACTGTGACATACTGAAGCAGAGCATGATCCCCCTCCCTTCGGAGACTGGGCCGCAGGCCAGTATTCCAACATGATAACGACCCCAAACACACCTCCAAGACGACCACTGCCTTGCTAAAGAAGCAGAGGGTAAAGGTGGTGGACTGGCCAAGCTGGTATCCAGACCTAAACCCTACTGAGCATCTGTGGGTCATCCTCAAACGGAAAGTGGAGGAGCGCAAGGTCTCTAACATCCACCAGCTCCGTGATGTCATCATAGAGGAGTGGAAGAGGACTCCAGTGGCAACCTGTGAAGGTCTGGTGAACTCCATGCCCAAGAGGGTTAAGGCAGTGCTGGAAAATAATGGTGGCCACACAAAATATTGACACTTTGGGCCCAATTTGAACATTTTTACTTAGGTGTGTAGTCACTTTTGCTGCCAGTGGTTTAGGCACTAATGGCTGTATTGAGTTATTTTGAGGGGACAGCAAATTGACACTGTTATACAAGCTGTACACTCACTACTTTACATTGTAGCAAAGTGTCATTTCTTCAGGGCTGTCACATGAAAAGATATAATAAAATATTTACATTATTGTGAGGGTGTACTCACTTCTGTGAGATACTGTATATGCCAAGTGTATTTATGTTGACTAAGCAGCATTTAAAACAAGTAATTGAAATACCTTTACAATATATCAAGGGGAGTTTGAGGGGATTTCAAAGGCCTGGAAGACACATGTAGCCTTACCTGTTCCATCTGGTGTGGAACGTACAAACGTTGGGAGCATCTTCACACAAGCTGTGGGGTTGGTATCTGCCCCGAGACCCTTCTCCATCTGCTTGCTGAACCTGTTGGACACTTCCAGCAGGGTCTCATCAGACAGGCGCATGTGGTAAAGGTACTTGTCCACCTGAGACATAAAAAAAAGAAATCTCAAAAATAAGGAATTTTGAGGTAGACAGACATTTTTTCCACACTTAATATCAGGACAGCTGAAAATGCATCACAAAACAGAAAGAAATGTCTACAGACAGGCCGTACTGAGGAGTTTTAAAATGCTCAGCAGCATCGTCACTGGGAATATGATCTGCACGTCAAACAGAACTCGTCACATGGGAGGACCGATGGGGTTATTCAAACAGCACCTTGTTTGCCGTTGTAGCAACGTTCATAAAAGGAAAAGCCGAACAGTGGCAGGAGAAGTCTCATTATGAAGCTTCTCCTGCCACTGTTTGTATTTCTTGTTTGTGAAAGGCTGACATTTGTCACCGTTCCAACAACAGCAATATTTTTTTAACAGGTGTTTGCAACTTCAGCAAACACCGGCGCCATCTGAATAATCTCCTAAATCTACTTTAGTATCTTGCTATGCGGCATCACTGCGCTCCTTTCATGTTTGAGTTCTAGATTTATATTGGAATGTGGACATTTATTTTCTAGCTATAGTTACCTAACAAGTTGAACACGTCAATCTGTAAATACCGGCGATGGCTGCTGAGAGGGCAGATTCTACATACTATTCTGCACAGTGTGCAGTTGTTCATTCAGAAGCTATAAAATAACACTTGGGCGTTCACCACCATGCCCTTCACCCTGACCCATAATGGGCATCTTGGAAAAGAACTTGTATAAGGCAAGCGTAGGGATTGATGTGATCATCATGGGTCTGCATTACAAAAATGTCATTGCTTTACATACAGAATGAATGCTCCTGCAACCCCGACCCTCAAAAATAAACAGTACATATAAGGGGTTATTCAGACAGCATCAAAAGGTCACTGACATTTTGGTGCTCTTTCATACTCCGTACATCGGTGAATCAAATTCCCCGACCCTGTGGTGAATTCAGCATTCACCGCATGGTCCAGAAAGTGCCGGGAACGAGCCGCCACAAAACCACCGCAACTATCGAATCCGATAAGCCATCGAAAACCTGCCAAGCGCATCCGAAAAAAAGCTGATGATACATCGAACACAGCGCCAACCAGCTGCCGGAAGCAGCCGTCATGCCGACAGATGGGGTAAAAAAAAATGAGAAATTGAAATTGTCAATATTTTAAACGCTGTCTGCAAACAAACTACTGGATGAAAATGTCTGGAATTAACATATAAGGTCTTATGAATAATAAAAAAAGTCTGTTAAAGAAAAAAAAAATTAGGAAAAACTTTTGCTGAAAAAAATGCCTAAAAATAATTAAGGCTAGGGTCAGACGAAAGCATTTTTCCCCGCGAACGTGAAAAAGTGCGTCCGAACGCATTGACGTATTTTTTAACGGTCAGACGACGCGCATTTTCAGACGTGATTTTGTACGGATCGTCAATAAAACTCTTTTTGCGTCTGGACGTTATGTAGGCTGGACATTAGCAGCGTCTGACATCTCCTAATCACGCACACACGCCGCTATGCCGCAGCTGCGCACTCAGTACGTCAGTACTAGCGGTTCAGTGTTCTCAGAAAAATGCGTTCAAATTCCACTTGCGTTGCACTGCCGGACTTTTGTGCGGCCGTACATCGTACGTTAAAAGTGCGCTGGTCTGACCCCAGCCTAAGAGTCTTATTCCTGCAGATTTAAAGAAAAAACGGTTTAATAGATATTGAATAAAAACAGGAATATTATTTACATTGAAACTTATGGGATTCTTCTGATTAAACTATGCTTCTCTATGGGGGATTTTACTGCTGCCGAAGATCACCTGTATTTCGCTGGCAATTCGCCAATATTTGGCGAATTGCCAGGTGTAGAATAGCCGAATGACCCCGAAATGGTATGTTGCCATTTCGGCTCTCCCTGAATAAACCCTATAGCTTTCACCCCTTTGAAGATTTAATTTGTGGACACCTCAGTCATTCTAGAAAGAAGCTGCAGCCATGAACAGGTGACCACATGCACAAAAAAAATAATAATAATAATCTTCAGACTTTGTAAAATTACCACAATTACCACAAAAGTCAATTCGTGGAATCATCCCTATGCTAAACGTTAATTGGTTATGTCTCCAGGATGTGACATTGGCTAAAGTAAGAAAATCAGACTAATCCTGTAACGAGGTGGTGTTTTTCCATCGCTAATCAGTCTCCTTTTGCAGGTGGATGAAGAAAGTGCAATTAGAGACATGACTGATATACTCGCTTTTGCACATCTTTCCATAACGCCGAGACCTCGTGGAATATTGTAAGGAGATGCTCGAGCAAGGCTTTTGACTTGAAGACAAGAAACATCAATATCCACACCTTTTATACATTGAGGTGCAATGCAGGGCCTTTATATATACATATTTATATTAAATTAAATACAGATATAAAGTAAGCAGAGTTTTGGACTAAAGTGGGGTAGTATTAATAAATAGTGGATAACTTGGTGATGGTACAAACCATAGCTAAAAGAAAACCCCTACGAAAAGCCAATTTCCTTTCCAAATTAAAACAAATGTTGCCATTGAAACACCATCAGGGTTATTCAAAGAGATCCGAATTGTGGCTGAAAGGTAACCGAACAGTGAAATTCAGCATACGGTTACCTTTCCTGGCCATTCGGCAATTCAGAGAGCAGGCAGTTCGCCAAATGTTGGCGAATTGCCTGCACATACGGTGCCTGTTCGAGGGCAGTGAAATCCCCATAGAGAAGCAATCCTTCATCTATTCAGGAGAGCAAAAACCAGCAGTTGCCGAATTTCCCAGCTGTTCGGTGGATTCATTCGACAGGTTTATTCAGGCAAATCCCATAGGCTTCAATGTTAAAAATATTCCCGTTTTAATGAAATATCTAATAAACCATTTATTATAATATTCTGCAGCAAAGAGTCTCTTTATCTATAGATTTTTTAGGATCTTTTAGCGAAACCTTTTTTTCAGTTTGTTTTTTTTTAAATGGTTTTTTCTTTTTTTTGTAACAGCCCTTTTTATTATCATGCATTGGATCTTATATGTAAATTTCATACATTTTCGTTCTGTAGTTTCTTTGCAAACAGCGTTTCATTTTTCAAACATTCAAATGTACAGGTTTTTTTTTCACTCCATTCGTCTGCGGTGTCGGGTTTTACCGGCGGCTGCTCTGCGCTGTGATCGGCGGCTGCTCGGGTTTCGGGTTAATCCAGATGTTTTTGCGGGTTTCGGTGAGCATTCACTGGGATTTGCGGTGAGTTTTCGTCGGGTTTGCGGCGGTTTTTCCCTGCACTACGACGGACCTGTATTGCTTGCTGAATACACCGCAGGGTCGCCGAAATGGGATCGCCAAATCGCACGGAATTGAAGAGAACGAAAAAAGTCACCGAACGTGCGGTGACTTTTCAATTCTCTTTGAATAACCCTGCAAGTAAATGTAAGCGATCATGTCATTAATTGTTGTGTAAGCGGGCACTCCTTATTAAGAACCGGTTCCTTTTCTCGGTGTGAGATACAATGCCTGGGAGAATTCATGCACTATTTATTGCAGAATCACATGCTCGGCTTTCATCACTGGAATTTCTTTGCTTAGTAAATGTCATGGAGTTTATTTTCTCGTCTCTTTACGGATCTTGATGCAAGTGACTCATGCAACTTCCTTGCAAGCGTGGTGTCTGGTCTCTGTAAGCCCTCGTAACGTGTGTGGAAGGGGTGTCGTGTCTTCTCGGAATTAGGAAATGGCTTTTCAGTAAATGTTAAAGAGGCAGCGCTCATCCCCCACCACACTATTTAAACAAGAAATCCAGAAGAAAATTCAGTATATCCATCTCTCCTGCAGCTAATCCGACATTTATTCCACTTAATGGAAAATCCTGATATTTTCTACTATTTTTATGCACGGTCTGTAACGTTCGTCAACTTACAAATGTCAAAGGTTCATGAATGTATCGGAAGCTTAGGTTTTGCATGAAGCCAAACCCCTACATTTCACTTTCTATTAGATATACTTAACACTGTATCCTCTTCTAGTTGTCTTGTGGGAGGGGAAGACACAATAACAAGGTTTTAGTAAGTAACGATTGCTTGGAGGATGGAGAAAACAAAACATAGCGCATTTGGGAATTTTCCTGGTACCATTCGGATAAGGGTAGTAGTATTGTCACAGATTCCTCCTGTCCATCTAGGTATTCCATGCCCAGATCACACTGCACATGTTTAAGAGCTCAACGTGGTATAAACCGTGTCCACGTGAGATCACAGGAAACCAAGACATGCCTCCTGACGTTTGTCGCAGCGTTGTAACGTTTCAACAGGCCATGCCACATGGTGTAGCGCGCACTACAACAGACGTGCCGAAACCCTCCCCGTCGAAATGTTACAACGCGCGTTTGACGGGGCTGCAAAGCGCGAACCTCCAAAGGAGGATCGAGCATTGCAGCGCTAAGCACACTAACTGCGTTCTGCGAGGTGACCACACGGGCATCGAATGGAAGGAATGTCCACTTTCACAGAGGCTCCTTCCACTCTGAAGTGCGATCGTCTGACACCAGCCTAAGGCCCCGTTCACACTGTGCGATTTTCATATTTGCGACATGGTGCAATAATGTCACGATTTTTGCAAAGCACCACCAATACAAAATCGCAAAATCGCAGATAGCAAATCGCAAAAAAAGGGTCATGTACCTGCGACATGCTTCTGCGACGCATGACATGCGACGTCGCGCGGCAAGATGTGAACAGCTCCATTGAAATGCATTGGAGAAGCCACACAGCGCAACGTCGCGGCAAAATCCGCGCGATAAATGGCACAGTGTGAACAGGGCTTAGGCTAGGGTCAGACTGAGGCAGTGCGAACGCGCGTTCTGGCGCACATAATCACGGCCGCACTAGCAGCAGATGCCGGGCAATGACAGCCAATATACGAAGTACGGTCGCACAAAAGTCCGGCCGCGCAACGCAAGTGGAAAATGAACGCATTTTTTCGAGAACGTTAAACCGCTGGTACTGACGTACAGAGTGCGCTGCGGCCGCATAGCAGCGTGTGTGCGTGATTAGGAGATGTCAGACGCTGCTAGTGTGCGGCCAACATAACGTTCAAACAGCCGGATTTCCCTAGACTTCTTTTCACCCCATCGTCATGAAATACGTCCAGAATTGCGCATCGTCTGACCACTTAAGCGTATTCCGTGAAAAAATGCGTGCGCACGCATCGACGTACATTTTGACGGTGGCCGCAGAAAATGCGCTCATCTGTCCCTAGCCTTAAGCAGCGTTGTACAGGCATGACCTTTCGCAAGGAAAGCTTACCACTTAAAACAGGACTTCCCAAACCTGTCCTTGGGACCCTCAACCAGGCCAGAAATGCAGACTGAATACATCAATCACTGAGAAGCAAATTATATCACCTGTGTGTGCCTCATACCTGTCAAACCTGGCCTGTCAGCGGGTCCTGAGGACAGGGTTGGGAAACACTGATGTAAAAGATATGCACTGTGCATTATAGTGAGGAATGTGTGATGATTTAAAAATCCTTTAGGGCACTTTTTGAAAGTAACATCAGTCAAGTCTGCAATGTGGCCACGCAAATAAACAAACATATACAATACAGCTAGATCTAAACGCCAAGGTCTGACGCCGCTTGATTTAGAAGTTGTCAAATTTGAACTCAAAACGCCTCTGTGTGACAATTAAATTAAACAACTAAGGGATTGTAGGCATTTTTTTGCATTGTATCAGTGACAGACTAAAAGTTTCTCTTAGGACAGGCTCTTCCAGATGATCAAAGGATTACCAATCACTTGGCGGCAAGTAACTTATAACAAGGGTTCCCAAACCTGTCCTCAGGACCCTCTGACAGGTCAGGTTTGTCAGATATGTGAAGCACAGCACAGGTGATTGAATCTTGCAATCACTGAGCAGCAAATCATGTCTGCATTTCCCCAAGGTGATCCTTAAGGCTGGGGTCAGACCAGCGCACTTTTAACGTGCGTTCTGGCGCACATAATTACGGCCGCACTAGCAGTAGATGACGGGCAATGACGGCCAATATACGAAATACGGTCGCACGAAAGTCCGGCCGTGCAACGCAAGTGGAAAACGAACGCATTTTTTCGAGAACGCCGAACCGCTAGTACTGACGTACAGAGTGCGCAGCTGCGGCATAGCGGCATATTTGCGTGATTAGGAGATGTCAGACACTGCTAATGTCCAGATGCAAAAAGAGTTTTATTGACGATCCGAAAAAATCACGCACGAAAAATGCGCATCGTATGACCGTTTTCGCGCACTCCGTGAAAAAATACGTCAATTCGTTCGGACGCACTTTTTTACGTTCGCGGGGAAAAATGCTTTCATTTGACCCTAGCCTTAAACCCGGCTTGGTAGTGGGTGCTGAGCACCAAGGTTGGGGACCCTGATTTATAGAATCCCTTTCTGATCCATGTCGCTGCTAAATCACTTTGTGCAATCAATACAAAATTACATACAGGTCTATTCAGTAAAGGTGAAACTCAGGAGAATTGGCAGGAGAAGAGAAAAATCTAGACCAAATAGGCGACTTGGAAAGTGAATGGAAGAATTTTTCTGGTTTGGCTATTTTGACCTAGAATTTTCACTTCTCCAGTCATTCTCCTGAGTTTCACCTTTAGTGAACAGACCTGTTAATCTAGGGCTGTGCACAAATATGCAGAAATTCTGGAAAATTACTACGGGCCAACAGACCTCTCTATGTACAATATTCTAATACATAAAGTGTAAATAAATATAAAGCGCAACAAAATATCCACCTTACATATTAATAGTAGTATTATTAAACAAAAGGGGGGGGGCAACAGGGTGATTCAGAAAAAGGTGAAAACCAGGAGAACTGGCAAGAGAAGAGAACAATCTAGACCAACTAGCCGATTTGGAAAGTGAGATAAATGCAAGAACGTTTCTGGTTTGGCTATTTTGACCTAGAATTTTCACTTCTCCAGAGTTTCACCTTTCTTTGAATAGACCTGCAAGTAATTTACTTAATTCCAATGAAGGTCTCTTTCTATAGAATCATTCTATGCAACGGGATTCAGATAGATATTAATATCATTCCTTAAAGAGAAGAATTATCATGCAACAACGACTACAAATAAAATACAATAAAAGGGTTAATAAATAAAGTATTCCCCCAAGCCAAGGGTTAGGAATCTGCACGGAGTGATGTACCGCAATCACATTATTTGCCTTTTTCAGTAAATAGCAGCGGCGCGGTGTTTTTCTGGTTTGGACACTCGCAGTAACATAAAGTAACGGTATGACTTGCTTCTAGATTGATGCCAACAGAATATAGCGAGACGCTACACAGAAGTTTCAGAGAAGCAAGGAACAGACCCTAATAGGAGGGGCGCGTGCGTCTTGGGAAACGCCACCTCATCAGTGCAGAGGTTCAAGATGCTGCAGTAAAACCAACACCACTGCATGTCGGGAACCGATGGGAAAGTATAAGTTGCCAGATAAAAGAAAGAGAGAGAGCGAGGGGGAGAGAGATGGTGATGATGTCAGAAAGTGGAACGTGATTAAACGCAGGTTTGTAGCCAGCCCTGAAGCTGGAAGCGTGACCTGGATTACAACCAATGGCAGCCAGGAGCAGCGGATGACGGGATTTAATAGAAGGCACGGCATCACACAACTATATGTTGGTGGCTAGCAATTCTGCATAGCTACATTATAAAAGGCCAGTTTTCTTCTGCACACTGACATACTTGAAAACGAGAGAAATCTCAATGTATCCTTCCTGGTAAAATACTTTGCAAATAAATAAATCCTGATCATTGCTGGTTATAATGGTTATTGGACTTCGCCAAGCAACCCTGCAATGCTGGACGTGCTAGGGGACAGGAAAATGTGTACATGGACAGACAGATGGATGTTCAGACTGTCCGCTATGAGGGAATATAGAAAGAAGAGTGTAGGCACACGTTATCCATCGAGCTGCTCTAGGAAATACAAGTCATATGACACTTTGCATAAAATGTTGGATTATGCAAGTGTTATTTATTCAAAATTTAGGCAACCACTCGTTTTTTTCTTTTCAGATGTTTGACGCATCATTTCTTTTCAGTGGATGGGAAGCTACTGGATGATCATCCATGTACAGAAATCTAGACACAAGTCTTTAGATTTGCCTATAGTGCTAGATTATAGAAAATAAAAAACTTGCGATCATATAAATCCACTTTTCTAACGTTGGTATCAACTAGTTTCCCTGTAATTCCCAATCATAGATAGCTATCAGGTAGCTTCCTGTGCTGAGAAACTGCAAGTCCCATGACTCTCAGCCTGTATGCAGAGCAGATCCAGGACACTACCTGGGGGCTTCTCCTGCTAGATAAACACTAAGGCTAGGGTCAGAGTGGGGCAGTCGGAACGCGCGTGCAGGCGCACTAAATCACGGCGGCAGTAGCAGCACATAACGGCCAATGACGGCCAATATACGCAGTACGTGCGTACAAAAGTGCGCCGACACCACGCAACCGGCAAATGAACGCATTTTTCTCAGAACGTGAAACCGCTGCTACAGACGTACAGAGTGCGCTGCGGCCGCATGGCAGCGTGTGTGCGTGATTAGGAGACGTCAGACGCTGCTAGTGTGCGGCCTACATAACGTTCAAACAGCCGGATTTCCCTAGAATTGCGTTGGTGAGTACCTGCGACTGTGGTCGTCTGACCACTTAAGCGTATTCCGTGAAAAAATGCGTGCGCACGCATCGACGTACATTTTGACGGTGGCCGCAGAAAATGCGCTCATCTGTCCCTAGCCTTAAGGGGTTATTCAGAGAGCTTCGAAACTGTGAAATTCTGGTGCTTTCTCTTTCGGCGATTCCATTTGACGACCCTGCGGTGAATTCTCTACTCACCCCAGGGTCACCGAAGTCCAAAGATGGTGTCACCTCTTCTAATAGGTGTTTAAACTGATAAAGATGCATTCAAATGTGTCTAACTAAAAAAAGGTCCGTAATAAAAAAAAATACAAAAATAAGGTCAGTTCAGAATTAAAAAATGATAAGAAGAAGAAATCAAAAATTTTGCCTAAATACACAAAAAAACACAAACAGTTTTTAAATGGAATAAAAATATATATATTTTTTTTACATTGAATCCTTTGGGATTTGCCTGTTTATACCTGTCAAACGGAATCACCAAAAATCAGGGAATTTCGCCGGCACTTCAGTGCAGTTCGGTGTTCTCTGAATAGATTAACCATTACTTCTCTATGGGATAATTTCACTGTCGCCGAATTGCGGTGGACTGCACTGAATTTCGCTGTCAATTCGCCAGTATTTGGCAAATTGACAGCTTAGTGAATAGACGAACCGCCAAGATATTGCAATGTATGGTGAAATTTGGTGGCAATTTCAGCCCTTACTGAATAACCCCTTTAGTTACATTCAGATTAAATGGGAATGTGGACAGAGCCAGCGGTTTTATTGTTTCCTAGGAACCCGAGGCAGAGGTTTGATTCCAGTAAAAGAACCAAGACATCACTCAGACATCCATAGTTTGGACAATAGACCGTTGGACATTTGCCAAAGGTTTGACCCTATGCCGAACACCAAACTCTGTCACTGAATGATGTATAGATTCAGAGAGAAGGGGTGTTTTACAAATCCATGTTAAATCAACTCGAAGATCTGCTTCTTCAGGACAGAATCTATGAAGGTCAGATTGTAGCCGACCTTCAACGATTTCATAAATTGTGGAGGGATCAGGTGACTAAACTCAAGCTTAATAAAGACGGAAGATGAAAAGGCTGACACTAGATAAAAACGAATCCCAGCTTATTTATTGTGGATTTAATCACAACAGCCAGATTTTATTTCATCATATCCACACATATTATTATTACAACACACTGTGAGCCAGGAGTTACTATTCCCCATGATTGCACTGTAGGGTACCAAAATGTATCAAATTACTGAGCAAAACCAGTTCTTCAACCACTCAATGACAATATATTAAAGAAGGGCACATTGCTTGGTTGTCTGATACACACACACATTCATGGTTATTTCATTTGTTTGAAAAGATGGCTGGGTGTTTTCTCAATATTTACACAGGGATTCTGCATTCTGAGTCACACAGATACATCAGCTTATGATTAAGAAAACGGAACATCCCACAACTAAGAGACGTGAGACTCTGCATCAGATGACAGTGTGTGGCAATCAGGAATAGGAAGTGATCGATCCAGACACTGCCCATAGAAACTGAGATTTCCAATTCCTTGCACCGTATGGGAAATGACATACAGGGGTCTTTTCCTTCTTCAAATCAGCATCTTTTATAACATTTATAGAATTCAGAGGGTAAAAAAAAAAAAACAACCCATAATAATACAAACTCTGTATTCCATAGCGTTTCTTCAAAACATGTTTTCTAAATCAAGCCCCTGGACCATTCGCCATTGCCCCACCAGCTGCTGCCCTTACACGCTAGGCATCCTTCCATTGACCTCTACAATAATGTAGTGACCTGCTGTCAAGTGAATCATCCATGATCGCAGTAAAATTGCTGCAGCTCTTGGTTCTTGGATTTTCCTCTGTGTCCCCCCCCCTCCCTTTTGTAAATTCTGTCTTATAAAAGATTCCAAAAAGACGTGTCAGGTCGAGGATTAAGGCTAGGGTCAGACGAACGCAGTGCGAACGCACGTGCAGCCGCACTTTATTACGGCCGTAGTAGCAGCAAATGACGGGCAATGACAGGCAATATACGAAGTACGGCCGCACGAACGCAACGCAAGCGGCAAACAAACGCATTTTTTGGAGAACGTCAAACCGCTAGTACGGACGTACAGTACGGACGTACAGAGTGCGCTGCGTCCGCTAGCGGCGTGTGTGCGTGATTAGGAGACGTCAGACGCTGCTAATGTCCGGCCAACATAACGTCCAGACGCATAAAGTGTTTTATTGATGATCCGTACAAAATCATGGACGAAAATGTGCATCGTATGACCGCTATCGCGTATTCCGTGAAAAAATACGTCCATTCGTTCGAACGCACTTTTTCACGGACAACGCGAAAAATGCGTTCGTCTGACCCTAGCCTAAATTATTGTTGTACGTCTAATTATAGCGGTGATGGCAAACCTTAGCACCCCAAATGGACTGACTGATTAGGTGGTGGGTGTAAGAGAAGTCATCTTTTATTAATGTCCTCTGATGCTCTAGCCCACCCAAGGCTGGATGAGCATCATGAAACAAACACTATTAATACCCGATACACAACATATAGCACATCACATAACATCCCTCATTAGTCCAGGTCGGTCAATCTATAGTTCGCTTTCCTGTATATAGAAGGATAAAGGATGGAGAAAGCCCCATGTGGCTAAGCATCCCCACAATAAAAAGGTTTATCTGTAGGAATGTGCCTGGATCTCTTCCTATTTCTGGAATACAATAAGTTTATTATTGCAGAATCCATTTGCACATCACAGCAATTCAAAGAACTGCATCCCAGAGTTCATTGAATTGCTGTGATGTGCAAATGGCTTCTGCAATAATAAACTTAACTTTTGCGTGTAGACTTTTTATCTCACTTTTTGTGCTCCACCACAACCCTTGTAAGAACTGGTATTGAATATAAACACATTGCACGGTCCTCCATACAGGCCTTCCCTTGACCCTAAGCGCCAATTACACATCTCACTGATCATTATGGAGGCTTCCCATCCACAAGGTCGTTCAAACTCCGCATTATTTGCCCCTTTTCCTAACAGGTCGCAGTCTGCAGCAGATGGAAAATATTCAAATGCTGCCTTTTCTCCCTAAAGTCTGCTGGTCCAGAAATTCCCCTGGAAACCCTTTAGCAACCTCCATTATTGATCCCATACAATGCACAATCCTACAGAATAAATAGCTCCAAGCCCTCTGAATAGGACAATGCAAACACACGCAGAGGCGAGGTGCGGAGGGGAGGGGGGGCCATCTAATGAGGTTAGATCAAGCACCTTCATTCATAAATACAACTATTTCAGTATCATAAAGAAAACATGGCAATACTTGCTCAGCATGTGGGACACAGATGAGGAGCAGGGTTAAAGGATGGATGCGGGAATGAGGGGGGGGGGTTATGTGGCTGCGTTGCTCACATCAGAACTGAACTAAGCGGGGAATCCAGGCGTTGTAGTAAGATTTTGGAAGTGGTCGATGATGGGAGAGAATGAGATCTCGTCCTATGATGTCAGGGTTTACCTGATCGTATGTCATATTAGTTACAATGTGATTTATTGGGTCCATACATTCGCTCTACAAGACACACGCAGCGGGTTTAGGCGAATGACAAATGGAATATGAGAATGTTTGAAAGGATTTCTATTAAAAGTATAAAAAATTAATTTAAAAAAAGGAGGAACTTCCTGATACTGAGCAATGCGATTCATGATCTGACGCAGTTAATGAGGTCTGAATAGAACTATAGAGAAAATCTGAATAAATCATTCACAGCATATATGCACACACATTCTCACACACACACCATGAGACAGCTGCTCTATGCGTTGTATGTCAGGGAGCCGCCACGCATTAAAGGACGGTGTGTCTGGCCAGGTCTCACCCTTGGGGTCACTAATTTTAGATTGTGGCGTGTGTGATCAGGACACGCGTGTGGCTGCCCGTGGACCACACAGGTTAAAGTTTTGCATCATCTCATCCTGTCCCCATTGTGTGATTAATGGAAACACACAATGTGTGTGGATTTCACACTGAGGGGAAGAGCTGCCTGACACTGACACACTGACACAATGAGTGAGGGAAAGGCCAAATGCCAGACATCATCACTCAACTTAGAGCATGGACTGAGAGAGAGCCCTTACTGCCCCCCCCCCACCCCCAGGGTGCTGGGAGAGAAAGCTGCCCTCCAGGACTTACTGTGTGCCAGCTGAAACAACTCAGGAGGAGTGTCTGTCTGTCTGTCTTGAGGGACAGTCCTGGATACATTTTAGCTACATTCTTGCCAGCGGAGCTTGTAATCTACAATGATCCGGTATGTTAGACTCCTATGCACATCACACATACACCTTTACACCAGGGAATGAATGAATTACACACAGAGCACTGCAGAGTGATTTATGCTTCACTCTCTAGAGCACGGAATAGTATATACACACACACACACACACAGCTATGGATGTATACACAAATATTTGCATTTCCACACAGAAACTTTGCGATGGATGGATGGGCAGTCAGTCACGTGACGCTGTGTGCGGATGTATCTCACCTTCTGCACCTGGTCATGGTGGAGCTCGGTGAAGAAGTATGCCAGGAGGTGTGATGCGATCATGGCCGGGCTGCTCCGCTCGCTCTTCTCTCTAGTCCTGCTCTGAGTTGTTCACAATGTGCTTCATTCACTCATGCCTGTCATACCGGGCGAGCCCCCGCTGACGTCACGGATGCATGACCCGCCCACTTTAACCCAACTCTGCCAATTGCTCCCCCTCATCACCTCACCGAGGGGGAAACAGTGCGGGGCCATACCAAACGCAAGGGGGAGAGAGGGGGCGCACAGCACAGAGCGTACAGCAATGTATAAGCACAAATGTATATATTGTAGATACTAAATGTCAGAGTACCTCTCGGGGGGTGGGGTATACACTATATATCCGTGAGTGTGTATTTCAGTGTGTGTATATGCAGGGTATGTGGCTGGGCCGCTGGCACTACAGCAGCTTTGATGCACATTAGGCGACTCCACACACGTGCTACTCACGCAGCAGAGGGGGATTTAAGGGGGTTAATGGCAACATTCAGCCGGCACGGGCTCCCATTGGCTGAAAGCAGTGGGTGTGCGAGGGAAGGGCAGCGCTCGTCCAATAGCAGCACGACCCGGCGTCTCGTTCATTGCCAGCGTCAAGTTCTCCTCACTGCCGAGGTGCGGGGGCTCCCCCGGGCGGGACGTGACCCGAAGTGCCGCACCCCCACCTCCAGGGAGACAGGCTCATCACCGGGACAGAGGGAGGCTGGCGGAACGTACAGTCGGGCGGCTTATAGGGGGCCTGGGCTGTCAATCAGTATTGGTATCATTGCTGTAAAGAACAGGGTGCGATAGGGGGGGACACGTGACAATGACCCCCCCCCCTTCCATAACTCTCAGGTTCTCATAGCATACAGTTTAGAGTTGCCATCTTTTCTTTAAGCCAAGCCCGAACAATCTAACACTGGCTGGAGAAATATGTTTGATGCTCCCGGGTATACGCTCAGACACACATACTTCCATTTCATATCCCATTTTAGTCCCTGTCACCCAAAATCAGCCCCTCTCATTCTGAACCTCTCATTCTGAACCACAGATCCAAACATCCTCACACTGTACACACTTAGGCCAGGCTCACACGAGTCCGTGAGAGTGGATATTCCACTTGACGCCCGTGTGGCCGTCTCGCTGATTGCTCTTTGTAGCCCCGTCCTACGTCCGTCGTAGCTTTTTCATGGGGAGGCTTTCAGCACGCCCAGCGTAGCGCTTGTAACTAGTGTGCACCTTACACCGTGTGGCCCTCCCCATCGAGCCTTCACAGAGCTGCGACAGACGCAGGGAAGAGTGGTCACACAGATGCGCTCGTGTGACCGCAGTCTAAGGGCCCTAATCCCTAGTGAACGCTAGCTGTAACATTCAGGTGAGTTAACGTCAGGATATGTGACTTTAATGCATGCCCCCCTCAATACCTTCCTAACGCTAAACCCCTTAACCCTCTCACTGTGTTTGATGTTTGGGGGACATCCTTGGGGCGTACGCTGTATGTGGAGGATGTCACTCAGACGCCATGGGGTTTCCACAGTGAAAGGGGAGACCCCATGTGCCCAGGACAGAGTCTTGGGGCAGTCTGACTTCCTTGAAGTCAAACCGTCCCTTTATACCCCCTCCTGGCGCATGGACGTTATTGCGACGGGCACAATGATGTCAATTTCAGCCCCCCCCCCCCGACACTGCCTTTGGACCCTTTTCCCTCCCAAGAGGCAAGGAGTAGAATAAAAGGCATCGCTGGAAAGGTAACAGTTTGGCCTTTCCAGCAATGCCTCTCTTAAGG
The DNA here is from genome assembly GCA_009667805.1 of Leptobrachium leishanense. Lineage (NCBI taxonomy): Eukaryota > Metazoa > Chordata > Amphibia > Anura > Megophryidae > Leptobrachium > Leptobrachium leishanense. The sequence continues at coordinate 140,591,551 of CM019065.1, forward strand.
CTGGCGTCAGATGAGTGTACTATGTGCGCCCATACTGACGTGCCTTCTGGTGTCCGTTGCAGCATTGAGACGCTGCAACGGGGCCAGCCACACACTGTTGCGCATGCAACAGCGGCCGCGCTGCGTCCGTGCAGCAGCCCTTTCCGTCAAAGTGCTAGGACGCGCGTTGACGAAGCTGCAAAGTGTGATTCTCCATAGGAGAATAGGTGGCCAGACGGACATTGAGTGAAAGGAATGTCCACTCTCACGGATGTTCCTTCCGCTCTTCAAATACACTCGTCTGACAACAGCCTAAACCCCTCAGGTGCCAGTCCACGATCCAGCGTCAGATCACAGACTTCTCCCGGAGGTGGCTGACATTTTGGATGTCAGCCAAGCCTCTGAGGCCTTCCCCGACCCATTGACTACATCACTCATGGGCGGCGATGATGCCAGGGAATTAACTAGGGATGCACCGAAACAGAAATTTCCAGCCCATACCGAAACCAAAAATTCGGGATCAATTCGGCCGAAAACCAAAACCGAAAATCAGCCATGCGAACCTGGGCCTGGAGGCCGGGCCGAGTCGGGGACTCGCCTGAGCCTGGAGGACAGCCGAGCAGCCTGTGACAGCCGGAGGATTGTCACTGCTGGAGCTCAGGGCCGATGTAGGAGGATGTAGGTGAGTATGTGTAGGCAACTCGGCCGGCCTCCAAGCTCAGGCAAGCCCCCGGCTCGGCCGGGCCTCCAAGCTCAGGCGAGCCCCTGGCTCGGCCGGGCCTCCAGCCCCTATTTTGAAAGGGAAATTTTCGGTCAATTTTCTTTTTTTCGGCTGAATTTCCATTTCGGCTGAAACCAAAAACACCATTTTCAACTGATAATTTTCGGTGGCCGAAATTTCAGTGCATCCCTAGAATTAACCCCTAGTTGCCCAGGGATTTCCTATGGAAATCCCTATGGTGGAGATAGGGGGGTCCTTTGGATTCCCCGCATCTCATGATTGGTGACATGATTTCTTTTGTGTTTATTAATGCAGCACTATTGTTTACTTTTCAATTAAAATGTGAACAATAATGCTGCACTAACAAAAAATGGGTTTTGTTTCAGTTTTAGCTAAAATCGCGTATTTTCTCAGCAAAATACAGTAACAGGTTCCCATTTATACTTCTTTTAACACGCGTACCCATATAATATATATCCGGAAAGGCTTGGATGATAAAATGTGGAAAAAAAATGTTTTATACAATGTAGATCAGGGGTCTCAAAGTACTGGCCTGTGGGCCATTTGTGGTCCTGGAGCGGTTACAAATGGCCCGCAGACAAGGGCAGGCTGACCCAGTCTGGATTGGCCTTGCTGCCCCTGCAGTCCAGGACATGTGTGCAACATCATGGTGATTCCCTTCCCAGCGTGCAGGATGCTCCACGCTCGTCCTGTTGGGCCCCTGCTCCGTGCCTATCTACCACCGAGCAGGGGCTTTAGCCACAGCAATCTGACATCAGCCCTTGCTGTAGGTCAGCCACACAGAGCCGCGGCAGTCATTGTGTGCACGATGACATCACGCTGGGATTCCCCCTGCCCAGCAGGATCCCATTACAGGAGAGATGCAGGTTCTTTAGATCGGTGATTGCGCTAGTGTGCGCAAGCTTACTGTACTTTGTGCATCCTATACTTAACATGGGGAGCGCAATCAGTAATTAGCATGAGGATAAGTAAGGTATTTCAAAGTCCTAGCGCTAATTACCGCAGTGATGGGTTAAACTGATTTTATTTCATTCACCCAGAAGCTGGTGTTAAATGATTCAGCTTTTGCCGGGAGCAGAGTGAGATTGTGGACAAATAGTCCCCAGTCTCCCTCCACATTCACTCCGTGGCACTGCGTGATCTCACAAGAGTGAAATCGCACATGGCTCACGGCCCGGTAGCACAGTCTTCCATGGAGTCCTATGGCCTCCAGGAGGTGATACTTGCGGCGTCGCAAAAGCGCTACCGTGAGTATCACTGTGTCTAGTAGTGCATTCCAAGGCAGGCTGCTGAAACTGTGCCTGGCCCGGAATATGGTGCAAAAACGGGGACGCTAAGGAAAAACTGCAGGTGCATGTTTCCCCGTTAGTGTTCCTCTTTTTGCACTAAGCAGGGAATAGGGCACTTACTGTACACATACAGGGGAGAAAATGGGATGGGGAGAAAAGTGGTGAGGGGGGGGAGAAAAGTGGTGAGGGAGGGAAACATTAATAAAAAGTGTTTAGAATTGATAAGCAATGCATATGGCTTATTTTAGTTACCAAGATGCCATATCAAAAGAATGGCTGGTGAGAAGTGTCTGTGAAGCCTTCCTGTTCATGTGCTGGAGCACATTCCCTTACAGAATGAAGGAGCACAAGGTCAGGAGTCGCTGGTCTCGCCAATAAGGTTAAATATTAGTTGATCTCCATTCAACAAGTGATAAAACATCTGAAGAATAAATATATATATCACTCATCATTATTACACCCCCAGACAATAAACAGTCAATACCTCCATAAGGAGTTGAGATTAGGGAAGCGGACCATCCGTCATCACACCTACTGCACCAGCAACTATGAAGAGCGCACAACAGAATCCTAATTGTGGGGGACAAAATTTCCAAACGAGAAAAAAGGTCCTCTATTTTGGACGAATGTACAGTAATTATGTCAATTCCAGAAACTTGCACAGTCAAACGTGGAAACAAAATGTGTATTGCTTGGATTTAGCATTTTAATAGATCACACAAAAGACAAAAGACAGGAAATTTTTATTTTCTGAGATATTCCAGTAAATTTGTACCTGTGTGAGATTTGCTAAACATTATCACCAAAATGCATAAAATGAACCTTGACGTGTCGTCCTCTGTGGTGGTCGTACAGTATTTTGAAAGCCGCCACACACAATCTGTCATGAAGGAAATATTCAGAATCAAATGGTTCCCTTTTCCCATATAAATAACAGATTAAATAGAAGTATCAGATAGCAGCCGCTTCCTACAGAGAGCAAACGGGTGTGTTGTACGTAATGGCACACCTAATGATAATAAATTAGTTGCCCAGAAAGGGTATCCGTAGGTTTTCCCGGTTTCTAAGTACGCCATGAAGTACTGTGGATCATCAGCAAATTACAAAGCTCTGCTTCTGCTACCAGGAGATAGCAACGAAACAAATCTATATGCAGAAATACAATCTATATAACAGTACTGTATATGTGTCTGCTGCTTGAGCTACGGGTAAGGAAAACAAAAGAATATTCACAAAGCATTGTGTGCATTTCGCCACATTTCGGCAATTCCATTTCACCGAAAATAAGGTGAATTCACTATTTAGGCTGGGTTCACACCTGAGCATATCTCATATGTGTGTTTTACGCACGTTTTTTGTCAGGCGCTTTATGAGCGTTTTTGACAATTAGAAACGCGCGTCGTACGTGCGTTTTTTGAAGTCTATGGCCGCAAACGTGCTGTAATATGCCCCAAAGAAGCTCCTGTACTTCTCTGGGCGTAGGGCGTTTTACAGCGCGTTCCTACACGCTGTAAAACGCCGGGATTTCAGTGTTTGAGCGTTTTTACAGCGCATAGAAACACGCTGTAAAACACCCAGGTGTGAACCAGGCCTTAGTGAATGGTCACTGTATTTTGCCAAAATTGGAGTTGCCAAAGCAGTTATCAGACATTGGCGTAAACCACCAAATTGCGCCGACAATTGGCAACGGGAAATTCCACCGAACTGAGAAAAGAAAAAAGAAGTCTCCTAACCAATATAAAATATAGTAAAAATGTGTCCAAATATTTTTTTTTTTTTTTTTCACAGAATGTCTAAAAAATACCCAAAGGAATAAAAAGGGGTTCTGGGGAAAAAAAATATACTTTTTTACATTGAAACTATGGGATTCACCTGTTTAAACTTGTCAAACTGAATTCCAAACACTGAAAATCAAGGCATTTCACGAGAATTTCAGCACAATTCGGCATTCTGTGAATAAAAGATCGTCTTCTATGGGACCATTGCAGGGCTGCCAGATTACGCTGTCTTTTGCTGTCAATTTGTGTTTGGCAAATTGACCTGAAATTCACCGTTCGGTGCAATTCAGAGGTTAGTGAATAATCCCTAAAAATATTGTCAAGGGTCATATGCCTCATTGTAAGATAGGATGAAACTGGCACTTTGTATGTTTAGTCCAAAAGACGGGTGTGGGATGCATGTGTAATAAGAGGTCACACAGGCTGATCTGTATATGTGCTTATACCTATTTGTGTAGCAAGTCTGTCAGAGGATGGTCTGGTGTGTTTGGATATGTAATCTCAAACTATAAATGGTTAAATTTTTTCAGTTTACAGATAAGCCAAGTGAACACTTCTGCTTCTCAGTGTGTAAAGGACGCGTAATTCCCCACGATTTGCATATTCGTGTCTCCGTGCGGGCAGGATGCTGGCTATGACAAGAGCTTGCCTCATTCTCACAGGATATAATGTGATGTAATTACCGTGCACAGCTTTATGTGACGGACGTGCAGATAACACACGACTGGGCGCCTCGCGCCTTAAACCTAAAACACCTTGCCTTAACTACAGGTCTGGGACAGACAGCGTGACTTGTCTGGCAGCAACTAATCACAATGATGTCTGGTTATTCTGTCTATGAAATAGGCTGTTACAGCACAGGGCAGGATCATCCCTTTCCACTAAGTACAATGGCTGTACAGATATTTTTGAACTATTACACCTACAATTAAAGACTTATCTTACGCTATCTGGTTTTCTGGATCACTAAGTGAATAAAATCAAGTGCACACTTCAATTCTCCAAGCGTCTCTTTATTAATCTAATATTATAAAACAGAATATTAAAACATTTGGTTTTTATAATCAAATAGAGATCAATAAAAAAAAATGGGCCATTTCTACCCCTTAATTAAGCTCCATGCAGGATGATATACATAAATACAGAAAAAATGGCGTCGCGCCCATACTCACCGGAGCGGCAGCAACTGCCATGAGTAACAGCCCAGTTAATGTATAAAACATAACAAGGAAAAAAGGTGTCATCTGCGCTCGTTTCTATGTGTTCCATGTACAACAAAACTGAGGTTTTTGTTTGTTTCAATGGCCATTGCAACGTAAGCTCACTCGCCACTTCACGGCACCTCTTTACAGAGTGAGTACCTAACATGTACCAAAAGGCCGCTCTACTGAGCAGCTCCAAGCCCCTCTTGCTGCTTTTCAGCCAAGGAGAGGCAGAGATGGTGGGTTTTATTTATACACGCACCAAACACTTCCCATTTGGGAATTAAAAACAAAAACATGGAAAGAGGAACAGCTGCAGAACGACGGACTGGTGTTACAAGCATGGTATACATAAATACAGAAAAAATGGCGTCGCGCCCATACTCACCGGAGCGGCAGCAACTGCCAGGAGTAACAGCCCAGTTAATGTATAAAACATAACAAGGAAAAAAGGTGTCATCTGCGCTCGTTTCTATGTGTTCCATGTACAACAAAACTGAGGTTTTTGTTTGTTTCAATGGCCATTGCAACGTAAGCTCACTCGCCACTTCACGGCACCTCTTTACAGAGTGAGTACCTAACATGTACCAAAAGGCCGCTCTACTGAGCAGCTCCAAGCCCCTCCTGCTGCTTTTCAGCCAAGGAGAGGCAGAGATGGTGGGTTTTATTTATACACGCACCAAACACTTCCCATTTGGGATTAAAAACATGGAAAGAGGAACAGCTGCAGAACGACGGACTGGTGTTACAAGCATGATATACATAAATACAGAAAAAATGGCGTCGCGCCCATACTTTTGTTTTTAATCCCAAATGGGAAGTGTTTGGTGCGTGTATAAATAAAACCCACCATCTCTGCCTCTCCTTGGCTGAAAAGCAGCAGGAGGGGCTTGGAGCTGCTCAGTAGAGCGGCCTTTTGGTACATGTTAGGTACTCACTCTGTAAAGAGGTGCCGTGAAGTGGTGAGTGAGCTTACGTTGCAATGGCCATTGAAACAAACAAAAACCTCAGTTTTGTTGTACATGGAACACATAGAAACGAGCGCAGATGACACCTTTTTTCCATGCAGGATGAGTTGAGCAGCGCGTCCCCAAGCAGTCATGGGGTTACCGGATTCCCTAATGAATATGTATTCTATGGTAACAATGAGTATGATGATAACGATGTTAACCAAATTTGGCAAAAGTAAAATATATTTCAAGTTTGTTTGGTTTTTACACTATGCAAATATTGGGCCCTTAAGGAGGACACAGATTTATTCTTTGACTGTCACAAGGTACTGCGCTTGGTAAAATTCACACGAAAACCCAAAGCTACTGCCCATCCCTACACCATACACATGTCACATCGAGGAATTTTCGGTGTAAATGTATTAAAAGTGGGGCAGTCACTATGGGGACCAGCAGAATATTCTTACAGGTTGCTTCACTTTCAGAACTTTTATTCCAGACACCTTCCATGCACATAACAGAAAGAAGGCCGTAAACATTAAATAAATCTGCCATATATAACGCAGGTATTCTAATTATACGTCACTCCACTGGGATGCTTAATTGACTAGAAACTAGAGCTGTGGACGGGCCCAAACAGATCTAATCTGCCTAGATGAGTAAAACGTGCACACCGTTAAAGACACGTTACTAATAGTGACTTCATTTACATGTGTTTGAAAATTGTAGTAATTAATAGACTTGTTCAGATTGGCCTATATTTAATTGCGTTACTGAAAGGACGCTCAGGATGCTAAACCACAGCCTATTCATTGTCAGCGCATATATATGTTAGTCCTGGAGTTCACGTGATGAAATAATCAGCAGAGGTGTAACTAGAAACCTCAGGGCCCAGGTATGGGAATCCATGAAGGCCCCCACCCTTGGCAAAAACATATTTTTCTGCACTCCCCCCCCTGCCCGCCGTCCCCATGCACTGGACCCCTCCAGGTCCACAATGTCGAATCCAAACAATGTCCTATTTTTTTCCAGGTCCACTATGACCTCTTCAGTCCATCCCATTTTTAATGTAATGTGCATTATGTATATCTCAAAGAGCTCCACAGCAATAAAACTCACAGTAATGTGCGCTGTGTATGAGCAAATCATAGGCGAGGCTCCGGCCCCTAGCCGAACCACCCAGGCGTGGCCTCGTCTGGCAGTGTGTGGGCCTCACTGACTCAGGGGCCCGGGTGCAGTGGCATTCACTGCACCCCTGGTAGTTACGCCCCTGAATCAGAGTATTGCAGGATGCAAATCATAACAGTTTTTTTATTGGACTGACCAAAAAAACAAGCTTTCTAGACTGTCCTCTCATTCTCACGTCAGGTCAGAAGCATTATTCTGTCCTGAAAAAGAGAGGAGACTCTCAAAAGCTGGTCATATACAGTATCTCAAAGAAGTAACTACACCACATTTTTGTAAATATTTAATCTTTTCATGTGACAACACTGAAGAAATTACACTTTGCTACAATGTAAAGTAGTGAGTGTACAGCTTGTGTAACAGTGTAAATTTGCTGTCCCCTCGAAATAACTCAACACACAGCTATTAATGTCTAAGCCACTGGCAACAAAACTGATTACACTTCTAAGTGAAAATGTCCAAATTAGGCTCAAAGTGTCAATAGTTTGTGTGGCCATCATTATTTTCCAGCTCTGCCTTAACCCTCTTGGGCATGGAGTTCACCAGAGCTTCACAGGTTGACACTGGAGTCCTCTTCCACTCCTCTATGATGACATCACGGAGCTGGTTGATGTTAGAGACCTTGCGCTCCTACACCTTCTGTGAGATACTGTATATTTTATTTGATAGTCCAATAAAAAAAGGTATGATTGCATCCTGCAATACTCAGATAATATATAGATATTTTATAAATTTTCAGTTTCTTCATATAGGGTTACCTATCAGGAAGCTATTCAAACAGTTTTCTACATAAACATATTAGTGGGTATTACTGTTGTAATATTTTAACTATAGCAGTTTGTAAGTTCTCTAATTCCTCTTTATTTTTACCCAGCATTCAAAATTCATGAGAATCTCCAATGAATTGAAAATCCCTCGATTTATTAACTTGCCAGATACACTATATTGCTAAAAGTATTCCCTCACCCATCCAAATAATCAGAATCAGGTGTTCCAATCACTTCCATGGCCACGGGTGTATAAAATCAAGCACCTAGGCATGCAGACTGTTTTTACAAACATTTGTGAAAGAATGGGTCGCTCTCAGGAGCTCAGTGAATTCCAGCGTGGAACTGTGATAGGATGCCACCTGTGCAACAAGTCCAGTTGTGAAATTTCCTCGCTCCTAAATATTCCAGTCAACTGTCAGCTGTATTATAAGAACGTGGAAGTGTTTGGGAACGACAGCAACTCAGCCACGAAGTGGTAGGCCACGTAAACTGACGGAGCGGAGTCAGCGGATGCTGAGGTGCGTAGTGCGAAGAGGTCGCCAACTTTCTGCAGAGTCAATCGCTACAGACCTCCAAACTTCATGTGGCCTTCAGATTAGCTCAAGAACAGTGCGCAGAGAGCTTCATGGAATGGGTTTCCATGGCCGAGCAGCTGCATCCAAGCCATACATCACCAAGTGCAATGCAAAGCGACGGATGCAGTGGTGTAAAGCACGCGGCCACTGGACTCTAAAGCAGTGTAGAAGCGTTCTCTGGAGTGACGAATCGCACTTCTCCATCTGGCAATCTGATGGAGGAGTCTGGGTTTGGCGGTTACCAGGAGAATGGTACTTGTCTGACTTCATTGTGCCAAGTGTAAAGTTTGGTTGAGGGGGGATTATGGTATGGGGTTGTTTTTCAGGAGCTGAGCTTGGCCCCTTAGTTCCAGTGAAAGGAACTCTGAATGCTTCAGCATACCAAGACATTTTGGACAATTCCATGCTCCCAACTTTGTGGGAACAGTTTGGAGCTGGCCCCTTCCTCTTGCAACATGACTGTGCACAAGTGCACAAAGCAAGGTCCATAAAGACATGGATGACAGAGTCTGGTGTGGATGAACTTGACTGGCCTGCACAGAGTCCTGACCTCAACCTGATAGAACACCTTTGGGATGAATTAGAGCGGAGACTGAGAGCCAGGCCTTCTCGTCCAATATCAGTGTGTGACCTCACAAATGCGCTTCTGGAAGAATGGTCAAAAATTCCCATAAACACAGTCCTAAACCTTGTGGACAGCCTTCCCAGAAGAGTTGAAGCTGTTATAGCTGCAAAGGGTGGACCGACGTCATATTGAACCCTATGGATTAGGAATGAGATGTCACTTAAGTTCATATGCGAGTCAAGGCAGGTGAGCGAATACTTTTGGCAATATAGTGTATCTCACAATTTACTTTGTAACTAATATATATATATTGATTTGTGCTGTAAATATTCTCTGGATTTCATTACTAACCTTTGAACTGAAAATTGTGTAATTTGGAATTTTTCCGGCCCAGCTGTTCCTTCCAAAGAATTCCACAATTTACTGTTTAATCAACAGACCCCGATGCCTGTGTTTAGTTAATAGATACAGGCTGGATGCATAAGATTGCTAAATTATTCATGGTAAATAGTTGTTCCAGGAAGTAGAAGATCCTTTTCTCAAACTCACAGACAAGCGATACATTCGTAGTGCCCTTTTCGTGCCTTCGTCACCCTGTGTGGACTAGGTCAGGAGAGGCTATACTTAGAATGACATTCCCCAGAATGAAAGGACAATCAATGGCTGGGGCTGGGGGGGGGATGAAAAACTCCCACTCACAACCTTTCACAAAAGATGTATCTGTAATGGTCTGTGATGTCCTAATAAAACAGGTGTCGCAATCTGACCATTCAGATCTATTCTGCTGCTCTGTTGAAGAAAACCATGGACTATTCTGGCCTGTTTGTGTTGGAGGAAAAACACAACAGTGCAAAATTGAGAAGGCATCTGCGCTGTTAGTTGATATTTGACTGTATGTCAACTCTACATAGTGCATGTTTTGTGTCCCAGCATGCATTTTGACACCGGCCATACCGATTGGCTTTGTGAATTGTTAGGTGAAACATAAAGGGAGTATATTATGGTGGTGGAACGTTACGCTAGATGATATTAGATATGCGTACGGATACTACAGAGAAATAATGTGCAGTTTGAGTAAATGTATCTTAGGGCACCACAGCAACAAAACAAAATGTGCTCAGTCTATGCTGGTGCATAGTAATACTCAATACACTCAATGTAATTTGAGGGTCACAGTGGCCCGATTCCCCTCACCAATGGTGGGAGGGAGGTATGATGGATGAGTCACAGAGGGCAAATTCGGTCCTCCGAGTGTAGGGATTAGCCCTGCGTAGGATCTCTGATCAAGCACTAATCTTAACTTCATGATGAGCTCCTGGAAATATGACTCTTTTCAGCATACAGTCTCCTCGTGGTCACATGAATGCTACAGTTTACAAGAAGCCGGCAGCATTATATGTCAAGAGCAGCACCAAAGGAGCCCGATACTGGATTCAAGGACAGTTTAATTAAAAAATTTTTTTTAAAAAAAGATCTAAAGGGTTAAAACTGGAGGAGGTCAGGATGGGTTATTGTCTATCCCATCCCATTCTACCTCCCATTTTAACCCTGGAGTACCCAATTAAGGAACATTAGTTTTTTCCTGGTTTTTTAAGGCTAGAATTTACTTGATGTACATCCCAGCATAGCACGGCTGCAGAAAGAAGCCATGAAACACTGACCAGTATTATCCTACTGTCAAATGAGAGGCTGAAGATGTTTGCCTTTTTCTTGAGACCACATTCGTTGAAGGACAGCACAGTAGTTTGTAGCAACATTATTTAGTCCAAGCAACCTGGATTGTCAAAGTACAGTGATGGCGAGATGGATTTAAATCCTTTATAAATAAATTAATTAATTTACCACCATGTTGCCAGCTGTGGGCAATTATAGGGCGGAACAAGGCATTTTCACCATATACTGCACAAGAGAGGGACATGTCATAGAATAAGTGGGCATCACTGTAAATCACATACATATGGACTGAGGTCATCTGTGTCAGGGGATGCTTGCAAAGACATGAAAGGAAGTTTAATTTACTGCACTGGCCCAGTGACCAGAACTCCATCCAAATAGGTACACGTGGGATGAAATCAAACAAGCCATTCAAGTTAGCGATCTGCTGCTACCCGACTTCACACATGTACTGGAAACATATGTGCCAACACAATCTACATTCCTGTGGGACACTCCTATCTTCTTGAAGACTCCGTGGTCGACCAGCAGGGACTCTTCTACATGATTCAACAGAAGACAATAATAAATCAGAAACATAAAACAGGTAGGCCCCTATTACAATCTTTGCGCAGCGCATTTGCGTGCACGCAAATGCGTATTTGCGCGAGGAAAAAACCATTAGCGCATAACGTCGTATCACGACAGTCGCGCAAACGATGCTCGTTAACGTCCAACGCGAGTGACCCTGCGCAAACCCAGCGTGATCGCAAGTTCCTGCGCGCATCCTATACTTAACATTATGAGCGCCAATGCGTTAGTACGCGTATGCGCGCATGGTACTACAATCTTAGCGCAAAATGTAACGCACAACGTTTGCGCACATCATTTTAACGTCTTTGAAAACCTGGTGTTAACTTACAATCTGAAAGTTCTGGCCGAAACGAAATGAACCTGCACAAAAAAAATAATACAGCACAGTACAGTTACACATTCTACACATACCCAAACAATAAAATTAATAAATTGTTTAATTTTTTATTTTTGTTGCAGCACATATACGCAGATTGACTTTGACAGGCGCAACAACCGAAACCTAGCAAATGGTGGTTCTTAATTCTGATTGGCTGAATCCCGTGAAAAAACAGTCTGCCCACCGATTCCTGCACGCAACGGTCATTTGCGCACGGTTTTGCGCGTCGGATTTGCGCTCGAAAAAACATGAAGGCTGAAAAAATGTGCTCGGATTGTAATACCGCGTTAATTTGCACGCACTAAAGGTTTTTTGTGTGCGCAAAAAAATTGCGCTGCGCGAGCGCATTTGCGCGAAGATTGTAATAGGGGCCTTAATATTTCAAGTAATATATTTTTTGGAAATAGATAGTTTATTATTTCAAAAAGAATAGTGTACAGGCACAAGAATACAAAATATATATCACAGTGTTCAATTGTAACGCACGTGCATCTTATGTAATTAAGCCATACAACAAAACATCCTAGACTGTTTATAAATTTAAAGCTTAACAATCATTATAACGGCAAGGCGTCATCTCGTATAGGAAATCGGCTGCGTACACTCCATATCAAAAGTAGTGCTGACCTGACAGGAACTAGTGAAAAAGGTGCTGCAAGGAGTAAAAATTATTATGAACTCGAAGAAAAAACACGGAGTGAGACTAAAAGAATTGACAAACGGAGGAAACACATAATACAGGAGATGTAGAAGGAAAGAAGGATAGTTCAATAGAGAGAGGTGAACGAGAACGGGGAACAGAATAGAGCATGCTAGGAAGCAGGATGGACAATTGGGTAGGGCATGACACAGTAAGGGAATGTGGGTAAAGGAGAGCGGGGTGTGTCACGCGAATCAGGGGGCCTCTGATATGCTTGGTGCCAGGGCAGGTCTGCCGCCTTCCTCCACCGGACTGGACACCTCTGCACTCCTCCCTGATAAATTTGGATTTAAAGCAAACAAAACAAACTCCCTATAATAATTACCATTTATGAAATTTCAATAAACCTTTTCTAGTTTCTTCTCATATATCAAAGTTGAAAACTGGGCGCGGCGCATCACCATGATGAGAGACAACAAAATCAGCCACAAAGCAATGTAGCGTCAGTCCTGTCTGAAATATCCTTCCTTAGACAGGTCTTTTATTAGATTTCAAAGAACTTATAGCCAATCAGCATACAGATACATTTCTACGTCAGAGTTTAACCAACAGTGAGCCAAAAATTACTATATTGATTCAGAGATGGCTTTTTCTAGCATACATTTTTCACACACCCCTTCCTGCACACAAAGGAAATGGCTAAATTCCACAGGCTAACATCCTATGCAAGTAAAAGACTTGCAGGGTTTGACACTTATAATGGGGGGGGGTGGATTCACACTACCTATCATATTAAAATACCTTTCACTCCCCAGTCCCTCAGATTCCGCTAATGACTCCCGAAAGCTCACCGAGGAGCAATAAGCAGCCCAGTGGAACCACACCTTGGTGAAGTGCTGTGCCGCTGCTACCGGTGCAACTGCGAGTTCCTCATTTGAACGTAAGATTTCCATTTTGACAATTAACATGTTCAAGGTAGGTGTGGATGCGGACCTCCAATGAAGGGGTATTAGCGATCGAGCTACTAAAAGAATGCACAACAGTAAGGATTTCTTCATTGATTGCACCGAGAACGGTAGCAGGAGTAAGAGAAAAGTTTGCGTTGTGAAGTCGAGATCCACATCTGTTGTGTGGCGCACTAGATTATGGACTATCCGCCAGTATGGTTCAAGGGACATGCATTCCCACCAGATGTGAAGGTAAGTACCAACCGCAGAGTTGCACCTCCAGCAGTTCGGTGAGATATTTCATGTAATATTTATTCCATTCCACCAAAACACTTCATGAAAACATTTATTTTTACAAACATATGCTATAGTTTACAGGGTACATCTGATATCAATACAATGCACTCACGGAAACAGATACAAAAATATGAAAGTGAAAATTCTACATTTTCCAGAGTCTGGTAATTAGTTTGATGCTTATTCAGAGAAAACAAAGCATTTGTTTAATAATGACAAGTAAAAAGCAATAGAGAAAAACAACCCTTTAATATACTGTACAAGCACAGCTGATTGAGCCACTCTTAACCCAGGAACGGATAACCTGGCTATAAGGGAATACCAGTCACTGACTGTGAAGAAAGAAACAAAAAGATTAAAAATATCAGAACATGTGTGTTTCAAGACAAAGCTACCATATATAAGCAGGGCCTGCTACACCTCTTGTCTCCATCATATGTCCGTTTATCTCGTTCCCTTTGGTTATTGTAAAGCGCTGCGGAAACTGTTGGTGCTATTACATAAATGATGACAATAATAATAATATATATATATTTGATTCTATCGCTTTTATTTTGAACAAACACAAATGTTGAAACATTCTAAATATACACATTTCAATTAGTTTATAGATTAAATTCTTAAACCTTTCATTCATTCAACATTTTAATCTGATCAGCTAGCTTACTTTTCAAGATTGTAAAGTCTTGAGCAGGACCCTCATTTCCCTTTGTTCTCTGTGCATTTAATTTGTTAATTTGGTTGTTTTATCGTTCAATCTGCACAACGTTACAGAATTTGATGGCGCTTTATAAATACATGTAGTTGATTAAACAATAGAGAAACCAGACATCAAAAACAGAATATCTGAAAAATTCCACCTTCATAGAAAAGACATGCATTACATTATTCACAATTCTTTTTTATTGTTGTTGGGGGGGGGGTTGTAGATGTAAATAAGAGTTCTGGATTCACACACACATTTATATAGGCAACTATCATTTTGTTTACATATGTTTAGATATGAAACTAAAGTGTGATTTATCATCTATAATTCTCTAGCAGGACGTTCTTGGTAGCCAGATGAAGATACGTTGTTCAGTGCTATTTGCTTTGCCGCCTATGAGAAGTCTGCATCTACCGACTCACCCTCATAATTTAAATGTCAATTCGTCAATTAAATAAAAATAAAAAAATAAAAAAAACACCAGTTGTCCAATCAATATCCCTCAGAGTAAACGGTCTCAACGGCTGATCAAACAATTTCTAGGTATGTTTCCAAGGCGACCACCTCTACTTAAGAATGAGGGAGTGTGTGGGTACGTGAGCGGCTGCATGCACATTTTGGGAGAGGTTCCTGGGTCTGTGGTTGATTCAGGCGAGGGGGTAGGCAGGGGACTTAGACTCACTGGCTGCAGAATGCTTTTTGCCCAACCTGATCTACCAGCATATGTCGACAGTGCACAGCTTTTAATATCAGGCTTACAGTTAAATGACATATGCCACGTCTTAAGACATGTTTTAACAGTGCAGGCGTAAAGCCAGCGATTTACCTTCACTAATTCACTTTACCATAGGACTGACTGACAGACCAAAGTCAAAATTGGAGTCAATTGCAATACTGTCACAAGGTGAAAGCAGGCACATACACAGAAAACCCACTTAAATGGCTTTCCCAACCCATACCCCCAAAAGATAATTGACTGGACATGTGGTTTCTGGAAAAATCTGCAATTAAGAAGACATGCCGACCCAGCTTTTATTTCTACTATAGCTCCTATTTGACATTATATATATATATATGTCAGAATATCTCAGTCGTCATACCTCCAATTATATGCTAGAACTCAGCTGAATGAGGTATTCAATGAAAATAAACACCTTAAACTTACTGGTCACTGTGCTTTTAAACAACCAAACAAGAAACCTCGGGACAGACATATTCGCCCCTTAGTACGTACCTGAGAAGCTTAAATTCTCGGCCTTGCATATATTAAACCAGACGAAGGAATGTGAAAGCAGACGTACAATTTATTAGAATATAATATATATAAACAAAACAAAGAAATATATCAAAATGGTTCACGTAAAATACCAAAAAACAGGGAATGTGCAGGCACTCACTAGTGAAATATATACAGGGTTATCCAAAGAGATTCGAAAAGTCACCGCACGTTCGGTGACTTTTCGTTCTCTTCAATTCGGTTCCTTTTGCCGATTGCATTTCGGTGACCCTGCGGTGTATTCAGAAAACACCACAGGGTCACCGAATTGCAGGGAAAAGCTGCCGAAAACCTGACGAAAACTAACCGAATGCACGCTGAAAACAAGCAAAAACATCTGGATTAACCTTCGAAAAAGCCGAACAGGAGCCGAACAGGAGCCGAATCACACAGAGCCAAAGCAGCTGTGACGTAGAGGAGGCAGTGAATAAATTAGAAAAACCATTTGTATGAATCTGGGAAAAAGAAACGCTGTTTGCAAAGAAACTACTGAGCGAAAATGTCTGAAATTTTCACAGGAGGTCCAGGGAATGATAATAAAGAGGGCTGTTACAAAAAAAATAAGTAAACTGAAAAAAAAAAAAAAAAAAATCGGACTTTTAAAAAAAAATTAAAAAATCTGAAAAATGCTTAAAGTATCCTAAAAAATCTATAAATACAGAGACTTTTTGCTGTAGAATTTTATAATGAACGGTTTATTAGATATAGAATTAAAACGGGAATATTTTTAACATTGAAGCCTATGGGATTCTCCTGAATAAATTTGCCGAATGAAACCACCGAATGGCAGGACATTAGGGGAACCTTTCACTGCTGGTTTGTGTTCTCTGAATAGCCGAAGCAGTGCTTTTCATGGGGATTTCACTGCCCTCGAACAGGCACCGAACAGGCACCGTATGTTCAGGCAATTCGCCAGGATTTGGCGAATTGCCTGCTCTCTGGATAGCCGAATGGCCAGGAAAGGTAACCGAACACTGATTTTCAGCATTCGGTTACCTTTCTCAAGCAATTCGGATCTCTTTGGATAACCCTGATAATGTGATAGAAAGCTATCAGGGTTATCCAAAGAGATCCGAATTGCTTGAGAAAGGTAACCGAACGCTGAAAATCAGTGTTCGGTTACCTTTCCTGACCATTCGGCTATCCAGAGAGCAGGCAATTCGCCAAATCCTGGCGAATTGCCTGAACATACGGTGCTGTTCGGTGCCTGTTCGAGGGCAGTGAAATCCCCATAGAGAAGCAATGCTTCGGCTATTCAGAGAACACAAACCAGCAGTGAAAGGTTCCCCTAATGTCCTGCCATTCGGTGGTTTAATTCGGCAAGTTTATTCAGGAGAATCCCATAGGCTTCAATGTTAAAAATATTCCCGTTTTAATTCAATATCTAATAAACCGTTCATTATAAAATTCTGCAGCAAAAAGTCTCTTTATTTATAGATTTTTTAGGATACTTTAAGCATTTTTCAGATTTTTTTTTTTTTTTAAAAGTCCGATTTTTTTTTTTTTTTCAGTTTACTTATTTTTTGTAACAGCCCTCTTTATTATCATTCCCTGGACCTCCTGTGAAAATTTCAGACATTTTCGCTCAGTAGTTTCTTTGCAAAAGCGTTTCTTTTTCCCAGATTCATACAAATGGTTTTTCTAATTTATTCACTGCCTCCTCTACATCACAGCTGCTTCAGCTCTGTGTGATTCGGCTCATGTTCGGCTCCGGTTCGGCTCCTGTTCGGCTTCTTCGAAGGTTAATCCAGATGTTTTTGCTTGTTTTCAGCGTACATTCGGTTAGTTTTCGTCAGGTTTTCGGCAGCTTTTCCCTGCAATTCGGGGACCCTGTGGTGTTAGCTGAATACACCGCAGGGTTACCGAAATGCAATCGGCAAAAGGAACCGAATTGAAGAGAACGAAAAGTCACCGAACGTGCGGTGACTTTTCGAATCTCTTTGGATAACCCTGTGTGTATTTAATCCTTTAAATTGCAAAGTGTGGCCTTATTAATGGAAAAAAAATGTGCTATATAAACATTCATGTGACAAAAATATCCCCATGGCTCAAATAATAATCAGTGACATACAATGAAATGTCCTAATACGTTACACAATCATCACTTTTCACTGTATGTCACGGATTGTTTGTGCCATATGCATTTATTATATTTTTGTGATATGGATAGATTCCTTATCAACGTGGAAGAAGCAATGTAAAGATCTCACAGGCCAAGTGACATCACATAAATAAAAGAGAATGGCACAATGTTTACAAACTGAATTAAATTTAAGGAATGCTACTGTAACGCTCTTTTGCCGCTGGGAGTCGCCCCCACTGGCACCCTCCAGCTGGGTTACACCTTCTTGCTTTACCTGTTGGTCCTGAGTTTCCGCATTTTGGGAATAAGGATACATAGTGTTGGCAGTGCCTCCACCTGTCTGGGCATCCATGGCATGGACTGTTTGCCCAGGCAGGAACATAATAATGACTACTACACAATGGTACAGTAAACAATATAAACTTGTATTGAAAGATAAAACGGCAGCATAAAAGGATTTGCAGGTAATACAGTAACTAACTAGACACACCAAATTCTGTCTAAGCTCCCAGCCCAGGACCCTCCCAAACAACCTGGAACCACCCTGATCTTCGTTCTAGTGACAGCGATGATGGGTACCAGCAGGGCCGCCATCAGGGCATTACGCCCCATGCTGCCGTAAGTGGCCCGGGCCTGGTGGGGGCCCGGGCCCCCGTCAGCAGTGGCGTCGCCCTTTTACACCTCCGGTATCGGACTCAAGGAGTCCGAATCCGGAGCTGTGTCTCTGCAGCAGGAGCCGGAGGAGACACTGTGTCTCCTCCGGCTCCTGGCAGCTTCACTGGCTGGCTGGGCGGGGCCAAGCAGCATGTGGGGGCCTCCCAAGCACGTTGCTTTGGCTCCGCCCCCTCCACTCAGTGAAGCTGCGCGCCTGAGACGGAGGGCCCGGGCTGAAGACAAGAAGAAAAGAAGATTGAAGAGAAGAAAAGAAGATTGAAGAAAAGAAGAGAGAAGAAAAGGAGAAGATTGAAGAAAAGGAGAAGAAAAGAAGAGCTGAAGGAAGGAAGACAGCGGAGTGGTGAGCCAGGGCCCAGCCTAGACCCAAGGCCCAGACCCCAGACCAGGGCCCAGACCCAAGGCCCAGACCCCAAGGCCCAGACCCCAAGGCCCAGACCCAGAGCCCAGACTCCAAGGCCCAGACCCCAAGGCCCAGACCCTGGGCCCAGACCCCCCTCAGACCCCAAGGCCCAGACCCAGGGCCCAGACACTAAGGCTCAAGGCCCAGACCCCAGACCCAGGGTCCAGACCCCAAGGCCCAGACCCAGGGCCCAGACCCCAAGGCCCAGACCCCAAGGCCCAGACCCAGGGTCCAGACCCCAAGGCCCAGGGCCCAGACCCCAATCCAGGGCCCAGACCCCAAGGCCCAGACCCCAAGGCCCAGACCCCAGGGCCCAGACCCAGGGCCCAGACCCCAAGGCCCAGACCCAAGGCCCAGACCCCAGGGCCCAGACCCCAAGGCCCAGACCCCAAGGCCCAGACCCTGGACCCAGACCCCAAGGCCCAGATCCAGGGCCCAGACCCCAAGGCCCAGACCCAGGGCCCAGACCCCAAGGCCCAGGGTCCAGACCCCAAGACCCAGACCCCATGGCCCAGACCCAGGGCCCAGACCCCAAGGCCCAGACCCCAAGTCCCAGACCCCAGGGCCCAGACCCCAAGGCCCAGACCCCAAGGCCCAGACCCCAAGACCCAGACCCCAAGGCCCAGACCCAAGGCCCAGACCCCAAGGCCCAGACCCAGGGCCCAGACCCCAAGGCCCAGACCCCAAGGCCCAGACCCAGGGCCCAGGCCAGACCCAGGGCCCAGACCCAGGGACCAGACCCAGAGCCCAGACCCCGAGGCCCAGACCCAGGGACCAGGCCCCAGACCCCAAGGCCCAGACCCAGAGTCCAGACCCCAGGGACCAGGCCCACCCTAGACCCAGGGACCAGGCCCCAAGGCCCAGCCCCATGGACCAGACCCCAAGGCCCAGACCAAGGGACCAGAGCCCAGACCCAGGGACCAGACCCCAGGGCCCAGACCCCAGGCCAGACTCAGGGCCCAGACCCCAGGCCAGACTCAGGGCCCAGACCCCAGGGACCAGACCCAGGGCCCAGACCAGACCCCAAGGCCCAGAGCACAAACCCCAGGGCCCAGACCCCAAGGCCCAAACCAGACCCAGGGACCAGGCCCAGACCCAGAGGCCATCATATACAGCCCGTTACTGTGAGATTTATTGCTGTGGATTCTGTGATACGCTCATACACACTGCACATTACTGGGAGTTTTATTGCTGTGGTGCTATGTTATGTCCTTTTTTTTGAAGGGGAGAAAAGCTGTTAGAGGTTGAGGGAGTGTCGGGGAGGCCCGGGGGGGCCCCGGGGGGGCCCCATCGTGAGGTTTAGTAAGGGGCCCCATCATTTCTGATAGCTGCCCTGGGTACCAGTTGGTGCAATCTGCAGCCTCTGGACCAAATCTGAATACTGCTGCACGCAGAATCTCCTCTGCCAGAAGTCGAACGCCGCCAGCACTCAGCTTCGCCTGCGGCCTCCTTACACGTGTTCCCTCTCAAACACACTCGCCACAGGAAAAGTCCAGCACAATATACTGCAGGCCGATGTACACTCTCCCCGGTCTCTCCAGCACTGGATGCCGCCGATTCTCCGTGCTCCAGCTTGCTCAGATCCCGGAAAGTGGTCTCTCATGCGACTGCTCTCTCTCTCTGCTCACTCTGTTCTGCTCTGCCCACGCTGCATGCAATGCTATTCACTTCCTGGGGCCAGAGCTTAGTTCCTTCCTCTCCCCTGGTTTCTGGGGGATGTAGTCCATGAGTCCAGTACAGTCTTTCCCCATACATTGTACTCTGGCTCCCCCTAGAGGCATAACAGCTGCAGTCCTCAGAGCCAAACCAAACACAGGGCTACATTCTCCCCCTCGTAAAATCCTTGCCTTCCACTGGCAAGACCAACCAGGTGGCAAAGAACAAAAAAAAACATAAAGACAACCATATACATTTCTGCATAACTGTCCTGCATAACAGTCCTATCTAGACAATTGTCAACTACCTTGAAGTCTGCTCTATTACACAAGAGTTCCCACATTCATCATTTCAGCAATGGCATACAGAAAATCGATAACTTTACAGTGTAGCTGGGGCACTAGGACATTGCTAGGTTCTCCAACGTGATCATAAGTAAGAACCTTGGGAGGTGTCTTACTCTGGTGCCCTGTCTCGAATCTCTTTGGGGAAGTCCACAGTGTGCCTGGGAGTCTTCGGCTCCTGCCATTGGGTTGGGGAGGTCACCAGAGGCTTGAGGCCCTGGCTTTCTCATGATACGAGAGTCTCTTTCAGGGGTCCCAGGCACACAACTAGGGCTGTTCTGATCCAAGGTAGAAGAGGCTAAGGGAGGAGAAAAAGGTGACTGCTGAGAAGTGTCTTAGATCGTCCACCACTCGTCACTGTGGTCGGTGGATTCTAGGGTCTCTTCTTTAGCTCCTTCCACATTACAGTCTTGCACTGTCTCCTCCATGTCCATCACAGGTGGTGAGATTCTATCCTCACTCTCTTTCTTTCCCTTCTGGAACTCTTCTTCTTGGGAGTATAACACTGGCAGCAGGTGGTTCCTGTGCCATGCCTTGATACGACCTTCTGGTTCCTTGATCTTGTATACAGGAAGACCTAGCAACTTGGAGACCACTTCAAACAGCATGTCTTTCCATCTATCTGCAAGCTTGTGTTTCCCAGGCACCCCTAGGTTCCAGAGAAGAACTTTATTCCCGGACTGTATCTCTCTCTATACTTTACTTTGGCATCATAGCGCCTCTTGTTTTGTTCATTCAACTTAGCAGCAGACTGATTAGATAATTCATAAGGTTCTTCCATTGACTTGACATATTGATAATGAGAGGCGAGACTCGACCCGTCTGAAGATACTCCCAGTCTCAAATCTATGGGCAAGCGGGCTTCCCTCCCAAACATTAAGAAGTATGGTGAAAATCCAGTAGATTCATGTCACGTGCAGTTGTAAGCATGCACCATAGCTTCCACATGTCGACTCCAAGCCCTTTTTTCTACGTGTGGCAGGGTACCCAACGTATCCAAAAGGGTCCTGTTAAATCGCTCAGGCTGCGCATCGCCTTCTGGGTGATAGGGAGTAGTCCTTGACTTATTAACGTTGAGTAAGCTCAGGAACTCCTTGATGAGCCGACTTTCAAAATCTCTACCCTGATCAGAATGTATCCGATTGGGCAGACCATAATGCACAAAGTACTCTTGCCACAAATCTTGGCACCATCAATGCCTTTTGATCTTGGTGGAAATGGTGCAAAATGATCCTACTTGCCACAAATAGTACATATGAAGATGTAATTTGTAATGCGGAATGAAAATAGCTAGAGATGATGGTAATCCACAGGACATTTCCAATACCAGCAGAGTAATTTTCAATACACAGAAAATCCATGCACACCAGATCCAGGGGACCATTACTTTTAATATGACCCATGAGGGCAGCCTTTACTGGTAGGGTCTTTCTCTGTATGCATCTTTTGCAAGTTTTTATGTATTGCTCCACAGTCTCTCTCATCTTTGGCCAAAAAAGTCTATCTTGCACTAGACCATAAGTTTTGTCTATCCCAAGATGTCCATGCTGATCGTGTAGGGCTCTCAGAACCATCCCCTGAACCGGTGAGGGAACACCAACTGCTTGCGATCTGGGTGATTGTGGTACTCAATAATCCGATACATCAACCCATCCTCCAGATGCAATTTGCTCCATTTTCGCCAAAATATCTCCTTCAGGCCTGAGGGAAGACTGGTCAGGAGTTAGGACTCTTTGCCTTCACGGCCTTGAGGACATTGCCTATATGCGAATCTTGAGCCTGATCTCTCCGCTTGTCCACTGCCGTGATAACTGACCAATGCTGTAGAATAATGGGAGCACTGAATGCTTTGGGTACAACTCCAGATGAACAGCTAATGGAGTCTATTCCCCTGAGTTCGGTAAAATCTTCTGGGTGTTCTACAACTACCGCCGTATTACATAGAGCCCTCACTCCAGGTCCAGGGACTTCTTCCCACTCCTCTTCTTCTTCTTGATGAGGAGGAAGCCTGGGTCGACGTGATAGTGCATCAGCACTGATGTTTTTGGGGCCCGGTTTATATCTCAAATGGAAATGGTAATTCGACAACGCTGCCAACCATCGATGTCCGGTGGCATCGAGTTTAGCTGTCATCTGTATGTAAGTAAGGGGGTTGTTATCTGTTCTTTCTTCAAACTCTGTCCCATACAGGTAATCATGAAGTTTGTCTACTATTGCCCATTTAAGAGCCAAAAACTCCAGCTTGTGGACCGGGTAATTCTTCTCACTTCCCATTAGGCTTCAACTAATGTAAGCGACTGGTCTCAGTCCCTCAGGATAACTCTGGTGTAGTACACCTCCTACGCCCTCCAGACTAGCATCTACATGGGGCACGTAAGGCCTTTCAGTGTCTGCATAAGCCAGCACTGGGGCTTCAGTGAGCTTCTTCTTCAGGGTGAGGAAGGACTGCTCACATTCAGAGGTCCATTTTTCCCCGATGGAATCTCTGGAATATAACATTTTAGAGCCATCTGCACTTAAAGAGCCTTTAAAGAGATTATGCAATTTGTGCGCTATCTTGGAGTAGCCTTCCACAAATCTACGGTAATACCCACAGAATCCAAGAAAAGACCTTAGTTCTCCAACATTATCAGGCTTGGGCCAGTTCACCACAGCGTCGATTTTGGCCGGGTCAGTAGCAACCCCTTGGGCAGAAACTATATGTCCCACGTAGGTGACAGAGCTTCTAGCGAACTTGCATTTGTCTAAGGACAGTTTTAATCCCTCAGCTTCAAGTCTATCCAAGACTTTCAATAATCTGTGCTCATGCTCCTCTGGAGTCTTCCGAAACACTATAAGATCGTCCAAGTACACCAAGCACTCTCGAGGGTTCATATCCCCAACGTTTTTTTCCATTAGACATTGGAAAGTGGCGGGAGTTCCAGTGATACCTTGGGGCATCCGCGTAAACTGGTAAAATCCCAGAGGACAGATAAAGGCTGTTTTTTCCTGATCCTCTACCTTCATGGGTACCTGGTAATACCCAGACCTTAGACCAAGTACACTAAACCACTGACTTCCAGACAGAGCATTCAGAAGGTCTTCTGTCAGGGGCAACGTATATTGGTCTGGTATGGTACGCTTATTTAATGTCCTGTAATCTATGCACAGCCGGACTGATCCATTTTTCTTGTGTACTACTACGATTGGGGAGGCATAGGGGCTATGAGATTCTGTAATAATCCCTGCTCCTTCCATCTGATGGAGAATATTCCTGACATCTTGTATGTCATGTGGTGGAATACATCTAGATCTTTCCCAAAAGGGGCAGGGTTGGATAATTGAATGGCATGTGTGGTACTTTTTGCACAGCCTACATCCATCTCTTCTTTGGATAACACACTCTCTCTGGCTTGGAGTTTAGTTCTGAGACTATCATTCCATTCCTGGGATAGGGGAGAATCCTCTAGATTGAAATCCACAAGAGTCCCGGAAATCTTCCCCTCTTCAACTGTCACTGCCATAATCAAGGAGATTTGGTCTAGCAGGTGGATCACCCCCAGCTACTGACCCTGGTCTATATGAACTTCAGTGTTAGGTTTTGTGTGAGTTAGGTTTTGCACCATCACCGGAAAGGTTTGCCCCCGGTGGTTCCTCCAGTCTTTAACTTCAGGTATGACCATCCATCCTTTCTGGGCGTCATCCTCCAGAAGGGATTAAATTAAGTATTGTCGCCCTCCATCTAAAATTCCATCATGTAGAGTTGCCGAGGCCCGTAGGGATAGAGTTTCAGCTGGTCTGATGAACACAGCTCCAATTCCGATGTAATGGCATTTTCCGGGCTTGAGCCTGCAGTGCCAGTCGATGACACTCTTCTCCGAGATGAGGACTAACTTCCATCAGACGATCCAGTGAAGCACCTCTCATTCCCATTAAGTAGTCTCTGAATACATCCTGCACCACTCTGGCATTGGTCCCGAGTATGATGGGGGCACAAACTCTCTTCACATCTGAGCAGATTATGGCCTCTAACTCCATGCTCTGCTCTGTTCCGGTATTCAACTGGGGAATGGTGATGGCGACCTTGATGCTTCAATCAGTCTTGCAGACTCAATCTCCCATGCCCCACAGCTGCATCTCCTCAGTGGGCAGACAAGGGCAGATGCTTTAAATGCTGATCATAGAATGACCTGTAAACTATAGTCACCTGTGACCCGGTATCTAACAGTGCTGAAGCATAGATGCCATTGATTAGTACATGGATGATAGACCTCGGTCCAACTTTGGAATTGGCCTGCAAACGAGGAGCTTTTTTTTAGTCCGGTTTCTCCTTTTTTTCTTAATTTTCTTTAAGAAGGCTGTACTGTCTTCCAGGGGTCCTAACACTAGCACATCCCCGACCTCTTCTCATTGAGGGGTAGGGCATTCCCTGGCGAAATGTCCTGGCTGGCCACAAATAAAACATTTCCTCTCCCTTTGTTGATTCCGAGTCAGTCGGTTAGGCTCTGCCCTTCTCAGATCCTGCTCGGGTCATGGAGGATGTGACTGAGACTCTAATTCTGCTAGTCTTTTCCCGAGGCCAGCCAATTCAGTGTTCTCTTTATCCCAAGGTTTTGTCAGGCTTTCTTTGGAGGTGGCAGGAGAAAATATCTGACTCTCGATCTCCTACACTTGGGTTATGAGTGCTATTTAATCCAAAGCTTCTTTAGTCAGTCCTGCTCGCAAAGTAACAATCACTGGGTCATCGGACAAGGCACCCCGCAATACTTGTTTTGTCAGTTTCACATGAGCTTGAGCAGGTAACACTACATTCCTTTCCATCAATTTTCCAAAAAACACTTGTAATCTGGTAACATAGTCAGACAACCTCTCATGTTTCTTTCGACAGGTATTATAGAACTTATTAAGAAGACTTTCGGCATCTTCTGCATCTCCATATACTCGTTGTAATACCAGCAGGTACTCCTGAGACTCAATTTCTCCTTTTAAAATTTTATGTGCATAATCTAATGTCCATAGCTGGGGACTGCGGACTCTATTATTCTCTGTCGTTTCATAGCATCAATACAGGTCCATTCACCCAGCAACTGTGCTCAATTCCGCTTCCATATTTCAAAACTTTCTTCTCCCGATGGAACGGGTTGAATCCCTGAGAATACCCTCAATTTGCGATAGCTATGAGTATGATTAGCTGTCACAATTGCCTCTGAGAGTTTCCTGAATACATCTGGTATATCGCCATTACTAGGATCAGTTGGGTTTGTCAGATTGCTAGGTCTAGGAGACGTGGCCGGTATTTCATCCACAAAATTAATAGGGGTTATACGGAGCTTCCTCTCCTCTTGGGGTGGAATAGGTAATGTCTGGTGCCGTCTCTTTGGAATGGCCCCTGCTTCCTCTTTAACACCGGCATATATAATCGGACAAAACTCTGATATTTCATCACTTAAATGAAGACCTATTGGCTTTGTGCAGTCTCTGAAATCTGTCAGTGCATAAACCAGGACATATTGCTGTCCTGCTTGGTCTCTCAACACAACCTTGATAGTCACTGGTAGAAGATTCTCTAACACGCAAATGCATCGCGTAGCCTGTCTGTGGGGTGGTATGTTGCGTACCATCAGTGCCTGGTATACGGGTATCCTCTGATTAATGGCCTATACAGTTGATAAATGACACCGTTGGTCGTGAACCTAACGTAAGTTGGACAAATGTATCCTTTTTGATCTCAGCAGTGCCTCCATCTGTAATGCTCTTTTGCCGCTGGGGGCCGCCCCCACTGGCACCCTCCAGCTGGGTTACACCTTCTTGCTTTACCTGTTGGTCCTGAGTTTCCGCATTTTGGGAATAAGGATACATAGTGTTGGCAGTGCCTCCACCTGTCTGGGCATCCAAGGCATGGACTGTTTGCCCAGGCAGGAACATAATAATGACTACTACACAATGGTATAGTAAACAATATAAACTCGTATTGAAAGATAAAACGGCAGCATAAAAGGATTTGCAGGTAATACAGTAACTAACTAGACACACCAACTTCTGTCTAACCTCCCAGCCCAGGACCCTCCCAAACAACCTGGAACCACCCCGATCTTCGTCCTAGTGACAGCGATGATGGGTACCAGTTGGTGCACAGAGGAGTTGGGGCCCTTTAGCATAACACCTGGTTAACTCAGCTGACAGTGCAGAAAAGGCTGTGGGTAAAATCCGCTCAGCGGCTGTGTGATTCTCCCTTAGTGTAGAGATGGATAGAGTGCCCTGTCAGCGTGACAGAGAGAGAATATACTCGTTACCGCACAACTTCAGCTGCTCACGGTCCCAGTAAGGCCTCCCGGCCGTTTTAGTAATCTGCAGCCTCTGGACCAAATCTGAATACTGCTGCACACAGAATCTCCTCTGCCAGAAGTCGAACACCGCCAGCACTCAGCTTCGCCTGCGGCTTCCTTACAGGTGTTCCCTCTCAAACACACTCGCCACAGGAACAGTCCAGCACAATATACTGCAGGACGATGTACACTCTCCCCGGTCTCACCAGCACTGGATGCCACCGATTCTCCGCGTTCCAGCTTGCTCAGATCCTGGAAAGTGGTCTCTCATGCAACTGCTCTCTCTCTCCTCACTCTGTTCTGCTCTGCCCACGCTGCATGCAATGCTATTCACTTCCTGGTGCCAGAGCTTGGTTCCTTCCTTTCCCCCAGCGGTGTATCTAGGCCGACAAGGCCTAGGCCTAGGGTGGCAAATTCCAGGAGACGGCCGCCCCGCAGAACCGCAGGTCACTGTGACCCACCTCCCCACGCTATCCGCGGCTGCCTGTGACTGAATCATCGGCTGCCGAGTGCTGCCTCCTACTTGCTACAGTGGCAGCCTGCTACTGTGCACTGGGAGGAAGTGATCATATAACGTCACTTCCTCAAAGCGCTCCATGTGATGCAGATGCCGCGCAGAGAGAGGTGGCAGGCAGGAGTAGCTGCAGGACCCAGGATCCATGTGAGCTGGGGGCAATATGTCAATGTGAGCTGGGGCAAATACATCCATATGAGCTGGGGCAAATACATCCATATGAGCTGGGGCAAATATATCCATGCATGAGCTGGGGGCAATATGTCCATATGAGCTAGGGGCAAATATATCCATGCATGAGCTGGGGGCTATATGTCCATTTGAGCTGGGGGCAAATACATCCATATGAGCTGGGGGCAAATACATCTATATGAGCTGGGGGAAAATACATCCATGTGAGCTGAGGGCAAATATGTCCATGTGAGCTGGGGGCAAATACATCCATATGAGCTGGGGAAAATACATCCATATGAGCTGGGGGCAAATACATCCATATGAGCTGGGGCAAATATATCCATGCATGAGCTGGGGGCAATATGTCCATGTGAGCTGAGGGCAAATATATCCATATGAGCTGGGGCAAATATATCCATGTGAGCTGGGGGCAATATGTCCATGTGAGCTGGGGCAAATATATCTATGTGAGCTGTGGGCAATATGTCCATGTGAGCTGGGGGCAATATATCCATGTGTGCTAGGGGCAATATATCCATGTGAGCTGGGGCAAAATATCCATGTGAGCTGGGGCACTATATCCATATATCCATGTGAGCTGGGGGGGCAAACATATCCGCCTGTCACTGCGAAACCAACACCAGTTCTTGGCCAAAACTGGTAGAATGCCCCCCCAAAACCTGTGTCTGGATACGCCCCTGGACCCAGCCCACAGGTTCGAACAGGTTTAATGAAATTTAGAGTGGGGGGTTAATGAGATGATCCGGGGTGTTTAATGAGGAGATGAGTGGGGGGTGTTTAATGAGGAGTTGAGTGGGGGTGTTTAATGAGGAGAGGAGTGGGGTGTTTAATGAGATGATGAGGGGGGTGTTTAATGAGATGAGTGGGGGTGTTTAATGAGATGATGAGTTGGGGGGTGTTTAATGAGATCGTGAGTGGGGGTGTTTAATGAAATGAGAAGAGTTGGGGGGTTTTGGTGAAAAGAAAAGAGGGGGTGTTTAGAATGAAATGAGTTTCATTGCTGTGCAGCTCTGTAATACACTCATACACAGTGCACATTTCTATGTGTTTTAATGCTGTGCAGCTCTGTGATACGCTCATACACAGTGCAAATTTCTGTGGGTTTTATTGCTGTGAAGCTCTGTGATATGCTCATACACACTGCACATTTCTGTGGGTTTTATTGTTCAACCAATTAGAACGACTGTGATCCAGTATACTTGACATGCATGTCTGATCTTTGTAAAAATGGTTGAATTTAAACATTTCATAATTTTATTTATCAATAGATACATTTGATATGGTATACAAAATATACAAGTAGGAACTTGGTATCCACTTTTAATTTACAGAGAGGAAGCGGCGGAGCTCAAATAAAAGATGGAGCCTAAAGAGGGAGGGTGGGGTTTAACCAGGAAGAGGTGTGACCTTGACAGGAAGGGGCGTGTCAAATTTAAATTAGGGGGTGCACGAGTTTAGTCAGGCCTAGGGCAGCACAAAACCTAAATACACCACTGCTCTCTCCGCAAAGGTTTCGGGGGGATGTAGTCCATGAGTCCAGTACAGTCTTTCCCCATACATTGTACTCTGGCTCCCCCTAGAGGCATAACAGCTGCAGTCCTCAGAGCCAAACCAAACACAGGGCTACACTACTTTATAGTAATTTAATTGTACAGTTACAGTAATGCTTCTTAAGCATCCTGCAAGTTTTGGCATCCATTCCCTTTGCTTAATACCTGGGGAGGGCACAAAAAGGAAAACACAAGAAGAATGAAAGGTATCTGTCTCCAATTTTGGATGCAGTTCGGTAATTTATGTTGAAATGGGACATTATTGTGGTTTTATGAGCTTTGTCTAAATCAATTCAGTATGATTTTAGCAGTGCTCTTCTATTTACATCTGTAGTTTATTATTTATCCCTAACCTAAAGACGTATACTTTATTACCAGCCAAATCCCTGCACCAACTCCTGCTTCTGCTATGCAAGTCTTAAAGGCACAAACAACTGTCAAGAAAAGGTCATGCATTTAGGAATTGAAGAATCTTATAGATTGTAAGAGCGCTCGGGCAGGGTCCTCTCTCCTACTGTTCTGTCTAACTTGTATGTATATTTGTTGTGTCTCACCCATTGTACAGCGCTACAGAACTTGTCGGTGTTTATAAACACTTGTAACTGTAATAATGAATGGGATTTAGGGAAACACCTTTTTAACATTTAAAATTAATTTAAGGTAAGTTCCAAGAACACTCTACACATCCTGACCACTTTATAATTTTGAAGTGGTCAGAATTTGAGGAGTGCCCCCACTTCTCTACCCCTCCCCCCAACCCAGACGAACTGGTAGAAAACACTAGCTGAAGTGGAGGAGTTTGCTTCACCCCACCCAGAGGCACCAGCAGCCGGGGAATTGAATTTCCTGGCTGTCGGTTACTAGTGACTTTGACACGCAAAGAGCATGCCGATGTCACTATCTCTGACACCAATAGCATCAGCGATTGGTCACGGAGAGGCAGCAATGTACCTGATCCATCGTTCTGCGCAGGCGCTATGAAACGTCCATACGTAAAGTTGCAAGTCCAGTTTGTAAAGTACTTTACAATTTATCTAAAAATATAAATAATTGAAACATGCAATTCATTGCCATCTATCCCAACTGCACCCCCCTATGCCATTTCAGAAAGGTTAACTGAAACTCACCCCACCCTTTTATCCCTCTAGCCAACTTCTGCAAACTGTTTTAGGTAACATTCCAATGACATCTGTTGTTAACGTTAAAAATCAAGCATGTGCTGCACCCAACATCACATCCACCAGTCGGCGCGGACACACTTCCAATTCTAGGATACTTTAATAAAAATAGTTACTGACTCCTTCATGTGGTAAAGCAGAAAGGATTTTATTCCACAGTGAGCAAAGGACAACGTTTCGATGTAGTGGTCTTTGTCAAGTCTTTGACAAAGACCACTGCGTTGAAACGTTGTCCTTTGTTCACTGTGGAATAAAATCTTTTTTACTTTACCACATGAAGGAGTCGGTAACTATTTATTTTTATTGCTGTTAACTCTAAACATAGAAGAATGTGCTGTTGCTACATCCTCTGTATATGTCGCTCTGCAGCAGGGTAAATTCTTGTAAAGCTGATTGGCTCCTATAAACATCAACCCCCTTGCATGTAAGGGTATATATACTTCTAAAGTAGACAAATACAATTGAATTGATGACATTCCTGCCTGTGTGTATGTGTCATTTTCCCAAGCGCGCTCATCATTGCTCTGCCTGGGGACCACAACAGATGGCCGGAGACCTGTAATTGAGATACCCAGAAAAGGAGAGAGATCCTAACACGTTGCAGTGCGCAATTTGTGTTTTCTATGCCACTGAAGTAGCACAAATTGCACAGAAAAGCCTTTGGGTTCGAAATAAGACAACTTACAGGATTATTCAGAGAAAGGTGAAACTCTGGAGAACTTTTGGAGAAGTGAAAATTCTAGGTCAACATAGCAGATTTGGAAAGTGAGATAAATTAATTTTTCTGGTTTGGCTATTTTGACCTAGAATTTTCACGTCTCCAAAAGTTCTCCAGAGTTTCACCTTTCTTTGAATAACCCTTTTTGTAAAAATAATTGGGCAGAGGCAGTTAGTAGCCTCTACCCAATTATTTAAGAGGGGAAAAAATGACACTCTACGTTCAGTGGAGTGTTCCTTTTAAAAAGAACCCACCAGAATTAAGCTTTATGGAACTGTTTGGCGTTTAAATCACGAGAAAAGAAATACAATTTTGGAGTTTCCAGCCATGGTGATTGAATATAGACAAGGAAACTTTTCACGTGCAATCAGTAAGTGTTGCAGGAAAGAACCGTTATATTCTAACCGGAATAGTACAAGCAGGGCCGGATTAACAAAGGGCTGATGGAGCAGCAGCTCCAGGTCCACGCCCCAGAATAGGCCCAGAGAAAGGATAGCTATGTCTGTATTGATGGGCATTTGGACCCCATATCTCCAACTCCATAGCAGCTACAGGGTCATGTGAGGTATCACTGGAAAGGCCAAAGAATGGTCTTTCCAATGTTAGCAAACATGACAAGGTTCTATGTAACAATAAAAGTAAAATAATAAATATTTCTTTATTTTTTCTTTCTAACACAGCAATATTTTTCACTTTTCAATTATAAAGGGAACAGTGATGCTGCACTAACTCACCATCTCATTTCTCATGTCACCAACAAGTGTGGAGGTGATGGCACAATCCGTTATTACAAATGGTTACGTCTAAAACCTAAACCGCCCCACTGCAGCGAAGTGCACAAGGAGAGGACTTTGGAACCCTGCGTCACTAATCTTTACATCTCACAAGGTCAAGTGAGGTGTCATTGGACAGGACAGAGTCTGGCCTTTGCATTGATACCAAATGTGACCTTTTTTTATTTACTTATCTTTAGTTCCAAAGTGATGGCATGGTCCATTTGTCACGTATAAGATGAGCAATACCACTTCCATTACTCACCTTCGCATTTCCCACCCTGGAAGCAAGGTCAGTGTTTAATACATAGTTATATTATAAATTAAACACCATCCTCCAAAACACAAGGGAAATATTTCATTTTTTGGTTAAAATTTTATATTTTCTCAGAAACATGCAGTAACAGGTTCCCTTTTCAATTTGTTTTTTAACATGAATTCCCTATAGAATGTATAACCGCAAAGGTTTGGATGATAAAATGTGAAAAAAATTGATATACCCATATCTGCACTATTAAATAACCTAAAATATGTTTTCATTTCACTAAATTCAGAAAAAAGCCAGAAAAATATTCAGCTCTAGGCCCATAGAGATCTTAAGCTAGCCCTGAGGACAAGAAGAGACTATCTGCTCCCCATAAGCTAAGCCTTCCAAATATAGAAAGTTTATTCACCATGATTGTCCTGGTTTTGCATGACCAAAGCTAAAAGGATCCCTTTCAAAAGCTCCTCAGACATAGAAGGATCCTTAAGCTTGGCCCTGGGAGATGGGAGTGTATAGTCACCTCTGACAGTCAACAATATACGTATTTGATTGAATAGAGTCAGTGACCTCTGCTTTAACCAGATAGAGATGCAAATGCCATCTTTTTATGGTTTTCATCCTCTTTCTCTATTCTGCATGAAAAAAATCAGACATGGGGGTTATTCATTAAGCGCCGGTGTTTGCTGAAGTTACAAACACCAGTGAAAATTGCCATTGTTGCAATGGTGACAAATGCTGGCATGTCACAGACTATAGGGTTATTCACAAAGCACCAAAAATTTCAAGGGAGTCGCCGAAGCCCCACAAAAATGTAGGAGAATGTCGACGAAGAGCACCAAAGACCGGCGAACTGGCCTTGGCTTAATCCACTGAACTGGGGGGAAAGAAAAAACAAACAGAACTCTCCTATTCTAGGCGTTTAAACCAATAACAATGTATTAAAATGTGTCTAAATAATAAAAAAGGTCCGTTATAAAAATAATAAAAATGTCTGTTACAGAAGTTTAAAAAAGCCTTTAGAAATAAGGGAAACAAAAAAAGTTTGTCAAAAAAATACAAAAAGGTTTTTAAAAAATTAAATAAATAAATATTCTTTTCATTTTCAGCAAAAAGGTTTAAAAGATATTATTTTTTTACATTGAAACCTATGGGATTCGCCTGTTTAAATCTGTCGAAGTTAATCACCAAAAATCAGGGCATTTCGCTGACACACCGGTGCAGTTCAGTGTTCTGTGAATAGATTAACCAATACTTTTCTATGGGACAATTTCACTATACTTCGCCAGTATTTTTAGCGAGTTGATAGTTTAGTGAATAGAAGAACTGCCACAAAATTGTGCTGTATAGTGAAATTCACTGTTCGGTGCAATCCAATGGCAAGTTTGGCGCTTAGTGAAGCCCTTAAAAATTTGAACAGCTGCAGGAGAAGCTTCACTGCAAGGTTCTCCTGCCGTTATTTGGATCCTTCTGTTGTGAATCACTGGCATTTGCAACTTCATCAAACACTGGAACTAACTGAATAACCACTTATGCTTTAGAAAGGAGTACAGGATCCAGTCTGAGGCATTTTATGTAACATTTGTAGATATATTAGTAGCTTACACTGGTTTAAAAGTGCCCAGATTGCTAAATGCAGTTACACCAATTGCATTAAAAAAGCTCGCGCAGTGCGTTAATTTGTGCGCGAAGTGTTATACGTTAACGCGCGTAAATTAACGTTGGTATTACAATCCGCCTGCATTTTTTCATCCGTCAAAAAATAATGCGCATAAAAAAGACGTGCAAAAACACTCGCGCATTAACGTTGCGCACAGAAATCGGTGTGCGGACTGTTTTTTTACACGATTCAGCCAATCAGAATTAAGAACCACAATTGTCTCCCGTTAGGTTTTTGCGCCCGCCAAAATCAATCTGCGTATATATGCTGCAGCAATAATAAAAACACGCACAACTTCTATATTTTATTGTTTGGGAATGTGTAGAATGTGTAACTATATGTTGCTGCGTATTTTTTTTTTGGGCTGGTGTATTTGAGTTCGTCCAGGTCGTTCAGATTTGCCATTATCATCATCTTTTAAAAGACGTTAAAATTATGCGCGCAAACGTTGTCCGTTAAAATTTGCACATAGACTGTAATACCATACGCGTACCAGTGCACAAACGCATTTGCGCTCACAATGTTAAGTATAGGACACACGCAGTATGGTACGCTCACAAAGGGTTCACGCAGGTCCACCCGCATTAGACGTTAACGCACATTTTTTACGCGGACGTTGTAATACGACGTTCAGCGCTAAGGGTTTTGCCCCTCGCATTAATGCGTTTTTGCGCACGCGTTAAGATTTGCGTTGGGAATGTAATAGAACCCAAAGTCTTTAAGCAAGAAAGGAATAAATGGACACTGGGAAAGCAGTTATTAAAATTAACCGCACCATCTGCAAAATCAGGGATCCTTTTGATGCTTGCTGTCACCATTATTTTCATCATCCAGGTTATCCACTTGTGGATACTATGCCCTTACATCCCCTTAGCAGAAACGGCGATGTCAGCTACAACCAGTGGTTGTGGCTGAAATGCAATATCACTTATTTTATACATCGTTTGCTTCTGCTGTGAGGTCACAGATCACCAGAATTTTTTCTCTGACTAAAGACACTGAATATTTAGAATTATGTTAAAAGGTTGCCAGATGATGGGATCCTGAGTTTGAACGCATCTGATTGCCTACAGGGACGGATTTGCATCTCTGGAGCCTGTAGGCACAGAAATGTGGAGCGCCCCTACCCCATTCCCCCCATACAAAAAAAAATGCCAAAATGACTTTTTACATTTGCGTTTTGGGGCAAACAAAAAAACTTGAATAACCATTTTCAAAACCGAAAAAGCAGTTTAGCGCTGAACTCCAATCAAAGGAAGGGTGTCACTGGAAAGGCCATAGTCATGCTTTTCCAAAGATACCTCATATGTCCCTCTAGCCCTTAGGGCACTGTTAGATTTTAATTTCCTGTATAAAATATAAATATTTTGTCTTGAAAAGCTTGTTTTGATAAAATGGGCTGTGAAATCCCCCCTCCATTTTGTTTCTTTAAATTCTGCATAGACAGTTGTTCCTTCTGTAGGATAAGGGATGTGACCGGTTTCCTGTTATGTTCAGTGCAGGAAAATGTGCGCAGAAGCGAGAAGATAGGAAAAAGATGTTTTGTAAACCATATAAGGTAATAAGTGTTTGTTAAACCATGTTGGTTAAACTTTGACGTGGAAATGTATCTGTATGCTGATTGGCTATAAGTTCTTTGAAATCTAATAAAACAGTCTGTCTAACAAAAGATACCCAGACATGACCTGAAGCTACATTGCCGTGGCTTATTTTGGTGTCTCTTGCCATGGCGTGGCGCAGCATAGCGCAGCAGCTTACTTCAATTTTGATACATAAGAAGTAACTTGAAAAAGGTTTATGGCATTCCATATATGGTAATTATAATAGAATTTTAATTTAACAGTTGGTGCCAGAAATGGGATCTAATAATTCAATTGTCTGATATGATTTATTTCATGTTAAAAAATTGCCTATATAGATAAAAGAATCTCTCTGTGTTGTTGTTGTAGGACGCTCTGTTTGTTTTTCTTTGTTTACACTTGCTGTTATATTATGCTTGTTTGTTTATCTTAATTCGCCCAATAGAGAGCTGTTAATGAGCGGTGACTCACTCATTGTGTTATGTTGATGTACCCTGATAAGCTCTAGTGCTAAGTATTCGTTAAGTCACTCACCCGGGAAACTGAAAGACGCTTCTAGCGTTTGAGTAAATGTGTTTGTCTTACATAGAAAATGTCAGCAGATAAGAACTTTTCGGCCCATCTAGTCTGCCCAGTTACATGGATGCTTTACCTGGATTTATCTTTTGTTTAGGATAGCCTTATGCCTATCCCATGCCAGCTTAAATTCAATCACTGTTTTGGCCTCTACCACTTCAACTGGAAGGCTGTTCCATGTATCCCTCTCAGTCTTTATCTGTCTGTGTCCATATTGTAGCTCCTTTGTGTTCTGGAGTTTCTGGCTCGTCCATATCTGCTTGTAATTGTGAGCATTTTATTTTAATTGATTAGATTTGTCTAATTCCTTCTTATATAGCAAAATGGTTTTCTGTGCTCCCATTGAAGAGCAATTTTCTTTTACGAGCTATTACAATTTTTTTGCGTTCTTGCCATTTTTTGCGCGCGTTGCTGTTTGTTTGCGCGCTGTTTTATTTTATATCCTAACTGATTCTAAAGGATTTGCAAACTGTTTTTTCTTTCAGATTTCACGTTTGTTTTTGTTTTATTTATTTTTTATTGTTTCTTGCCATTGATTACATCTGTTTATTTCACTGTTTGTCCTTACTAATTATTAATGTATCTGTTTATCTTTGATGTTTTGTATTTTATTACACTGCACAGCTGTCTGTGTTTCTGTGTGTATAGGGACGGATTTCCTTTGGAATATGTCGCTTTGCCAGTATTAAGAGTTGAATGCCGTGTGTCCGTGTTTCTCCTCCTAAGCAGCTATAAAAGAAAGCAGCTCTCCCTTAATTCAGGCTTGCGATAAGTTTTTTCTTCTCTTATCTCTCTTCATGATCTACACTAAATATGTGAGTTTTTTTTTTTTAACCAATGCAAGTTGGATAATGGAATGTGTAGTGCGGTTTAGCAATGCAAGTTGGATAATTGAATTGTGGAACTGTTAATGCTTTATAAAAACTGTAGCTGTGGCTGTTGAGGAATTGGGCGTGGCTTGAGCGTGTTTGGCTGTGTACCTATGTGGAATAAAGAAAGAAATTGTGGGAGCTGGATTTACTGTGAATGAATGATATGATAATAAAACTAGTGTATCAAGGTGATGGACGTCGTCAATCTGCCTTAATATAAGTTATAAATTTTCCCAAAAGAGGCGTGGTCGGTTATTTTCCTCTGGTCTTTGTTTGAGTCCAGCACAAAGGAATTGACCACACCTTAATATAGGTTATATGTTTTGTATAAGGGACAAGCATGCCTGTGTAGTTTCTTTGTTGCTGAACGACTGATAATCTTTACTAAAGATATAATTATAGTAATATTTGAGTCCCCTATTGAATAATTGCCAAAATGGCTGACTGAGGTCATTTACAGGTTTTGTAACCTGTATAATGTAATATATATGTAGGTTCATCATAATACAGTAGACAAAGAGGTCCTGTTTAAGAGCTTGCAATCTAAGAGGATGGAGTGATATTGAAGGATTAAAGTTTATGTGGAAAGAGCCTACAGGTTTTGTAGCGCTGTACAAAAGAATGTTAAAGTATGTATACAGGAAATTTCAGGTGATGAGTGGGGATAGAAGGTTGTTTTTGTTGACAAAAGGAGATAAAAGATTGTAATTTAATATCTTGAGTATTGTTTGTTTGTTTTCTTTTCAGGAAAACATTTGATAAATTTGGTCATATTGCTAATTGGGGATCTGTGCACATAAATAATTGATAATTATCTGTATTCTCAATTTTAAAACATGCCCTTTTATACTTTCTTTCCCAGTTTATGATATTTTTGTTATGTGTTTTTTATTTGAATTGAAGAGCATTTTAAGAAACAATGGTGACCATTGCAAAAGTTAAAAAAAACAGTTTTTTACATTCTTCTCCTAGCCCCCTCCATTTTGTCTTTCTCATGACCACTCCTCGTGTCCGTAAATGTGCTGCATTTTTTTTTTCCAAAATGGATTCTTCGTTTCTTTAAAGTATTTTAACCATGTAAATTTTAACGTTTTTGACATGTTAATAATAAAAAAATTTCCCAAGTTTTTTACTTTAGGTGAAAATTACCCATGCATGCCAACTTTGATCAAGCTAGATGGAAGATTATTGAATACCAATATTGATATAGCTATTGGAATTGAAGGAAATTTACTCAAACACATTATCATTTCACATTACAATGTTACACCGGATAATAAGGAATTATCAAACACCAGGCAATAAAACATTCTAATTTATCAACAACTCATCGATAAATCATGCGATTAAAGAAGATCATTGATTTGGATATAAAACTTAAGATATGTCAGTTTTACAAAACAGTTATTTTCAACCAATAAGACAGAAGACAAAGAAAGAAGAAGATAATGTATTTTTTATATGCTGATGGACTCTCATTGTGTTGTCTAAGTGATAATTATTCTGTGTCTTTTATTATTTTATATTTTATTATTTTTGTTGTTCGGTTACAATCAATATTGTTCAAATTCCCTGACATTTAGGATTATTGAATATCACATCCAATTAAAATTAGAGTTAATTAATGTATTTAGGAACAAATAATTTAATGCATTTGCATAAATACGTTTCATGACATATATAGTGGTAAATGGAAAGTTTTAATTCGGTAAAATTATACGTTGTTTTTATTTTTTGGATTTTATTTGAGGATTGGTGTGTTTTATAAACACCAGGTTTGTTTCAAAACACCGAACAAGACTGAATAGGATAGTAATTAAATATTTTTTGATATTTGAATGGGTGGAATATGCACTTCGGCTATTTCCCTTTTGAGCCTAAATGCAATGAGTCAGACGTAGTATGATTTTTATTTTTTGTTGCGTGAGGCCCATAGGCTTTGTGGGGAAATTTTAAAATTCATTATCTGTGTCTCTTCTTGTGTAAATTAACATTTTATTGTTTTCGTGCACTTGAGAGTGACAATGAATGAATGTGTATATGATTAGCGGGGTATACCATATTTTCTTTTCTTTTTTATTTTCTTTATTGTTGCTAAAACCGTATCACATCATCAAGAAATCTCACAGTCACAATGACTACATATGGAACGAATCATGGACATTTTGTGTCAAGGTCAAAGGTCACAGGTAATAAGCAACCAGCGCAAAGAGACAGCTTGTTCAGGAGTCCCTATGGTGGCAGCTCTGATGACATTCAATGATTATGCATCTCAAGCTGGGATGTTGAAAAAGACCAAACCTTGATCTCGCACTTTGGACTACAGTATTAGATTATGAGATATTATTTTTTTTTATTTAATTCCCTAGATAAGTGTGAGAAAGGATTGGATTTGTGAAAATGATTAAATGTATTTGAGTGTGTGTATGATTGCAGGTGTGTATGCATTTTGTGGAGTGAAGCTGAACATAGGAAAACACACAGATATAGATCTGACTCATGTTGATTATTAGATAAATCAACTTTTACATTCAAGTAATTATATTTTTCTTGTTCAGTGAATTATATTTTGGGAAATGGGAATAAATAGTTATTTAACCCTTTCGCTGCTGAGGCTTTTCCCGCCTATGTGCTGAGCTCATTTTTTCCGATTTTGCTCATCATGTTTAAATGCATTTTGAAGGCTTGTTTTAGTATATGACCCAGACATATTATATATCGTTCTTTCCGTCAGACTCGGCAGATTCCTAATATGTCATTATTATATGTATACGTCATGACCTGTCTGTTTATTATAACAAACAATGCAATAAAATATGAATTTTCAATAATTTACAACATGTAAAGTGTTTTTTTTTCACATTTTAAGATGCGAGCAATTGCGGTTATATTTTGTATGGGGTGCACTTGTTAAAAAAATTAGAGATGGGGTCTCATTACATTTTTTTGGGGGAAAATTACACGATTTTTAACAAACGCACCGCATACAAAAATCGTTAGTGCAGCATCATTGTTCACATTATAATTGAAATGGGAACAATATTGCTGCATTAACAAACCAAAAAAACTTGTTTATTTTTTTATAATTTTTTTTAAAATATTTTTTTATTTTTATTTTTTATTTCATTTATTTTTTTAAAACTTTTTATACTCAGGTTTGGTATTGTTGGAACGGCCATGCTCTGGCCGATCCAACAATACCAAACATTAACCCCTAACTGCCACGGATCGGGAGATAGGGGGTTCATTGGAACCCCCTATCTCCACCATTGGTGGCAGTTAGGGGTTAACTCCAGGACTGGCGTCATCGTGCATAGCAGGGGGCATTCCCGGAAGCTTGGCCGACATCCAAGATGTCGGCCAGCTCCGGGAAAGGATCAAGAACCGGCGCTTTTCGGCCCCATGCACATGCGGGGGGGCACCTGAATTAGGTGTCATCGCGCCCCCGCGATGACACCTAATTACTCCGGCGGTGGTTCCGGGTGCTGGGCTGACATCGAGGATGTCAGCCCGCACCGGGGGGCCAGCAATCGGTCGGAACCCGGCCGAACGCTGGCCCCAAAGAGAGACGCGCTCAGCGCGTCCACCACATGGAACGCTACCTGCGGTTGGACGCGCTGAGCGCGTCCACCGCAGCGAAGTGGTTAATGTCTAGATTAGGTATTTTGGCCTAGGTTCCAAGTGTGGTTCGCTGGAAGAGTGAATCTAGATAGATAAGTGTATTTTATGCTCATAAAGGGGCTCCTTGGGGAATCCCTTTCATATAGCGTAACGGTATTAGGCGAGGACACTGTAGTACAGGTATAATTAGTTTAATTGCCTAGGTTTGGTTTATCTTTTAGATGATCACAAGTGATATGTGATCAAAGGAAGGAATTGTTAGATTTTAATTTCCTGTATAAAATATAAATATTTTGTCTTGAAAAGCTTGTTTTGATAAAATGGGCTGTGAAATTCCCCCCTCCATTTTGTTTTTTTAAATTCTGCATAGACAGTTGTTCCTTCTGTAGGATAAGGAATGTGACCGATTTCCTGTTATGTTCAGTGCAGGAAAATGTGCGCAGAAGCGGGAAGATAGGAAAAAGATTTTTTGTAAACCATATAAGGTAATAAGGGTTTGTTAATCCATGTTGGTTAAACTTTGACGTGGAAATGTATCTGTATGCTGATTGGCTATAAATTCTTTGTAATCTAATAAAACAGTTTGTCTAACAAAAGATACCCAGACATGACCTGAAGCTACATTGCCATGGCTGATTTTGGTGTCTCTCGCCATGGCGTAGCGCAGCATCTTACTTCAATTTTGATATATAAAAAGAAACTTGAAAAAGGTTTATGGCATTCCATATATGGTAATTATAATAGAATTTTAATTTAACAGGCACCAGAGATACAATGGTCTAGATCAGTAGTTCCCAACCGCAGTCCCCAAGTACCCCTAACAGACCAGGTTTTAACGTTTACCTTGGGGAAAAGCAGACTGAATCCTGCAATCACTGAGCAGCAAATCATATCACCTGTGCTGTGCTTCGGATATCTGGAAAACCTGACCTGTTGGGGGTACTTGAGGACCGTGGTTGGGAACCACTGGTCTAGATGATTGTTAATTTTTTTAAATTTATTTATTATTTTTATTTATTTATTTTTTTACACACAGAGCAAGGAGGTTAAAACACTTGTTTCCATTTGCTTTTCCGGACTTTTGTTGTTTCCATCCTCTCCCAATAACCCATCAAAATTATTTTAGTCTCATTACTGCTACACTTATTTCCTCATAAATCTTGTTTAAGAACGTCATGAACTTCGTGGAGCTCAGTGAGATTTATTTCCACCAGCTACTGGCATAACATCACTCACCGTCTAGGTTTAGGTTTGCAGCAAGTCAGGAGAAAGACTTTCAGGCCCCGTTCACACCTAAACGTTTTAAAGCGCGTTCCTGAGCGCTTTAAAATGCATGAACGGGGAAATCCCATGCTTTTCTATGGGATCCGTTCCCACCTAAGCGTTTTAAAGCGCGCAGGAACGTGCGTTAAAACGTACTACTCACAAAGGAGTCCTGGAGCTTCTTTGGTGCGTAGTACTGCACGTTGCGTCCCATAGACTTCAACGTGAACGAGTGTACATTTATGTTGCGCGTTTTCGTAATCAAAAAGCGCACGCAGATTCGTCATCAGCGCGTCTCCTGGCAAATGGAAGCAATAAATCAATGATTTAAAAAAACATATGTATTTCTTCAGTAAAAGTTGCTGTTTTTATTAATAAAGTTTATTTGTTATTTAATGTATTTCAGACAAGTTGCTGTTTTTCTTAATAAAGTTTATTTGTTATTTAACTTATTTCAGACTTTCGGTTTATTTTTTAGGATTGTGCCTTAACATACATTGGGTGCTCTAAAATTTACCACACCTTGTTGCAACATTTCCATTGGCTTCAAATTGTGCTCATGAGCGAATGCGGCTCTCATGGGTATTTATTGTCCCCAGCACACTTGGGTATTTATTGCCCCCAGCTCACTTGGGTATTTATTGCCCCCAGCACACTTGGGTATTTATTACCCCCAGCTCACTTGGGTATTTATTGCCCCCAGCACACTTGGGGTATTTATTGCTCCCAGCTCACTTGGGTATTTATTGCCCCCCGCTCACTTGGGTATTTATTGCCCCAGCACACTTGGGTGTTTATTGCCCCAGCTCACTTG
Organism: Leptobrachium leishanense; assembly: GCA_009667805.1. Taxonomy (NCBI): domain Eukaryota; kingdom Metazoa; phylum Chordata; class Amphibia; order Anura; family Megophryidae; genus Leptobrachium; species Leptobrachium leishanense. Next base: position 140,634,117 of record CM019065.1, read on the forward strand.
GGTATTTATTGCCCCAGCACACTTCGGTTTAATGATATGGATATGTTTTCCGTCAAGCGCTCCGAGACAGTTCGGAAAATTGCACATTGTCGAAAAAACCTGGGCAATTTTAACCCACTCCTCCCTGTTTGGTTTTCCCATAACAACATCGTGCATGATCTCCCATAGGGCACAGCATGTTTCTCTGATGATGTTGCTTGCTGTGGATTTTCCAATCAAGAACTCGTAGTGCACACTCACCAATGACTGTCCAGTCGCCAAATACCTATGAAAATATAAAAAAAAAATTTATTAGTTTATGTTTACATTTTGTTTCAACGGTTAACTTAATGAAGGGCAAGTGGAAGAGCCTGAAGGACGCGTTTATCCGATACAGGCGGAAGGAGAGGGAGTATCAGAGTGGAGCGGCTGCCAGTGCGCCATCGCAGGATTTCCACGCTGACCAGCTGGCATTTCTGATCCCATGCGTGGACATGCGTAGGTAAATTACGCCAATGACAATGTTTAGGAGGGTCATGGATATTGTATTACAGAACATGTAGATAATTATATATTGCACATACTAATGTATTATTTCCTAATGACAGCACCGACAGCAGCTGGGAGAGGCAGGAACAGGACGAGGAGGAGGAGGACACGGCCACACAGTCCGATCAGCCATGTGCCTCAACAGGACCCCGGAGTCCAACAACACCACCACTACCACCACAGTCACCGACAAGAACAGTGTCACCGGCCCCAGTGACACAGACACAGTCTGCCCCAACAGCCTCGGAACCTGTTCGCCGAGGTCCCATCCACAGGGCCCGTAGGCAGAGGCTTGAGCGGCAAGAGCGAGAGGACAGGTTCATCAATGCTCTAGAGTCCATGGCGCATCCCGTCCCCAAGCTCACAAGTGAGGCCTTATTCCTCCTCAGTTTGGAGAATAAAATGCTAAAAGTGGCAGAAAGTTGACAGACAGAGCTATGTGAGTTCTTGGCACGTGGCATTGACTCATTCATTCCACCTGATGGCTCCTCACAACACCAACCTACTGTCCCTATACAGCAACCACCTCAACATTCCACACCCATGCACACACACCCATTCACCACACCCATGCACCAGCAACACCCCCCCCGAAACATGGCACCCACGCCCACAGTCACCATATGCGTACCCCTCAAGCAGCCGTGGAATGAGGGAGGAGATGCGGGTGGACGAGCCTCACTTTACGCCACCACAACAGTTCCACAATTTGTAAATATAACTCCAGCCCCACTTTTCCACACACATGCACACACTACTTCACATGCATACCCACAAACACCCATGCACCATCAACACCCCCCCGAAACGTGTCACCTACGCCACTCTGTCACTTTGCCCTTCCCGTTGGCTCTTTTGCACTGCCCGTTGGCTCATTTGACTTGCCCGTTCGCTGATTTTGGACCTCTGTGTGTACAATTTTTGTTGTAAAGTTGAAAAGTTTTTATTCTATTTTATTATTACGTTTTAATATATACTATTTTATTAAAATTTAACCATGAGTTTGTGTGTCTGTTTCTTTACAGGTTGTAAAGTTTTTAATTTTTTAAATGAGTTTGATTGTGGTACACATACTGTATGTAGGAGGGTCACACATGCTATACCTCATCCTGCTTAATACACACACACACGGCACAACCCGCACTCCATTCGTCTGCGGTGTCAGGTTTTTCTTTTTTTTTGCATTCAAATTTTTTTTATTTTGAAAAGGCATCAGCCAGAAGACATACAATATAAGAGGACGGTCAGACCGTACAACAGCCACGCAGGGCCAAATCTCAAATAGTATACAATCAGAAATAACACATCGCAAGTCACATTGCCAAAGAACTTAGACATGTGGTGTGGCAGGGGGTATCAAAATAGAGAGGTGGGGAGGGGGGACAAACCAAAAAGTGCTCCAGGACCTTAAAAAAATAAAATAATAATAATAAAAAAAATAAAAAATAAAAAATAAAAAATAAAAAAAAAAGGGGGTGGCTAAGGCCAAATACGTGACTTTCCTGGCACACTCCTGAAGGTCCAGAGGACCGTTGGAGGCCATGGAAATGTGCAGGTCACAAGGCCGGGGCATTCGAGGGCCAGATATGGCGGGCAGAGCCATGGTAGCCGCCACAATGGCACACCTTGAATTAGCCCAATACGCCAAATTAATAAATAAGTAATAAAAAAAAAAATAAAAAAAAAAGGGGAGTGTGGGGGCCTGTAGCACAAGGTGGCCTGTGGAGGAAAGAGAGAAAAAAAAAAAAAAAAAACACAAAAAGAGGAAAAAGGGGAGAAAAAACGGGGGATTGGGAAGTGAGGTCAACAAAATAACAAACTCAGCCAGGAGACAATCAAAAATATTGTGTTAAATAGCATAAAGTGTCTTCAAAGTCATCCCCGAGTGGGGGGTCTCATCAAGTAGTAGGAACATATTGAATCTGTGGATGGGGGATCTCATAAAAAAAAAAATATATATATATATAGATATATAAACGCTCGGCTGAGGGGGGGGATTAGGGGGAATGTCTGCATGGAGGGATCATCACGAGAAGATAAGGGTCAGCAACAGAAGTGTGGGCAGGAAGAGGTTAGAGGGTCTCCTCATCCCGTGTCCAACAGGGGGGTCGGGGCCACAGCAGGTAGACCCAGGAGGCCGTACGTCCCCAAAGCAATTAGGCCACGGGAAGCACCCCACATAACAGCGTCCTGAACATGGATCACAGACACCCTCAGCTCCTCCACAGAAAAAGGCTGGTCAAAACCAAGCAGTGCCGCCGCTGTAAGCAGCAGCACCGGGGCCGACTGCGACATCTCCAGGCACACCTCGGGGGCAACGAGAAACGACACCTGGACCAGTCCGCATTCTCCACGCAGCTCCGAAGTCTCCAGAGAGGGCCGGCAGCCAGGAGGTCCCACCAAGGCACAGATAGGTTGATCATCAGCAATTGGAACAGGTAACATTGCCGGGGGATGCTGAGACACCATAGCAGTAGGATCAGCTGAGGAGGGAGTAAATCCATCGGGTCCGTCGGGTCTCCGCAGGCAACCATCCGGACTGGCCAATGCACTCCGCCAACCAGCCTCTCGGAATTCAGCGCGCCAAGCCTCCCGGAACTCAGCTAGCAGGTCCTCCAGGTCTCCCCTCGTCAGCCAGACCGAGTCATCCCGGTGCCGGGCTCCATTAGCTCCCTCCGCTGAAACTCCCACAGCAGATGGCAGATGGTGGCCCTCCATTCCCGCAACTCAGACCCAGCAACAAGGGGGTAAGGAAGCACCGTTGTGCAGATCTGCAGGGTAACACGAGAAAGGCCTCCAAGATGGCCGCCAGTAGTAGGCCGCAGAGTAGGCCGGAGAGCTTCAATCACCCTAATTTGCACTCAAAGTGCTGCGGGAAGGTGCAGGTGTGGGGTTGGACGTCAGCAGGTGGTGACCCCACCGAAAAAGGTACAGCAGCTGGCAGTGAGTCGCAAGAATTCGCCACAAAATAAAGAAAAGTCAGGGAGCTCCTCGAGATGCGACTGCTCACGCCGGCGTCCAGCTCCGCCGTGTCAGGTTTTTCGACAGCTGCTCTGCGCTGTGATCGGCGACTGCTCGGGTTTCTTCGGCATGTTCGGTGGGGTTTATCCTGATGTTTTTGCAGGTTTTGGTGTGCGTTCGTCGGGTTTTGCTGTGAGTGTTGCGGCGAGTTTGCTGCGACTTTTTCCTGCACTGTGACGGCCCTGTGGTGCTTGCTGAATACACTGCAGGGTCGTCAAAATGGGATCGCCAAATCGCACCGAATGGAAGAGAACGAAAAGTCACCAAACGTGCAGTGACTTTTCGATTCTCTCACAGCACATCGCACTGGATTATGTGTGTAGTGATGTTAGTCAATTTACCGCAAAGTGATGAGCAGTCTTTCCACAGGTGCAACACTGTCGCGCATAAATGTGTCCTGCCGCTCCAAAGTGGGGGACATGAGCTCCAGTAACTCATCAAAACTGTTGAAAAAAAAAAGAGGGTTAATACAGGTTAACTTGATGCTCTATCTTGCTATCCCTGCCTGTTTCCCAATCAAATCTATGATGCTACTATCAAATGGGTCACAACAACAATAAGCATGGTACATGTTCTCACCTATTTATTGACATGCGTGCGTATTCGAAGAATTTCTCCGCATGTTCCCGAAGGGTTCCAGGACTCTCAGCAGGAAGTCTTTTTCATTGGACGTCTCCGTAATCAGATAGGAAGTAGTTCTCATTGGATGTCTGTGCGAACGACGCGCGTTTCTAATTAACACAAACTCGCAACAAACGCTAGTAAAACGTCAGAAAAAAAACGCGCGTAAAAAGCGCTTATAAAATACGCCTAGGTGTGAACCAGGCCTCAGAGAAGGTCACTTATAAACACCCAACTCGATTGTCACAGGAGGGCAAAGAATGGGAGTTTTACTATTTGAGAATAACAGTCCCTCAGTGGAAAAATGGTTTATCAGCTAATAAGACGTTTAACTATTTTACAAGCAAATAATTAAGCAGAGTGTGCTGCCACACACAAGAAGGATGCTCTTGCTCACATTACAGACTCAAACAACAGTTTGGCAATGATAATGGAGAGAAAAGCTTTTAGCTAGTGTAGACAAGAAGGAAAATGAGTATTTAAGAAAGATTGGCAGAGGGAGTGGTGGGATTAGTACAGTGGATAAGGAGATATTTGAAAAAAATTCTAAAAATTACGTGTCTGCAAATGCAAAATGCAAATTGAGAATTGAAGGAAGCGAGCGTTCCTGCTAGAAGATGATTAGTAGGATAGAGAGGATACTATGGGAACCTGATGGGATTCAAGGAATGACGAAATTGGGAGAAAGAGGAAGGCGAGGGTTATATGTTAAATCCTGATATTGAGTCGAAGCTTTTCAAACGTTATCACTATCCTTTAACGTTAAGAATTCTGCACAGCAGATAAGACGGTGACGCATGTGCCGCAGCGATACAGAAGGATTAGCCTTTATAACAAAATCTGGAGAGATTTTACTTTCTAAAACAGTGACTGGAATATTGGGATGAATAGCTCAAGGAAATCAAATTGACCCTAATGTGAAGCAACTTAAAAGGGACACGCTGGGGTCACTTTACCTTTTTGAAGTGGTCAGGCACAGGCTGTGTAGAGTTTCTCCTCTGCCTATCGGCTTAAAGCCAGGGCCGGCCTTTGGGGTGTGCGACCTCTGCGACGGCACTGGGCGCCATGGCAACTGGGGGCGCCCGGCAGCCATCACACAGCCTGCATTCTCCAAAGTTGGCTGGATAGGATCCTGTTGCAGGCACATCCAGCTCCTCCCCTATTCCCAATCATCTTCCTGTCCCCGCGCATTACACACTGTGTGCACAGGGATGGAAGGGGGGCTGCTGAGGAGGAGAAGAGGTAGAAAGCAGCCAGGGATCCAGGGGTATGCAAAGTACAGCTCCCCCTGCTCCACTTCTGACCTGGCAGGCACAGAGTGCAGATCGGCAGCCCTGGAAACGTCAGAGTTGAAGAGTCTTCCTGGATCTCCCCTACGTCCTGGCCCTGCCTCCTCCATTACAGCAGTAGCTTCAGGTCCTGACAGGGAGGTAAAGAGACACACGCAGTTGGTAAATTAAGTTGCGGGGGGCTTCATGGCTAGTGAATTTTTTCTGATATTCCTCCATATTTGATTTATTTATTCCTAGTTATATAAATAACTTAATGTGTTCACTCTATCAGGGTTAATCAGAGAGCACTGAAATGTCACTGCCATTTCAGTGCTCTCTGGTTCAGCGCACTTCGGTGAGTTAAATTTGCCAACCCTGTGGTGAATTCAGCATTCACTGCAGGGTCCCCGAAGTGCGGTGAATCGACCCGCCATACACTGCAAACCCGCTGAATGTGGTGGATCAACCCGACCAACGCAGCCGTAAACCCACAGAGCAAACGGCCGAGCGCAACCACCGAAGAGACTGCCGAACGTACCCGCAAGCCACCGAAGAGACTGCCAAACGTAGCCAATAACCCACCGAATGTAGCCACAAAACGCTAACCAGCCACTAAACGGGTAAAAAAAAAAACACGCAGCTTTTAAACGGCATTTGCAAAAAAACTACTGCATGAAAATGCCTGGAAATAATATATAAGTCCTATGAATAATAATAAAAAGGTCTGTTACAGAAGAAAAAATTGCATTTTTTTAAAAAAATCACCGGATAAGTAACTTAATAATAGAGACTTTTTGCTGCAAATTTAAAGATTAACTGGTTTATTAGATATTAAGTAAAAACGGGGAATATTTTTTACATTGAAACATGGGGTTTGTCTGATCAAACCTGCCGAATGAAACCACTGAACATCAGGGCATTTCACTGACATTTCTCTGCTGTTAGCCTGGCTGAATTTATTCAGAGACACCGATCAGCCAGCCTTGCAGTTGCTGCCCCTGCACTGGTGGACGTGTGTGGATCTTCCTTGGAAGTCCCTCATTGTGGAGGACGCTCCACGCACGTCCTGCTGTGTCCCCGCTAGGTGCCGATCTGGCTCCGTGTAGGGACTTCTTCGTAGGGGTAATTCACAAACCCCCAAATTTCACTTAATAAGGAGTTTCACCATTTGGGGTGTAGATATGGTAGGGGGTGTGGCTACTGTGGGGCGCTGTGAAGATTTCTCGCACAGGGCACCCAGTGGCCTAAGGCCAGCCCTGGAAAGCGATGAGTGAAGCAGAGTATTCTCGCTGTCCATGCCACCAGCAGCCGGGATTTAGAATTCCTTGGATGCTGGTCGTAGATCAGTCACTAAAAATGTCTGCGTATATCAATTCGATAGTTGATATCAATTCGAATTTTTGATCACTAGATAAAACCCCAATTACTTAAATTTTGCTGTTAAAAGAAAAGCTAGGGTTAAATTTTAAGCTGTGTCACAGATTTAGTATGAGTCAAATTCAATAGTGAAACAAAATTAATTTGTTTTATAAAGTCCTTTGCTGACTATTGCTTGTATTGTAAGTTAAGATCAATTCCATAGTTGGTATCAATTTGATAGTTCATTTCAAATTCGATAGTTGATATCAGTTATTCAATTTTTTCTTTCATGATGATGACACAGTGTAAAATGAAATAAATTCGTTATATACCGTTTCGTTTCGAATTCGTATCAATTCGTTATTCGGAAGTACTTCCGATTCCGAATACAAATTATCAAATTTCGTTCCTGAATTCTGAATTTTCTGAATTTTTACGAAACGAATGCACATCTCTAGTTTGTGTGACGTATCTGCTGGAGGAGCTGGGCTTATAGCAGCATGTAAGATGCTATATGCCAACAAGAAGAGAAACCATCTTTCCACCATTATGTTTGCTATGATGCTTTGAGTGTGAGTTAATGATCAGAAGCAGTCTAGCAGTGCTTCCCAACCCAGGTCCTCAGGGCCCACTAACAGGTCAGGTTTTCCAGATATCTGAAGCACAGCACAGGTAATATGATTTGCTGCTCAGTGATTGCAGGATTCAGTCTGCATTTTCCCAAGGCAATCCTTAAAATCTAGCCTTTTAGAGGGTCCTGAGGACCAGGGTTGGGAACCATTGTGCGATAGTTATATAGCAGTGATTGTGAGCTCTTGTTGTCCTCAACACATACTCATCTCCATCACTGGTACTGAGGTAGGATTCTACACATCTGCAGGTACTATCCAAGCTATAAAGGCATGATTTTACATTTAAGTGTTTTTACCACACCACTTTGTTTAGAAACACAAAGCGCATGGACGTTATTTTGTGTTTGTTTTGTAGGCAGTAAGTGAAGCTGCAATACTGCAAAGAAAAGCAGAACTGCTATCTTAATACAAGGCTTTTTATCCACGCACAATAAGAATGTATCTGCTGAGCTGTGTTCTGTGTTTATTCTGTAGGAGTGACTCTACATGGGACATTCCAGAATAAATTTCCAGATTTGAGTCACACATCTAGGAGTGGACTGAAATAAACATGCCCGAGGCGTAAGATTTTTCTACTTTTGATCTGCTATGATCAAAACTCAGTAAATAAAGATAGGCGGCATGCGTGGAAGGTTCTCCTCTTGTGCCCAGGTATTCCGAATGTTATGAGAAGTGGATCAACATGTCCCGTACTTAGGACTCTACCTACACTTTCTAGATGCGCCTTATCTGGGTCAAGACGCGCATAATGAATATTGACTGTATCGATTTGTAAACTAGATTATTGAATCGATAATAGTAATACATGCATTTTGTTGTGAATTTTCTAAACATGAATATGCAATTAATAAAATTTTGTGCACACCCTAATGAAATGTCCTGCACTGACGAGTGAATCTATAGCTAGCAGCACTCCAGGGCACTGAGATGAAGAAGTCCTGAACATGGCATACATTTGCGACAGTACTCACAAAAGAAAACATGACACTTTCGATTATGCCTTGGAAATTTAAATTAAATTATTTACTCAATGTTTTTTCCTGTTGCCAAAATGTCATGCCCATTTGGAACTAGCTTGTCATGTTTGGATTTTCACATATAGGGATTTTAGGTCCAGTAATCAGTGCATGAGTTCATAAGGCACATGGCAGCCCCTTACAACACAATTATCTCAGGTCAATCGATTCGAATGCTAGATCAAGAAAGGGCATGTAATTTTTTGCACTAGAACAAACCATTAAAATGTATTCAGATGCAGCTTACAAATGACTGTCCCTCTAAAACAGGATTCAGATGGAAACATGGTCTTAGCTGGGTCTGGGTAAAGTCTGGGACAACATCCAACAAATCCTAGACAACGGCAAATCTGTAAGCCTGGTGTCTCCAAAAGCTTCCCCATTCAACATTCATCTGACGTAGGGTCTGGGGAATGCCTGTCTTATTAATGTAATGTATTAATCATTGGTTTCATTCAAACTCAAAGGAGAAGATCATGAGAGCATTGGTACTATATTTATTTATTTACTTACAAAAGTATTTTACCGGGAAGAATACATTGAGATTTCCTCGTTTTCAAGCATGTCCTGGGATCAAGAACATTGTATTTCTGTACCTACTGTAAAAATTCAAAGTAATAAATGCAATATATTAAAAATAACACAAATATACAGATTAACACAGAAAACAAATATGTAGTAAATATAGTCACTATGTTACATGTTTACAGGTGCATTCCGTATTGAGGTATATTAATAGAGAGCTCTTAAGGGACTTTAGACTGGGGGAAGATTTGCAGGGTTATTCAAAGAGCTCCGAATTGCTTGAGAAAGGTAACCGAACGCTGAAAATCAGCATTCGGTTACCTTTCCTGGCCATTTGGCTATCCAGAGAGCAGGCAATTCGCCAAATCCTGGCAAATTGCCTGAACATACGGTGCCTGTTCGGTGCCTGTTCGAGGGCAGTGAAAACCCCATGAAAAAGCACTGCTTCGGCTATTCAGAGAACACAAACCAGCAGTGAAAGGTTCCCCTAATGCCCTGCCATTCGGTGGTTTAATTCGGCAAGTTAATTCAGGAGAATCACATAGACTTCAATGTTAAAAATATTCCCGTTTTAATTCAATATCTAATAAACCGTTCATTATAAAATTCTGCAGTAAAGAGTCTCTTTATTTATAGATTTTTTATGATATTTTAAGCATTTTTCTTAATTTTTAATTTTTTTTAAAAGTCAGATTTTTTTTTTTTTTTTTAAGTTTACTTATTTTTTCTGTAACAGCCCTTTTTATTATCATTCCCTGGACCTCATATGTAAATTTCAGACATTTTCGCTCAGTAGTTTCTTTGCAAACAGCGTTTCATTTTCCCAGATTCACACAAACTCTTTTGCTAATTTATTCACCTCCCTCGTCTGCGGTCTCAGCTGCTTCGGCTGTGTTCGGCTCCTGCTCGGGCTTGGTTTTCGGCAGGTTAATCCAGATGTTTTTGAGGGTTTTCTGCGTGCATTCGGTGGGTTTTGCGGTTAGTTTTCGTCAGGTTTGCGGTAGCTTTTCCCTGCAATTTGGGGACCCTGTGGTGTTTGCTGAATACACCGCAGGGTCACCGAAATGGGATCGGCAAAAGGAACCGAATTGAAGAGAACGAAAAGTCACCGAACGTGCGGTGACTTTTCGAATCTCTTCGAATAATCCTGTTGATGGCGTCTGGGAGGTTATTCCATATTTCCAGTGCTCTGTACTAAAATGAGGGTCGAGCCACTTACTTTTGTATTGTGGACGGTACTGCAAGTACTGTATGTACTTGGGAGGGACAGGACAAAACAATGCACATGTCAAGAACCTATACTCAACATTAAAAAAAGAGCATAACATAGCTGTAGCACACAAAACCTGAGGGAAAACAAACAGTGCAACCCTGATACACAATGTCTAGACTCTGCAAGGTTTCATACGCAGAATCACAAGAGCAGTAAATATAAATGGCTTACATGAATATCTCGCCATGAGGTCTCTTCCATCACATGATAAAGAACTGGAGAAAGGCAAGTATATGAATTAGCAGATTCATAAACTGATGAGATGTAATATATAAAAAGAGGGCAATAAATACAATGTGTTTTTTCCCCATAAGAAAACCAGTGTGGGGCGCCAAACCAAAAGAGTGCACATCGTTTGCTGTCAATCCAGTGTAATGCATCTGCGTTGGGATTGCCATACTTCATTAAATTATATAGCATATATATGATAGAGAAAATCCCATGATCTGTGCAATGATGATGTGACATACGCATAGCATTATGCCTGTACAGGTTTATATGACTGAAAATAGTGCTGCCACCTAGCAGCAGAGCTTCTAATTGCTGGTATCTTCAGGTCAAACAGGTATACATTGGTTACAATTTACCATAGTCAATCCTAATCACCTGGTCTTCTTCAGATAGATCCCATAATGCTGCAAGTCCAGTCAGGTCCTCTAGGTATTGAAAATCTTTTTTTTCCTTATATGAGCTCATGTACCAAGCATACCTTTTTTTTTTAGCTTTCCTTCACAGTGGTTTCAACTCAATTATAGGGGATTGCTTGGAAGTGCATCATATTCTGCTAATCGAGTACCAATGGCCATGGTAAATATGAGGCCATAAAGAATAAATCAAAAGATACAACACGTGCATATAGTAGGCATTGTGACACCAAGCTTCTGTATCACATAGTGGCACCCTGCCACTAGGCTCTGCACCATGCTGAACATGGGCAGAAACATTATTTCTTCATGGAGGTTTCCATTCCGCTGTCAAATGTCATGTACAGCAGTTGCCATTTACCTTAACTCTACAGAAGCAGAAGGACAGACAGATGCCTGGGCAGGCAATAGGTCTCTCTAAAATTTGGTGACCAACCTCTAGAAAAGAGGGCAAACGAATGGTCATTATGGGAGATGAGCTACTTTTAAATATTATCTAATAATTGTTTTACATTTCTAAAACATCAGTACATGTAGAAAGAATCAGCAAAAAAAGAGAACGAAAACCTTAAAATACAGATGCTTGCGCTGGCTGGTCTTTTAGTGTCACCTAAGGACTGCTGGTAAAGCCATGGTGCTTTAGTGGACATAAAAGGCCAATGTATGGAGCATTGCGTGAAGATCAAACGGAGATACTGTATCAACAATAACCTTGTGCAGTAAGTCAAGCATGGCTGAAACTATGTGCTGATCTGGATAATACATAACCTCTGACCCTCTGGAAAATCACTACCCTGTCGAACAATCAAATGAGACTGTAAAAGCCAAGCTATAGAAAGTATCCTCTGCCTAGCGTGCTGTGCGATTCCTCTGTGAAAGGAATTTGGTATTTAGTGGTTCTCTTTTCACAATGCACGGCCTGGTCTGTTGTTGTAGCGTCCTAGAGAGTCACGCAGTCACGGCTAAAGAATGCATAGATACACTACATAGAAAGAAAAATGAAGTCATGGCTCCAACTCTGAAATTGTCATAATAATGCGAGAAATGTGTATATATAATGAAACTCCACATGCAGACACACAGCACCACAATCATGTCCAAAAATAATTGGTACTGACAAAAGTTTAGTTATTACAGTTGTTTGCCAAAATAAAGTCAGGTTCCCGTTAAATAATGATTACTGTAGATACTCGAGTATACCGCTAGATTTTGGTGACAAAAATATACCTTAAAATTGGAGGGGTCGCGTTATATTCGAGACATCTGCATCGCGTGTAAAAAAAACAAAAACCTTGCCTTGCTCTGGATCCCAAGTCTCCCGGAAGTTCCGGTCGTCTCGCTGAAGTGAATACGGGCTCCCTGATGCTTGCAAACACTTCAGGAACTCCCGGATTTGGGAGAAGAGGGATCCATCACGGCCAGAGGGCAAGCTCGGTTTAAGCCAATCATTCACGTCGCTCACCTCCGCCGGCCATCTTATCAAGGAACCAAAATTGGACGAGTGACTCAAAATCTGTTTTATGGACAGTTTTGGGCTATTCTTTCATCATAAATTAAGCAGGTAAGGCTGGTGTCAGACAAGTGCACTATGTGCGCCCGAACTGACGTGCCTACCGGCGTCCGGCGCAGCGTTGTGACGCTACTACAGGGCCGGCCACACGCTGTTGCGTGCACATGAATTGCGCAGGCAGCAGCGTCCGTGCAAAAAGCCTCCCCGTCAAAACACTAGGACGCACATTGACTGGGCTGCAAAGAGCGATCCTCCATAGGAGGATTGAGCCTTGCAGCGCTGAGCGCACTAACTGCGCTCAGCGCGGTGTCCAGACGTGCATCGAGTGGAAGGAACGTGTTTAAAGTAAAGAAAAAAAATTATAAAAATAATAATAGAAAAAAGAAAAACTGTTTTTTTAAGATGTGAAATGGCTCAGCAGTGTAGGGGTTAAGACATACAGGTCTATTCAATAAAAGTGAAACTCATTGTCAGTGAATTGACAGGAGAAGTTAAAAATCCAGGTCAAAATAGCCAAACCAGAAAAATTCTCCCATTTATCATACTTTCCAAATCTGCTATTTGAAGATTGTTGTTTTCTTCTCCTGACAATTCTTCTGAGTTTCACCTTTTAGTGAATAGACCTGTAAGTGGAATATTCTCCAATGGCCAAGTCAGTCACCTGATCTCAACCCGTTCCATCAAGCATTTCACTTGAAGTTCACTCAAGTTCACAAAAAAAACTCAAGGCAGAAAGACCCGCAAACAACAACGGCAGAAAGCACTGGCAGCGCATCACAAAAGGCAGCAACCCATTGTTTGGAGATTTCCAAGCATTCCAGACTTCAGTCATTGCTTACAAACGTTTTTTGACAAAGTATTAAAAATATCCACTTTAAGATTTTGTTAATTTACCCATTTACATTTACTGAAATAAGGGGGCTGTGTATTAAAATGGTTGCAAATCCGAAATGTTTCATACGATATTTTTGTTAAACCCCTTGAGTTGAAAATGAAAGGTGCAATTGCATTGCCGATACAGTTGTTTCATTTGATTGGCGTACAGAGCCAGAATTATGAAAATCTAGTCAGTGTCCAATTATTTCCATATCTAACTGTAATTCTATTATACATTTTTTTTTTTAAATCTCAATGCATGCACTTTTTATCATTCTATATCAGACGTTCCTATTATTCCTAAAAGAGCAGATTTCTCTATGCAGTGACTATACATCAAACACAATAAAGGGTTAATATGGTGCTCCAAACCAAGGGGTGAATTCTGCAGGTAGAGTTTATTATTTGCATTTTTCGAGATATATTGTAAAGCAGCGTTGCTGTGTTTTTCTGCTTTGGACACTCGCAGTAACATACTGTAATGTTATGACTTGTGACTAGATTGATGCTAACAGAAAATATGAGAAGTTATTTTGAAGTTTCCAAGAAGCAAAAGCCAGACCCTACTAGGAGGGGCGCTGCTCCTTGGGAAACTAGGATCGCTGCGCTAATGAAGTGTCAAGGCGCTGCAGTTCCATCAACACCTCTTAATGTCAGGAACTGATTAGGAAGTCTGAATTTCTACAAAAAATAAATGAAAAATGTAGGAGAGGGATCTTTTTATCTCCTTAGTAGTTGCATTATATTTTTTCCAATAAATGAATGGACTTGAAACCAAAGAAAATCTTTTAAACCTGTCCACGGCAAACATGAGGACCATGACGTAAGGGGTTATTCAGAGAAAGCCGATCTGGCCCCGAAATGGCTCCGAGCAGGGAATTTCTAAAAGCTAAAGTGGTCAGGTGTGTAGAATACCCCTTTACTGCGTCAGATTCTGGCCCTTCTTTTGATGCGAGAGCAGAGAGAAAATGCTTTAATAAATTTTTTTACATCTGGATCTCTGAAGCCCTAAGCCGACAGGGCTGTGCGCTACGTGCCCATTGACTCTGTGCGACATGAAAATCACACGTTTTTCGGCGTAATTTTCATATTCGCGACATTGCGTGATAATATCGTGCAATAATGCCGTTATGCGCGATATTGCGCAACACCATTGATGCACATCGCAGAAGAAGGGTCATGTACCAGCGACAAGCTACAGCGACGAGCTACATGTGACAATGAGCTGTGAGATGTGAACAGCTCCATTGAAATGCATTAGAGAAGCTACATAGAGCGGTATCTCGCGGAGTTATGCGCGATATTGCAGCAAAAACCGCACGATAATTCGCTTAGTGTGAATGGGGCCTAAGGGAAAAGGTGCGCATTTACAGCTAAAATAAAATAAAAAATAGAAAAAAGAAAATATTTGGGCAGATGCTATCAGCAGGGGAAAAAAAAAAGAAGGATGGGTCAAATTTTATTAGTGTGGCCCTTTAAGCAAACTGTATAACCTGTTATCATCATCCCTAAAGAAACACGCTTATCAACAATTTGTCCATTTGCGAACTGTATGACCGATAAGGGCATTGCTATGAGCGCCGCTGGAGTATTTGTTCTGCTCAAAGATCTTGCCAATATTAGCCTGTTTGTTCTGCGACAAGTATACAGTAAGCAGCGGAGCTGATAAGCGCTTGGATGAGTTTTTGACTGTGTGGCAATAGACCCTGTGATTTACTATAGCAATTATATCCCACTGAAGGAACACAAACGATGCAAGTACATAACGAGGAAAAATGGTCTGCAGAGGATTACTAGAATCTTTACTGCACCAAGAAGTGTCAAGGAACTATGCACATTCAGCATGCATGGCAATTATAGAAGAGGCTGCTCTAGAAAAAATGAGAAGTAAGAAAAAAAATGGAGAGATATCAGCTTTCTGGCTCAGACTTAAAAGGAAAATCCCATGTACTGTAAGTCTCCATCAGATGGAAATAAATTTAAAGGTGCTCATGGGTCTGTGCAATTATAGAAGAAAAAATATATATTAAGCAGTAGGGATACACTGATTATTGTGAGGGGAAAAAAAAGGTTTGTGAGGGTCCTGAGGACAAGCAATGGCAATAGTGGTCTGCTCTATGGTGGGGCCCGCTCAGGTATCGCAACGCTTTAGCTCGATCGTACAATTACATGGTCAACCGCCCCATATGCAAATCAGACGCTGGTCAGTACTGAATGTCAAGGATGTCATCCCTGCACGAGAGATGCAGAAACCCCCGACGATCGGTCATCGGCAGCCGATATTGACAATTTTGTTGACAATTTGCATCGGCCTTTTACTTGCCAATAATTTCCCAAGGTTGCTCACTGCAGCCACAACACGTAGGACTGATTTGCAGCTTTTCTTGTAGCCAAGATGTCAGCCCTCGCTGTGAGACTTCCCCTGAGTACTGATAGTATTGCACATGAGCGTGATAGCAACGGATTTGGGTCTTCCTCCCATCTCTCAGGAATTCCCTATACAGGAGATGCAGGGGTATTCTGGACCCCTGTATCTCTGGTACTGTATGTCCTACAGCAGGGGTCAGCAACCTTGGCCCTCCAAATGTTTTGGAACTACATTTTCCATGAAGCTCTACCAACCTAATGAGTATCTGAGCATCACGGGAGATGTAGTTCCAAAACTACTGGGGACCAAGGTTGCTGAACCCTTACCTACAGGGTAAGGGGAGGTGTCACTGCACAGCTTAGACATGGCCTTGTTTGTAAAAATAAAAACTTAAATAAAAATATTTAGGTTTCATTAAACTGAACAAATGAAATGGACATAGTGCATTGTTTAAAATTGTGTTAAACAATTTTAAATGTACAAAATATCGGCATCAGAAAGGCTGCCGATAATAATTGGTATTGGTGTCAACAATGAAAAAAAAGATATCGGTCTATCCCGATTAAGCATTGCTACTATTGGGGCTAAAATTGAGATTTGAGCATTTTTTTGAGGGACTTCAAAGCCTGTGAATGAAAGCATCCTCTCCAATCCTGAAGAAGACCGCTTCAACAAGATGATCAGTCAGCTTAATACAAACAGGGACTTCCCTTTAACAATTTTGGGTCTTAAGCTTGCCCAGCCTGTAAAAAGGTGTCACAAGCTAATAACAGTCAGCTTTTGCGTGAGCCACTATACCAGCAACACAGCTCATAATATGTGGAAGCTGCAAAGTTATTACTGGCATTCTCGCGAAGATGCCTTGGCACAGCAAAACAAGCTGGTGGAACCAAGGGATGCCTCTTCGTGCTGCTACTGCTACCTGTAGTTATTCCTCTTTATCAGTATCAGGGTCATCCCTTTAATTGTAACTCTTTAAACCAAATTTGTAGTTATTTTATGCTTTTTATTAAATTACACTTGTGATACAGCATTAGAAAATGTCGGCAGCTAAGAACCTATCGGCCCATCTAGTCTGCCCAATTACAGTTGTGTTCAAAATTATTCAACCCCCACTGAAATTGAGTGTTTTGGCCAGTTTGACATTGATTTTGATCATTCAGTCATCTTGCTTACAATTAAATCAAAGAGGCACGTGTAGGTCAGACAAATATAACATAACATTTATGATGAAATAACCACAAATGTCTTTTCTGTGCTCACATCATTATCAGTTTTATTCAACCCCCAAGTGACATTCAATCTTAGTACTTAGTACAACATCCTTTTACAGTTATAACCGCTTTTAAACGTGAAGCATAGCTTGACACAAGTGTCTTGCAGCGATCTACGGGTATCTTCGCCCATTCGTCATGGGCAAAAGCCTCCAGTTCAGTCACATTCTTAGGCTTGCGCACTGCAACGGCTTTCTTTACAGTCCCACCAGAGGTTCTCAATCGGATTTAAGTCAGGTGACTGCGATGGCCACTCCAAAATGTTCCAGCCTTTAATCTGCAACCATGCTCTAGTGGACTTGGAGGTATGCTTGGGATCGTTGTCCTGTTGAAAGGTCCAACGTCTCCCAAGCCTCAGGTTTGTGACGGACTGCATCACATTGTCATCCAATATCTCCTGGTACTGAAGAGAATTCATGGTACCTTGCACACGGTGAAGCTTCCCTGTACCTGCAGAAGCAAAACAGCCCCAAAGCATGATTGACCCCCCAACATGCTACACAGTAGGCAAGGTGTTCTTTTCTTCATAGGCCTTGTTCTTCCTCCTCCAAACATAGCGTTGATCCATGGGCCCAAACAGTTCTAATTTTGTTTCATCAGTCCATAGAACACTATCCCAAAACTTCTGTGGTTTGTCCACATGATTTTTGGCATACTGCAGTCGACTCTTCTTATTCTTTGGAGACAGCAAGGGGGTGCGCCTGGGAGTTCTGGCATGGAGGCCTTCATTACACAGTGTGCGCCGTATTGTCTGAGCTGAAACTTCAGTACCCACATCTGACAAATCTTTTCTCAGTTCCTCAGCAGTAACACGGGGACTTTTCTCCACTCTACGCTTGAGGTAGCGCACAGCAGTCGAAGTCAGCATCTTCTTTCTGCCACGACCAGGTAGCGTTTCAACAGTGCCCTTTGCCTTGAATTTGCGAATGATGCTTCCTATGGTCTCTCTTGGTATGTTTAACATCTTTGCAATCTTCTTATAGCCATTGCCCTTCCTGTAAAGAGTAATCACCTCTTCTCTTGTCTTCCTGGACCATTCTCTTGACTTCACCATGTTTGTAACCACACCAGTAAATGTCTAGAAGGAGCTGAGTATCACAGTCATTTTAAAGCTGCCTAATTGGTGCTTATTATGCTTTATTGCTGCTCCGTGACATCCACAGGTGTTTTCAATACCTGATTGAAAACACTTGAATGAACCTCTGTTCTTCAGAGTGGTAGTCTTTAAGGGGTTGAATAATTGTGTCAATGAAGAATTCACAAAAGAAACATTTACTACTGTATTACAAAACCAATTGATGTAATTTTAGTTGCATATGGTTCTTTAAAAAGTCCTTGTAGGATTTCATTCTGAATACAATTACAAATGTACACTAAATTCCCTAAAACCCTTTACAGCATTGGGGGTTGAATAATTTTGAACACAACTGTACATGGATACTTTACCTGGATTTATCTTTTGTTTAGGATAGCCTTATGCCTATCCCATGCCTGCTTAAATTCAATTACTGTTTTGGCCTCTACCACTTCAACTGGAAGACTGTTCCATGTATCCACCACCCTCTCAGTAAAATAATGCTTCCTGATGTTACTTTTAAACCTTTGCCTATCATATCTCCTCTGTCTCGTCTTTTTTCCAATTGTACACAAATACTGCACCAAAGTGTTTGTATGTGTCTCTTGAAGATTATCCTGTTACCCAAGGTTGGACACCCTCAATCACATTGCAAGAAGCCTATACATGGCTGTAAAATATGAGTGGTTATTCTGCATTTATAATCCACTTAGTCATCTATTACATAATACACTATGTGCTGGGTTCTTATCATTTTGTTTTTTTTTTTCCCTCTTATCAATAGGGCGCATTGAAAAGGGGAAAAAAAACGCAGAAAGTCCTGCTCTGTTCTAGAGAATGAGCCCATTTATGTAATAACGTGATTTGGCTGCCGTCCTTCAGATCAGTATCAGGCCTCACTCACAGAAGCAGGCAGAGCTGCCAGCAAAAGCTGTCCTTTCAGATGCAAGACAATTTGAAATTTAAGCGTGAACATTTTAACCTGGGTTTATTAAAGAGACAAATCCAAAATCGAAGAGCACTAGAAACAAGTAGCAGGCAATGAACTAGACGGTTTAACTTTGAGACAATCTTGAAGGACCCAATAGGATTTAAAATAAAACAATATGACAGCTTTGTGACAAATCCGATAAGTCATCTCCAAAATGCTGATCTAGAAATTTGTCTTGTTTTATTTCTTTCTTGAATGCCAATATTTGTCTCATATAAAGCATTAGTAGTTGTGCGTTGTGCACACACCCTAAAATCCAAACCATGAGAATAAATGGCAGTAATGGAATTAGAGCAGGAAGCACAATTTCTAAATCAGGGCTGGAAACATGCCTTGAAATTACTGAGGTATATTCAAGCAATGGTGCTTTGCCACAGGAGATCTTGGATGAACCATAGCAGTGTTTCCCAACCTCAAGTCCCCCTAACAGGCCAGATTTTGCAGATCACCTTGGGGAAATGCAGACTGAATCCTGCAATCACTGAGCAAACCTGGCCTGATAGTGCTCCATGAGGACAGGGTTGGAAAGCACTGAACTATATTTAAACCTCTGCCCAGAAGTTCTCCTCTCTGCTCCCATGATGTAAATGATGGCAGGCAAGCAAATGTAGGCACCCGCTCATGTCCTTCATATCCGATCACCAAGATTCTGGAGAAACAAGCAGGTAGAGGCAGACAAAGGGCATATACATATCCAGAACAGCTGTATCAAACGTGGATAAAACTTCTTCGGCAACCTACCACAAGTAGCCTGCAAGGCCTGGTTAGGAAGTGGGGTAGCAATACATCTCTACGTGTACTGGAGGAGACTGAACACTATTACTTGTACGTGTGGCATGGTAATTTCAGGGGAAGTGTCACATTATCCCCTGCAGGGCTAGAGAGCTGCTTGGATACTAAGCATGGTGCAGAGCAAAGTTGGTTACAGATGAAGGTTGTTACATGTTCAGGTGCCTGTCCACTAGATTCTTAGTTGGACAACCGAGCTGGTCGTCAGACTACAAACAACTTAGTCATACAACCTGGGTCGTCCACTGCAAGCAGCTATGGACGACCTGGGAAGACCGGACAGACCGCCAGAACACCGCCAAAGACAGCCAGACTACAGGAAAAAACACTTTTTTAAAAAATTGGGAATCAAAAAAATACAAAAAGATGTTTTGTTGGAGAAACTGTGGGCTGTGGGTATTGTCGTCATTACATACGGAGTTGAAGGTGACAGACAACACTGCTAGGAGCAGCTGGTGCAATATCAGGTCACCCATCACGTGTCAGTCATCCTTTCCCCATTATAGGCCCAAACACCAGTCCAGCACATGATAAAAGATGGACCAATGGAGTTCAGAGACAATATGGGGACTTGAGATAAACGGTGCAATTAGCTTTCTCTTAAAATTATTTTCAAAATGAAAGTCATCGGGATGTTGTCATACACAAAGTTTTAAAAATGACAAGTTGGCGGATTAAACCAAAGCACTGAGAAGCATTTGATTGGCTGTATGTGCGCAAGTCACGTACATGCTGATTGTCCTCAGCCGTACACCCTGATACTTTCTGCAGTTCTCTGCCCTGGTAGAGCCAGGTAGAGACATACTTACAGAATGCAAGCATCAATTGTCAATCATAAAAGACAGGAAAGTTTTTCCTTTAAAGCAATTATTAAAGTGAAAAATTGGATGAACATTGAAAACCATCACACACAACCAATAACAATGTAGACGCAATAACACAATACAAAAAGAAAGTGGCTCGATCTTCATGACCAACACAGTAAATCATTCACCGATAGCCAGCACGCCGGGAGGTGCAGTTTTCTGACCTCCTCCAACAGGCAGGCTCATCCACCACGTCGTCTGCCGATAGTCAGCCCCCCCGAACGAGCTCCTGACATCACTGTAGAGGTGCCACGAGAATCGCACATCACGTCTGCAGTGACGTCGGGACAGGCCAACAATGGGATGGTGTTGGCTATTGGCGACGACACAGTGGATGAGCCTGCCTGCTGGAGGTCGGGAAACTACACCTCCTGGCGTGCTGCGCGGAGCGAGGGTGCATGCTCGGTTGTAAGCCAATCTCGAATGATTGGACCCCTCCATTTTCAAAGGTAAATTTTTGTCATACTCGAGTACAGTATACTCGAGTATCTACAGTACTTGAAAATGAGAAATCTCAATGTATCCTTCCTGCATACTTTATAAATCATTTACAGATTCATAGCTATAGAATAGTAATGACAAACTTTAATATCCAAGCCATATTTTGCATTTAACTACTTAACATATTTTACCAATCCCCATATTTATCTTTATTAAGGTTGATTAGCAGGGTTTATTAAAAACATTATTAGAAAACCCACCTCTGTATCAAATGAGATTGCGACTTTCCTTGGAAAGCCAAAGGGAGTGGTCAGAGAAGAAGGGTTGCCTTGATATTATAAGTTGACCAATTTAATGGCCAATGCCACTGAACTAAAAAAAAATTACATATGATATTATATTGGAAAGCGGGTGTAAATGACACCTTTGGTTTGATGTTGAAGTGGGGTTGAATACGAAGGGATCATGCAACCACCAGTGTATTGCAGGAGTTGATTTCCAAGGTTTATAACCTTCACATTTCCTCACAACCAAGACCTCCTGTCATGGAGCTGATGTAACGCTCCATGCTTCAAACCCCCAAGAGACTTTATGTTCATTTATATCATGTGTTTTTAAATATTTTACATCGTTTGGTCTTAGTTTAAATTAGTTTAGTGTAAAATGGCGTAACTTTAGTTTTAAATATACTTATATTCCTGTAGGTAAATGTGTTTCTGTATAGCCAGTAAACAAGCTTTACTGCTGTGTAATTTATGCACCAGGGTTTTTCCCCTTATCTAGCTGCATGTTTAATTCAAGGGATCTCTGATAGTGTGTTTAATCTGATGTGTTAGAACAATGGATATACAAATGTTGTGTGAGTTGAAGGCTAAAGAATGTAAAGAATGTTTATTCTAAATAACCGACATAATGTAATTAGTATATTGGTAAAATGAGGTGCGTCATTTATGCAAATTATGACTGTTGGACTTCAGCATAAATGGTGGCGTTTTGTTCATTAAAAGTCAGAGAACTCTCAGAGCTCAGAGAGAGAGAATCCTGTTTTAAAGCATACAGCCGCGCCTGGTGTTTTTATTTCAGCGACGCTACACTATACACTATCACCCTCAGAAGGTACCGAGCGGCCTTCTGGAGATTCCTAACGGCTCCAGGGCAGAGGAACAGAAGCAGGCGGGTCAAGCTGCTCGAGGCGCTGAGGACAGCGCTCCCAGTAGCCAGGCTGACCGCAACGAAGGGGTGTCTGGAGAGTCAGGACCGACGGAAGAGAACGGTTCTATCACATTGGTGGCAAGCAGTGTGGATAGAGGCTCTCCAACACCAATAAACCCCGAGATGGCCAATTATACAGCCTGCAAGCAGGACACCCTGAAGGACCTGCTGGAGAGCCATGGAAGGAATGAATACTGAAGTAAGGGTCAAAGGCACAAGTGTGGTGCAACCCGGAGCGAGTGGAGATGTGTCCCCGCTGAGAGAGACCGCAGAGGTTTTTGCCTGCGGTGCAAGAAAACAGTCTACAGAGGACTATGGATCAGGACAGCTCATTTATTCTTTATGAGCAGAGAATCGCAGAGGACATTCAGCTGTGGAGACCCCAAGTGTTGGGGCCTCAGCCCACTGCGAGCCATGGAGACCAGTTGGTGCACTGGCTGCGTGCTGCACTCGATCTAGAGTGCAAATACGAGGACTTGCTGCAATGTGTGAGTGAAGAGGATTGGGAAGCTGACGAGAAGCCTCCCCCAGGCTATGTGTTGCGCGGTCCTGGCCCAGCATGGATCTACTTTAAGGGGGGAGACAATTATGGCAGTCCACAAGCTGCCAGACATGCAGAATTGTGCGCCATCCAGGGGCGCTACCTGGACGTTTACGAGGACTCTGCCTTGTGGCCTGTGCTAAAGAGACTCGCTGCTGAGGAATGGGCACTCGAAATGGACTTAAAAAGTTTGCAGACTGCAGCCCAGCTACCAGTCCTCGAGACCCCTGGCGGAAGCCTCCCCCCACCAGCCAGCGGGAAGCGGAAGAAAAAGAGGGGTGGCCGAGCCAAAACAGACCAGAGCAAAACACCGTCACAGCCCGGGGATTACAGCATTAAGCCATCTTCCAGCGGGCAGTATCAGGCCACCGGAGAGACTGGCACCCAGGCTGTTCCCCTCCTGAAAGATGGGGCCACACAGACCATGGACAGTCTGGTCAGCTCATTACAGGCTGTCTTGCGTGATGCTCGGGCAGAGCTATTGGCCCTGGCAGAGACATTACAGGACCATCAGGATAAACTGCGAACTGTCATGGAGGAGAGAGATTTCCACTGCATGGAAGTACGAGAACAGTCGGTCAGTAACCGAAAGTTGTCATCCCAGCTGCAGGTCTGTGAGGACTGTAACATCGACCTACACACGGAGCTCAGTGGTGCTCAGGTGCAGATAGCGGAGCTGGAGCGCAGCTCCCGTGTAGTGATTGAGCAGCTGGAGGACGAACGGCGAACCAGAGCGGCTCTACAGACAGAAATTGCCACATTTAAAACTCGTCTGGAGCGCTGTGAGCAGGAGTTGGAGCAGACACAGCTCTCCCGGGATACTTTTCAGGCACGGGCCTATGAGCAGCAAGAGGAAATACAGCTGCTCCAGAACCAACTCCAGCTGTGCCAACACCAGCTACTAGAAGCAGATGCAGCTCGAAAGGAGAGCCTCGCTCAAACTAAGGCAAGTGAGATGGAGGTGAGCCGTCTGACACACCAACTGGGTGTATTGGAGCAGGAGCACCAGGGCACTGTTAGCCACCTGCAGGCTGAGCTCCAAGGGACACAAGCACAGTGCCAACAGCTCCAAGATGAGTTGTCCCTGGCACAAGCTGCCAGCACCCATGTGCCCACCATGGAGGAGAGCAGCACAACAGGGGGTCGAGTCATTGCCCCTGATATATTTTGCACCGAAGAGCGTTTGTACCCGGTGTTGCTGGAGGCTGTTTTGGCATCCACATGCGACTGTTTCTCGAGGAAAATGGGGTCCCCTCATAATGCCACCCCTACCAACCAAGGTGCAGAAAGAGAGGAGATCACTTCCCCCCTTTCCAGGAGACCGGTGAGTGACCATTCTGAGAGGCAATCAAGTTCCTGGCCCCAGGAAGAATTGCGCTCTTTTAGGATTTTGGGGATTGCCGTGGGCTGGGCCCTTTTTAAATGTTCAGGAGGGGGGCATCAGCAGAAGGAGAGACTGGGAACTGTGACTGCTGACTGTGTCTTGGTCCTGGGTCTGCAGAGGTGCCCTGGAGACAGAAAGATGTTGGGGGAATTCCAGTGTGCCCGCTAGCAAATGTTTTGTGTCTGTGGACTGTGGTGGCCTGTTGCCTGGCAGACACTACTGCGGTGAGTCCTTGGGAGCACTGGACAAGAGGGTTGGCTTGCCTCTTACCAAGGGACTATGGACCCACAGTCTTCCAGCGACCGTCAGACCCCGCTGTCTTTGCTTATGTGCCCGCAACCTGGAACTTGGAAGATGGCACATCAGAGGGGCAAGGTGAGAGTTCTCGTCAGTGGCAAGCGATCCGTTTGGGATCTAAGCTTTCCCTGCCGTTCTGGAAGGGGGGACATATGTCATGGAGCTGATGTAACGTTCCATGCTTCAAACCCCCAAGAGACTTTATGTTCATTTATATCATGTGTTTTTAAATATTTTACATCGTTTGGTTTTAGTTCAAATTAGTTTAGTGTAAAATGGCGTAACTTTAGTTTTAAATATACTTATATTCCTGTAGGTAAATGTGTTTCTGTATAGCCAGTAAACAAGCTTTACTGCTGTGTAATTTATGCACCAGGGTTTTTCCCCTTATCTAGCTGCATGTTTAATTCAAGGGATCTCTGATAGTGTGTGTTTAATCTGATGTGTTAGAACAATGGATATACAAATGTTGTGTGAGCTGAAGGCTAAAGAATGTAAAGAATGTTTATTCTAAATAACTGACATAATGTAATTAGTATATTGGTAAAATGAGGTGCGTCATTTATGCAAATTATGACTGTTGGACTTCAGCATAAATGGTGGCGTTTTGTTCATTAAAAGTCAGAGAACTCTCAGAGCTCAGAGAGAGAGAATCCTGTTTTAAAGCATACAGCCGCGCCTGGTGTTTTTATTTCAGCGACGCTACACTATACACTATCACCCTCAGAAGGTACCGAGCGGCCTTCTGGAGATTCCTAACGGCTCCAGGGCAGAGGAACAGAAGCAGGCGGGTCAAGCTGCTCGAGGCGCTGAGGACAGCGCTCCCAGTAGCCAGGCTGACCGCAACGAAGGGGTGTCTGGAGAGTCAGGACAGACGGAAGAGAACGGTTCCATCACACCTCCAAAGAAAGATCACCCTTTTCAGCTGTTCAAACCTTGTTGCATCTAACCTTTTCACTTGTTACATATCCTATGTGAACAGCTAAAATGTCCTGTAGAAAATTTCCCCAGTGACTCTCCCACTAATTATTCATGACCTTAAAAAAATGCAGCCGGTGGCTTCTCCCCTTGGAGGATTCCTACTCATGGGCCTCCTCAATCATTCCGTCTTCACGAGACAAAGCTATAAAGAGAAGTCACAAAAGTGTAACCAGTAAAATTAGCTTGGGATATGTGATCTCCGTCAGGACAACGGGGTCAGGAACAACCGGCATTGAATTGGCATGTGACGTCAAAAGGGTGGTGAGAGACAAGTGCGGGGACAGAAATAAATGGAAAGTGAAACATGAGGGTGAGATGGGTTATCAGATGGATTTCCTTTTCATAACACATCATTGATTCCCAGAAATACTTGTATGACATTTACCAAAAATAAAAAAATCTGCAATGTTTTAAAGATTTCCTAATGACACCAACCATTTTTAGATCATGAGAGCAGGATCAGAAATCTCATTGAAAACTTTGAAGAAAGCTCCTAAATGGGCAAAACACATAAGCGGGCCATTTTCATGATATGGCCACAATCGGATCTCCCGATTAAATCTTGAGACATGGGGGTTATTAAGAGAGCACGACATTTCGCCGACATTTCGGTGCTTTCTAGTTCCCCGCACTTCAGGGAATCAAGTATCCCCACCCTGCGGTGAATTCAGCATTCACCGCAGGGTCCCCGAAGTGCAGATTCATAATATATCATTTTTATATGTATACGTTATGTCCTGCCTGTATATTATAACAAAAAATGCAATACAATTTGAATTTTTAATCATCTACAGCGTCTAAAGTGTTTTTTTTCCACATTTTATCACATGAGCGTTTGCGGTTATATTTTCTATGGGGTGCACTTGATACATTTTTTGGGGGGAATTACGTGATTTTTAGCAAATGCACCCCATAGAAAATAATCATTAGTGCAGCATCATTGTACACATTATAATTGAAATGTGAACAATATTGCTGCATTAATAAAAATAACACAAAAAAAAACATGTTTTTTTTTTACTTTGAACATGGTCATGTTGGGTATCATTCGAAAGGCCATGCTCAGACCTTTCGATGACACCCTCCATCACCCCCTAGCTGCCACGGTTCTGGAGGTATTGGGGTTCAAAGGAACCCCCTATCTCCGCCAGGGGATTTCCTTGGGAAATCCACGGGCAGCTAGGGGATTCCCGGCTATCTGACATCATCACGCTATGCGCGATGACATCTGGCAGCGAGGGGGGACCCAGGGGTGAAGCCGCCATCCAAGATGGCAGCCCCCACCGGAGCTACGCTGCAATCTGAGGACGCTGAAGTAAGCGGAGACAGTAATATCAACCACACACAAGATATGGCTGCATCATGTCTGCCTGTCTTTGTTCAGACAAACCAATTTATTAGATTTCAAAGAACTTATAGCCAATCAGCATACAGATACATTTCTACGTCAAATTTGATGTTTTTTCTCTAGCTTAAAATATTCACGCCCTTTTTCCTGCACTTCATGTAACAAAGACCTTACAGGAAATCTGGCTAAATTCCACAGGCCACATCCTATGTAAGAAAAGACTGTGGTCCCTATTACATTCTTCGCGCAATTTTGGTCACGCAGCGCAAATTTTTTGCGCGCATCGTCCAGCGTTATCGCGCAAAAATTAACGTGGTATACCGATCCGAATGCATTTTCTCATCCGTCAAAAAATACTGTTCATAAAAACGACGCGCAAAATGAAGTGTAATACGCGCGCAGTAACGTTGCACATGTAAATCAGTGTGCGGACTGGTTCTTTCTGGGATTCAGCCAATCAGAATTAAGAACCTTAATTGACATCAATTTACCTTTTTTTTTTTTTACATCAATTTACCTTAATTGACTCACTTAAGATTTTGCGCCTGTCAAAGTAAATCTGAGTATACTTGCTACAGCAATAAAAAAATATGCACGAATTCACAATTTCTTTGTTTGGGTATGTGTAGAATGTGTAACTATACAGTGCTGTATTTTTTTTTTGGCGCTGGTGTTTTTCGTTTCGGCCAGAACGTTCCGATTTGCAGTTACCATCAGCTTTTCAAAGACGTTAAAATTATGCGCGCAAACGTCGTTCGTAAAAAGATGCGCATCAATTTAAATACCATCCGCGTACCAGCGCACGAATGAATTTGCGCTCACAATGTTAAGTACAGGACGCGCACAGTTCATCACGCTCGCGCAGGTCGATCCGCGTTAAACGATAACGCGCATCGTTTGCACGAACGTTGTAATAAGATGTTCAGCGCAAAGGGTTTTGCCCCTCGCACAAATGCGCATTTGCGCCCGCAAAACGCACTACACGAAGAATGTAATAGGGGCCTGTCTACATACAGAATTGACACTTAGAAAGGGGGGGTCACAGCCCATTTTATCAGAACAGGCTTTTCAATAAAGGACATTTATATTCATACAGAAAATTAAAATCTATCAATTTTTTCCTTTGATCACATATCACCTGTGATCAGCTAAAAGGATTAACCAAAACTTAGACAATTAAACTAATTATACCTGGGGCCACAGTGTCATCGCCTAATACCTCTAGATCATTCTAGATGCTCAGAGGGAAAGAAAAAAAATCTGGTAATTACTCCTAAAATACCTCTCTACCTTTACGATGTACAAAAGGGATTCCCCAAGGAGGCCCTTTATGAGCATAAAATACACTTATTTATCTAGGTTCACTCTTCCAGTGAACCATGCTTGGAGCCTGGGCCAAATACCTAATCTAGACAATAAATAACTATTTACTCCCATTTCCCAAAATGTACTTCACCGAACAAGAAAAATATAATAACTTGAATGTAAAAGTTCATTTATCTAATAATCAACATGAGTCAGATCTATATCTGTGTGTTTTCCTATGTTCAGCTTCACTCCACAGAACGCATACACACCTGCATTCACACACACTCTCAAGAAATACATTCTCATTTTCCCAAATCCAATCCTTACTCACACTTATCTAGGGGATTAAATAAAAAAATAATATCTCATAATCTAATTCCGTAATCTTTGTCCAAAGTGTGAGGCCAAGGTGTGTTTTTTTGGCAACATCCCAGCTTGAGACGCATAATCATTGAATGTAATCAGAGATCCCACATAGGGACTCCTGAACAAGCTGTCTCTTTGCGCTGGCTGCTTATTACCTGTGACGTTTGACCGTGACACAAAATGTCCATGATTTGTTCCATATGCAGTCATTGTGACTGTCAGATTTCTTGTTTTGATGAAGATGTGATACGGTTTTAGCAAAAATAAAGAAATAAAATACAAAGAAAATACCCTCTAATCGTATACACATTCATTCATTCATTTTCAAGCGCATGAAAACAATAAAAATGTTAATTACACAAGAAGAGACACAGATAATAAATTTTAAAATTTCCCCGCAAAGCCTATGGTCCTCACGCAACAAAAAAAGGAAAATCATACTACTTCTGACTCATTGCATTAGAGAAAAATATATATATAGGCATCTTTGACTCAAAAGGGATATAGCCGAAGTGCATACTCCACCCATTTTAATATATCAAAAAATATATATTTTTTATCCATTCTTGTTTGGTGTTTTGAAACAAAACTGGTGTTTATAAAACACACCAATCCTAATAAAATAAAAAAAATAAAAACAACTTATAATTTTACCGAATTAAAACTTTCCTACAATCATTTAAATCTGAATTAAACTATATTCCATTTAACACTAAATATGTCATGAAACGTATTTATGCAAATGCATTAAATTATATGTTGCTAGATACATTAATTAACTCTAATTTTAATTGGATGTGATCTCCAATAATCCTAAATGTGTCAGGGAATTTGAACAATTGTAACCAAACAACAAAATAATAAAACGTAAAATACAGAATAATTATCACTTAGACAACACAATGATAATCACATAAATATAAAAATACATTATTTTTCTTCTTTCTTTGTCTTCTGTCTTATTGGTTTAGAATCAAATATAACTGTTTTGTGAAACTGACATGTCAGTAATTGATGTGTTTTAAGTTTTATTTCCAAATCAATGATCTTCTTTAATCGCATAAGTAATCGATGAGTTGTTGATAAAATTTCTTTGATTAATGGACAATCTTTCAATCAGAAAGCAATTGTAAATGTAACACTGCAATGTCTAAAAACTTTTCATCTGAGTGAAGGGTATAAATCATTCTTTGTCTTCGCTAGCTTTGAATCAGAAAATAAGTCTGAGGAAAAAAAAAGGTATTTAATTTCCTATAAGGAAAAAAAGAACATCAGGGGTTAACAGATATACCATCACAGTATTCTTTGTTTTCGTTTCCTAAAGGGGAGGGGGTGAGGAGGTAGAAGAGGGAGTTGTAAACCCCCTTTTTTTTTCTTTTGCAACGGTCATCATTGTCTTTCTCTCTTGTATATTCAAAATAAAAACACACATAACACTGATATCATAAATTGGGAAAAAACGTATAAAAGGGCATGTTAAAAATAATTATCAAATATTTATTTGCACAAATCCCCAATTACTAATATGACCAACATCTGTTTTTCAAATTAGTGTCAACATATTTCGAATTCATTTAATTTAGGATATTAAATTACAATCTTTTATCAACAAAAAACCTTCTATCCCCACTTACCGTAGATACTCGAGTATAACGTGACCCGAGTATAACGCGAGGGGTAGAGATTCATTATGGAAATAAGAATATTACTCAAGACTCGAATATAACGCTAGGAGCAAAATTATGAAAGTATAAATTTTCCAAAACACAACAAAAGTCTGTTAAGTTACTGTTGTTCCATGTTTTCATTTCATGATCATTCCACCCCACTCTCACCCTCGTTCCTCCAATGGTTGTTAGAGAGCAGGGGTGCAGAGAGAGAGGTAATGCATTATCGTGGCTATTTTAGAATGGTGATAGATGTAATTGAGCGTTTTGGTCGCTTGGAATATAATTCTCTTATGATAAAGTTCTGCACATGAAACTAAATAAATAAAATCCATAAGCGCAGGTATGGCATATGGGCACATTTTTTAGATTTAATTATTGCAATTGCATTTAATAAGATTATATATATATAATGTTAGGAACCTATGCATATACTCATGCACTACAAAAAGACACATTTTGAAATTGATAAAAGCTTGCTTTACATTGAAAAATTTATATTGTTTATATGAAACAGAGTATATGATAAATTTGATAAATTGTGACATACAGAAATTATTTATTACAGGGGTTAATGTTACTGTTTTTTATTGCAAAGGTTAATGTAGGTTTTTGGATTGAAGGGTTAATAGAGGGCTGAATAGTATTGGAGATGTTTTGTACGGGGGTACTTGAGGGCTGCAGTCATTAAGGGTTAATGGTTAAAGTCAGGGCTGCAGGGTTAAATTGGGATTCCAGAGCGTGCACGTGTCAGACAGCTCATGGAAGCAATCAGATCTTCACTCCCTCGCAGCTGTCCCGTGTATAACGCGACCCCTACAGTTTTAAGTTTGATTTATTGCTCAAAAAAAATCGCGGTATACACGAGTATCTACGGTACTTATCACCTGAATACTAAATAAATCTGCCTAATTTCCTTTTTTTCTTCTTCTTTCCTTTTAGATTGTAAACTCTTAAACAGGTCCTCTTTGCCTACTGTATTATGACGAACCTATATATATTCCATTGTACAGGTTACAAAACCTGTAAATGACTTCAGTCAGTAATTTTGGCAATTATTTAATAGGGGATTCAAATATTATTATTATTATATCTTTAATAGAGATTATCATTCGTTCAGTAACAAAGAAGACTACACAGGCATGCACGTCCCTTATGCAAAACATACAACTTATATTAACCCTTTCGCTACTGAGGCATTTCACGCCTGTGTGCTGAGCTCATTTTTACCAGTTTCGCTCATCATGTTTAAACACGTTTTGAAGCCTTATTTTATTATATGACCCAGGCATATTATATATCGTTCTTTCCGGCAGACTCGGCAGATTCATAATATATCATTATTATATGTATAGGTCAAGTCCTGTCTGTATATTATAATAAAAAAATGCAATAAAATTTTAATTTTCAACAATTTACAACGTGTTAAGAGTTTTTTTTAACATTTTAACATGCAAGCATTTGCGGTTATATTTTCTATGGATTGCGCTTGTTAAAAAAATTAGAAATGGTTGTTTTTTTTTCAGATATCATGTTTTTGTATTTTATTACTTGTCACTGTTTCTAATTCATAATTGATGTATTTCATGTTTTATAATTTTATTATAATATGCAACTGCCTGTATTTCTCTCTCTCTATATGTATATATAGGTACTACCTATCTTAATACAGTTGCTTGTCTCCTATGTTTTCTATTGTTTAGCCTCGAGTAAAAAAAAAGAAAAGGAAATGGAGACAATAGCAGCTTTGTTTTCACATTAACTTTCAATCGCGCCTGCTATGTAATTTTTTTCTCTCATAAATTCTTGTAGAAAAAGTTTTCTTTCTTTGTTTTTTATTAATAGTTCTTTCTATTTGCAATATGTCGTAGTTAATATGATTTACATTGAAAGATATATTTAGCTGTGAGTTCTGGAATGTGTCTTATTTTCAAGCTATAATGGGATTTTGTTTATATGCTGTGAGTATCTATTAGGGATAATTAGACAGTATATAACAAATAGTTATATATTGATAATACCACATGTCTAATGCCTTAAATAGATATATATAGTGGTGGTTAGGTCCTGGCACTTTGTTAGTGCTTTGTAGGAGCTGTGGTTGCAGCTGTTTGTGGATTTGGGTATTTTCATGTGATTCTAAGGGTGTATTTTGGTTGGTATATAGCGTATTGGATAGCTGGGATGATTCCCGGATTATATTGAGGCAGTTGTGATTGAGAACAAGGCAATGAGTTATGGTCTTGCTTGGGCGCGGTCTGGGCACGCTCGGCGTGCGTGCGGAGCGGATGTGGAACAGACAAAGGAATTGTGGGAGCTGGACTTAGTGTGAAGGGATGATACAAGTTGATGTATGATATGGAGGGCTATTTTGTGCGTCATGCTGGGCGTCGCAGATATGGTCCATCTGCCACGGGCTTTAATATAAGTTATAAGTTTTCCCAAAATAAGGCGTGGTCAGTTATTTTTCTCTGGTCTTTATTTGAGTCCATAACAAAGGATTGACCACACCTTAACCCTTTCGCTGCTGAGGCATTTCCCGCCTCTGTGCTGAGGTCATTTTTACCGGTATCGCTCATCATGTTTAACCGCGTTTTGAAGCCTTATTTTATTATATGACCCAGACATATTATTTATCGTTCTTTTCGGCAGAGTCGGCAGATTCATAATATGTCATTATTATATGTATACGTTATGTCCTGTACAACGTGTAAAGTGTTTTTTTCACATTTTAACATGCGATCATTTGCGGTTATATTTTCTATGAGGGGCGCTTGTTAAAAAATTTAGAAATGGGGACTCGTTACATTTTTTTTGGGGGAAAATTTCGCTATTTTTAACAAACGCACCCCATATAAAAATCATTAGTGCAGCATCATTGTTCACATTATAAATTAAATGGGAACAATATTGCTGCATTAACAAAACAAATAAAAATTAAAAAACTTGTTTATTTTTTTTTATTATTATTTTTTTATTTATTTTTTATTTTATTTTAAAAAAAAACTTTTTTAACTTTTTTCATGGTCATGTTTGGTATCATTGGAAAGGCCATGCTCTGGCCGATCCAACGATATCCAACATTAACCCCTAGATATCTAACATTAACCCCACTGGTGGCAGCTAGGGGTTAACTCCCTAGTCCTCCGGGGGAGTTCCCGGAGGCTTGGCCGACATCCAAGATGTCGGCCAGCTCCGGGAAAGGATCACGAACCGGCACTTTTCGGCGCTGATTCGCGATCCGGCCCCCATGGGGTTAATGCCAGGTACCGTTTGGAAGGGCAGGCAGTGCCCTTCCAAACGGTGCCTGGCATTAAGCTCAGGACCCCGGTGATCGGGAGGGACCTCCCCCCCTCCCTTTCAGGCGCCTCCTCCGCACACGCAGGGGGGGGGGCGCCTGAAATAGATGTCATTGCGCCGCGGCGATGACATCTATTGTGCCCGCGGCGGTCCCGGAGTGACGGGCTGACATCCCGGAATCCGGCCGATCACAGGCTGCTTTGGGGGGACGCGCTCAGCGCGTCTTCCGCAGTCAACCCTTCCTGCGGCAGGACGCGCTGAGCGCGTCCTCCGCTGCAAAGTGGTTAGCCACTTGGCTGTGGAGGACACGCTCAGCGCGTCCTGCCAAGTGCTTCCCCTGTGTGATGGACGCGCTCAGCGCGTCCATGCAAAGGAGGCAGCAATCGGCCGGGATTCCGATGTCAGCCCGGCACTCCGGCGGTACCAATAGATGTCATCGCGCTAGCGCGATGACATCTATTTCAGGCGACCCCCGCGAGGTGCCTAAAAGGGAGGGGGAGAGGTCCTTCGGACCTCTCTCCTTCCCGATCGCTGGGTGCCAGCGATTAAAGGCAGGCATCGTTTGGAAGGGCACATCCTGCCCTTCCAAACGGTGCCTGGATTTAACCCCTTGAGGACCGGATCACGATTTGGTGCCGAAAAGCGCCGGATCGTGATCTTCTCCTGGAGCTGGCTGACATCTTGGATAAAATAACTAATTTTAGCTAATCAAATCAATATCCTAGTCATAATTACCATAATTGGAATGCCATAAACATCTGCAAGTTTCTTCCCAAATAAGAAAATACAAAAAATAAAATACGCGCTGACGCTAGCGGAGACAGTAATATCAACCACACACAAGAAATGGCTGCAGCATGTCTGCCTGTCTTTGTTCAGACAAACCAATTTATTAGATTGCAAAGAACTTATAGCCAATCAGCATACAGATACATTTCTACGTCAAATTTTATGTTTTCTCTCTAGCTTACAATGTTCACGCACTTTTCCCTGCACTTCATGTAACAAAGACCTTATAGAAAATCTGGCTAAATTCCACAGGCCACATCCTATGTAAGAAAAGACTGTCTACATACAGAATTGACACTTAGAAAGGGGGGGTCACAGCCCATTTTATCAGAACAGGCTTTTCAATACAGGATATTTATATTCATACAGAAAATTAAAATCTAACAGCGATGACATCAGTCGTCTGGAGGAGATCCCGGAAGCTTGGCCAACATCCAAGATGTCGGCCAGCTCCGGGAGAGGACCACGATACGGCGGTGCCTAATCGCAATTCAACCCCCAAGGGGTTAAAGCCAGCCACTGCTTGGAAGGGCTTGCGCACGGCACGATGACATCTATTAGTGCCCGCTGCGGTCCCTGATGCTGGGCAGACATCAAGGATGTCATCCTGCACCGGGGGGCACAGCGATCAGCTGGAATCCGCTCAGCACGTCCTCCGCAGCGAGGTGGTTAAGCATGTGATGGATGTGCTGGAATAACAAATCGGATTCATGGAGGCCCCAGCTCACAACTTGCAGGACTTACAGGATCTGCTGCTATGTGTTGGTGCCAGATACACCACGACACATTCAGAGGTCTTGTGGAGTTCATGCCTCAATGCATCACAGCTGCTATGGAAGCACGAGGGGGACCTGCGCGAGATTAGGCAGCTGGTTTTATTCTTTTGGCCAATCAGTGTATATTAAAGCTACAATCTTCTAATGGCCACCTGGTGGACACACCTTACACATCTGAGGCCAACACTAAGTCACAAACACACTGCCTCTCGCACTCTCCATTGCAATGTCTCGTTCCCTGCACAATGTCATTAAAAAGTACATTTTATAGGTCACTTTGAGAACATGGATTCTGTAGTTTCACTTTGTCATTGCTTCACACGGGTGTCCTTTGGTGTAATGCATGCACATGTTTAATTCTGTTCCATCCTGTGATACTGGCTTCCTTGCATTATCTCTTAATCACACAGCCTGTAATTTCCTCCTAATCCAAGCACTGTTTAGCAGTACAGAGGGCGTTCTTGGACTTTAGGATATAACACTGAAAGACAAATTAGAGGTAAAAGTGAATGTTCCTGTGCTTGGCTCGAATCGACACATGGGAGGGGTAAAAGGTAGGCAGATTCCTGACATAGGACGTGACTCGATGCACATACGTGCGACAAACCAAAGAGGGGGGGGGGAGCCAGAGACAAAAAGAGAGAAAATAGATTATCTCATGGTCTGGTGCATGGCAGAGATGTATGCCACAGGCAGCTCAAAGCCAGTCATGCTAAAGGACTATAGGCAACCCAAAGTCCTGCGACACAGGGGAACATGTATGAGGGTAGGGGCAAAGGTTTCTGTGCAGTGTAGATCTGAAACCACACAATTCATTAGGCAGGTACATATTACAGGCATAGGAAATAAAAATATATAGACTAATAACAAAAAACAATACACCTC
The DNA here is from genome assembly GCA_009667805.1 of Leptobrachium leishanense. Classification (NCBI taxonomy): domain Eukaryota; kingdom Metazoa; phylum Chordata; class Amphibia; order Anura; family Megophryidae; genus Leptobrachium; species Leptobrachium leishanense. The sequence goes on from CM019065.1 coordinate 140,670,051, forward strand.
TAAACTGGTTAGAAGAAAAAAATAAGTAAATAAAAAAAGAGAGGAGGGAGTGGAGAATATTACAATGATTATTAACCCCATCTGAGTTGCACCCCAGTTTGAAGCTGATTAAAGTTCTCTCTGCCTTGAGAGCTGTCAAAGGGAAACTCTATTCATTTTGACCCTGGGTCAGGAAGGATGTGAAGAGCTGCTCCCCGTCTCCACCTCCTCCCTGCTGCCACAATCTGGCAGAAAACACTGGGAGAAGTGGAAGCGTTTCCTTCACCCCACACAGTGTCACTAAAATTCGGAAATTTTGAGTTTCCAGACTACGCGTCACCAGATCGGTCACCTTTTCGGAGACCTCCCACGCTAGCGAGTAATCTCAGAGAGGCAGCGATCATTCAAATATGCGCTTGAGAGGCACTTGCATACAGAAAGTGCGCAAGTCTGTAGGGGTGTGCAAATTGCAGTTCCTATGCTACGCAAATTGTGTTACAAAACTGCAGGGACTTTCGGGTTTGGAAGTCCCCGTCCTGAAGAGGAGGATATGTATGCCGAGAAAAACAAAGTGATTAAAATAATTGGGCAGAGGCTGTCAGCAGCTTCTAGCCAATTATTTAAGGGCAGAAAAAGGGAACTTTATGTTTAATATAGAATCCCTTTAAAAAAGCCAAGGATAGTCAGAGCAGGACAAACTTTTAGGCTGGGGTCAGACGAGCGTAGTGTTCACGTCCGTGATTGCGCCTAAAAGTACGTCCGTGATAGCATGACAGAAAGCCCATCAGACCCCGACACACGAAGTACGTCCGCACTGAACTGCGGACGCACAACGGCCGCGGCCCACGGACGCAAGGTGTGGTAATTCCACTAAAGTGATAAAATAAAGCACTAAGGTTCGTCTACAATGAGAGTATTTATTCAGAGGTAACCACACAGAGGTAAACAATATATATCACACAGACCCAGAATTATCTAAACATAGAACCACTCTAAATAACTATATATAAAACCATAAATGTAAATAAAACCATTTCCAATCCCAAATTAATGAACAGTGATCCCCTTTCTAACTAAACCCAATATCCTAAACTAAACTCAACCCAATATCCCAGATCTCACCAACACGTCTGTCCTCTAGGCCCAAATCCACAGGTCTCTCTCAATGGCCCCTGGAGCTGCAGTCTGTTCACCACCAAGGCAGAAGAGGAAAAGGGAGGAAGATCCTGTTTGCTTCTACCTTCTATAGGATTAATTGACCACTCCTACCCTGCCCCACTTCCTGCTTAATGAGGTCTGGAGGAAGGGCTGTAAACCCCCACATTCCCTCACTTTTTCCTGTTCTATGTTGTTAGTGTTACTACTAACATAATTAGTTCGGTTAGAGGATATGTATGTTGTGCCATGAGCGATACGCCATTTGGGCTGCTGCAAAAACCCCCATACATTTAATACCGTGCTCACATCTAATTAAGGTAGCAAATATTTTCCAGTTCGTTTCGCTAGCCATTTGTGTGCAGACTGTGCCGCCTTGTCCTTCTTTAGCTATGATTTCCTTGAAAGGCCTTTGAGAAGAACTGAGCTGCTTCCAACCAGGTTCATCCCATACCTTCCAGGCTAGGCCTTAGAGATGAACAAGGCTGCTACCAACCAAGTACGTCCCATACCTTCCTGGTTTTAGGTGTTTGAGCATATTGGAACGGATCTGGGCACAATATTGTATGCACTTACTACTATATCGAAGTAGTTAAGGACCGCTGGAGATGGACAAAGTTACACTACCTTTTGAAAGACCCAAGCACATCAATAGAACGGGGTGGAGTCTACAGCAGCCCGCATGTGCGTACCAAACCCCTACACAAAACACATCTCAATAAACGGAGAGGAAATGGGAGGAGGTAAAGGTGAAAACTGAGAAGCAGATGGGCATTTGAAATTATTTAAACTAAGGAAGTAGGGACAAGAGAGAAAGGAAAAAGAAAGGAAAGGAAAGAAGGGGGGGGAAATCTCAGCAAAACAATTAAAACTAAATAGAAAAATTACTGAATCTACGCCTTGCTAGCCCCTGCATCTTCTTTAACGCCACACAAAAATATATTATTAAGACAGTTGTAATTATTTGAACTATCATGAGGACCAAAGAGAGAGTTCGTAAAATTGGATGGGTCTCTACTTTACTCAGAGTTTCCCACCACGGCTGTTCAACAGCCTGTTTTGTTTTTTCAATCTGTTTTTCCTCTTGCTCCAGTAGTGAACGTATAGGATGTAGTTGTTGTTTTGAGCGTTTCACTAACTGTTGAAGGTCCAATGTAAGGTTTGGAATCGGGGGGAAAAGTTTCATGGTCCAGTTTCCCCAATGGTAATCAATAGTAAAATTCATCTCATCTTTTGTAATGTTCTCTGATGGGAATAGTGTGTGGGTTCCCACATGTATCACATTGGTTATCTTGATACACAGTTCTTCTTTTGTTGCACAAGTTTCATCTGTCGTTTTATAATCCTCATACCCAAGTAAACATGCAATGTCCCCAATACGGATAACCTCCCGCACTAAATCCAATTTTGTTAACTGCACCCAACCAGCATCAATGTTGTCATTCCAGGTTTCCCAGACACAAGTACATAACCATCTATTTTGCGATTTCCTGCAGCACCCTTCATCGATCACAAGTCCTGTTTTTGTTGCTAATCTTTTGGATGGAAAGTGTTGCTGGTAAATACCATTATTCAGTGTGCCAATACTGTGGATGAAGTTCAATTGTTCGGCTTGGCCCTTCCAACGTGGGATGGCTAAAATTTGTTCAATTGTCCCAGTTTGTAGCTCAGGTGTTATCCATTTCCCTGGGCCTTCAACATATGTGTACTGCAGGTTCTCCTTTGTAACAATGACGCCTTTTGTGTGTGAGTGATGGAATGTGGTCAGACGGACGGCATTTATACGTCCAGCATTTTTCACGGACAAAATGGTTTTGCTTTTTAATTTATTTTTCCTCCTACATCCGTCAAAAAATAAACGTCAGTGAAAAAACGGACTGTGTGACCACTACTGTGTCTTCCGTACTGACGTCCGTCCGTGTGCAAGGACGTACAGTCCGTAGAAATCACGCTCGTCTGACCCTAGCCTAAACACCATGACCACTTAAGACTTTGTCAACAAACTTGGCCCTCCAGATATTTTGGAACTTCATCTCCCACCATGCTCTGTCAACCCAATGAGCATCTGAGCATTGTGATGGTTGTTAGGGTTGCACCGATACCAGTATCGGTATCGGTGCTGATACGGGTACTGCAGGAGTAGTTGGTACTCGTACAGTGCCCCCAATATTTCCCCCGATACCGGAAGCTGGCATTGAGCCAGCTTGCCGGCATCCGAGGGGCTGGGGCGGCTGTTCGAATGCTCTATCGGCATTCGGACAGGCACCTGGAGCTCATCGCGTTCATACTTACCTTCCTGAGTGTCGCCGGTAAAGTTTCCGCGCGTGCACTCGTTGGAAGGCCCCAGCCACGATCACGTGGGATTCTCACGTGATCGTGGCTGGGGGCCTTCCAACGAGTGCATGCGCGAAAACTTTGCCGGCGTCACGCAGGAACCAGCTGGGGGCCTTCCAACGAGCGCGCACGCGTGGAAACTTTACCGGCGTCGCTCAGGATGGTTAGTATGAACGAAGAGCGCCAGGTGCCTGTCCGAATACCGATAGAGCATTCGGGCAGCCACCCTATATCTGGTCTGGGTCTGTGTGTGTGTATGCATAATATATACACATACACACTGAGCTGGGGGGGCATATCCATGAGCTGAGGGGAATATCCGAGAGCTGGGGGCAATATCTGAGAGCTGGGGGCATTATCCATGAGCTGGGGCATAATCCATGAGAGCTGGGGCATAATCCATGAGAGCTGGGGTATAATCCATGAGCTGGGGCATAATCCATGAGCTGGGGGAAATATCCATGAGCTGGGGGGCATATCCATGAACTGGGGCATATCCATGAGAGCTGGGGGCAATATCCATGAGAGCTGGGGGCAATATCCATGAGAGCTGGGGGAACATCTATGAGAGCTGGGGGCAATATCCATGAGAGCTGGGGGGCACATCTATGAGAGCTGGGGGCAATATCCATGAGTGCTGGGGGGCATATCTATGAGAGCTGGGGGCATATCCATGAGCTGGGGGCATATCCATGAGCTGGGGGCAATATCCATGAGAGCTGGGGGACATATCCATGAGAGCTGGGGGCATATCCATGAGCTGGAGGCAATATCCATGAGAGCTGGGGCGCATATCCATTTGAGCTGGGGGATATATCCATGAGCTGGGGGCAATATCCATGAGAGCTGGGGGGCATATCCATGTGAGCTGGGGGGCATATCCATGTGAGCTGGGGGAATAAGCCATGAGAGCTGGGGGCATTTTTATATGAGGTCTGTTCTTATTCGAAAGCATCACATGTCAAAAAATAAAAGTATAGGTACTCGGTATCGGCGAGTACTTGAAAAAAGTATCGGTACTTGTACTCAGTCTTAAAACAGTGGTATCGGTGCATCTTGTAGTTCCATAACATCTGAAGGGCCAAGGTTGTTGAGCCAGGATTTAAGATAAGTTCACTGAAATGGTCTCTGTGGCTAGAATTTTCCAATAATAAATGCATAGCAAGCCCTGTTGAAGTTGAAAGTGTAAAACAAAATGATAACCCACTACAGAAGTAGTGGTGATGACACACCTGAAATACACGAGATGAAACCAATGTAATGGTGTCACAAGATGCTGAAGGTATTGAAACCCATTGAGTATGAAGAAAAAGCTGATCCACTGATCAAGTCAGTAGGAACACAATGCATCAGTGAAAACAAAATAAAAAACAAAATTTTATTAGGGCCAGAAGCCAAACTCTAAAAACCAAGATATAGTGATCACCAAAACAAATACACACTACATGAAAGAAAATTAAAAACAACAAGTATTTATGTTTGATATAAGAATCAGCATGTGTGTCCAGTATATACTTCACTCACACATGCGACAATATGAAATACTTGGTACTGAGGTAGCAATGTCAGCTGGGGCAAGAAATCGTGCGTAGATGGTCGCAATTAATCACATGTATTGAGAATGAAACCCCAAAGAAAAACCCCACAGATTCACTTCACTGATATTAGGCTGTAAATTAGTGGATGGTGAGGCTGAAATAGCGAGAACATGCGCCCACGATGAGGTGCAGAGTAATCAGCCACAAGCAGACAATAATGCAATAGTAATAAGCCAAGCACTTGCAAAAAATTGAGAGAAGGGAGATTTGAGGGATAGGGTAAATAGCTCACAGCTACTAGAACGCACCCGACGCGCGTTTCGCCTTGCACAGGCTCGTCAGGAATGCCAGGATTTTTTTTTTTTTTCTCTTCTCAATTGACAATTTTTATTAGTATGATTCAAAGGATCACAGCTCGACCCGCAGAAAAGGCCATGCAAGGCCAGAGGAATAAAGACCTCATAGAAATACAAGAGGGGGGGATTCCCAACATAATATACAATAAAAGCAAGGGATATGACCATATTCGCAATAACATTAGAAGTGGGTGGGTCCGGGGAGAGTGAAAAAAAAAGAGAAAAAAAAAAAAGAAGGGGGGCAATGGTCATTACCGTGACACTCCTGGCACGCTCCCGGGGGAGGCCATGGAGGGACAACGTCACTAGGCCTGGGTGGTCCGAGGGCCAGGCATAGCGAACCATGATGGCGCACCCCGGAACCGTCCCGAAAAAGCAAAAAAAAAAAAATTTAATAAAAAAGGGGGGGGACCCAAGATCCGCCATGTCCCGCTGAAGGTCAAGTCCCACATAACAGTAGACGATAGTTGGGTGAGGTGCAGTAATCTCAATACCCGCTGATATACATAAAAAGAAGGAGGGGGGTAGAAACTGGGAAAATGGGGGGGGAGGGGGGAAAGTCCCAGTGTGGGGCCACAGCCAGTTTCAATATGTCAGGGGGATCTGGATGGTAGGTCCCAATCCAGGGTCAGGGACTGCAAAGAGGCCACGTGCGTAATTCAGCTTCTCAGGTTGGGTCCCGGGGAGGGGGAGAAGTTTCATCACGCACCTTCACAGGCACGACACTCCGGCGGTCAGTCGCGAGTCCCAGGGACTGAAGGTGAGCGGCCGCCTCCTCAGGTGTGGTTGCCTGCAGGGTGAACCCATCGCCATGGTATATCATTAATGAGCCAAGAGCACCCCATCGATATCGTGTGCCATTATCCCTTAATATCGCTGTCGTGGATTTAAAGCGTCGTCGGGCCGCCAGTACAAGAAAGGGGACATCTTGGTAAACAGCGATAGAGGCCCCTTCGAACGCAAATGAGGGGGTATTGCGGGCCACCCGGAGTAAGGCCGAGTGCAGAGAGATGTCCCTAACGACCATCATGACATCCCTGGGAGCCCCGACAGGCGCTGCAGCGGCCCGTCGCATACGTATAACAGAGACAACTGCGGCCCCCGGGTCATCAATCACGGGGAGGAGGGATGTCACAAAACGGGCAGTGTAAGACAGCAGTTCTTCATCTGGCACAGCGTCTGGAATTCCTCGTAGCTTGAAGTTTTTGCGTCGATGCCTAGTCTCCAAAGACACCACCACTGCTTGTAAATTATGAATCTGGCGCTGGAGCGTGAGTAGGTTAGTGGAGGTTGTGGCCTGCATCCCCTCCATCTCCTGAGTACGGGCCCGAACGTCCACAAGCTGTTTCTGAGTATCAGCCACAGCGGAGGCCAATGGCTGCAAGTCCGCTTGCCAAGATTTCCTGGCATCCGCCAGCAAAGAGCGTATGTCTCGTTTAGTGGCAGGTAGACCGTCGTTTGCTATCTCCGATAACTGCTCTGAGGGGGTAGATGGTATGCTCAAGTCCACCTCCACGCCAGGTCGCACCAAACGACGTCCCGATCCCCCTCCCAGAGAAAGACGAATGTCGGGAGTGCAGGAGGTCCCCGCCACCTCACCTGTCTTGGTCTTCTTACCCATCCGGGAGTGAGACAATGCGGTGCCGGATTCGAGGAGGAAGTAGGCCTCAAAGATGGCCGCCGGCTCACTATAGCTTGCACCGCTAATACTGCCTGGAAGGCGATCGCAGGTCCGGAGGGGAGGGCTAGTCGGGCTCCGGAGTGTAGCACCCGATGGCCAGCGTCAGGGGTATAAGATAGAGAGTCCGAGCCGTCTATAACTCACAGGAATCACCGCTTAATGAAGAGATTGCACGGAGCTCAGCAAAGTAATGTCCGCTCCCCTTCACATCCGGCCACGCCCCATGCAAGGATTCTTGCCCCAGCTCACATTGCTACCTCAGTACCAAGTATTTCATATTGTCGCATGTGTGAGTGAACTATATACTGGACACACATGCTGATTCTTATACCAAACATAAATACTTGTTTTTAATTTTAATTAATCTTGGTTTTTAGTGTTTGGCTTCTGGCCCTAATAAAATTTGTTTTTTATTTTGTTTTCACTGATGCATTGTGTTCCTACTGACTTGTTCAGTGAAAGTGTAAAACAGGCTCATAAAAGACCTAGGGAAATTTTGCATTATAAGGTATACCCTTTTTTTATGCTTCACTGACAAGATAAAGTTAACTCGATCTTCAAATAGCTCCATATGGTGTATTGTTTGGCCTATTGGAATACAAAAGATTATGGGCCATATTACGATCCTAACGTAAACGTAACATAAATACTTGTTTTTAATTTTAATTAATCTTGGTTTTTAGTGTTTGGCTTCTGGCCCTAATAAAATTTGTTTTTTATTTTGTTTTCACTGATGCATTGTGTTCCTACTGACTTGTTCAGTGAAAGTGTAAAACAGGCTCATAAAAGACCTAGGGAAATTTTGCATTATAAGGTATACCCTTTTTTTATGCTTCACTGACAAGATAAAGTTAACTCGATCTTCAAATAGCTCCATATGGTGTATTGTTTGGCCTATTGGAATACAAAAGATTATGGGCCATATTACGATCCTAACGTAAAACGGGGACGCAAAGGAGAAAATCCGGTGCCTGCAGGTTCCTCCTTAACGTCCCCGTTTTAGCATGATATTACGGTGCAGGCGCTAATGCATCTTGCCTCGCAAGATCCGGCAGGTCAGCGCAGTGATCCGCAGAGGGAGATTGGGGACTTTTTTCCCCCACTCTCTTGCTGCTCCCGGCAGCAAGGAGAGGAGGTTGGAGCCGCCGTTCTCGCTGCGGGATGGGAGGTGAGTATCAGATTTTTTGGGGGATTTTTGGCTGGTGCTGACGGATTCCGCAGAAGCGAAATCTGTTAGCACCAGGTCCTGGCTGTGGTTAACTGCAGCCGGACGGTAATTAGCATTAGCACATTGTAGTACTAATGTTAATTAACACTTTGCACTCCCCATGTTAAGTATAGGGAGCGTAAAGTACAGTAACTTCGTGCTGAAAAGTGTAAGCTCCGAATCGCCCCCGTTAGCATTCAGATTGTAATATTGAAATGCACTGACAAAGTTTCCCAGCAAAAAGGTTTTTACTGTAACTTTCTTCATGGCAAAGACACCCTATATATATATATATACACATGGTCATCTCATGCATGTAGCTGAGTATTTTAGTCATAACCGTACACATTTATTTTTACATACACCACTCTTCTGTAGAATTTCAGATTGCATCACATACTGTAGCAATTCAAAGGATTGGTCCTGTATTACCAGAAGATGAGGCACACTTTATGACACATAGGCAATGTTACAATCTTGGTACTAGCTTATCCAGAGCTGTTGTAAACTTACCAGAGCCATTATAGCCTATGGAGTTATTAAGTTTACAACAGCTCTGGTTAAGTTCGCACCAACTTTGTAATACTGCCCATAGTAATTTACTTGCAGCATTTTCCTAAATGTCCATTTCACTTTGACATCCCACAGGTAGCAAACTGCCACGTAGATGAACGCATTGAGACCTAAAAGGAATAAGAGTGCAGCGCACGCAATGTTGCAGAAAAATACAAGGATGTTATATTACCGTAGATGGATTGTTCTTGGAATGTTCTTAACAATTGAGTGAACAGCGACTTTTCCGATTATCTGGTCCTCTGTAAGAATTGAGCGCTACACGGCTTTGACTGTATTGTAAGTATTGAACCCTAACCCCGCCACTGACATCATTGCGTATGGGCGTGATGACATCACAAAGGGACTTCCCCCCAGACAGACAGGGAATTCTCTATAGAGCAAATTATATCACCTGTGTTGTGATGTGCTTCAGATATCTGGAAAACCTGTAGTGTCAGTCGGTCCTGAGGACAGATTTGGGAAACACTGCTGTAAATGATTGATATCTGAATGGAAATTTACATTTTTGTTACAGCATTCTGACTAGCCATGACATATACACACAGTAAAGATAGATTTTGAATCTGCCAAGTCTGCTGAAGATAAGGATATATACCTGTAGATACTCGAGTATAGCGCGACCCGAATATAACGCAATGGATAGAGATTTATTATGGAAATGAGAGAATACTCAAGACTCGAATATAACGCGAGGAGCAAAATTATACTGTAACGGTAAACAATTAACATCCTTCCAGGTTCTCTTACCACAGGCTACCCCTCAGGCCAGGGTGTTCTGCTTTAGAATGACTGAAGTGGTTACTAAATATGAAGCCGCGGGTCACCTGTCTTCTTTACTAGCAATTAGATGGCTGGCGGAAGCGAGCGAGGTGAAAGATTGGCTTAAACCGAGCGTGCCCTCTGGCCATGATGGATCCCACCTCTCCTGAATCTGGGAGTTCATGAAGTGTTTGCAAGCATCAGCGAGACTGCATTCACTTCAGCGAGACTACCGGAACTTCCAGGAGCCTTGGAATCCAGAACAAGGCAAGGTTTTTGTTTTTTTTTTTTACACGCGATGCAGATGTCTCGAATATAGCGCGACCCCTCCAATTTTAAGGTAAATTTTTGTCACCAAAATATAGCAGTATACTCGAGTATCTACAGTAATATGTCTGGGTCCTATAATAAAACATGACATCAAATCATATTTATACATGATGAGCACAAAGGTGGAAATGAGCTCAACACACAGGGGTGAAATGGCTCAGCAGTGAAGGGGATTAATGAGTTAAGAAAATCCAGTCGGGCCCACCACCAAATTGGGGACTCCATTGTGCCCCTATCAGAATACATGAAGGGGTGCTGCCTGATGCAGCACTATCCCTTTAAGGAAGAAACTCAGGGTACAAAGAAACCAAGCCAAATACAGATAAAAGGGTAAATGATATATATTGTATGTGATAAAGAGGGAAACCAATTTCAGGACAATGAATGGAGCAGGGTAGGGGCAACAGCAGGGCAGAATGGGAACCGGAGGCAGACAACAGGATCAAGAGACACAGGTTCTTTGGACAAGCAGGGGAACATAAAGGACAGGGAGCCAGCCTGGACAAAGGATTGGATAAATGATCTGGCAGGAGGGAAGGGGTGAGATTAGACTATGTAGAGGACATGATCAGGGTCAGCTGGATGCATCAATCTGGGCTGCTCTGCAGATAGCACCACATAGGTGAAGTGGGCAAAGGAGGAACTGCAGTCTGCTGGAAATTGGGTAGATCAGAAGATGTGCTGCAGATCTAAGAGGAGTCCTGGCAGCACCCTCTACTGCAGCAGCTAGGGATGCACTGATACCATTTTTTAAGACTGAGTACAAGTACCGATACTGAGTACCGATACTTTTATTTGAAGTCATGTGACCGCTTTTCAATAAGAACAGACCTCGTATATATATATTGCTCCAGTTCTCATTGCCCCCAGCTCTGATATTGCCCCCAGCTCAGATATTGCCCCAGCTCTCATTGATATTGCCCAAACCTCTCATATTGCCTCCAGCTCACCCTCCCGCTCCTCCAAGTGATCTTCCTCCTTCAAACAGCCGCCGACAGAGGTTGTAGCCCGGCTGCTCATTGGGAACCACGCACAGCCTCAGTCTCGCGAGATCCCGGAGTTCACGAGATCTCGTGAACTGGCGATCTCACGAGATCGCAACTGGTGGATCCCAGGCGAGCGGCTGGGCTACAACCCTTTGCTAGCGGCCGCTCGAAGGGAGAAGAACACCTGGAGGAGCCGAGCACTGCCCCACGGAAATAGGCCGGCAAGCCAGCCCAGCATTGGCTTCCGGTATTGGATTAGGTATCGAAGGCCTCTGCACGAGTACCAAGTACTCGTGCAGGTCCTGGTATCGGCACCGATACCGATACTAGTATCGGTGCATCCCTAGCAGCAGCCATCAACCACTAATTGCAGCTAAGACTCCTTCACAGCACAGAAGGTCCACTTGGCACACATGGGAAGCTGACAATCACTTTTCAGTTTTATAAGATATTGTACTTTACTGATACACTTGTACACAATACAGAGCTCCACAACTTTAATTAATGTGGACTGTGCATGAGCGTATCACAGAGCTCAACAGCAATAAAACTCAAAAACAGAAATATATTTTACTTCTTGTTTATTAAAATAAAGTGTATATCAAACTACAGTATATTAAAATTAAAATAATAATAGTTAAAATATGTGGTACTTTCCTGTTATCCGGACCACATCAATTTTTATAGTTTCATAGACAGAATAAACTGAGTCAATTGTCATAGTTTTATTTTCATAGATAATGAACTGAATAAACGGGAAGACAAACATATGAGAACATGTGACAATTAATAAACTGTAACATATGACAACATGACTTGACTTATAATTGAGATACTGGTGGCCAGAAAGTTAGGGTTAGGTTTAGGGGGTTAGGGTTAGGTTTAGGAGGTTAGGGTTAGAGGGTTAGGGGTTTTGGTTAGAGGGATAGGGTTAGGGGGTTAGGGCAACCCTAACCCCAACCCTAACCCTCTAACCCCAACCCCCTAACCCTAATTTTCTGGCCACCAGTATCTCAATTATAAGTCAAGTCATGTTTATTCTGTCTATGAAGCTATAAAAACCTGATGTGGTCCGGATAACAGGAAAGTACCAAATATATTATTAAACTAATTATATATTTAATAAGTTTAAATATATATATATATATAAAAATTAATGAATTTCGTGCAGTGACATTGATAGCTTAACCACTTGGCTGCTATGGACGCGCTCAGCGCGTCCAGCCAAGTGGTTCTCCTATGCTATGGACGCGCTGAGCGCGTCCATGCACAGGAGGCAGCAATCGGCCGGGATTCCAGCCGATTTCTGCGCCCCCCGGTGCGGGCTGACATCTTGGATGTCAGCCTAGCACTCCGGGACCCCGGCGGGGACATTAGATGTCATTGCGGCGGTGCGATGACATCTAATTCATGTGACCACCCCCTTGTGACCATTCATGTGACCACCCCCTTGAACAACGGAGCCCATGCAATCCCCATGATCCTATGAATGGATCATCAGCGCATTTGCCTTTGCAAATCGCGATGACCGCTCGCCTGTACTGCGGTCATCGCGATTTGCATTATTTTGGAAGTCGGGCCGACTACCAGCAGGCAAGGCCCTGGCCAGGCCCGGGCCCTCGGCCGAGGTCCGATTTGGCCGACTGGTCGGTCCGCCCCTGCTTTAATGTCTCCATCTCCCCCCCCTTATCTGTTTGGTTTCCCCCGAACCCCGTTTTTTTTTTCTCTTTTTCTTTCAAACTCATCTGCAAACTTACCTACAGGGTGGCAGCATCTTGGTGATAGTTTTGGAACAGCAGTCTGAGCAGTGGGAGTACAGGAGACAGGCAACTGCAAAGCCCAGCTGATGAGTATGACAGGTGCACTGTAAAACATCCAGCTTCACCGGCAGCCGAGGAATTTGAATTTCCCGGCTGTTTACTTATCTGAGGCCAATCGCGTTAGTGAATGGTCTCAGAGAGGCCGTGATGGAACGGAGCTGCGCATGCACGCAGCTCCGATCCAACGTTCCACGCAGGCGCTACGGTACTTGAGTACGTAAAGTTTGCAAGTCAAGTTGATTACACAAATAGTGCAGGGAGCACAAATTGCACACAAAAAAGTCTGTGCCTGGCGAGTGACAGTAATATCACTGAAAACAAGAAAAATAAATAAAAAATAATAGGGCAGAGGCTGTCAGTAGCCTCTGCCCAATTATTTAAGGGCAAAAAAAGGAAGCTCTATTTTTCAGTAGTGTTCCTTTAAATCAAAGTCCTCTATCCACGATCATCGAATCCATTCAGCGATGGGGAAATAGAGGGGTCCAAAGGCAGTCGAGTGGTTTGAACTTCCCAGCTGTTGGTCACTGCTTCAGTCACTCAAGGCTGGAGGTTAACAGGGAGAAAGCCGATGGATCCAATGCTGATGGTCCTGAAGTCGATGGCACACAGCCCTGATCCAACGTTGTGCGCAAGTGCTATGGGATTTGCAAACATAAAGTTTGTAAGTCCCATTGCGGTGCATAATTTGCGCAGAAAAGACTCAGGGACTTCTGGGTTCGGGAGTCCCTGAGCAGAAGAGGAGGAGCTGTGCATGCAAAGGATGTCAGAAATCTCTGCCCAATTATTAAATGGCAAAAAAAGGACACTATTTATCAGTAGTTTTCCTTTAATACATTTTTTCTTGAGAAAGTATTTTACCTGGAAGGATACATTGAGATTTCTCTCGTTTTCAATACATTTGATGACAGTGCTCTTAGATTGTAAGCTCTCGAGCAGGGTCCTCTCTCCTACTGTTCTGTGTGTTTATCTTCTTTGTATACTTGTTATTCTGTCTCACCCATTGTTCAGCGCTACAGAACTTGTTAGCTCTTTATAAAAAAAACTGAACAGAATTCAGTGTTAGTCATTTACACATAGACACATCTCTTGCTCCCCCTGCTGGCCAACAGGTGCAGCCAAAAGGCAGCTTGTGCCTTGCTTACAGATTGTATTTCCTATGCAAAGACAGTCAAATATTAAACAGTGGCCAACAACCTTGGCCCTCCAGATGTTTTGGAACTACATCTCCCATGATGCACGGCTACTCATCTGATCAGCATTTACTCAAGGGAAATGAAGTTCCAAAATACCTGGAGGGCCAAGGTTGCAGAGTCCCACTCCAGTCTTTCCCCTGAACCAAAAGCAAGCCATATTCAAAGCAATCTCTGCCTCTGTTTCCAGCCAGAAAGCCTTTTGTGTTACTTGCCTTAGTCCCTTAGATTGTAAACTCACGGGATGTCTGGCTGAGCACTTGTATAAAGTGCTGCATTTGCAGGATAATTATCCCAAGGGCAAGGCCGTTTGTCCCTTTATGTTTTAATATTTATTATGTCATCTTGTACTTGTAACTGTGTCCAGACCTAAACGATAGAGATGCCTTGATCATTGGTGCAAAGCCAAGCAAGCTTTTAATGTCATAAACAAATATAAAAAAAACTCTCAAAAAACAGCTTTCCGTTAAACCCTTCGCTGCTGAGCCATTTCACCCCTGTGGACATTTTTGCTCACCTGCTTAAACTTCATCTACAGCGTGTAAAATTATTTTTTCACATTTTATCAACCAAGCCTTTGCGTTTATATTTTATGGGGTCCACCTGTTAATTATTTTTTTTTAAATGGGAACCTGTTAGTGCATTATTCTGAGAAAATACACAATTTTAGTTAAAACTGAAAAAACAACATTTTCCCATAATTCCCGAACTGACGTCATCGTGCCTATGCGCAATGACACCATTTGGCGAAGGGAGACCCCGGAGGCGGGGTTGACATCTTTGCGGGGCTGACATCTCAGATGCCAGCCCCCACCGAAAGTACACTCGACGCCGGATCGCGGCCTGGCACCTAAGGGGTTAAAAAGAGGCATCAATGGAAAGGTCAGACTTTGACCTTTCCAGTGATGCCGCTCTTGACCAGGTACCCCTCGGCAATGGGGAGATAAAGGGGTCCAGGCACAGGCCCTGGACATAGAAGGGAGTATCGGGAGGGAGCAAAAACCCAGTGACGTGTGCGTTACATCCGCCGCTTACAGCGATGAAACGTGAGGACGTCCCCCACACATCATCTGTAGCAAAAGGGTTAAACTCATAATAGGAAAATAGGAGACTTACAATTTTTCAGTTCGGTGGAATTTGCCGATGCCAGTTCAGCACAAGTTGGTGGTTTTCACCAATGTCCGATAACTGCTCCGGCGACTCCAATTTCTGCAAAGTTTAGTGACCATACGTAGGACCAGATTTGCATCTCAGGAGCCTGTAGGGACAGAAATGTGGAGCCTTAGTTGCCTTAGTTGAGTTAGTGCAGAAGCATTGTTTGTTTTAGATGTAAAAGCATATATTGCCTTTGCTGTAGAACAGAGAAAAAAATATATTCTGCATTTACTTTTTTCAATGTTTTATTTTTACACATTACATGGTCATGTTTGGAATCATTGTAAAAACCAGACTCTGACCTTTCCAATGAAACCTCATTTAATCTTGTGCACTGTACAATTCAGAAATTGAAAAAAGATAGTGGAGATAGCCAAAGAATAAAATAAAACTTAGCTTTTAATGAGAAATGCAGTAAAAAAAAATTGCTTTCAAAGCTGTATTGCAGTAGGCAGACAGACACAGTCGCAGTGCTTACCTAGGACAAACATAACGTATACATGTCTCAGCGGAGGCGAGAACATAAATAAAATAAAGGCCATTACAAAAAAGAGGCCATAAAGCAAGTTTGGGAGCATGCTAGATTGGAAATACTAGCACAATACTTCACCGTCACTGGAAACTCATATAGAGAATAAAAGGCAGTGTGGAAACATTGCAAGTATCAAATATAAGGAATGGAAACAGGCCTTAGAGGGTCTGTGGTATAGGAAAGCATGAGGAAATGTGATGTTTAGACAGATTCCCTGTCTGTCTCAGAGGTTTCCAGGTTGGGAGTGGTTCTTATGTCACTCCCCTCTTCCCTGCTGCAATGCATGCTGGAGAAGGAAGCTGTACCAGTAACCAGGAAGAACACAGACTTCTGATCTGTAGCAGAGAGCAGCCATGCAGGGAAGCATTTAGGCACAGAGTATATGCTGGAAACCTGTCCTGTTATTATAGCACAGACAATAATCTGATTCTGTACAGAACCCTTCTGAGAACTGTCTATCCGAGTGAGTAATAAACCTTCCCTGGTAAATCGTGACATCTGGCCTGTGTGTAAATTACTGGACAATACTCACAGAAATACAAACAACACCTAATTGCATGCCCACAACTTTGGGACATAACAGTGGTGACAAGGATTGTGGATATTACACACATGGCGTTAATAGGATCTATTCAACCTTTTGATCCTACTGCTGAATCATGGAGCTCTTGGGAAGAGAGACTGGAGCAATATATGGGAGCAAATGATGTTTCTGCAGCAAAGAAAGTTTCTGTTTTCCTCACAGCATTAGGGCAAACTGCTTATGGCACACTTAGAGATCTAGTTTCTCCAGATAAACCTGCTTCTAGACCCCAGCCTGAGTTGATTAAGAGGCTGCATGAGCACTACAATCCAAAACCCTTAGAGATTGCAGAACGTTTTAAATTCTACAGTAGAAGACAGCATGCAGGAGAAGACATAAAGACTTATGTTATTAACTTACGCAAGCTAGCTGCTACATGTCAGTTTGGAGACTATTTGCAGACCACTCTTCATGACATATTTGTCATGGGGCTCTATGACACAGCCATACAGAAACGGTTACTCACAGAATCTGACTTGACACTGAATAAAGCCACTGAGCTTGCCTCCATCATGGAAATGGCTGCTAGGGATGCTAAACTCCTGAACCCACACCCGGAAACTCCTGCAAGCCAGGGAGAGAAAATTTTCAGCACTTCTGTGGCCCAACGCACACAACGGTCTCTCCCAGGTCACACAAAATTCCTACAAAGTAGTGTCTCTGGGTCTGCAGCACCAACCTGCTACCGTTGTGGCGACCCTACTCACAATGCACTCACATGCAAGTTTAAGGATGTAGTTTGTTTCTTTTGTGGGAAGACTGGTCATGTCAGGCGTGTTTGCCGCAGCTCCCGCTTGTTACATCCTCAGCCCCCGCTGTGCCCCCTGGGGGGTCTGGGCAAGAAGGGGGACCGCTGGCTGGTCGGGTGCCAGCCCTTGCTGCTGGCAGATCGGCATCTGAGGGGGCGGGGTCAGGTGTGGTTACCAGGAGCCACAGGCTTTAAAACAGGGCTCTAGGAATGGTCTCATCGCCCTGTTGTGGAGTTTATTTCACGCACCGCTACTTCTAAATCTATTTGACTTTACTGTTGACGACCCTGCTTGTATGAGATCCCTTCTCCTGTTATTTGACCTGGCTTGGTTTAGACTACTCTCTCTCTATTGTGTATATTACGCTGTTTCACTTGTTTTAGTGATTTAATCCCCTGCTGGTTGCTGGGTTGATCACACGCTGTTTGGGTTCTGTCCCTTCACGTTTAGGGGTATCGTTTGTAACCCTCCGGGGTCCCTTTACCCAGGCTACGACTCATGTTTATGTTTTTGCAAAAGACCACGATAACAAACGATTGTTTATTTCTGTTTTATGTTATTTCTTATCGCATCTCTGACTGCCCTGCAACTTGAATACTTCACGGATTGCCGTTCCACGTTTGGTGTTTCTGAGTGTGTCCTAGGTAATCTGTTGGTCTCGAAACCTTCAGAGCTTAGAGGCAATTCAGTTAGTCCTTGTATGTACCGAAACGATTGGTTTCTGCATCTGACTGCCCTGCACCTTGAATACTTCACGGACTGTCATTCCACGTATGCTGTTTCTGAGCGTGTCCTAGGTAATCTGTTGGTCTCGAAACCTTCAGAGCTTAGAGACAATTCAGTTAGTCCTTGTGTCTCCTTGTTACAGTCTGTAGTTTATATACCTTTTGTATTATTCAAGCAGATACTTCTGCCCTAAAAGATCTCAACTCCGCTACTCGTGTGGCAGTGTTACTGCTACCGTTACACCGCTCCACTGTCACTGCTACAAACTACAGAGCTAAGAAGACATTTCATGTAAACACTGACCGCAAAGACTCAAGCTCTGATGCTGAGCCGTTTCTTCAACATGTTGCACTATTCAGAGTGGATGGGAGTACTCCTGCTATTAAAGTGGATGACACACTCAATGGTTGTCCTATCTCAATGGATGTTGATACAGGGGCAGCGGTCTCTGTGATTTTCATGGACTGATTTCAAGTCATTGGGCCTGTCCATACCTCTCAAACCTACAACTCTCAATCTACAAACTTACAGCCAGGAACTGTTACAACCCATGTGTTATGTTCAGCCTCTTGTCACATTGGGAAAATGCTGTAAAACATTACGCCTTTATGTTGTACGTAAAGGAGGTCCTCCATTATATGGTAGGGATTGGATTAAAGCCCTGGGCATGCCTCCTCTTGCTATTGCTCAATGTACATTACCCTCTGAGGTGGACTCGTGGGTTGAATCTCTGAAGTCACGATTTAAAGACGTTTTTGAAGACTCTCTGGGTGCAGTAAAAGGAAAACTGGCCCAACTCCAATAAAAGCCAGATGCCAAACCTCGTTTTTGTAAAGCCAGATCGGTACCATTTGCCTTGCGGAAAAGTGTGGAAGCTGAACTGGAGCAACTATTGGCTAACAAGGTGATAAAAAAAGTTGAGAGAAGTGAATGGGCTTCACCAATTGTTCCTGTAAAAAAAAATAATGGCGATGTCAGAATTTGTGGGGATTTCAGAATGGCCCTGAACAACCAACGTCTTGTGGAGCAATACCCATTACCTCGACTGGAAGATCTATTTAGCTCACTAGCTGGAAGCCAAAGGTTCACGAAAGATAGACTTAAAACAAGCCTACCTGCAATTAAAAGTACATCCAGACTCACAGCATTTATTGACCATAAACATCCACAAAGGATTATTCCAATATACCCGCTTGGTTTTTGGTATAGTCTCAGCGCCAGCGATCTGGCAGCGAATCATGGATGAAGTCCTCGCATGAATACCTTACA
Organism: Leptobrachium leishanense; assembly: GCA_009667805.1. Lineage (NCBI taxonomy): Eukaryota > Metazoa > Chordata > Amphibia > Anura > Megophryidae > Leptobrachium > Leptobrachium leishanense. The sequence continues at coordinate 140,688,976 of CM019065.1, forward strand.
CACAATGTATGCTAGATGACATGCTCATCACAGGTCCCACAGATGTAGAACACAGAATGAATGTGGAAGCTGTGCTGGAGAGACTCCAAACACATGGATTACGTGTTGTCACGGTTCACGCCGCCGGCGCAAGAGGAGGGGCAGAACTGGCACTGCTCTGCCATAATCAGCAGCATCCCAACAGCTCACGCCTCTGCGGTTGGAAGTGAGCAGGTGCTCCTCTTTTACTCCAGGACCTTTCCCCATATAAGCAGGGCACACCCCTTCCTCCAGTGCTGGTTCATTGTGTGTGTTTTGTATCATTTGCCTCTGACCTGCCTGAAGCCTACCAGATTTGTCTCCTGTGTACCAGACCCTCAGCATACCATTGACCTGCTTGATCTCTCCTGCTCCATTGACCACGGCTTGACACAGACCACGCTTCTGGATCCTCCCCTGGCTTCTCTTGCCTCACCACGGTACCAGGATCCCCTGCGGTGCCAGGACTCCTGTGGTGCCAAGACCCCTGCGGTACCAGATCTCCTGCAGTGCCAAACCCCCCTGCGGTGCCAGGACTCCTGTGGTGCCAAGACCCCTGCGGTGCCAGATCTCCCACGGTGCCAAGATCCCCAGCCGTGCCAAGACCTCAGCCGTGCCAAGACCTCAGCCGTGCCTAGAAACCTACCTTCCTGTCCCATCTGTCTCGTGTAAGTGTTTCCCTCTTGTATCAGTGTCCAGTATTTCCCCTGTTCTTTGTACTCAGCCACACTATTCAGCCAGTCCTGTTTTCCTGCATTGCCTGCTCATTATCCCTGCTGTGTATATTCCTACAATAAACCAACTGTTTATGCACTATATCCTGGCTTCCTCCAATATATCACTGCATCCTGGGCTCGCACCCTCGCCTCACCGTGACACGTGTGAACCTTTCTAAATGTGAGTTTTTCAAGACAGAATTAGAATTTTGCGCCCATACTGTAGATCGACATGGATTGCACACTACAGAAGAAAAGGTGAAAGCTCTTACTCATGCCCCAACTCCCCAAAACGTAACACAGCTGCGGTCTTATCTTGGCCTCTTAAATTACTATCACCGTTTCTTGCCAAACTCAGCACACCAGCTTTATCCATTACATCGCTTACTGGATGCAAAGACCAAATGGATATGGACAGCCAAATGTGAAAAAGCCTTTACGCTATCAAAAGAACTAATTCTGTCATCTCAGGTTCTGGTCCACTATGACCTAAAGAAACAAATAGCTTTGGCATTTGATGCCTCGCCATATGGACTGGGGGCTGTGCTTTCCCATGTCATGTCAGATGGCACAGAGCGGCCCATTTCTTTTGCCTCCAGATCTTTGACTTCAGCAGAACAAAACTACTCGCAGATAGATAAAGAGGCGCTAGCCATTGTATGGGCCACTAAGAAATTCCACGCATACATCTATGGTTGGGATTTTACACTTATCACTGACCACAAGCCTCTGTTGTCGATACTGAACCCTCAAAAAGGAATTTCGACTACAACTGCATCTCGCTTACAAAAGATACGCTTTATTCTTGGGAGTTTATAATTATTCAATCAGATACTGCTCGCATGATGCCCATGGAAATGCAGATGCATTTTCCAGATTACCAGTTGGAGTACACCCACCGAGTGACATACGCATAGTGGAGGTACAAAAGCCACAGACTAGTATCTCACCCACACTGATAGCCAGAAACACATTCACGGATCCATGCCTGTCTCAGGTATTCTCTTTTGTTCAAACTGGATGGCCGGAGAAGGTGCCATGTGAATTTCGCCCATATTTTACTAGAAAATGTGAACTAGTGACAAATGCTTGATGCTTACAATGGGGAAACAGGGTTATCATACCCAAGAATCTGCAACCTACAATGCTAAAGATCCTGCATGAGGGCCATCCAGGCGTGGTGCGCATGAAGCAGAGAGCGAGGGGTTATGTTTGGTGGCCACAAATGGATACAGCGATTGAAGATTATGTAGCTAGATGTCCAGGGTGCTGTCAAGCTCAACGACCTCAAAGGAAGGGTGACATGCAACCTTGGCCATGGCCAAAGGACCCATGGTCAAGACTCCAAATAGATTTTGCGGGACCGATCCACGGGAAAATGTATTTGATCGCAGTGGATGCACATTCCAAATGGCCTGAAGTTTTCCAAATGCCTTCCATCACCTCTACTGCTACCATTTTAATCTTGAAAAAGCTTTTTGCTCAGTATGGATTGCCAGCAGCCATAGTCTCAGACAATGGGTCACAATTTACCTCTCATGAGTTTCAATCATTTCTTCGTTCCCTACAAATCCAACACTACACAACAGCTCCATATCATCCTTCATCAAACGGGCTGGCAGAATGGTTTGTTCAGACTTTTAAGAAGAACCTGCTTTCTACTATGGACCAGATTGGAAAGTCTGAGGAGACGCTGCTGGAGTTCTTGTTTGCATACCGAAACACACCACATTCTACTACCGGACTGACACCGGCTTTTCTTATGTTTGGACGGCATCCTCGGACCAAACTTGATTTAGTTTGTCCTCAGACCCAGTTTCCAACAACTTCATCACCATGTTGTTCTACATTTAGTGTTGGTGATCCTGTATGGATTCATAACTACAGAGTTTTTCCTCCCTGGCTTCCTGGAGTCATTAATGGCACCATTGGAAGGAAAATGTACCTTGTTTGCCTTTCGAATGGTACTTGTGTTCGACGTCACATCTCTCAGTTGAGAAAACACAAACTCCCACCAGGGATAAGCCTGACTCCTCTGTTCAATCAACCACAAGCCACCACTCAGGAGTCTGCCGGTGACATATGGCATGGTGTATGGCATGATCCAACATCTTTGCAATCACATCCTGAAGTTCTTTGTGACCATTTCCTGGGGAACCTAGACCTGTGCCTGGAACTGTACGGACTGATTTATCTGTTGGGATGGCACTCATGACTCCAGAAACATTGACGGACACCACCCCTGCCACACCTGTGCAACTTCGCAAGTCTACCCGTCAGCGGCGTCAGACAAAATTTTGGCAAAGCACTGAACCCTTGCGTGATTCCTCTGAGGTGCAGCGAGAGCAGAAGGGCTGGTGACCTGTTGAGGGAGCAACAAGAATGTCCTGAAGATGCTCCTTTGCCAAACCGATCCTATTTACCTTGTTTGTCTTATGTCTGTTTTGTGTTCTCTCTTTTGTGTTTGTTTGTTTGTTTTTCAGGGGAAGAAAAGGAGGTGTGATGTTTAGACAGATTCCCTGTCTGTCTCAGAGGTTTCCAGGTTGGGAGTGGTTCTTATGCCACTCCCCTCTTCCCTGCTGCAGTGCATGCTGGAGAAGGAAGCTGTACCAGTAACCAGGAAGAACACAGACTTCTTCTGATCTGTAGCCGAGAGCAGCCATGCAGGGAAGCATTTAGGCACAGAGTATATGCTGGAAACCTGTCCTGTTTATTATAGCACAGACAATAATCTGATTCTATACAGAACCTTTCTGAGAACTGTCTATTTGAGTGAGTAATAAACCTTCCCTGGTTAATCGTGACATCTGGCCTGTGTGTAAATTACTGGACAATACTCACAGAAATACAAACAACACCTATTTGCATGCCCACACCTTTGGGACATGACAGAAAACACACAGCCTTTATGAAGAGCCCTATCAGGAACACCTGCTGGCCATGTGGGGAATGAAAAGGAAATGAGAAGGTGCGTTAGTGCAGCATTCACTTTCTCATTGTAAACTAAATAATAGTGCTGTGTTAAAAATTATGTGCGTCCGCTAGCAAACGAGTTAAAAGAATTAACGAATTCAGGAAGACTCTGAAAACCGGAGTTTTCTGAGTCTTTTGGGCATAATTTGTACATGCCTCCCTGTCGATCCTATAGGGTTCTCCTCTGCAGGCTGTACCCCCAAAGAAGGACACGCTGCACACAGCTAGCGAGAGACACGCTGGAGCTGCACTGTATATCCTTCAAAGAGCTGCGCAGCTTCTCACATCATGTATGCCATTTCTAAAACTCTAAATTGAAAGTCCAATGTCATTCTTTAATTTTGCAATAATTCTATCCCAAATAGCAACATTTTTGGAAAGACCAGGTAGCTATTTTTCCGAAAATGTGTTATGTGTCTCCTAAGAATTAAATTAACTGAGAAAAAGAGATTTAAACGCTTCTTAGCAGAGTAAAATTCTGAGGTAATTACGCACTGTATCATCTCCTCCGCACTTGCTCCTAGCATGGGAACTCAAAATAATAGCAGCAGCATTGTTCACTTTGTAAGTGAAAAGCAGACAATGGCACTTCGATAGAAAGAAACACAAATTCTCATTTTTAGATTTACATATTACATGGTCATGTTTAGTATCATTGGAAAGGCCTCACTCTTTCCAGTGTGGCGTATAGATGTGGAGGTCACCCACCTCTCCTTCCAGAGGTGCGGTGCTTTTGAATAATCAAGCACTCCTCCGCATTTTCTCCCGGCATGAGAAATGCCAGAGTGAGTTACTGCAGCCGCAATGTTCACTTTAACAGTGAAAAGTGGACAATGATGCAGTTTTAGAGCAAAATATATTTTTTTATTTTTTACAAGGATAACCTTGGTATAGAAACATAGAAAATGTCGGCAGATAAGAACCTTTCGGCCCATCTAGTCTGCCCAATTACATGGATACTTTACCTGGATTTAACTTTTATTTAGGATAGCCTTATGCCTATCCCATGCCTGCTTAAATTCTTTTTTTGTAAATAAAAGTTTTTATTTTAATTTTCACAGCAAACAAAGATATACGAAAGTTGTACATGTATCAAAGTCATCAGCTCGCAGGCTGGGCGGTGGCATCATCATAAAACAACATGTATCTTTTACATTCGAGTTAGGAATCAGACTTAGAAGACTAAGTATCAGCATCAAGTCAGATTAACGTTATTGGGATCACGTGGAAAGGGTAAATTAAACTAAGACCAAGAGAAAAAAAAAAGGGGGGGTATTGGGGAGGGGGGAAATGGCCTGGGAATTTGGGCAAGTCCCTACTGGGCACAGAAACCATAAAACAGTGCATTCACTATACGTCAAGGGTAGAGACTAGAGCGTCTTAAGAAGGAATGTGGTCAGATACTACGTCACATTGGCTCAATTACAGTAACAAGGCACGAAATTCTGCTCCCCCCAACTGGAGGATCCAAGTACTCCAAATCTGAGTATATTGGGCCGTCATACCGTTCATTGAGTAGTACAGTTGTTCGACTCTATGGAGCTCTTCCATTTTAGAGAGCCAAAGATGCATGGGAGGGCTCACCCTTTGCTTCCAAAATAGGGGTATTAGACTTTTGGCAACATTCAGAATGCGGATACACACCGATTTTTTTTTTTGTAACCTGAAGTAGCGTAGTGTACATGATGTAATAGCATGGTGGCTGGTCGGAAGTCGGGGGGAGGTTCTATGAACAGTTGAGTGATTTTATGTATCTTTTCCCAATATAGGCGAATTACTGGACAAGACCACCATATGTGAAGTGCCGATCCCGGGCTTTCACCACAACGCCAGCACTCATCCGACATATCAGGAAACACGTGGCTAAGCTGTTCAGGAGTCTTATACCACAGGGATAGTAATTTATATGCCTGTGTTTTCGATGAGACCGAGCAGTGGTGTGTAAGGTCGCAGATTTTCCCCCATTGGGAGTCGGACAGAGTAGTTTCTAACATCATTTCCCAACTGCCCATAAACCTCGGCGGGGGGGTTCTATTTGAGCGCTGGAGGAGTTCGTATAAATAGGACACGCCATGTGGCAGTAGGTCAGCTGTCATGCACTGTTTTTCAAATTCTGTTAGAGGGCGTGTCAGTTTTGTTCGTTGGGGTATAGATCTGATAAAGCTAGCAATCTGTTGATATCGGAAGTATCGTAGGAAAGTCACTGCCCTATCGCCCAGTATATCAGTAAGCGAGGCAAGTTGTTGGTCTCGAAATACGTCACGAATGCGCGGTGTTTGTGTTTGCAGCAAGTCTGTGAATATCGACGGGGTGTAAGACGTGGGCGTGGAGGCTTGGCATAACAACGGCGTAAGCAGCGACGGGTCGGAGGACAGGTCTAAAACACGCATTACTCGATGCCATATGCGTAGTGTAGCTGAGGTGTAATGTAGATCACGTACCCGGCGTAGCCCTTGCAGTTCAGGCAGCCAAGGGAGGACAGTGAGGGGAATCCCGGCTTCGTCTTGTTCAACCACCCCCCACGCTTTGAGTTTGCGGGGTTTTGCCCATTCCAGAATGCGCTGAAGGTGGCAAGCCGTATGGTATTTCGTGAAGTCTGGTACGGCAAGCCCCCCCCTCGTGCTTTAGGTAGGGTAAGGATGGAAAATTTTAGCCTCGGTCGGGATCCCCTCCATACATAATTTGAGATCTGCATCTGTAGGTCCCGAAAAAAGGTTCGCGGGAGATCAATGGGAATCGTCTGAAAGAGGTATAAAATACGAGGGAGTACATTCATTTTGATTGCCTGGACGCGACCCAGCCAAGAAATGTGCGGATAGTTCCAGGCCTTCAGATCCGTGGAGATAGTCGCGAGCATGGGCGCAAAGTTGTCTCTGAACATTAAAGTATGGTCAGAGGTCAACCAAATTCCCAAGTACTTAATTCTATCCTCGGCCCATTGGATCGAGAAGTTTGGCCGTATGGATTGAGCCTTCGACCGCGGCATGGACACATTTAACAGGAAGGACTTTGCGAAATTAATTTTCAAGTTGGAGAGGTTACCGTATACTTCAAAAGCTTTCAGTAAGTTGGGCAAAGTCGTTTCTGGGTAAGTCACGAAAAAAAGGAGATCATCCGCAAAAGCAGCTACCCTGTGCTCCGTCCGGCCAGTCCGGATCCCTCAGATTTCCAGGCTAGCCCTTACAGAGGACAGGAAGGGCTCCAATGCCAATACAAACAACAATGGGGAGAGTGGGCATCCCTGCCTAGTACCGTTCCTTATCTTAAAGGGTTCCGTATAGATCCCATTCACGCAAATCCGTGCAGTTGGATCCGAATATAGAGCCCGGATCCAGGTGCATAGATTAGGACCTAGTCCAACCTGAGCAAGAGTTGCAAACAGGAATTCCCAGTTTACTCTGTCAAAGGCCTTCTCCGCGTCCGTAGAGAGGAGGAGAAGGCCTTCTCGTTGCCTCGTTGCCCTATGCATGATCGTCAGTGCCAGTATGGTGTTGTCTCGCGCCTCCCGCCCTGCCACAAATCCCACCTGGTCTTGGTGTATCAACCCCGGGACATAAGGTGTAAGTCGTGTGGCCAGGATCTTTGCATACAGTTTGAGATCGCAATTTAATAGGGAGATGGGGCGATAGCTGTCGCACCGCTCAGCATCTTTACCTTCCTTAGGAATTAAAGATATGTTGGCCGCCTGAGTTTGAGATGGAATGGTGTGGCCTTCCAGAATGGCATTAAAAGCCACCAGGAATCTGGGGTAGAGAATTTTGGCAAATCGTTTATAATATTGCAGGGGAAGGCCATCTGGGCCTGGGCACTTGCCCGTTTTGGAAGATTTTACCGCGTCACTCAATTCTTCCATAGTTAAGGGTGCGTCTAACAGTAGGGCAGTTTCAGGTGTCAGGCGTCCCGTGACGTGTTGGGAGAGATAGGCATGAATATTTTGCGAATGAAGTGTGCGTCCTGCGTCCGTCTCCGGAGTGGGCAGGTCATATAGAGTCGCGAAGTAGGAACGAATCGTGGGGAGAATGCGGTGTGGTAGATGTTGTGTTTTGCCATGTGTGTCCCTGATTTTGGCAATGTATGTGTCAGGGCTCAGCGGGCGCCGCCGACCCGGCGTCCTCCTTCCCGGCTCCGGGGTCGGCGTCCTCTTCGCATCCTGTGCGTGCGCTGTATGCGAGCGCGCCGCCGGCGGTTCCGGATTTAGCCCTCCCGGCGGCGCGACGTCACCTATCCCCATGTGACCGCGACGGACCAATCAGCAGGCAAGGCGCCAGATTTAAACCTGCTTTTCCCATTCCTCAGTGCCCTTTCGTGGTTTTGCCTGTCTGACCCTTAAGTGCTCGTTTATTTCACTCTATTTGACTTACTGTGTATGACCTGGCTATCTCTCTCGACTTGTGTACCTCTATACCCCTTGACCCGGCTTGTTACTCGACTCTGTTTTCGCCTATACCCTATTGCTTTCTGATATACGTTCCTGGCTTACCAGCGTTTACACCAGCCACTCTAAGGACTGGTTCCTGTCCTCCTTGTGTCCCTGCCTTATAGGTTCACCTCCTGTTTGTGCGAAACCCAGCCACTATAAGGACTGGTACCGCATTGTGACTCTATCTTGCTTTACCGGCACTGCCGTTACGTACCCTTGGTTGGTGTTGGCCTGAAGACAGGGCAGCCCTCATTATTTGTGTTAACCCAGCCACTACAAGGACTGGTTTCTCTTCTACGTACTCGAGGCTCCTGTTTTCACTTAGGGCTACCGTTCGTCCACCCTCAGGTACGTGAGCGTGCCTGACATCACGAAAGGGCCATGGACCTTGCAGGGACTGCTCAGCAATTCTCTGGTCTAGAAAGCCGTTTGGAGGAGCAAGATCACCGTCTTGATCAGTTCGCCCAGGCCCTCCAAACGCTGCTCACCCGTACCGCCCCTACCCAGGTAGAGGTTTCCCCTCCCGTGAATCCTCTCCCTTCCGAACCGTTCTCTGTGTCCACCTCATACCCTAACTTGCTACCTCCAGTACGTTATGGGGGCGATCCTACCGCCTGTCGAGGTTTTCTGAACCAGATTTCCATTCATTTCGAATTAACCCCGTGGTCTTACCCTACAGATCGTGCCAAAATCGCTTTTGTCATCAACCATCTTACCGACAAAGCGTTGAGTTGGGCTAACCCTCTTTGGGATACCGATAAACCGATTGTCTATAATTATCGTGACTTTATGTCGGCCTTTCGTAGGGTGTTTGACCCTCCCGGGCGTAAAACCAATGCCGCAAAATCCTTGTTACGCTTGCGCCAGGGTGCGAGATCACTGGGTGAATATGCTCTGGAGTTTAGATCATTGGCTTCTGAATTGAACTGGAACAATGAGGCTTTGATAGCCGTGTTTTCTGAGGGTCTGAACGATGAGTTGCAAGATGAGATAGCGGCCAGAGATCTCCCAGGGGACCTGGAAGACTTGATTACTTACCTGTCCTTTATCGATGAACGCCTTCGCCATCGTCGACTTACTAAGGAGAGGTCTAAAAGACCACCGGTTAGGCAGCCTCCCCGGTTTTCTGTACCTTTGCTTCCCGAGTCTCATTCACCCCCCGAACCCATGCAATTAGATAGCACCAAGATCCCTGATAGTGAAAAACAACGCAGACGACGTGAGGGTTTATGCCTGTACTGTGGTTTGGGGGGTCATTTCCTTAAGGGCTGTTCCAAACGCCCCAGGGTCCAGCGGGAAACTCTCATGCCTAAGTGCCTCTAGGGGACAGCTCTTAGGCGCTTTTCCTTCGTCCCCCAAACTGGAAAATAGACTCCGGGTTCCGGTTACTCTATCCTGGGAGAGTTCCCGTAACCCGGTACAACTCTATGCCTTAGTAGACTCTGGTGCTGCCGATAACTTTATTGACATAAATTTTGCTCGCAAACATGCCATACCCCTGGTTGAAAAAGAAACCCCATTACTTGTACAGGCCATCGATGGCAGACCTCTCGAAACCCCTTTTGTTTTGTTTGAATCTCGCAATATTACTGTTGGGATAGGACTGTGTCATAAGGAAAGTATGTTCTTCCATGCTATTTCGTCCCCTTCCTATCCTATCGTACTGGGTTACCCCTGGTTAACCCGCCATAACCCTGTTATTGACTGGCGAGCTCGTCAGATCGCGAAGTGGGATAATGATTGTATGGCTTCTTGTATTGAGATTCCACTATCCATTAATGTCTTGAATTTGCCCACGGCCCCTCCTCTGACGACTTCCATTCCTGTCCCCTACTCGGACTTGGCACCTGTGTTTGACAAAAGAGAGGCCGATAGATTACCCCCCCATCGTTCTTACGATTGTGCCATCGACCTTCTTCCTGGTACCATGCCTCCCAAAGGGGCTGTCTATCCTTTGTCCGTGAAAGAACATAAGGTTTTGGAGGAGTACATTAAAGATTCCCTTAAAAAAGGGTTTATTCGTCCTTCCTCCTCACCCGCTGGGGCAGGGTTTTTCTTTGTGCAGAAAAAGGAGGGTGATCTTAGACCCTGTATCGATTTTCGAGGGTTGAACAAGATCACCGTTAAAAATGCCTACCCCATTCCACTCATCCCCGAGCTGTTTGACCGCCTGAAACATTCCAAAATCTTTTCGAAACTGGATCTCAGAGGAGCGTACAATTTAATAAGAATCAAACACGGGGATGAGTGGAAGACTGCGTTTAACACCAGGTTAGGGCATTACGAGTACTTGGTTATGCCCTTCGGTTTATGTAACGCTCCAGCAGTGTTTCAGGCGTTTATTAATGATGTGTTACGAGAGTACACCCCTTGTTTTGTCGTGGTTTACCTTGATGATGTGTTAATACATTCCCCTGATCTGAACACCCACCACGTACATGTACGACTCGTCTTATCTAAGCTCTTGGCCAACGGCCTCTACTGCAAGCTAGAAAAATGCCTATTCGATGTCCAACAGGTACAGTTTTTGGGTTATGTTATATCCTCCTCTGGTTTCATGATGGATCCCAAAAAACTGGAGGCCATCAGTCACTGGCCTCTTCCCAAGGGCCTCAAGGCCATTCAAAGGTTTATTGGCTTCTCTAATTACTATAGACGGTTTATCAAGGGCTTTTCGTCCATTATTGCACCCATTACAGCATTGACGAGAAAGGGAGGTGACACTCAGAATTGGTCCTCCAGTGCCCTGGAGGCTTTCGAACGGTTAAAGGAGGCCTTTTCCACTGCTCCCATTCTACACCACCCTGATCCCAATAGACCCTTCGTTTTAGAGGTTGACGCATCAGAAACCGGGGTAGGAGCCGTCTTGTCACAACGTCCAGCCGATGACAAGCCTATGCAACCCTGTGGTTTTTATTCTAGGAAATTGTCCCCTACCGAGGCCCGTTATGACATTGGGGACAGGGAATTGTTAGCCATTATTTTGGCCTTAAAAGAATGGCGCCATCTCTTGGAGGGCTCCACCTGTCCGTTTTCCATTCTCACTGACCACAAAAATTTGATTTACCTGTCCGAGGCTAAAAGGTTGAACCCTAGACAAGCACGATGGGCCCTTTTTCTCACCAGATTTGACTTCCTCATTACGTACAGACCCGGGTCTAAAAATGTTAAGGCCGACGCACTCTCCAGACAATATGAACCCCTAGCAACTCCAGTGTCTGTACCTGTGTCCATAGTTCCCGAAAGGAAAATTTTAGCCTCTCTGAGTACACGAGTCGAGTCTCCTTTCTGGAACCTCTTACTCTCTAAACAGGCTCTGGCTCCCCCGTCTAAACCACAGAATAAGCTATTCGTTCCTGCTGTAGAGGTACCCACTGCTTTACAGCTCTTTCACGAATCCAAATTCGCTGGACATTTTGGGGTAAATAAAACTCTTGACTTGATTAAACGACACCTTTGGTGGCCGACACTTACTAAGGATGTAAAAGATTACGTAACCACCTGTTTTGTTTGTACCCGTTCCAAATCCTCCCGCCTTTGTCCTGCTGGCCTCCTCCAACCCCTACCGATCCCTGAGCGCCCTTGGTCTCATTTAGCTATGGACTTCCTAGTGGAACTAACCCCTTCACTTGGTCATACTGTGATTTTTGTGGTTGTCGATCGCTTCTCTAAAATGGCACATTTTATTCCGTTAAAGAAGCTCCCCTCCTCCAGCGAGCTAGTACAGATTTTCACCAAAGAAATATTCAGACTACATGGTGTTCCTAATGTTCTCGTCTCGGATCGGGGTTCTCAGTTTATCTCTAAGTTCTGGAGAGGCTTCTGTCACCAGTTGGGCGTTAAACTGTCCTTTTCGTCCGCGTATCACCCGCAAACGAACGGTTTAGCCGAAAGAACCAACCAAACGCTTGAGACTTATTTAAGGTGTTTTATTTCTGACGCACAGGATGATTGGGTTACTCTGTTACCATGGGCAGAATTTGCGTATAACAACGCCACATCACAGTCGACAAAATTTTCTCCTTTCGAAATAGTCACGGGTATGCATCCCACTATTTTTCCATCCTCGTTCTCCCCCAGAACATTCCTGCCCTGGAGGAACACCTAGATAAGCTCCGGGTTATTTGGGAGAAGACCAGGTTGAATCTAGAATCCGCTTCCTTGAGCCAGAAGCGGGCGGCTGATCGGAGGCGCAGACCTCCACCAGTGTACCATGTGGGTGACAGGGTTTGGCTCAGCACACGCCACATTCGTCTGAAGGTTCCGTCTATGAAATTCGCGCCTCGTTTTATCGGTCCGTATAGAATACTCCGATGTATCAATCCCGTAGTATACGCACTGCAATTGCCCGTCTCTTTGCGTATTCCGAACTCCTTTCATGTCTCTTTATTGAAGCCGCTCTCCTGCAACCGTTTTACTCGCCCTGACTCTCCTCCTCCCCCTGTGGTGGTTGATGGGACCCCCGAGTATGAAATTGAGTCCATTTTGGATTCCCGTTATGTCCGCAATCGGTTGCAGTATTTGGTTCATTGGACTGGCTATGGCCCCGCGGATCGCACATGGGTTTCGTCACGTGACGTTCATGCTCCTCGATTGGTCTCCGCCTTTCATCGTCGTTTTCCTGATCGCCCGGCTCCTAGCCGCCCGGTGGGCGTTCCTCGAGGCGGGGGTGCTGTCAGGGCTCAGCGGGCGCCGCCGACCCGGCGTCCCGCCAGGCCGCCGACCCGGCGTCCTCCTTCCCGGCTCCGGGGTCGGCGTCCTCTTCGCATCCTGTGCGTGCGCTGTATGCGAGCGCGCCGCCGGCGGTTCCGGATTTAGCCCTCCCGGCGGCGCGACGTCACCTATCCCCATGTGACCGCGACGGACCAATCAGCAGGCAAGGCGCCAGATTTAAACCTGCTTTTCCCATTCCTCAGTGCCCTTTCGTGGTTTTGCCTGTCTGACCCTTAAGTGCTCGTTTATTTCACTCTATTTGACTTACTGTGTATGACCTGGCTATCTCTCTCGACTTGTGTACCTCTATACCCCTTGACCCGGCTTGTTACTCGACTCTGTTTTCGCCTATACCCTATTGCTTTCTGATATACGTTCCTGGCTTACCAGCGTTTACACCAGCCACTCTAAGGACTGGTTCCTGTCCTCCTTGTGTCCCTGCCTTATAGGTTCACCTCCTGTTTGTGCGAAACCCAGCCACTATAAGGACTGGTACCGCATTGTGACTCTATCTTGCTTTACCGGCACTGCCGTTACGTACCCTTGGTTGGTGTTGGCCTGAAGACAGGGCAGCCCTCATTATTTGTGTTAACCCAGCCACTACAAGGACTGGTTTCTCTTCTACGTACTCGAGGCTCCTGTTTTCACTTAGGGCTACCGTTCGTCCACCCTCAGGTACGTGAGCGTGCCTGACAGTATGTGGTCGAATGGCGGGCACGTAACATACGAGCCAGCAGTCTCCCACTCTTGTCTCCATGAGCAAAGAAAAATGTCTTGGAACGTAAACAGTGTCGGTGATACGTGGAATTAAGAAGAGTGGCCAGTTCCCGGTGTAGGGTTGTCAAGTCGGTTAACTGGGCAGGGTCAAGGGATTCCTTATGTAAGGTCTCCAGGTTGTGAATGCGAGCTAAGAGATCGATTGTAGCTGCCTCCCTGTGTTTTTTTTGCTCTGACGCTTTACGAATATAAAACCCACGTATGACACATTTATGTGCTTCCCAGATGGACAGTGGAGACACATCTGGCGTGTCATTGTCCTGAAAATATAGGGCTAGGGTCTGCTCACAGTCGTTTGAAGTCGGGGGGTCAGTCAGGAGGAATTCATTAAGTCGCCAGGCTGGGACGGCAGGGCGATGCAGAGGGGAAAGAAGACGCATTGTGACCGGGGCATGGTCAGACCATGTCAAAGATCCAATCCGGACCGATTGTAAATCAGATAAAAAATAGTGCGGCATAAAGAAATAATCCAGTCGAGAATAGATCTGCGCAGGGTGTGAAAAATAGGTGTAGTCTTTGTCCTCCGTGTGCATTGCCCTCCAACAGTCCACTAATCTGTGTGTATGCAACAATTTGGAGATAGAGCGAGTGACATGTGGGGGGACAGCTGAGCGTCCCGAGGACGTGTCAAGGCGGGGATCCAGTGGTACATTCAAGTCGCCCCCTAAAACTAGACAGCCCTCAGAGAACTCAGTGATGAGAGGAAGCAATTTGTTCATGAATCTATGTTGTCCCTTGTTCGGTGCGTAGAAGTTTGCAAAAGTATACTTGCGTCCTGCTATTTCTCCCTTTACCATTACATAACGGCCATCTTTGTCGGATAGAGTTGCTTGTTGGACAAAGGGGACAGATTTGTGAAATAAAATCGCCACGCCCTTAGATTTGGCCACCGCATTGTTACTAAAAAAGCCTATTGGGAACCAGGAGTTTGAGTCTCGGGGCCGCCCCTTCTCTAAAGTGTGATTCTTGGATAAACACCACTGAGGCACGTGCTTTCTGGAAATCACGTAGAGCCCCCGAACGTTTCTCAGGTATGTTTAGGCCACTGGCATTAATGGACATTAACATGAGAGGTTCCTGACGCACGGCCATTATTGAAAGATAGCGAAGGAGCTCCCTAGGCCAACCCCCACTCCCACAGGAAGGGGTAAGGAAGGGAACCGGGGATCTAAGGGAATGGGTAGTAAGTGGTAACTATATACACTCGGAGAGGCGGGGTTGAAGGGGGGCAGGAAGAATCCAACAGACCAACCAGTGGTCCGGGTATCCTGTCCACTTCACGTGTCAACCAACCTCGGTGGGGAGAACGTGACCTAGCGTTCGCGGGAGCTAAACTCTATTTATGCATCGGGGCCTCCGCAGACCCCCCAAATAACACTGAATATCAATACAATAATACATTGAACGTTGTATGAGAAAAATAGAAAAGAAAAAGAATATTTCAAACCAGCCGGACCCATCTCGTCCGAGAGTCCAAGGGAAGGCGCAACGAGCGATCCTCAAGCTTGGTCCCCATCTTCGGGGGGAGGGAGAGAAAAAGTCCGTGTTCAAGACAGTTCGGATAAAATCCTAATCCAGATTCTACTCCCCCCCTGCAAAGAAAAGAAAAGAGAAAAATAATAATAAATATAACAAAGTCAAACCTTTACGCAATTGAGTACCGGCGACAAGTGTCGCGGAGTTATATCAGAAAAAAGGTCAGCAAGACCGGGATCGCAGGCCTTGGGGTAGGTGTCTTTCCGGACCAAATCTGGGCGTTAGCCGGCGTGTGTAATAGAAAGGCGCGATAAGAGAAAGAAAAATAAAAAGAAGTCAAAAAGCCTTGTGAATTGGAAGTCCAGTGTTGGGAATATAGGTCATGGGTTTCTGTCCGCCTGTGTGGACTTTCAGCTTGAGCACGGAGTCTCACATCTGTGGCCCCGGGCAGTTTGTTGACGGTCAGGGCGAGCACGCTGAGAAGGTGGCCGTGGTCGCGGCCTTCCGAACCCACCATTATACAGTGCCAGAGGGTCAGGCCACGTCAGTGAAATAGGTGGCAGTTGTAGCAGGCGAGCCAGTTCTGGAAGATCTTCAGCCTCCTGTACCAAAAATTGGCCCGCAGGAGTCGTCCCTGAGAGTCCCGTCGGCATTTGCCATCGATAGCGTATTTGTTGGGTGAGCAGGACACTAGTTAGCGGCTTGAATGCCCGCCTGTATGCTAGAGTAGCCGGAGCAAGGTCTGGGAAGAGCTGCAGGTTCACACCCTCAAACGAGAATTCCGTAGTGACTCTAGCCTGGAAGAATTTCTTCCTTCAGGTCAAAGCGAGACAAGCAGCATATAACGTCCCGCGGGGGGCTGCCGGGGGGTCCCTTTGGTCGTAAGGCCCTGTGAGCCCGAACAAAGTCAATCTCAGATTGAGGCGGCCTGTCAAGGAGGGCATTGAAGATATGCAGCAGCACTTGTTTCAGGGCAGAGGGTGAGTCCTCGGTTTCTGGCAGACCTCTGAGCCGGAGGTTTTGGCGTCTGCCCCTATTGTCCAGATCAGTGAGGTGGAGAGCCATGCTTTGCATCTGTGAAGTGTGAACTTGTACAGCACGTGCAGTAGAACCAGCTTGTAAATGGAGAGTGTCACATTCCCCCTCCAAGTGAGTAACCTTTGCAGTTAAACCGTGAATCTCTGTGCGAATATGGTGCAGTTCTGACATAATGGTGGTGCTCAAATTTTCATTAGCATTCGCAGGTCAGATTTAGTTGGGAGGTTGTTCAGGATGGATTGCCAGTCAATCGTGGAAAGATGCCCGTTATTCCCAGGTCCCTGGGTGTTGGCAGACAAAAAAGAAGGGGTAGGCCGCAGAGAAGCCGGGGGCTCGAGTTGGGAGCTCTGCCCAGCTTGTGCAAGCGCTGTGGGGTAGGCCTCCGGCCTTATCTGGGAAGGCGGATTTTGAGAAACTATTTGGGCCTGCATTGTATCTGGGGTAGCGCTCATCCAGTCCCCCTGTGAATTGAGGTCCATAGCAGCCGGGGACGTTGTGGGTTCGGGCGCCAGGGTAGGCCGCGGTGAAGCCAGGGCCTCCAGTAAATCGTGCTGCCCAAATCGAGCGTGCGCTTCCGGCCCATCGGCGCGGTCTGATTGCGGGGTGAAAAATTGCCGCAGGGGAGTCGCTGGAGCGCCGCGATTTTTCTCCCCTTGCCTCTGGGCACCTGTTGCCTTACTTAATTTGCCCATTTCAGGGTCCGCTGGATGCCTAAAACGTTCTGGTGGGGGAATCTGCGGGGGAGCTCGTGCTTCACACAGCCTTCTCCATCAGCTGCCAGGCCACGCCCCCCTGCCTGCTTAAATTCAATCACTGTTTTGGCCTCTACCACTTCTACTGGAAGGCTGTTCCATGTATCCAACACCCTCTCAGTAAAATAATGCTTCCTTATCATTGAAAAGGCTAGACTCTGACCTTTCCAGTAACACCTCATATGGGTGATAGCCCTTTAGAGTTAGAGGTGGGGTCCTTTATACACCTCTCATTAGTAAGTGCATTTTGTCATTATGGCATTTGGCCCTAGTTTCTGAAGTCATTGCACCTTTTGCGCGATGAAGTCAGTTTGCAAAGGTTGGGAGGGGGTTCCACAGCAAGGGTTGACCTTCAGGAAGCCAGACCTCTTTGGAAGACTGTGGCATTCAGGCACAATTTGGCCCATTGTTCAGGTGGAGACATGCACACACATATGAAACTTGACAGTGCACTATGTGCGTCCTCTAGCAAACGAGTTAAAAGAACAAAATTATGAAATGAGGGTGGAGGGATATTAATTACCCACAGTCGCTCTGACCATCTGACTACCAATGTGCATGCAGCCATTAAGATGCCTTTCAATGCTTCTGCATTGCATGAATAGCTTCAGGGAACATATAAAATTTGACTGGAAATCCAGAAGGCTATCCAGTGGGAACAGATTGACAGCCTGCCAGGCAGAAAGGAGACCTCCACTTTAGAGTATAATAACAACCCTCAGGGACAGTTTGAGGAGGTTAACACTAGGGATGCACCGATACTAGCAGAGGCGTAACTGGAAACCCCAGGGCCCAGGTGCAAGAATTCATGAAGGCTTCCCCCATAAATAAATAAAAATACATATTTAATTATTTTAACTTATAATCACAGCCAGTTACGGTACTCCTTTTAACTTACTGTAAATGTTCGCTGTGGTAATATCAGACTAGGACATGGTGAAACAAAAGGAACAACAGGTCACAGCAATGATGAACGAGGTCTGCAAAGTATAAAGAACAGGCAAAACAATAAATAAAATGTATGGAGTGCCTTAAATGACACCCTGGAAATATATAGAGGAGCCCTTAAAAAGACACCCACACATATTGAATGTAGATTTTAGTTTATTTAAAAAACATTAATTTAGGGGGCGGAGCTAGCGCCCATCCAAGATGGCCGCGTGAACCCGAGGCTCCTGCACACCTAGCGCCAAGACCCTTGTTTCAGAGCACCCCTGAGCCGTTTTTTCACCTCAAATCCCCTCATCTAGCTCCAGCAACATGCCAGCCCCAAAACCGCTAAAGAAAACGCAGCCGCAGGACCCATCCGTGGCCCACCATTTCGTCCCGACCAAAAGGCAGGCCGAAGCCTCCCAAGATGGCGGCCAATGCGATATGCTGTACCCGGAGGACGAGTTACCCACTTCAGCTGACCTAGCGGTTCCGGCCTCCAGGGGAGACGTGGAGCGCCTCTTTACCAAGATCTCCCAGATGCAGACCTTTCTGGCGGGTGAGGTGGCGAAGTTGGGGACAGAACTGCGGGGGGAGATCGATTCGCTGGGAGCACGCACGGCTGAATTAGAGGACCAGGCCGCAGAGATAACACAGGCCCATAACGTATTGGCGGAGGGAACCGGGGATCTAGCCAAAAGAGTCTCCTTCTTGGAGTCCAAGATGGAGGACTTGTCCAACCGTTCCAGAAGAAATAATATAAGGTTAAGAGGTCTCCCGGAATCTGTGTCACCTAAGGATCTCAATGTGACCGTGCAGGGTATACTGCGTTGTCTTGCGCCGGACATAACGGAGGCCCATCTGTTGATGGATCGGATTCACAGGGCCCAAAGACCCCCAAATCTTTCGTCACTTATCCCACGGGACGTGATATTCCGCATGCATTATTTCACGACGAAACATGAGATCCTTCAAGCCGCACGCAACCTCCAATTGGATTATGAGGATAAACCCCTACAGCTGTTCCAGGATTTGGATCCCTCGACCCTCCGCCGACGCAGGGCTTGGCGCCCCATTACAGAACACCTGTCAGCTCATGATATCACCTATATGTGGGGATTTCCCTTTCGCCTACAGGTGTCGGTGGCAGGCTGACAGGTGGCCCTCACCCCCTCCTCGGATCTTGCCGCCTTCTGGGCCGCAGTGAAGTGCCCACCTCTGGAAGATTTTGTCGCCCCCTTGCTCCCGCCATCTTCCTTCCCTCGTCTACAGCAGCGCTGGATTCGAGTTGGTACCACGAGCGGGGAGGGCTGATGATGATGGGGCCTGGAGGCCCGCTTCTCTTCTCTCTCTATTTTTCCCTTCATGGAGGGTTACCTCTCAAAGGACCTGATGGTGGTGGACCACCATGTGGACCGTACGGGAGGTCTGAGTGCAGTTGCTTTCCAGTTTTCCTTTTGCTTTATTTGCCCTTGGCTCAGGGCCATTTGCTGACTCTGTATGGGGGATAAGGGCCTAAAGATTTTGTCCCTTAACGTTAAGGGATTAAACACACCCCAAAAAAGGCGTCTGTTGTGAAGGGAGCTTAAAAGATCCGCGTGTCATATAGCAATGATTCAGGAGACCCATTTTGCCTCTTCCCGCCAATTTTCACTGAGAGACAAGACCTTCCCTACCACCTACATGGCGTCAGCTCCACAAAAAAAAAAGGAGTAGCTACTCTGATCCACTCCTCCTGTCCCTTTAAAATTCACCTACAAGTATCGGATCCGGCTGGACGATATTTAATGCTAGTAGGACAGATAGCTTCCACTACCCTAACCCTATTTAACATATATGCCCCTAATGGCTATGACCCCGACTTCTGGACAGAAATATCCTCTTTACTGACAACTAAAGCTGACGGCCGTGTTATCCTTGGCGGGGACTTTAATGCCGCCCCCCAGCCCACTCTGGACAGAAAGGCTTCGGGGGACTCCTCGGGGGCGCCTTCGGGCTACCCCAGGATACTTCCCTTGAGTCCTTTATGCTTGACCATTCCCTGGTGGATGCATGGCGCCTCCACCATCCAGGTGATAGGGACTTTACCTTTTTTTCCAACCCCCACCGCTCTTACTCCCGAATAGATCTTTTCCTGGTGTCCCTGTCTACAATGCCTTTAATTCCGGCCTAGCATAGGCGACATCACGTGGTCAGACCACGCTCCGATCTCCATGACATTGTCCATACCGTCTTACAAACCGGCGTGGTCGTGGAGACTGAATTCCTCATTGCTACACAAACCTGAACATGTTATAGAATTGCGGCAACAGCTTAGAGATTATTTTATGGACAATGACGCACCTACCCTTTCCCCTACCACCCTGTGGCTGGCCCATAAACCGGTGATACGAGGCCATCTAATACAATTAGGTAGTAGACTTAAAAAACAAAACCTAGCATCCCTTGTTTCTTTGACGACGGACCTGTCTAAATGGGAAGCACTGAACAAACTTTCGCCCTCAGACGTCTTGACCGCCCAGATTAAAACAGTCAGGACCGCAATCCGTCAACTGCTTTGGGAGGGTGCGGCCCGCTCCCTTGCCTGGTCCAAGCGGACCTATTTTGAATTTGCCAATAAGCCTCACACCCTTCTAGCATCTAAACTTCGCAATAAAACTAGGTCCAAACATATAACGGGAGCCAGAGATGCGGAGGGAGTCCTGCACACGACCCCAGCTACAGTTAATAAACTGTTTACCTCATACTTTCAGACTTTATACAACCATTCCCCGACCCACGTTTCTGACTCTATACCATTGGGCCAATCTATTGACCGTTTTCTGTCGAATGCCCCCCTTCCCCGGCTATCCCCCCACACAGAGACAGATGCTTCGACACCCTCCTTCTGAAGAGGAGATCGCAGAGGTCCTTACATCATTCAAACCTCACAAGACTCCTGGACCGGATGGGTTCTCTGCCTTTTTATTATAAAACCTTTGCACAAACTCTGTCACCGCATTTACACAAATTTTATCTGTCTCTGTGGGAGGGTGCCCCAGCCCCTGCTGTTTTTCTCCGCTCTGACATTATTTTAATTCCAAAGGAAGGAAAGGACCCGTCCTACCCACAAAATAATAGGCCTATTTCCCTTTTGAATGTTGATTATAAAATATTCACGAAAATACTTGCAAATAGACTGAATTCTTTCTTGGCCTCTATAATCCACCCGGATCAAGTAGGGTTTATCCCGGGCAGACATGCATTTGCTAATACCAGACGGGCTGTGGTGCTGATGGAGTGCATGGCTGGCACCCGACTGCCTTCTCTGCTCATTTCCCTGGATGCGGAGAAGGCGTTTGACCGACTAGAATGGCCTTTTTTGTTTCGACTGCTGTCAACGTGGGGCTTCCCAATGACTTTTCTTTCGGTCCTCCGATTCCTATATAATTCCCCTACCTCTGCTGTCATTACCCCGGGTACTGTCCCCATGGGTTTCTCTATAGGAAATGGGACGCGACAGGGATGCCCCCTGTCTCCTCTCCTTTTTGCCCTATCCCTCGAACCCCTTTTACCGGCCATTCGTCACTCCCCCCACATCACAGGAGTGAAGGTTGGAAAAGAAGAATAAAAGGTATCGGCGTACGCCGATGATGTCTTGCTTACACTTAGCCATCCCTCCGCCTCCATTCCTCACCTGCTGTCCCTCCTGCGCGACTTTTCAGCAGTCTCGGGTTATAAGGTTAACCTAGAAAAGTCAGTAGCTATGCCTTTTTCTCTCTCGGACTCGACCTGTCAGGATATTGGCCTGTCTTCGGGGTTCTGTTTTACTCACTCCTCCTTGAAATACCTGGGAGTGTGGCTAACACCTGATGTGAATGGTTTGCACTCCTTAAACTATGAGGCAATGTTTAAGCTCCTGGGGGAGGACTTGGAGAGGTGGGGGAGGGAGCGGGTCTCCTGGATTGGCAGGATCAATTGTGTGAAGATGAACCTGCTCCCTAGATTATTATATCTATTCCAAGCCCTGCCGATCTGGGTGTGCCCCCGATCTCTTCGACAGCTGCAGTCTCAAATTGAAGGTTTTGTGTGGGCGGGGGGCAGAAAAAGGGTTTCAAAATATGTCCTATACCGTCCTAAGGAACGTGGGGGTTTGGGCCTTCCACACTTGTATAAATATTTTCAGGCTGCTCAGGTTGCACAGTTTGCGATGTTTCATTTGCCCCAACACTCCCAACGTTGGGCCGATTTGGAATCTGACCTATTTGCACCAGACGTCCCGCAATTTTATTTTTGGCTACCCAAGGAGTTCCGCCCGTTATTACGGTCCACTTGTACAGCGACTCTGACCTCATTGAGGGTATGGGTCTCCATCCGGGACAAATTCCACCTCTGCTCTTGTTACTCACCTCTAATGCCATATCTACGCTACAGAGCTTTTGCTCCGGGATTATCCCCCTCCGGCTTTGCAGCTTTTGAAAATATCAACCTGCAGAGGGTACGGCATTTCAGATCTTCAGGAGATGACTGGCTCTCTTTCTCGGACCTACAATCGAAGGGAGACCTTCGGACCTTTGACTATTTCAGATTTTTACAGATCCGGGACTTTCTATCTCAACATAACATTTCACAGGCAGCGAGACAGAAACTTAAGTTCTTTGAATCCATGTGTGATTCTGGTAGGGCTCCGAAAGCTCTGATTTCCACTTTATATAACCACTTTTCATGCGAGGATGTCTCCTGGCTGACCCCAGGATTCATTGCCCGTTGGCAGGCGGATATCGGGGAGGAGTTGGAGGGTGAGGAATGGCAAGATATGTGGGAAAATGTTGCAAAAGTGTCTATATGTGTTACGCTGAAAGAACAAGCATATAAAACGATGTACAGATGGTATACTACCCCGGTCTTGCTGTCGCATCTGCAGCCGGGTACCCCTGATGTTTGCTGGAGGGGCTGTGGGGCTCGGGGTACCTTGTTTCACATGTGGTGGCCTTGCCCGAAGGTGCGTACATTCTGGGACCAGATAGGTGACCTATTAGAGGAGGTGCTCCAACAGCCTTTCCCACTTGATCCTTGGGCCTTCCTGCTCCACAGGTCCCCAGCATCCCTTCAGGGGCCGGATTGCAAACTCTTTCACAGGATGGTGTTGGGTGCTAGGAGAGCTCTCGCTAGGCACTGGCGAGATGGAGATGTGCCTCCCGTAGAGGTGGCCCGGGCTTATATAGCCGAGGCGCACCACATGGATAAGCTGTCGGCAGTAATTCACAACTCGCTTCCCTCGTTTTACAAAACCTGGAGTCGATGGGAAGAAATCTATTAGTACCTGAGGTGGGTTAGATGAGTGAGGTTCTATTTTCCCTGTCCTTTTTCTTTCCTTTCCTTTTCTTTTCTTTTCCCTCTTTTGTTTTATGTGGTTCATTGTTTGTCCCGTCAAGGCCGGCTGCGCGGCATGCCACGAGCTGGGCATCAGGGCTCATCTGCAATATGTTATTCTAACTCGACTGATCTGATAATTTGTCTACACCTTGAATCTGAAAGTTGTGCTAGGTCAGGCTTTACCCAGCTTGCCCTCCCTGCCCTGCGTGGCGATGTCGCGGGTGGCTGTTTACCTGTTTTCTGTATTTAAATATTTTTCAAAATAAAAAATTATAAAAAAAACAAAACATTAATTTAATGCATATATAAAAAAAAAAAACGGTAAATGTTTTGAGCGGTGTTTGTACTCACCGACAAAGCAGGCCCTGCTTGCTTATATCAGGTCATGATCAGATCCGTGGTCTGGTTGAGTGAGGCTGACGCAGTGGGTCGTCACACAATGGTGGAACCCCTAAAAAGACACCCACACAATTATTACATGCGGCCCCTAAAAAGACACCTGCACACCTTGAAAATATGGAGGATCCCCTAAAAAGACACCAACAATACATTGAGGAACCCCTAAAAAGACACCCGCACACCCTGAATATATGGAGGAACCCCTAAAAAGACACCCACACACCCTGAATATATGGAGGAACCCCTAAAAAGACACCCACACACCCTGAATATATGGAGGATCCCCAAAAAAGACACCTGCACACCCTGAATATATGGAGGAGCCCCTAAAAGGAGACCTGCACACCCTGAATACAGTGGGGCAAAAAAGTATTTAGTCAGCCACCAATTGTGCAGGTTCTCCCACTTAAAAAGATGAGAGACGCCTGTAATTGTCATCATAGGTACACTTCAACTATGAGAGACAAAATGAGAAAAAAAAAATATCCAGAAAATCACATTGTCTGATTTTTAAAGAATTTATTTGCAAATTATGGTGAAAAATAAGTATTTGGTCAATATCAAAAATCCATCTCAATACTTTGTTATATATCCTTTGTTGGCAATGACAGAGGTCAAACGTTTTCTGTAAGTCTTCACAAGGTTTTCACACACTGTTGCTGGTATTTTTTCCCATTCCTAAATGCAGATCTCCTCTAGAGCAGTGATGTTTTGTGGCTGTCGCTGGGCAACACGGACCTTCAACTCCCTTCAATGGTTTTCTATGGGGTTGAGATCTGGAGACTGGCTAGGCCACTCCAGGACCTTGATATGCTTCTTACGAAGCCACTCCTTCGTTGCCCGGGCGGTGTGTTTGGGATCATTGTCCTGCTGAAAGACCCAGCCACGTTTCATCTTCAATGCCCTTGCTGATGGAAGGAGGTTTTCACTAAAAATCTCACGACACATGGCCCCATTCATTCTTCCCTTTACACGGATCAGTCGTCCTGGTCCCTTTGCAGAAAAACAGCCCCAAAGCATGATGTTTCTGCCACCATGCTTCACAGTAGGTATGGTGTTCTTTGGATGCAACTCAGCATTCTCTCTCCTCCAAACACGACGAGTTGAGTTTTAACCAAAAAGTTCTACTTTGGTTTCATCTGACCATATGACATTCTCCCAATCCTCTTCTGGATCATCCAAATGCTCTCTAGCAAACTTCAGACGGGCCCGGACATGTACTGGCTTAAGCAGGGGGACATGTCTGACACTGCAGGATTTGAGTCCCTGGCAGCGTAGTGTGTTACTGATGGTAGCCTTGGTTACTTTGGTCCCAGCTCTCTTCAGGTCATTCACTAGGTCCCCCCGTGTGGTTCTGGGATTTTTGCTCACCGTTCTTGTGATCATTTGACCCCAGGGGGTGACATCTTGCGTGGAGCCTCAGATCGATGGAGATTATCAGTGGTCTTGTATGTCTTCCATTTTCTATTGATTGCTCCCACAGTTGATTTCTTCACACCAAGCTGCTTGCCTATTGCAGATTCAGTCTTCCCAGCCTGGTGCAGGTCTACAATTTTGTTTCTGGTGTCCTGCGACAGCGCTTTGGTCTTGACCATAGTGAAGTTTGGAGTGTGTCTGTTTGAGGTTGTGGACATTTGTCTTTTATACTGATAACAAGTTCAAACAGGTGCCATTCAAAGAGGTAACGAGTGGAGGACAGAGGAGCCTCTTAAAGAAGACGTTACACGTCTGTGAGAGCCAGAAATCTTGCTTGTTTGTACTGTACTGTAGGTGACCAAATACTTATTTTCCACCATAATTTGCAATTAAATTCTTTAAAAATCAGACCATGTGATTTTCTGGATTTTTTTTTCTCATTTTGTCTCTTAGTTGAAGTGTACCTATGATGACAATTACAGGCCTCTCTCATCTTTTTAAGTGGGAGAACCTGCACAATTGGTGGCTGACTAAATACTTTTTTGCCCCACTGTATATGGAGGAGCCCTTAAAAAGACACCTGCACACCTTAAAAATATGGAGGATCCCCTAAAAAGAGACCCACACACCCTGAAAATATATGGAGGATCCCCTAAAAAGACACCTGCGCACCCTGAATATATGGAGGAGCCCGTAAAAGGAGACCTGCACACCCTGAATATATGGAGGAGCCCTTAAAAAGACACCTGCTCACCTTAAAAATATGGAGGATCCCCTAAAAAGACATCCGCACATGGCCGGAATATATGGAGGATCCACTAAAATGACACCCACACACCCTGAATACCTGGATGGACCCCTAAATTGACATCCATACACCCTTAATACCTGGAGGAGCCCCTAAAATGACATCTGCACACATTGAATTTAATTTTTTTTAATTAAATAAATAAAACTATACTAAAAAATTTATGTTGTGAGTGAGCCTTTGTACTACCCACGTCTGGCTTTTGTCAGGTCCGGTGAGAAGAGGTTTCTGGCTCCCAGTCTCTTCACTCTTCCCCCTCCCAGTGCAGGCTGTTACACGTGCAGTGAGTGACTCACGTAGCACCAGACCAGCGCAGGGAGTGGGTGGGGGGGGAAGGTGGTGAGGAGACTAACACCAGAGTTCCCGCGTGATTCGGCTGCCTGCTGCCATTGGCTGCCTAACAGGCACCTGACACAGCTGAAGCCAGAATCTGCTGGATGCCGGTGCTTCAGCTGTCTCTGCAAGCCGGACAGCTTCTTTTTGTGTGAGCCCCCCCCCCCAGCTTCATGGACCTGGGTGCCATGGCCCCTCCTGCACCACCTTTAGTTCTGCCACTGGATACTAGTATCGGTGCCGATACTTGCATATGCACGCGTGGTCCTCTGAGTGGGCAGCGGGCTTTGACACGGACTCCAGCCGTGATCTCGCGGAGATCACATCACAAGCTGGCGTCTGCTCAGAGGATCACGCAACCAGCCGGCGTTCAACGGAACACGTGGTGTATACCTGATCTTGAATTCTGTGTGGGTATACCTGATCCTGAGGTCTGTGTGTGGGTATACCTGATCCTGAGGTCTTTGTGGGTATACAGAATCCTGAGGTATGTGTGGGTATACCTGATCCTGAGGTATGTGTGGGTATACCTGATCCTGAGGTCTGTGTGGGTATACCTGATCCTGAGGTCTGTGTGGGTATACAGGATCCTGAGGACTGTGTAGGTATACAGGATCCTGAGGTATGTGTGGGTTTACAGGATCCTGAGGTATGTGTGGGTTTACAGGATCCTGAGGTATGCGTGGGTATACAGGATCCTGAGGTATGTGTGTATACAGGATCCTGAGGTGTGTGTGGGTATACCTGATCCTGAGGTATGTGTCTAGGTATACATGATTCTGAGGTCTGTGTCTGGGTATACATGATTCTGAGGTATGTGTCTGGGTATACATGATTCTGAGGTATGTGTCTGGGTATACATGTATCTGGAAGTCTGGGTATACATGTATCTGGGGTCTGAGTCTGGGTATACGTGTATAAAACACGGAATTTGGGGAAATACAAGCTATAAAGACAAATAAAACATTTCATGGTGCAGTAAGTAGCAACTTGAGCCATCAATAGGCCCCCACTCAATCGCACTCACAGGATTCAAGATGTTTAAAGGCACATAATATATGCTGTTACTAGGGATGTGCGTTTCGGGTTTCGGAATTTCGGAATTTTCACGAAATTTCCCGATTCGGGTCTTTCGATTCGATCGAAATTCCGAAAATATTTAGACCCGAAAACGGCCGAATCGAAAAGGTTTCCGAGCCGAAACGAAATTTTTTCGGAATTTTCGAATGAACTTGAAATGTGTCATCGAAATCTATTGCTTTGAAACGAGAACAGACTTTCCGAAAAACGAAAAAGTTCCGAAATCCGAAAAGTTTTCCGAGCCAAATCGAAAAATTTTCGGAATTTTCAAATGGACTTGAAATGTGTCAAATCGAAATTTATTTTCCCTCTATAGTCTATTCATGATTTCAGTTCCATTCGGGATTTCGGTTCCATTTCGGTAAGTCTGGACATCGTATTATTTAACTATTATATCTGTTATATCGCTGATTCTGTAAAGTTTGTATGTGTAAAATGTAAATGCGTTTTTTTTCACTGATCCGATACGAATTGTCGTATTTGGGTCAGATCCGATTCGACCGCGGGTCGCACATGCGCACGCGGAGATCGTAACTTTATTGAGCAAACTTTTATTGACAACTTTTTCAACAAAATATTGTTGTTATTATTATTCATCAAAATGGCCGCTGCAAGCAGTAGCACCTCATCGGCAGATTCGTCACCAGCAGCACCCAGGAAGAAACGAGCCACAAATATGGCATTTGAGGAGATGTTGGAGCTTGTGCGCATCTTCGATTACAAGGATTATGATTGCAGTAAGGGCCCTTACCGCAGGAAGTGTAACGTGAGGAAGGATCGAATCCTACAGAAGCTACGCACCACCATTTTGGAGCAGTTTGGTAAGGAACGCACGAAGGACCAGCTGAGGAAACGCTGGTCTGATTTGAAAGTTCGCGAGCAGGAGCAGCTGAGACGCATCCGGCGCATCATAGCGAAACGTAAGTGTCATGTTATATTGTAAAGCGCTGCGCAAACTGTTGGCGCTATATAAATCCTGTATAATAATAATAATGTGCTTGCATGTGCTAATGTGCACAGAAATACGTTGATTTATCTAGTCCTTTTTTCATGCAATGTGATTGTGTATAGCTTTGCGTTTTCACGACTCGCCATACAAGCATTTTTGCCATAGCTCTTCCTTTTTGTGATTTTACGTATTCGTGAAAATTGTGACATTTGATGTATGTAGATGAAGTTACAATGCTGGATTTCTTTTGGCACTGTGTGTATAGTCTGTAGTGTGCTGGGGGGGGGAGGTTGTTGTGATTGAGTGATGCATACGAGAAGACCCGCAGCTTGCCCAATATTATCTCCCACCTGCGCATCAATAAAAATCTCTGCGTCTCTGCTAAGTGTTAGGATGGGACATGTAGTTCTTCTGAAAGTGCATCCAAACAGAGCTGCGTTCAATACAGCCTCAGCAGCTGCTGCAGCAGTGTCACTGAATGCTTTAGATGCAAATTTCAAAACAAAATGGTGGATTTCTGTTGTTTCTGCAATATCCAGTTTTATTCACAGAAACTGAAAGTGAAACTGAGGCTGAGGCCTTCTATAAAATAAATAAAAGCAGTCGCACAATGCGCTTTGTACGCACACAACACAAATAATAGTTTTTATTGAATAAACGTAATGTTTACTTGTGAAAAAAATATATAAATGAACGGTAATATATGTCTGTGTGCAATATATGTATGAGATGGGAGTAGTGGGGGGGGGGGTCAAGCTGAGGCCTGTTCAATACCTCAGCCGCTGCAAGTGCTAAGTTAGCAACTTGCCATTGAACGCCGTTCAATCGCTCAGCATGCTAACCTAGCACTTGCAGCGACCCGAGGAGATGCTGAGTGTGACGTTTTAAAGATGGCCGCCGCCATGAAGCAGTAACAATGCCGTACAGCAATGTTAATTTTGCGGTTTCTGTTAACCAAAGCACAAAATATTTATTTATTATTTCCCCCTGCACATAGACATATATTACAGTTCAAATTATATATTGTTTCAGAAGTAAACATAACGTTTATTTTAAAAACGATCATTTGTGGTGTGTGCGTACAAAACGGAATTGTGCTGACTGCTTCTCTTTATTACATTTTGTCCGAGTGATCCGAAAAACAATCTGAATTTTTCATTAAGAAATCATCGGCCATTTTGGATTCAAAATTCGCATCCAAAGGGTTCAACGACACTGCTGCAGCAATTCAGCAGCTGCTGAGGTACTGAACAGGCCTCTGGTAGTGGGGTAGTGGAGGGGGTGTCGCAATACTTTCGGCAATATAGTGTATAGATATACCATTTTTTCCAGTCTGCATTATTTACGTGTTATTTTTGAATCTGGCAGAAGACAGGAAGAAGGCCGCCGAATCTGCCCCGGCGGGCACCAGTGCCCCGGAGGAGGAGGAGGAGGAGCCACAAGCGTCCACCAGCGCTGGTATATACTGTTTTATTTTGCAACGACTTTTGGTCAAAAACAGAAACATTTTTTGTTTACTGTATTTTAATTAAATTTTTTTATGTATAGCACAAGAGGAGCAGGAGGAGGAAGAGGAGGAGGAAGAGGAAGAGGAGCAGGAGGAGGAAGAGAGGGAGCCGGAGGCCGCCAGTCCAGGTTTTTTTTTTTTTACTGTTGTATTTTGCATCGACTTTTGTTCAAAAATAAATCAGTTTTGTTGTTTACTGTATTTTTTATTTCTTTAATTTCTTACATATAGCACTGGATATGCAGACGGTGGTGGTGGGGAATCGGAGGAGTCAGAGCCTCAGGAAGCTGCCAGCACTGGTATATACTACTGTTATATTTTTTCAAGACTTTCAGTCAAAAATAGAAACCTGCTTTACTTACTGTATTTTCCTTCTTTCATTTATTGGATATATAGAAGGAGAAGCCAGACGCCGACGGGAGGCGATCGGCGAGCTTCGCCTGGCAGTCAGGACACTTGACAACGTCCAGGAACTGCTGCAGGTAGTCCGGGAGCACCTAGTGACCACCGCGGACATCCTTGAGCGGCAGTAAGAAGAGCGACAAGTGCCTCAGCTGCTCCTGCTCGCCTGCTTTGAGGTCGGACCAGCGTTTTCTGATCTGGTCCTTCATCCCGTCTTTCCCAAACACCTTTAGGATGGTGGTGCGCGTAACTTCTCAATGTTACGATCCTTCCTCAAATTATTCTTCCTGTGTAAGGGCCCTTACTGCAGTCATATTCCTTGTAATCGAAGATGCGGACCAGCTCCAACATCTCCTCAAATGCCAGTAATTATCGCCTGGCTTAGACTGGAAGATGGCCGCCATTGTATGTTTGTTTGTGTTGTTTGTGCCCCTGTTGGGCAGTTTGCCATCCTTGGCATGTTCCCTTCCCTTCCCCATGTTGTATTTGTAAATAAATTTTTCTATTTTTATATATTTTCCTGTTTGTGTGCGTTGCTTTACGTTAATAAGTTAATTATGTATTGCTTGGTTTCCAGTCCACACTGTTAAAATTATATGTACATAAATTTATTGACATTTCTATGGACCCTTTGTCATAAATTTGTCAACATATTTGTGGCCATGAATGTGACTGTGTAATTTTCACCCAAAAAAATATAACAAGTCCCCATTTCAATTTTTTTTTAACAAACGCAACTCATAAAATATAACCGCAAACACTCGCATGTTAAAATGTGAAAAAAACACTTTACACCTTGTAAAACAAACATTGAAAATTCAAATTTTATTGCATTTTTTGTTATAATATACAGACAGGACATGACGCATACATATGATAATGATATATTATGAATCATCTGCCGAGTCTGCCGGAAAGAACGATATATAACATGTCGGGGTCATATTATAAAAGAAGGCTTCAAAACGCGTTTAAACAAGAGGAGCGAAACTGTTAAAAATGAGCTCAGCAGCAGACCGCAGTGCCGCACACAGGCGTGAAGGGAAGCCGTGAAATGACTCAGCAGCGAAAGGGTTAATTTTTTTTTGTCTGAAACCTTTAAATCATTTTATTTATTTTTTAATTTCAGATCATTTTGATCAACTACTTTTTCCGTTTTTAAAAACTTTTTGTTCTGGTTTTTATCTTTAAAGTCAGACCATTCGGGTCAGTTTAGCGTTTTTTAATAGTTTTGTTCTTTTTTTTTTTTTGTTCCTTGGCTTTCATACCATTTTTTTAATGTGATTAAATAAATAAAGTTGTGAAATGTATATTCATAAGAAAAAAAGGATCTTTATTTAATAAAAAAAAACACGATAGAATCGCCTGAATTATCGTATCGACAGAATGAATTATCGGATCCGAAAAACAAACCAAAATTTATTATAAAAAAATATATAAAGTATAAAAAAGTAAACCATAGTAGTTTACGCGTCAAAACGAATAGAGTTAGACAGCTTTGAAACGAGGAGAACAGACGTTCCGAAAAAAATGAAAAATTCCGAAATCACGAAAAGTTGATACAAAAAACCAGCAAACTGACCCGAAAATACGAAAAATGGTCGATATTCAAAAAAAAAAATTTACACGATAAACGAGCCAAACCAAACCGAATCGAAACAGAAATCGTTGAAACGAGCCGAATCAAAAATTTTAAACATCAGAACAAATCTAATCGAACCGAAAAAAAAATCAGTGCACAAGCCTATTAATATCTGACATCCCGATGTGAAACATCGGGACTTTTGCATTAGATTTCGACCTTTTTTATTTTTTTAAGTTCTGGATAGTCGAAAATCGAAATCTATCCAAAAAGTCCCAATGTTTCACATCATTCTGAACTTTGTTTGGATAGAGTAAGTCCGTGGGCGTGCGGCCGTTAAATGTATATACCAGTGGCGTCGTAACATGGGGGCGGGGGTGCGGCCCGCACCAGGTGACACCCGCCTTTAGGGTGACACCGTCACCCTAAGGCGGGTGTCTCACCCTCCGCCGCGTTTTTCACTCCCTGCGAGCGTCCGAAGCATGCAGCTTCGACGCTCGCCTGGAGGAAACACGTCACCAGCCAATCGCAGCTGGTCACGTGGCTCCCCCTGGCGAGCGCCCAAGCTCTGCGCCGCCGGACGCTCTGAGGGAGCGAAAAAGGCAGCGGAGGTGAGCTGGGGCCATTTTCATGAGGTGCTGGGGCATTCCATGTGCTGGGGCAAATCCATGAGGAGCTGGGGCATATCCATGAGGAGCTGGGGCATTCCATGTGCTGGGGCATATCCACGAGGTGCTGGGGCAAATCCAGTGTGAGCTGGGGCAAATCCATGTGTGAGCTGGGGCATATCCACGAGGAGCTGGGGCAAATCCATGTGTGAGCTGGGGCATATCCACGAGGAGCTGGGGCAAATCCATGTGTGAGCTGGGGCATATCAAACGAGGAGCTGGGGCAAATCCATGTGTGAGCTGGGGCATATCCACGAGGAGCTGGGGCAATCCATGTGTGAGCTGGGGCATATCCACGAGGAGCTGGGGCATGTCCACGAGGAGCTGGGGCATGTCCACGAGGAGCTGGGGCATGTCCACGAGGAGCTGGGGCAATATCCATGAGGAGCTGGGGCATATCCATGAGGATGTCGGATGTCGGCCAAGCTTCCGGTAACTCCCCCTGAGGACTGGCGTCATCGTGCATAGCACGATGACGCCAGTCCTGGAGTTAACCCCAAGCTGCCACCAATGGTGGAGATAGGGGGTTTCCAAATGAACCCCCTATCTCCCGATCCATGGCAGCTAGGGGTTAAAGTTTGGTATTGTTGGATCAGCCAGAGCATGGCTGTTCCAACGATACCAAACACGAATGTGAAAAACGTTTGTAAAAAAATTAAAAAAATATTTAAAAACATTTATAAAAAAATAATAAACAATTTTTTTTTATTTTTTTTGGTTTGTTAATGCAGCAATATTGTTCCCATTTCAATTATAATGTGAACAATGATGCTGCACTAACGATTTTTGTATGCGGTGCGTTTGTTAAAAATCGTGTAATTTTCCCCAAAAAATGTAACGAGACCCCATCTCTAATTTTTTTAACAAGCGCACCCCATACAAAATATAACCGCAATTGCTCGCATGTTAAAATGTGAAAAAAAAACACTTTAGACGTTGTAAATTATTGAAAATTCATATTTTATTGCATTTTTTGTTATAATATACAGACAGGTCATGACGTATACATATAATAATGACATATTATGAATCTACCGAGTCTGCCGGAAAGAACGATATATAATATGTCTGGGTCATATACTAAAATAAGCCTTCAAAACACGTTTAAACATGATGAGCAAAACAGGTAAAAATGACCTCAGCACAGAGGGGGAAAAGCCTCAGCAGCGAAAGGGTTAATTAAAAAACACGATAGAATCGCCAGAATTATCGTATCGACATAATGAATTATTGGATCCGAAAAACAAACCAAAAATGTATTATAAAAAAATATATAAAGTAGTATAAAAAAGTAAACCATAGTAGTTTTCATCAAAACGAATAGAGTTAGACAGCTTTGAAACGAGAACAGACGTTCCGAAAAACGAAAAATTGGCGATATGCCGAAACATGTACAATTCCGAAAAAAACGAAAAGTTCCGAAATACGAAAAGTTCCGAAAAACGAAAAATTGGCGATATGCCGAAAGCCATGTACAATTCCGAAAAACGAAAATTTTCCGAAATAACGAAAAGTCGATACAGAAAACCTAGTGAAGTTACCCGAAAATACGAAAAATGGTCGATATTCCGAAAAATAAATGTACCCGAAAACCGAATCGAACCGAACCGAATCGAAACAGAAAGCAGTCGAAACGAGCCGAATCGAAAAGTTTGAAAAATCGAAAAATCGAATCGAATCGAATCGAAAAAAAAATCGGTGCACATCCCTAGCTGTTACCACTTCAAATGGAAAGGCTCAGCCCGGTTCACCCCACCGCGAAAGGAAAGCACCACGATCAAAGCGACTCCAAAAAAGGGACTTTATTGCATACATCATAAAAAACTCTCTCCAACGCGTTTCGTTTGTGTGCAAACAAACTTCATCAGGGAGATAACACAAGTAAAAACAAGAATAAATAACCATCCCCACCGCCGACTTTAAATACTGTGCGCAATCATTTTGTTTTCGTCCATACTTCCGGTCTCATGTGTAGTCTCTATTGCGCATGCCTGGAAATATACATGTATATATACATGTGTATACATGTGCCTGAGGACTGGTGTGATGTGCAGGAGGCTTCTGCAATAATAAACACACTTATTATAGTGTGGAGGCTTTTTATCTCACTTTTTGTCCTCCACCACAACCCTTGTAGATACTGTATATATAAATATATATATATATATATATATATATATATAATCTCTGAGGTCTGAGTGTGTGGTCAGGGTTTGTGCAGTGGGTAAATAGGGTTTCTGGCCATACATTTTAATATTAACACAAACTGCACAGGCTTTCAGCAATATCCAAAATGATTTATTGTAAAGCGGTCACATGACATCAACTAAAAGTATCGGTACTCGGAATCAGTGAGTACCTGAAAAAAAAGTATCAGAACTCGTACTCGGTCTAGAAAAATTGGTATCGGTGCATCCCTAGTTAACACAGCTGAGCACTTGAATTGAACACCAATTGAATGATCACGGTGCTTATTGGTGCGGATTATTTGAGTAGCACAGCCATCCTCCATCAACAAAGTGAGGTATCCAGAAAAACATGGCAGATCTGAAAACACAATCAGCAAAGTACAGCCATTCCCATCCAAGATGAAATAAACGTCATGGGCATGTGGAGGACACCCCTACACGTTATGGTTTCCGAGCAACCTCAGAGGAGACCTCTGTGGGTCTGGGGGAATCCCTGGCTGGTCTAACTTCCAGGAACATGCCTTGGGACTCCCACCCACTGACAGCATTGTGCATGGCCTTGATGACATCATAAAAGGACCTCTCCCCAGCCGGGCCGGGAAATCCTAAAACAAGAGATAGGGGGGTCCTTTGGACTCCCGTATCTCCTTGAGCCTTACAAGATACCGGGCCATGCTTGGTATCAGAGGAAAGGCCAGAGCATGGCCTTTCCAATCACACCAAAAATGACAAGGTACCATGAAAAAATGAAGTAAATATTTTTTAATAAGCAGAACTATTGTTAAATTTTCAGATATAATGAGAACGGTGATGCTGCACTAACTCACCTTCTCATTTCCAACGATGCCAGCAAGTGTTGAGCTAATAGCATAATGCATCATTAAGCATTATTCCATCGAAAACCTATACCGGCACACTGCTGTGAGGCGCGTTGGGGGTCCTTTGGAATCCTGCATCTGATTTTTAAACCGTAGGAAGTCATGTGAGATGTAATTGAAAAGGTCAATGTTTGGCCTTCCAACAATACTAAATATGACCATGTGATGTGTAAAAATAGAAAAAAAGAAAACAATGCAAAATTTACTTTTTTCTACTATCATTTCTAAGGCTAAGTACTTTTACGTATAGACTAGGGATGCACTGATACCACATTTTTAGGACCGAGTACAAGTACCGATACTTTTATTTAAGGTCATGTGACGCTTTCCAATAAATAATTTAGGATTTTGCCGAAAGCCTGTCCAGTTTATGTTTATATTGAAATGTATGGCCAGAAACCCCATTTACCCCCTGCACAGCCTCCGCTGCGAGATCTCGGCCGGAGGTAGCGTCACAGCCTCCACTGCCCGACACAGCCCTGCGACCGGACCCACTGCTGGGTAAAGTAATGCGGTCAGCCAGAGGGGAACGCTGGCCAAATGCTTTTAATGCATCGGGCCAGCTTCCCCAGCCCTGTGGATACCGGCAGGCCGGCCCAGTGCTGGCTACCGGTATCGGGCCATTTGCACGAGTACCAAGTACTCGTGCAAACGGCAGTATCGGCACTGATACCTGTATCGGTGCATCCCTTTTATAGACCAAACAATACCACTGCCCTAACTCACCATCTCATTTTCCAAACCGGGACCAAATGCAAAGATGATGGCGCAAAGCGTTGTAACACATTGGTCCACCTAAAACACCAGCTGCTACACCGCTGCGAAAGCGGAGGCCCTTTGAATTCCCACTCTGTGCCCAAGTTCAGGGTTTTACACAGAATTATATTATTCATAGAACCCAATGCGCCAAAATATGTGAAAATTTTCATTTCTTGCAATTTTAGTTAAAATTGCATATTTTCTCAGAAATATACAGTAAAAGAAATTCTCATTTAAATTATTTTTAAAACGAGAGTTCCCCATAGAATATATAACCACAAAGGTTTGGATGATAAAATGTGGAAAAATTATTTTACAAGCTGTAAATTATTGAAATCTGAATGGAAATTTGCATTTTTTTTTAATTTGTGTTATAGCATTCTGACAGGACACGACACATACATATAATGATGAGATATTATGATTCTGAAGAGTCTGCTGAAAATAAAGATATACTATTTGCTTGTGTCCTACTGTGATATACATGACCTACATGATAAAACAGGTCTTAAAATCACTATTACACACCATGAGCACAAAATGAGCTCAGCAGGGAAGAGGTTAAGAATGTGAAGGCATATAAATGATTTTCACGCTTCTGGCCAGCAATTTTCATACCCTACGAGCACCAAGATGTTATCAGTGTATCCATACAGGCAATGTGCATCTTGCAATCCCAATGACAACACGACTTGCACATTTAAAGTGTGACTGAGGTTGTGGCGACCATACACAGACAGACCCTTTAACATGACGCTCAGTTCCCAGACCGCCTATATAGAACAACGTATGATAAACACAACACATATATATGTATGGAAGGATGAATCCCACAAAATGCATGTTTACTTGACATACATGCCGTGATATCTAGACTACACGGTCCAAGCACAAGACAGCCCGCGCACAGCGTAGTTTATGAAGCCTCGCTTTCGTCCCGCGGCCGCAACAGGAAGCGCGCTGCATGCTCTGATGACGCAGGAGGTGCCGGAAGTTCGGATAAGGGAGTTTGTGGGGCGGCTGTACCTGAGCACATTAGTGGCTACTAGCTAGAGAAAACCACTGTTGTTTGTTAGCAGTTGAAGGTATGGCCACAGGGTAATGCTTAGTAAAGAGAAGCTCCGCTTGGGAGGGAATAGGCGTGTTGAGTTTCTTTTTATCATATTCAATGTGTACTTAATTTAATTTTATATATGGATTAAAGCCGCAGCATGGTCTATGTGGTGCAGTCACTCTACGAGTAGCCCAATACCAGGTATAAGGTGAGCTGGTCAGTGACTGCACGTGTGCAGAGTTGCCAGATTGTTCAGGTTTTCCTTTTACATACAGAGGGAGAGCATAGGAAAAAAACTGCTGCCCTGTGAAATGTATAATTCATGCTGCAAGAAGGAACTCAAGACCAGTCACATTAGATTATTTTTTCATCCATATATTTTAGAGCATTTTATTACCTATGCTTTCTACATGCTATGGGATTGCATTCTTCATGCTCTGGCTTTCAACATGAATAAGCTATGTGCCATTCTACATACGTGGTGCTAAATGGGGGATGCTTACAGGGAAAACCTGCGTCCTGCAGGTTTCCCATTAGCATCCCCATTTTAGCACCATTTTACAGGGCAGGTGCTAATTCGGCAGCCTGTAACGCAACGCAATCCTCCGTGATATTTGCTGTGGCGATTTTGCGTCCCCTTGAGTATCACCTCCTGGAGTCCATCGGACTCCCTAGAGGATTGTGCTGGGGATTATTTGTCCCCAGTCTCGCTCAGCTCCTGGTGGTGGATCCGGACACCATTCTTGTGTCGGAATGAGAGGTGAGTATCCGATTATTTTTTTCTTTTCTAAACTGGTGCAAACAGATCCTGCAGAAGCACAATCCATTAGCCCCAGCTTCTAGCTATGGTTAAAAAAAAAAATTGTTACTGCATCAGTGTGGTAATTGGCATCAGGACTTTGTAAACCGACTGCTATTTAGTGATTGCGCACTCTGCACTTAACATAGGGAGCGCAAAGTACAGTAAGCTGGCACAATCACAAATGTGGCAACGGATCACAAATGGGTTTAGCGTTAAGGATGTAAATGGGGGGCATGCGCTAAACTCCTTTTAACCTAGCATTTATATGAGCATTTAACGCTCATATATCTAAATGCTCGCGTTAAGATTGTAATATGGCCCTATGTGTCCTGGAAAACTTGGCTTATCTGGCATCCCTAGATGAGTGGAGGCATGCAGTTCGTATGTGCTCCTCCGTCTGAGGCCTGAATTCGTGGTGGGTTGTGGCCTGGCAAGAACACTGGGTTGTAGAGTCCTTGTGTATTCACCCATGTGGAGCTATATCTGCCTCTGTTAATTATTCAGGGGAACTGAATAGCATCGTATTACAGATCAGCCTTTATTTTTGTTTGCTGGTTTTGAACCACTTTTCCCTGTTCTGGGAAGCAAATCATGCTACAGCTCACAATTTCTTCAGATTATGTGGTTTTACTGTGGATCTTATTTGTTTGAGACACCCTGTTCATTCAGTTCACTTTAGGGTTGCCATTTAGAGGTTTCACGCGGATAGTCCGGGGCTATTTTTTGAGCTATGTGTTTAGGTTTTAGATCCCCTGTCATACAGACACATGATTTAGCCTGGAGTGTGTGCTCTGCACATCCCCAGTGTAAGCTATAGCTCCCATTCATGTCTCATGGCAGAGAATGTAGAACCACAGGTCTGCCACTCAGCAAATCTGATTGCTCTGCCCCCAAGGTCTTCCATATGCTCCAGTGTACACGGCTTGCACCCATGAGACAGGGTTAGGAGCAACAGAATACTGCTGTGGAAGTTCAGACCCCTCAGCCGAGGAGCTGCATAAACATCTGGCTGCTTCCATCCCACCCCAGACACCAGGTTAAAGACTTTAATACTAGGAAGTTTAGGTAGGCTTGGGGGGGGGGGGTTTCGTGGCAAGTTTAGGTAGGCTTGGGGGGGTTTCGTGGCAAGTTTAGGTAGGCTTGGGGGGTGGGTGTTTCGTGGCAAGTAGTGATGCACCAAAATGTGATGCATGGCAAGTGTATATGGGATTTTTGCTGGCAGCAGGAGAATAACAAGCTATTTTAAAATCACTCATTCTTCTCATCTTGAGCCAGAATTTAAAATGAAATATCGGCTCTGCTATCAAGTGACTTTGAAAAATTAAAATGATTCTAAAAGTATCTCCACCCCCCCCCCTTGTTGCACAGTGCAGAGGACGGCATAATCAATGCTTCCTGTTTTCGCTTGCATAAGGTCACAGAGACATGGAGGACACACATCAATGCGCATGAGTTGACTAGCTGCTGACCCAGTTGCGCACGTGCCATCGGAGAGAGACCTCAGTCAACCTTCACACACATAGTCTATATGCTACATTAAAAATTTGCTGCGCAGTGCTAACGTGTACAGGTTTGGCTTGAAGAAAAGGCGGCAACTGTAGTCCACCTTTTAAACAAATGACTTTTCATTGTTCTATGATCTGTAGTTCGCACTCCCGCCACACGTTTCACCAGAGTTGTTATGTATTGGTTTGGTCTCTTCTGTCTTGTCACTGATTCTTATAAGCCCATACACATTACCTGGCCCGGTATCTACTCCCAGAACGTCTATGCACACAATTTCGGTGCTTTGTGAAATCTCGTTGCTTTGTGTCTCGCGGCATTTCAACGATTCCATCTTGTCGCTGTATTTTAACAAAATTGGATTTGCTGAAGCAATTATCGGACATCGGTGAAAACATTTGGAATTGAAACACTCAATCAGGGCAGTTCAGCACAATTTCCGTGCAATTTGGTGTTCTGTAAATAGAAGACACAATAGTCTTCTATGGTAGTTTTGATGCCACTGAATTGCACTGTATTTTGCTGTCAATTCAACTGTAGTCGTCTAATTTCCCTGAATGGTGAAATTCACAGTTTGGGGCCAATTTGTAGGTTGGTGAATAACCCCTGTAGTCTGGTCTCTGTGCTGTTTCCCGTTGACTAAATCCTTTTTTTTCCCTGCTGTATCTTGTCACCCGTTCTAGTAGCTCTCTGTATCCTTCATCCAGTTTGGGGTGTCTATTATCCCACCCTGTGTATTGGGTGATAATTTTTTTTTATTTGTCCTGTTTCCTGTCATCCAATTTGGGGCCGTATTCCAACCTGGCTTTTTAGGGCTGGAGAAGCTATTTCGATATTGCTGCAAGCTTTGCTTCCGGCTCAGAATTTGCACTAGGTTACTAATAACTTAAAGGGGTTATTCAGAAAGCATTTCGGTGCTCTCGTTAGCCGTACTTTTATATTAGTTCTATTCGCCGACCCTGCGGTGAACTCAGCACTCACCACAAGGTCCCCAAAGTGCGACGAATCGACCTACCGAACGGATCCAATAAAACCACCGAACATAACCTCAAACTGCTGCAAAAAGCGGACGACCTGCCTAATCGATCCTCAAACAGCCGCCAGAAAATGCCGACCAGACACCGAACAAACCCAGAACTTTTAAAACGTGTTTTTTAAAAAAAAAAATTAGTGCATGAAAATAGAAAGATAAAAAATATATAACCCGTAGTTGTGAGTTTTAACATAATCCCATATACGCAGCAAAAAAGTCATAAAAATGGTCTTTAGAAGGGATGAAAAGGAGCCCATATGGAGCAAAAATGGCCATATATGAATGGAGACACGCTCTCCCTTATCAACACGCTTCAGGCAAAGGTTTTGAAATGCATGGTAGAATACTGATATTAACCCTTGAGAAACCCTGAAATTTTGTGTTGTCTATTCTTTTTTTGAATAGGCTCCTGTGACAACTGTATAACCTGAACTATAGAAAAAGATACTGCGACTATATGGATCAATATAGGAGTAATGGGAGACACAGATCTAAACAATTGGGGCAACTCCGGCAGAAGTGTGAATTTGTATAATGCACTGTTATTAGCCCTTGCAACGTCCTAGATCTTGTAAGATTTATGTTCTCCCTAATTCTACCCTTAATATAGTTG
Organism: Leptobrachium leishanense; assembly: GCA_009667805.1. Classification (NCBI taxonomy): domain Eukaryota; kingdom Metazoa; phylum Chordata; class Amphibia; order Anura; family Megophryidae; genus Leptobrachium; species Leptobrachium leishanense. The sequence goes on from CM019065.1 coordinate 140,730,119, forward strand.
TATAATACAAGCTGTCACCAAAACCAGGACGTAACTTGTCCAGAGTGAAAATACTCAGTGATATTGGAAATATGAGGCTCCTAATTTCATGGCAGACACAATATTGTTAAAAACAATAACACACCCTTAGGCTGGCATCAGACGAGCGCACTATGTGCGCCCATACTGACGTGCCTTCTGCCATCCATCGCAGCATTGAGATGCTGCGACGGGGCCCGAGACACACTATTGCACGCACACGAATTGCGTGCGCAACAGCAGCCGAGCTGCTTCCGTGCAGCAGCCCTCTCCATCGACGCGCTAGGACGCTCGTTGACGGAGCTGCAAAGCACGATTCTCCATAGGAGGATCGAGCCTTGCAGCAGACAAAGTGCGCTCAGCGATGTGGCCAGACGGGTGTCGATTCAGATGTCGCCTCAAATGTTTGCCAGGAATGCAAAGCACATTCACGAGATGATGAGCAAAGACATCCCAGCTCTAAGTTTCACCACAGACATCTGGAGCTCCGACGCAAGTCCAACCAGTATGCTAGCCTAACCACACAGTGGATTGATGCAGATTTTAAATTGCAAAACATCTTGCTAACCGCACAAGAGTTTGCTGGATCACACACTGCAGCAGCGATATCTGATGCTTTAGCCAACATGCTTGAAACCTGGGAGATTGACAAGTCTAAAGTACACCTTATTGTCAGGGACAATGCACGGAACATGGCAAAAGCTATGGAGGACAGCGGACTCGACAGCATACCTGGCATGGCACACACGCTGCAGTTGGCTGTAAACGAGGGATTGCTGAGTCAGTGCAGCATATCAGATCTAACCTCAGCAGGAAGGAAAATTGTTGGTCATTTTAACCCCTTAGTGACCAGGCGGTTTTACACAAATTCATCCTTTAGTGACCGCTGCTGTTTTTACGTTTCTGCGCTGTTAGTGTTTAGGTCAAATTTTCCTCTTACTCGTTTATTCAACCCACACATATTATACACCCTTTTTCCCGCCATTAAATGGACTTTCTAGAAATACCATTATTTCCATCATATCGAATTATTTACTATAAAAAAAAAATATGAAATATGATGAAAAAATGGTAAGAACACACTTTTTCGTAATTTAATCCCCAAAATCTACAACCACCAAAAAAGACCCCAGGTAAATAGTTTCAAAATTTTGTCCCGAGACTAGAAATACCCAATTTTTACATGTTTTTGCTTTTTAACACCTTCACTGCTGAGCCAGTTCACCTATGTGCGCTGCGCTCATTCTGACCATTTTGTGCTAATTATTTTGAGATGACAGCCTAGGTCCTATTTAATTAAACCCCTCCAGACAAAAAAACTTACAATTAAAATAAATGTTTTTTTTTTTTATTTAATTTTCTTAAACTAAACCTGGTCATGTTTGGTATCATTGGAAAGGCCATGATCAGGCCTTGCAAATGATGTCAAATATGACCATCTAGCTGCCATGGATCGGGAGATGGGGGGATCCTTAGATCCCCTTATCTCTACATGGCAGCTAGATGGTTAACTGGCCCACTGACATCCTCACACATATGGTGAGGTTGTCGGTGGGGGGGGACCTGGAGGCTTGGCTGACATCCAAGATGTCAGCCCCCCTCCAGGTTCGAATCGCGTTTTGGCGCCAATTAGCGCCGAAACGCGATTCGGCAGCGAAATGGTTAATGCTATACATCACTGAAAAGGAGAGACTCTCCCTTTTCCAGCGGTACAAAAAGCATCTCCCTAGCTTCAATGGTTGGGGAGATAGAGGGCTCCGAAGGAGCCCCCCCTCCCCTCCATCGATTTGAATGGGGCACCTGCTGATGACGTCACCACGCAGCGTGGCGACGTCATCAACCTCACCGGCCCATGTAAATCACATGGGCAGGCTTCCTCCCTGCTAGATCGCCGAATGATCCAGCGAGGGAGGTAAGTATCGGGTGGGAGGGGGGTTAGGCGCCGCTGACGTACCCTGTACGTCCGCGGGTCTAAGGGAGACCCATGGACAGGACGTACAGGGTACGTCAGCGGTCCTTAAGGGGTTAAGCATTCTCCGCTTGCTTATTCCAGATTGCAAGTTTTGCAAATGCAATTTGGAATGCCACCCAAACGGCTGCAGCAAGATGTAGCCACTCGCTGGAACAGCAACTACTATATGCTGCAAAGTTTGTTGGAATAAAAGCGAGTCTTGGCTGCCTACATGGCAGATCACGATCTTCCAGCAACGCTAACTGCACATCAGTGGATGTTAGTTGAAAATATATTCTCCATTCTCGCTCCGTTTGAACGGCTAACCAAACAAATCAGCTCATCTAATGCATCTATTGCTGAAGTGATCCCATTGATTGCAGCACTGAAGTGCCTGTTCGGAAAAAAGGCACAAACGGACCATGGCGTAAAAACGGCAAAAAAACACATTATTGGAAGCTGTTAACAAGCACTTTCAAGACACAGACTACAACCCTCTGTACTGCATTGCAACTGTGCTAGATCCGCGATTTAAAGACCATTACTTTGACACGGAAAGCAATACAGGAACGGCTGGATGTGATGGAGGCATCTGAAGGAGGCAGTACAGGGGAAGCAGAAAGCTTGCCCGAGAAACGATCGCGTCCAAGTAATGAGCCACATGTTCCCTCACTTTCCGACATGTTCAAAGAGATCTTGCAGGAAAGTACCCGTTCCAAAGTAGTGGCACAACTAGCGCAGCGACACACCGGCTCGAGATTTATTTAGCTGAACAACCCATTGTTGATTATTGGGCTTAAACAAAGTTTGCTTTTCGCTGCTATCACAGATTGCACGCAGATACTTGTCTGCACCAAGCACCAGCACAGAGAGTGAGAGGTTATTCAGTGCCGCCTCTCGTGCTTGATGAGCAGAGAAACCGTCTCACTTGCAAGAAGGTTGAGCAGCTTTTGTTCTTAAAGAGAAATATGCCACTTTTTCTTAAATAGAATGTAGACCATATATTACTGTTTTGCACTTTTGTCTTGCCAATGCCCAATATAATTTTCCCTTAAAGTGGAAATATGTTTACTGTAACAGAATACAGGCCGTTTGCATTCTGTTGGTTCTTACCGTTTTGTATAATAATTATTTTCCCTTAAAGTGGAAATGTTTACGTAACAGAATACAGGCCGTTTCCCATTCTGTTTTTACGGTTTTGCACTATTAATATCCTTCCCTTTTAAAGTGGAAATAAGTTTTATATTATATATTTCGTTTATAGTTTTTATTTTCGACTGTTTAATCAGGCGAATCAAACGAAACCATCGCAAATCTTGGCATTTCACCAACTTTTCCCTGCTGTTCGGCGTTCTCTGACTATTAACCATTACTTCTCTATAGGGATTTCAATGCTGCCGAAGATCATCGTATTTCTCAGCAATTTGCGAATATTCGGTGAATCACCAGCTTTTTGAGTAGTCGAATGGTCACGCAATTGCATCGTACAGGGAAATTCACCAATAGGTGCTCTCTGAATAATCCTTTAATGCAGTGTTTCCCAAACCTGTCCTCCAGACCCTCGACTAGGCCAGATCTTGTAGATCGCTGTGGGGAAATGCAGACTGAATCCTGCAATCACTGAGCAACAAATTATATCACCTCTGCTGTCCTTCAGATATCTGGAAAACCCGACCTGTCAGCGGGTCCTGAGGACAGGCTTGGAAAATACTGTCTTAAGGGTTTCTGTACTTTGTGTTCTATAAGGGCTGTAAATAATGGCTCTGCACGAGAACTGATCAGTCTGTGATTACACAGAAACTGTTGCTGTATTAGGGGTGATTGCCCTTTTTTTTTTTTTCTTTTTCATTTTGTAAAAGTATATTAGACTGACACTGAACATTTTTAGTTTTTTTCTAGTAGGAGCAACAACCTCAAATGGCCATAATGTCTCCTAAAATGGAACATCCCCCACTGTGTGTGACACCACCTCCTGAGTTACTTGGAGAGGTTCTTCGAGATAACTTGGCACAATTTCCATACATGGCGTCCATTAGCAAGTTGAAGAGACTCCCTACTGGACACTACATCTGCATGGAAAATTTTGAAGACGTTCTGGAGAGAAGGCAGGCTGCTAATGCCAAGGAAAGAGAGCGGGTGAGAGGTTGATGGGAATGAACAGGTGGTGATATCCTGGGGCCCAGTAAATCGAATACGATCGATCACATGCTGCTGAATATATGTCAGGGCAATAATTGTAATAAATACTGGGTTCCAGGACAAAGTAAACTTGGTACAAAGCAGCTTGATATGTTCCAGAATATGGAGGTATTTGCCAGATTGAAATACTGGGGGTAACCCAAATTGGGGATATTGAATAATTGACCAAAATACCGATGGAAGATAAAACTTTTACTTGAAAAAGTTAACCTCAGGGAGTGTAAGTGTCCGAACATAAGACACTGAAAAATCATTAAGAGTTTGTACATATAAACACAGACATAAGGCCACAGTCCAGACCATACAGAAAACAAAATAATCATGATAGTCTCCACCTATCACAAAGGCTGCCTAACCAAACCCAGTTCAAAATAGCATGGGCAAATGTAGAAATAATGGTAGACAATAAATGTAGCTGGAAACGGACCTTCGTGGGTCTGTGAATATAGTAAAGAATGGAAAAAATGATTTTCTTTCAAATCATTGCAAATGCTTTTTATAGCATCCTGAGACAAGGCAGGCTGATATACTCTTATTTATATGGTTGTCCTCTGTGGAATATTTTTTTTCCTGACGATCTGAAGCCTAACCTCATCTAGCTGTAGATTAGGGCTGTCAAATATAATCGCCCTGATGCATTGCGATGCTGCCTCCCATGATTCTGCATCGATTAACTCAGGCTGCTAATCGATTCATGGCCACGCCCCTCCACCTCAGTCTCCTAACGTGCAGCACAGGCTAAAATCTCCTCTCCCATGTCTGCCTCTGAAGCTGCTTTGAAAGGTATCAGAGCAAACGGTGTCTGCTTAACCACTTCGATGCGGAGGACGCGCTCAGTGCGTCCTCCGCATGGCTGCTGGTGTGCTGAGGACGCGCTGAGCGCGTCCTCACTTTGGGGTCAGCGTTCGGCCGATCGCTGGCCCCCCCGGTGCGGGCTGACATCCTCGATGTCAGCCCAGCATCCGGAACCGCCGCCGCTGAAATTAGGTGTCATCGCGGCAGACACCTAATTCAGGTGCCCCCCCCCCGCATGTGCGGAGGAGGCGCCTGAAAGGGAGGTCCTTCGGACCTCCCTCCCGATCGGCGGCGTTGCGGGGGTTAACCCAGGCACCATTTGGAAGGGCACAGCCTGCCCTTCCAAATGGTGCCTGGCATTAACCCCTGGGGAGCTGGATCGCGAATCGGCGCTGAAAAGCGCCGGTTCGTGATCCTTTCCCGGAGCTGGCCGACATCTTGGATGTCGGCCAAGCCTCCGGGAACTCCCCCTGAGGACTGGCGTCATCGTGCATAGCACGATGACGCCAGTCCTGGAGTTAACCCGTAACTGCCACCAACGGTGGAGATAGGGAGTTCATATCTCCACCGTTGGTGGCAGCTAGGGGTTAAAGTTTGGTATGGTTGGATCGGCCAGAGCATGGCCGTTCCAACGATACCAAACACGAAAGTGAAAAAAGTTTTTTAATAAAAATTAAAATATATTTAACCACTTCGATGCTGAGGACGCGCTGAGCGCGTCCTCAGCATTCCCGCTGGTATGCGGAGGACGCGCTGAGCGCGTCCTCCCATTGGGGTCAGCGTTCGGCCGGGTTCCGGCCGATCGCTGGCCCCCCCGGTGCGGGCTGACATCCTCGATGTCAGCCGCGCATCCGGGACCGCAGCCACCGGAATTGGGTGTCATCGCGGCAGCGAGATGACACCTAATTCAGGCGCCCCCCCCCGCATGTGCGGAGGAGGCGCCTGAAAGGGAGGGGGGGAGGTCCTTCGGACCTCTCTCCCTCCCGATCGGCGGCTCTGCGGGGGTTAACCCAGGCATCATTTGGAAGGGCACAAAAAATTAAAAATAAAAATATATTAAAAAAAATATATTTTTTTTCTTTTTTTTGGTTTGTTAATGCAGCAATATTGTTCCCATTTCAATTATAATGTGAACAATGATGCTGCACTAACGATTTTTGTATGCGGTGCGTTTGTTAAAAATCGCGTAATTTTCCCCCAAAAAAAATGTAACGAGACCCCATCTCTAATTTTTTTAACAAGCGCACCCCATACAAAATATAACCGCAATTGCTCGCATGTTAAAATGTGAAAAAAAACACTTTACACGTTGTAAATTATTGAAAATACATATTTTATTGCATTTTTTGTTATAATATACAGACAGGTCATGACGTATACATATAATAATGACATATTATGAATCTACCGAGTCTGACGGAAAGAACGATATATAATATGTCTGGGTCATATACTAAAATAAGCCTTCAAAACGCGTTTAAACATGATGAGCAAAACCGGTAAAAATGACCTCAGCACAGAGGTGTGAAAAGCCTCAGCAGCGAAAGGGTTAAGCCAAGCTGGACACCCCACCCCCGATCCTCCACAGCACGGGCCAGCAGTCTGTAGGCCTTCCTCAATTTAACCCTATGTCAGAGGGACAGACTCAAGCAGGAGGACACTGGATGAATTGCTGCCTTATACAGCATGGATACAAGGTGCAGTGGTGGAGGGCATCAGTTTTCTTTGCATTCAAAAGAATTTTCTTTTTACTTTAGATCAGCTGTATTCTGCTTAGTCTAGTACTCCTGGTCATTCTGGTTCATCAACCTTTACCAATCAGTAGGAGCTTGCGAACTGCAGGGGGGGGGGGGCTTCTCCCAGCTATACATCTGCACCAAGAGCAGCCCACCTCCAAAGCACAAATCTAGTTATGGAAACTCTGGTTCCAGTAAAATGCTGTTAGGGGGTATCTGTCCTGCTTTAGTACAGAGCTCTTTTTTCAATATGCATGTCCTGTAAAGTGTGAATTACAATCTATTGCAATGCACTTAGGACAATTTCCTTCTTACCCACTCACATCAGTTTTTGCCCCCTCAATTAACATATAATTAGGAGATCTGATCATACAGGGGCTGCTTTCAAAACTGCCGAAACTACTGGGAGAAACAGTTAAAAATGTCAAACTTAAATATGTGTTACTAGTACTTAATAAAAATACAATATAAAGTTGGGCAGTGGAGTGACCAAAGTGAAAAAAACATTTATCACAAAAAAAAATCCTAGGACAATTTTTATTGAGGTTGTCAGAATATGCAGACCAAAACATTGTCAAAATGAGCTTCAAAAATGGTACATTGATCATATTGTCATTCTAACTAATTGCAGAACTTTTTCAGTTCAATTTTACGTAACCTGAAGAATTGAATGAAATAATTATTGATAAAACATTTGGATTGTGTTATCCTTCTAGATTGTAAGCTCCTATGAGCAGGTCCCTCTGCTCCTCTCGTTTCCATCCTATGTCCGTTCATATGTATTTCGTTCCCTTTTGGTTATTGTAAAGCGCTGCAGAAACTGTTGGCGCTATATAAATGATGATGATGATGATGATAATTTTCAGGGATTATTATCATCATTTATATAGCGCCAACAGTTTCCGCAGCGCTTTACAACAACCAAAGGGAATGAAATACAGATAAACGGACATAAGATGGAAACAAGGTGTAGAGGGCCCTGCTCATAGATGCTTACAGTCAAATCTGCCCTCTCCTGCCATACACTGCCTGCGTCCCCAGATATCTGCCAGTAACTGGTGATTATGGGAGTAGTATTCCCCCAGCAGTCAGATACAGGCTGCTGGCATTATACAGACACTCTAAGTTATGGGCACCATCTCTATGTACCTGTACTCCTGACTGAGCGTGACAAGACTTTCAGTCCCTGCAGCACACAGTAGATAAGGTGATACTTCGCATTACTATCAGCTGTGACACATCATACACTGAATACACGCAGGCAGTGTATGGCAAGAGAAGGCAGAGGATTTGCAGGGATTGTCTTCCTATATACCCCTGCTGCAACGATCAGCAGCACCAAGTATCGGGAGTGGGTCATGCATAGAGTGTAGAGTGGTTCAGAGTATCTTTTATACAGAAGTCTTAATGCCACAATATACTGCTGTTACAGGCTGAGGATACTGGGATTAATCCCCATTAATTGTGTTGAAGCATATAAAAAGGAATGGGGTATTGGGGGGCACCAGCCTGGGACCCTCTAATCCTCAGCAGGGCAATCTCTGCACGAATTCCAGAGTTATGCCAAGTATGCGGCCATGGAGCCTGGATTTACACTGCAACCTCGTGTGCACGCTAACGGAGAAACAAAATTATCTCGTGGCCACGCTTTGCTAGGACCTTGCACATCGTGGGAACGAGGTTTCTTTTTTCTCTTTTTTTTTATTTATTTTTTTTCCCCTCCTGACACCAGCGGGGCTCCATACTGCACACATTACTGAGTTTTATTGCTGTGGAGCTCTGTGATGCTCATACACACAGTAATGTGTGGTATCAGAGCTCCACAGCAATTAAACTAAGTGTGTGTGTATCTGAGAGTCTAAAACCATCGGCAAATTGGGCAGTAATCTTGATGCATTGCGGAATCGAATCGTTGACTGGATAATCGAATCGTGAGACCAGTGAAGATGCGCAGCCCTACTGTAGATGCAATACATTGATTGAGTTGCTGTATGTTTTTTGTGCTTTTCCAGCTTCCCTGGTTCTTGGGTATTTAGTGGCAAATACATTTTTTCCATTCTTTCTTTCCTATATTCACAGACCCACGAAGGTCTGTTTCCAGCTACATTTATTGTCTATTATTTCTACATATACCCATGCTATTTTGAACTGGATTTGGTTAGGCAGCCTTTGTGATAGTCTCCACCTATGCCACTTGCCGCATTGTGTCTGTCAATCAAACACACTCCCTGAGGTTTTTATCTTTTTAAAGTAAAAGTTTAAGTTTTTTATTTTCCATTGGTATTTTGTCAACTAGGGCATTAATTGGAAGTCGTGAAATGTTTTCTGGCATTGAGGGTTGCAGGATGATCATTTCTATTTTGCTCGTTTTATCTCCCTTTTGACTGACAGGACTCCGTCTTAACATTTATATCCAAAGCTTTTGCAATCAATAAGTGCTTTATTGGCAAGTGTTATGGTATCAGTTTTGTTTTTATTTTGCTGTGGTTGTGTGATCAGGTATCAACTTGCCCATGGGCTCCAGTATGTTGGCAAAGGCTGTTTCCTTTCTGTATTGTTTGCATTGTTGTACTAGGCGAGCCAAATGGGAAAGCCTGAAATTTGGAGGAAGGTGGTCTGCAGCCATTGTGTTTGAATGAAGAACTGAAAGTTTGAACTTTAAAATTAGACAAAAACCTTTTATTCTTCTTGATGTAGAATAAAAGGTAGATTCCCTGCTGTTATGAATCGTTTGCCACAATACATTGCAAATGGTTAGCTTGGAAAAGTACTATATGTTATAGCTTCACCAACCAGAACTCCAGTATCGGCATGGAAACTACCTCCCATTTCAGTGTTGTATTATGATTGTGTGTGTGGCTTTGGTATACTCTACTGCAGGGCTCAAAATTTCCACTCTCCTACTAGCATTTGGCGAGTGGAAATGCACACGCAGGCAGCACAATAAATTATTTCGTGCTGCGTATTCCAGCGGTGACACCATGCAGCCCCCCTTCCCCAGCCTGCACAGTGTTGGGGAACAGCTGCCTAACCTGACCAATCTCGTCGCTGTCACTGGCAGGGGGTGGAGAGGAGCGTCCCTGCCTCCTCGCTCTGCTCACACTGGGGTCTGATGTCCGGGTATTAATGTTATTTTTGAAACTTTATTCTAATTAAAACCTTTAACAGTGTAATTTTCATAAGATAATTTTAAGGGGGTGTGCTTAGGGGCAGAGTTAAGGGCAGGGTAGAGGTTAGGTGGAGCAACTGGTGGCGAGCAACTCTTATGGCCTGGTTAGTAGCTTGGGAATTGAAATTTTGAGCCCTGCTCTACTGTACAGTAACTGTCTTTAAATTGTTTCCAGATTAGGAATATAAACAGTGGGTTCTCAAAGCTGAAAACAATTGTACCGTTGATCCCCAAAGACAGGAAGCCAAGCAAAGTGGATACACTGAAAGCTGCTACAGAATATATCAGACTTCTGCATGACATTTTGATGGAAACGGGGGGATTTGAGGTAATAATGCCCTTTTCTATTATAATTTTAATGACTATCCTGTTTTGGTGGGATTTCTTGTGATGAGTCCATTAACATAAAGACAAGATGTTAACTTCTTCACAGCAGATTTTCTTTTCACTTGTCACCGTTCAGTTTTCATTTTTTATTAAAGGGCCTTTTTCAGCGGTACCTCTTTAACCCCTTAGGTGCTGGATCCGATTGGCGCCGAATTGCGATTCAAACCTGGAAGTTGCTGACCTCTTGGATGTCAGCCAAGCTTCCGGGTCACCCTCACCCACTGACGTCATCGCCATATGTGCGATGAAGTCAGTGGGCCAGTTAAACCCCCTTGCTGCCAAGTGCAGATACAGGGATCCCCGTATCTCCCGATCCGTAGCAGCTAGAGGGTCATGGCCTTTCCAATGATGCCATACATGACTAGGTTTGGTGTAAAAAACAAAAAAAAAAGTTATGTCTGGGGGTGTATAATAAAATAGGGCTTCAATTGGCATTTAAACATGATGAGCATAAAACTGTCTAAATGAGCGCAGCGCACAAAGGAGAAATGGATCAGCAGTAAAGGGGTTAAAGCAAAAACATGTAAAAATCGGGTATTTCTAATTTCAGGACAAAATTTCTAAACTATTTAGGCTGTCAGACGAACGCAGTGAGCACATCTGTGTTGCCGCACAGTTTAACGTCCGTCGTAGCATAGAATCATGATCAAGAGACCCACACACTAAGTACGTGCACACCGAACTGCGCACGCACATGGCAAACGGACGCAAGTTAGGTAAGAACGTAAAACCGCTAGACTGACACGCAGAGTGCGCCATGTCCGCGTAGCGTTCTGTGAGTGATAAGTCAGACACAGCGCATTTGCGACGTCCAGCACCTTGACGCACAAAATGGCTTTTCATATAGTTTTCAAATTTTTAGCATTTTTCATATTCATTTTACTTCCCATAGTTCCCTTTTTTTTTCTACGTCCATCAAGAAAACACGGATCGTGTGGTGTCTACAGTATCTTCCATCAGTACGTCTGTCCGTCCGTTATGCATGCATGCACGCAGAGTGCGTTCATCTGACAGCCTTAGCCGTAGATTTTGGGGATTCAATTTTGTAGGGATGCACCGATACCACTTTTTTAGGTATGAGTACCGATACTTTTAAAAAGTACTCACCGATACCGAGTACTGATACTTTTCTTTAATGTCATGTGACGCTTTCCAATAAGAACAGACCATATAAAAATGCCCCCAGCTCACATGTATATATCCCCCCCCCCCAAGAGATATATATATATATTTGCCCCAGCTCACGGGAGATTTGCCCCAGCTCATGGATCCCCCCCCCCCCCGGCACTCTCCGCGATGATGCTTACCTTCCTGGGCGACGCCGGGAAAGTCTTTGCACGTGCGCTTATTGGAAGGCCCCCAGCCGCGACCACGTGGGACCCTTTTTTTTTTTTTTTTTTTTTTTTTACAGTAAATAATACGATATGATGGAAATAATGGTAAGAAGTATATAATATGTGTGGGTTGCATAAACGAGTAAAGAGGAAAATTTTACCTAAACAGCAGTGGGTGCTTTCGGACTGACAATTGTAAGACCGCACAGTCACTATGGGGTTAAACACTGTTTCGGAAGCATAATTATACACACCGAAAACAGCTTGGGAGTATGTTCTTGCAGCTACCCAGTATGTGCAATCGATGTCGAAATAATAAACGTGTGGTTACTGTACAGTGTACAGTTGTGCTCAAAAGTTTGCATACCCTTGGAGAAGTGATTGTACAATTTTATTTTTTATTTTTTTTGAGCAGGCAAAATACATTTTTCTTACAGAATTCATATTCAACTGCAGGTCATAAAACCAAATACAAAAAATGTAAAATCTGCATACCCATAGTTCTTAATACTCTGTTGTTTGTAATCGTCGTGTGAGGCCCCGAATACTTGCAGGTTTTATAGCTGTCAATTTGTCTTCACAATATGCCTCCAGGTCATGCAAAGTCTTTGGTAGTCTTGCTTGAACTGCACATTTGACATCTCCCCAGAGTCCCTCTGATATTAACCCTATAGTGACTGGGCGGTTTTACAAAAATCCGTCCTTTAGTGCCCACTGCTGTTTTTACGTTTCTGTGCTGTTTGTTAAGGTCAGATTTTCCTTACTCGTTTCATGCAACCCACACGTTATATACACATTAAATGGACATTTTAAAGATACCATTTCCATCATGTTGTATAATTTACTATAAAAAATATGATGAAAAAACACTTTTTTGAAAATTAATCCAAAATCTCTGGTCATGCTCTGGCCTTTCCAATGATGCCATACATTAACTCTTAGCTGCCACGGGTCGGGAGATACAGCAGGCGTGGAAACCCCCCCCCCCCCCCCATCTCCACCATGGCAGCAAGGGCTTAACTCCAAAACTGACGTCAACGTGTCCATGCGTGATGACGTCAGTGGGCGGGGGGAGATCCCGGAGGCTTGGCTCACATCCAAAATATCGGCCAACTTTCGGGAGAGGACTGCGATTCAGCCCCTAAAGCAGTGTTTCCCAAACCTGTCCTCGGACCCGTTGGCACGCCTGGTTTGTCAGAAACCTGAAGCACAGGTGATATTATTTTTTTGCTCAGTGATTCAGCCTGCATTTCCCCAAGGTGATCTGCAAAATCTGGCCTGGTTGAGGGTCCCAAGGACAGGTTTGGAAACACTTCCCTAAGGGGTTAAAGATGGGCATCACCGGGAAGGGCAGACTGTGCAGTTTCAAGCGGTGCCTGCCTTCTTTTCTCTGCCCCTTACCGATGGGGAGAGAGAGGTCCAAAGGAACACCACACCACTCCCCCCCCCCCCTTTTCAGGCACTTTCCAGGTGGTCGTTGAATGTGACGTCATCACGTGCTGGCTTGATGACGTCCCGCGACTCCCATGATCCCACAGTGAGGGCTGCCATCATCCCGGATGCCGGTATCACTTTTTGCCACCGGGGATCGGCACCATGATACTGCTTCGCTGCTGCGACGCTTGAGCGCGTGCTCCGCAGCATATTGACCTCAGCACAGAGGTGGGAAAAGGCTCAGCAGCGAAAGGGTTAAGGACGGGAGTAATTTTACAAGTTTGGAACACTTTTGAACACTTCTAAAAGTAGAATTTCAGCTATTCGCTGTTCAACCATAATTGACCTCTTACATATTAAGTGTACCCACCCTTATTATATATCATTTTCAGGAGAAATAGGGCTTTCATTTTCCATCAAAGATTTATATATAAAATATATTAAAATATATTATAGTATGAAAAAAACCTAAAAACTATGAGAAAAAAGGAAATTTTGCTATTTTCAAAGTTCTCCATTGTATTTTTAGTGTGAATGACATTGTACGCTTAGCATTAGATGAAATAAAATACATATATTTCTGTTCGGCAATGTCTTACGAGTTCAACGGTACCCCCCATGTAGAGGTTTTATGAGGTTTTGGAAAGTTACAGGGTCAAATATAGAGTTTGCCCATTTCACGTTTTACAACTTGAAATTTGCCAGATTGGTTTCCTGGCCCTATGTTGACTTTGAGAGGTTATGGCAGCCCAGGTATGAAAGTACCCCAACATGTCATACCATTTTGAAAAGTAAACAACCCAGGCTATTCCAAATGGTGTACATTTCGGTTTTTTTTTATAGTAGTCACTTAGTCGCAAACTTGGTCTTCATGTTTGTGTTTTGCATTTTTCACACAAAAACTGTTATTTTACTGATGATATCATGCTCCCTCGACATTTTACTGGCCTACAACATTGATATTTGTGGTCGGCAATGTGTTACGAGTTCAACGGTACCCCCATGTTGCATTTTTATTTTGCTTTTTGGAAAGTTACACGGTCAAATGAAGAGTTTGCCAGATTGGTTTGCGGGCCTAGGTTGAATTTGAGAGGGTATGGCAGCCCAGGTATGAAAAGTACCCCATCATGGCATATCATTTTGAGAAGTAGACAACCCAGAGTGTTGAAAATGGGGTATGTCCAGTTTTGTTTAGTAGCCACTTAGTCGCAAACCCTGGCCAAACTTAGTCTTCATGTTTGTGTTTTGCATTTGTTTTACACGAAAACTGTTATTTTGCTGCTAATATCCTGCTCAGTCAACCTTTTACTGGCCTAAAACATTGATATTTGTGTTCGGCAATGGGTTACGAATTCAACGGTACCCCACATGTAGCATTTTTATTTAGTTTTTTGGTAATTTGATAAGTGATTTTCAGGATTTATGTCGACTTTGAGAGAACATGGCACGCCAAGAAAGAATATTGCTCCAAAGATGACGTGCCAATGATTCTAAATTAGTATTTTGAGTTGTTTGGTGCAGCCACTTTAGAATAGCTGGACAGGCCAAATTCAGGGGATTCCAGAAGTCAGAGTAGTCGTTTATAACAAGCCAATGAGTCGGTACAGGCAGCAAAGGGTAATCGGGACAAAGCAGAAAAGGGGATTTAGTAATTTAGCTCTGATAAATTTTGAAGCACTCGGTTATGCAGAGGCCAGGTAGAGATGGGCAGGTAGGGCAATAATAACTAGAATCCTTTCGGATTCCTTTATTGCGGCAGACACAACACTTTTTCTGGGGGGACTTTTTACAGCAGGTGGGAGGGACTCTGGAAGGAAAGTGTCTGCCACTTAATCTTTGGAGATCTCCTGATTCCAAAGAGGATGTAACGGGGGCTGGGGTTAGGATAAGTTGGGATATGATCTCAAACATGAATTCTAGGAAGGGATATGGCTTTTGTACTGCTGCCTGCTTGTAGAGCACGTACGCATTGAAAATTGCTATCTCGGTCAAATAGATGGCAATCTTCTTGTACCATGCCCTAGTCTTTCGGTTCACCAGATAAGGCTGTATACATTGATCAGCCAAGTCTACTTCCCCCATGAACTTGCTGTAATCTACAATGCACTTCGGCTTTTCCAGTGGCTCCGTTCTCCCTCTCACTGGCACTGTACTTTCGTCGTGCACTGTAGATAGCATGTATACATCCTTCTTATCGGTGAACCGAAGGGCTAGCACTTCTTCCTGACGTAGAGCTGAAGAGGAGCCTCTACTTTTTTTGCCTGCTTTCAGGATTTGGGGAAAACCTCTGCGATTCTTCCGCACTGTGCCACACGCAAGGGTCTCAAAACAATATAAATTTTTAAATAGGTCGATACTGGTGTAATAGTTATCGAACCATAAATGATAGCCCTCGTTGAATAAGGGATAGACCAGATCCCACACAATTTTTCCCACTGGTGCCAATACAATCGGGGCATCCTGGGGGGGTCAAGGTGGCTATCTTTCCCTTCGTATATTCTAAACGCCCATGTGTAGCCTGTTGTGGACTCACACAATTTATAAAATTTGACGCCATACCGGGATCGCTTGCTTGGGATATACTGCTTGAAGAGCAGTCTGCCTTTGTATTTCATAAGGGACTCGTCTACAGATATATTTTGGTCGGGGACATAATTATCAGTGAATTTGGCAGACATAAGTCTGATAAGGGGCAGAATTTTATAGAGGCAGTCATGCATTGGGTCGTTTCTTGGTGGGCACAGTGCGTTATCATTAAAATGGAGGAATCACATGAGATTTTCGTATCTCTCCCTCTTCATAACCCTTGGGAATAGTGGGGTAGCCAGGATGGGGTTTTTGTGCCAGTAAGACCGGATACTTGGCTTCTTCACTATTCCCATTACGAGGGTTAGAGCCCAAATTTTTTTTAACTCCATCACATCCGTTGGGTGCCACTTGTTATGTCTGTGGCGATGTGAATCCGGATGCGCATCAAGATACTGGTTGGCAAACAGGTTGGTTTGCTCAACCACCATCTCGAATACGTCGTCCGACATAAAGAGATTAAAAAAACTCACTGGCTCACAGTCCTCTACCCTTACTGTGATGCCAGGAGTCTCTATAAATGGGGGTATTTCTGTGGCAGCCATATTAGAGGGTACCCAATTGCTCTCGCGCCTCCCAGTAGATGGTGGGGGGTAACCATCACTGGAGGGTTCACTACGGGGCTCTATATCAGAGGCTGTGATGGTGTCACTGTCGGCGATAGCGTCCCTCTCCGAGGCGGCCAGGATCTCATATGCCTCTTCTGGGGAATAAAAGTGGGAGGACATTTTTATGGGGATCTTGTTATAACTAATTAAATGGGAGGTCGGGGAACTGATGGGGTCAAGTATTAGAACACCTAAACTAAGCCCTTCCGGTCCTTGTAGTGGCAGGTACTTCTATCTATCTAGACAAGAATATTTCAAGGGGGGTCGTATGCCAATGCGGGTAGTCAGGAATGCCACGGGGTCGTATGCCAATGCGGGTAGTCAGAAATGCCAGGGGTCGTATGCCAATGCGGGTAGTCAGAAATGCCAATGCCGGTTCTCAATCGGGGGTACACTGCCAATCAGGGGTACACTGCAGGCCAGGAGGTACAGTGCCTGGGTTTTTTTTTCAGGTTTTTGTTTTTTTTCAGTCAGGGGGTACAGTACCTGGGGTTTTTTCTTCAGCCCAGGGGTACTGTGCCAGTAGGGTACAGTGCCTGCCAGGGGGTACTGTACTTGCCAGTGGGTTTTTTTTGGGGGGGGGGTTTGGTGCTCCTTTGATCTCTGCCTCTCTCTCTCTGCTCCTCAGATCGCAATGAGGAACAGGAGAAAGGGGCAGAGACAATGTCTCAGCCAATGCAACAATCATTGGCTGAGACATTCTGACAGTTGCAGAGGTGACCGGTTGTCACCGCTGCAACTGTCAGCTCCAGGCGCCGGATTGGCTGCCTTGCCGATTCCACGAGGGAAACGGCCCGCCTCCCTTCCCACAATGCCGATCGCCAGCCGGGAGGGTCTGCCCAGTAGTCAGGCAGACCCCCAGCCGGCGATCGGCATTGTGGGAAGGGAGGCGGGCCGTTTCTCGGCGCACAGAGGCACCAAATGCCGCGGGGCGTACAATGCTGTTCTGCGGCATTAAAGCCCACGTGATGCAGGACGGCATGGTATGCCCTGCGTCGTTAAGGGGTTAAATGGCTGGAGACAGAATGGAGTTTCTACAATGTTATCTGTGTATTTGAATAGACTGTTATCTGCTGTCACTCATGGTCTTCGGTTAAGAAAGGTTATGTAATGTTTTTACTGTACTGTCTACCTAATGTAATTAGATTTCTCATTCCAAGAGGTCAATGTTTGTGCAATTATCTGTATCCGTTGTGATTAGATCCTCCTAGAAGAAGTTGTGATTGTTTATATGTAAATAACTTCTGTTTGTCCCCATAAAAATCTGTGCTTGTCAATTTGATTAAACCAGTTCTATTTTGACCAAGCTTGAAGTCACAACTCCTGTTTTGGGGTACCAGGAATCTTCTGCCCGCTGTGCCTAGGAAAGGCTCTAGGTCTACAGCTTCGGCTTATTTCTGGGGGTGCTAGCCAGGCTCTCTACATGCACCGGGCCTTAAGCTGCGGCTAAGGTACTAGAGAAAGGTGTGAGCGTCACAAGGAGAAACTGGGTGTCCAGCAAGGAAGCAGCATTTGGCAGATGTGACCCTGTCCGGGCACAGATCTGTTAGTCTATACCTAGGAATACACACTGGTTAGCTCAAAGTGCCTACTGAGGTGGGTGTGGAAAACGCTAAGAAACAAAAGCGGGTAAATATGATAACCTTTTTATGCCTGCTGAATGAGACTACTGGCTCATTCAAAAGGCCTTGCACATTTTTAAAGGCACACTAGCAAATCGTGCATGTCACTTTAACGTCAGATTGTGATGGCCACTTCAGAACCTTCACCTTTTTCTGCTGTAACCACTTGTGCTTGGGGTCATTTTAGTCCTGGAAAGTCAAAGAACATCCCATGCAGATTTTGTGCAGAAGAATGCAAATTGCCAGTATTTTCTGCCGTGCTGCATTCATCTTGCCAACAGTTTTCACAAAATTCCCGGAGCCTTTTAGAGCTCCTGCATTCTGAAAAAATCTTCCTTGGTCTACTTGACCTTGGCTTGGTATCAAGAGATCCCCAAATTTTCCACTTAAGTGACCAGTACCGACTGGCAATTTCAAGGCTTTGGATATCTTTGTTTTGCAGATTTATAAAAGTTCCCTGTTACACAGGTGTTCTGACCTTTTCTGCTCCCCATGGCTCAATATCTCATCTGCTCAGTGCATCCACATGAATGCTAACAAACTCAGGGCTCTATTCCATAGTTAGCGCCAGGAACCGTGTTAACGCCTACCACTTGTATTACATTCCTGACACTACCCCTGTTAGTGATCCGTTGGTGCATAGTTTTTTGTGCTAGCGTTCGTGAGCTTACTGTACTTTGCACATTCTATATCTAAAGTGGGGAGCGCAAACCTACATTAGCGCTTCGGTAAGGTAGTGCATAGTGCTTGCAATAATTACCGCAGGGATGTGGAGAGCCATATTTTAGCACCACCTAAAAGCTGGCGCTATGATTCTGCATTTGCAGAAGCAACACTACCCAATAAATCCGATGCCCTCCTCTCATCCTGTGGCAAACGGTGGCCCAATCCGCTGCCTCTTCTGTCCAAAAGCCGTGCAACTGGGAACAATTGGATCCCGGTTTCACTCTGGCACTGGGTTTGCGGCCCAGAAGCGCAACTCTCCATGACCTCCTATGGACTCTAGGAGGTGATTCTCCCAGCACCGCTGCCAGGAGTATCCCAGCGGTTAGCACTTCGTTTCCGGGGTGAGCTGCTCAGCGCCTGCCCCGGAATATTGTAATATGGACACGAGAAGGAAATCTTTTCCTGTTGGCGTCCCCATGTTAGTGCAAAATAGGGCCCTCGGTGTCTGTTTTAAATGGTCAATTGCAATTTAAAAAGACACTTATCTGTGAAGTTAACCTGTGTGTAAAGAAGGCCAAACATTCCATGGGATGTAAACTTTTGATCAGGGCTATTTGGGTGAATTAGTATCAATATGATTTAACCCATTAACTGCTGAGCCATTTCACCTCCTGTGTGCTGAGCTCATTTTTACAGTTTTTGCTCATCGTGTTTAAAAGCAATTTGAAGTAATGTTTGACCCAGACAAAGTCTATATCTTTATTTTCGGCAGATTTGTCTGTGTGATATCATTGCAAAGACCATGCTCTGGCCTTTCTGATGATACCGAACATTAACCTGTAGTACTGATTAGAAGATACGGGCCCAGGGCAACCCCTTGGCAGCTAGGGGTAAATTCCAACACTGACGCGATTACGTCAGTGGGTGGGGGGAGGCCCCAGAGACTTGGCTATCATCCAAGATGTCAGCCAGATTCCAGGAGAGGTCCATGATCACCTCGCAGACAGGATCGCAGACTGGCACCTCGGGTTAAAGAGGCAGCGCTGCAAAGGGCGGACTCTGCCCTTTTCAGTGGTGTTTTTTTTTTTTTTTTACTTTTATCTCCTGATCAGGAGGGAGAAGGGTCCCCCTCCTCTCGGGCCCTTTGCCGGGGGGGCACTTGAAACTGCCGTCATCACGACTGGCGCAATGACGTCAGTGCGCTGGGAAAAGTGGGGTCTACAAGGAAGTCAGATCCCTGCTGGTCCCTGGAGGGAGAGGCAAGTATAGCCTCAGAGCCCTGCTAAGGAATGATGTTTGGGGAACGTCCACTGCATATAGCTGGAGACTCCCATAACATTCCCCACACGTCTTCCGCAGTGAAGGAGTTAAAGAGGAGCCAAACGATATGACGGATGGCTTCATATGGTCCCTGTCGTTCAAGTAATTTTTTTTTACGATCAGTCATATTTTCAATATCTATGCCAAAATTTCATTTCTGCCAGGGTATGCATACTTTTGAGCACAGCTGTAGATTGTTTTCAAGCGTTTACCTTCAATAATAATTACATCATTTTATCGGAGATAAAGACAAATGCATAAAACAGCTAGTGTCTTGGGCTGAGGGGCGGAGCTAACTGCTGAGGGAAGAGGACGCAATCTTCCTGGGCTCCACTGCTGCAACTCAGATAAATGAGACTTTTGGGGCCTTCTTTACCCGGCATTTGCTCTCTAAGCAGTCCCAGATTGACAGCTGACCGTGCGGACAGTTTCCTTGAGATCATCTGGCTCCTGGCGACGTGTACCTGGGCAGATTGTCCTGGGATCGCGAGTGCGGCCTAGTGACGTCGGCCATCTTGGATCCGCAGAGTTTCTGGCTGTCTGCTGCAGGGACGCTCATCCGGGCTGAAGATGGGGGGGAAAAAAGACAGCGACGTACCTGGTCAGGATGGAGGGGCCCGCCAGCGGGATATTAGAGAATCCTTGATCGGTGGAGGTAATTCCCGGGTTCCGGCCCCTCCCCCCACCCTCGCAACGGGATATGGCTCATCAGATGATGGGGATCATTATTGGCCTCGGGACGCTGTGGTTGACCAGCAGCTGCTTACCTTATTGACCCCTGGGAAGGAGCTGAAGGCGGCCGGCACGGCAGCTAAGAAACGAGCGCAGACGAAACGCCGCTCTCTGGCCAGGGCCTTGCAGGGGGACTGTACGGGTTTGGTGGAGTCTTGTGCTGCACAGCAGGGGAGCTTGGTGGAAGATCGGCCGCCCTCGGACTCTACTGTCAGCTTATGGTGCTGTGGGCTCTGCGGAGGCTAGCAGTGCTTCAGCTCCGCTCCGGCGTGTTGGACTTCATTGGTTTCTGGTCCGCGTTCCCTATCGATATCTCCCTCCAGCATCCGGGATATTGACGGCGACGATTCGCTACCTTCCATGAAGGGTGACCTCAGGAAATTTATGGAAGAGATGAGATTGTGGCGTGCTGAATTTTCGGGCCTACGGACTGAGATTGAGGTGTTGTGAACAGAAGTGACAACGGTGCTGACTCAGTCAGATGAAACGGCTTCTGTGCAAGCCCTTCTCTCTGCCCAGGTGGTGGAGCTCCGTTCACAAGTCTCCCTTCTGTCTCGCTCTGTGGAGACCTCGCCGGCGCAATGTCCGCATCGGGGATTCCTGAAACGGTGCCTGCGACCGATCTCCTGCGGTACGTGGACCGTTTAGGTTGCCAAGTTATGGGTCTGTCCTCCAAGGCCCCTGGCCTGTTCGCCTCGGTATTTAGAGTCAGAAAGGCAGCGACTGTACCTTCGACTGCTCCAAGAGACGTTATTGCCATGGCGGTTGATATGTCTACGCAGGCGCAGCTTATGTCATCCCCGGGTGCTCGGTCAGATGTGACCTTCGAGAACTCGACACTGCAGTTGTACCGAGACTTACCTTTTGAGACCCTCGTGGCGTGGTGGAGATTCCGGGAGGTGGCGAAGTTCCTTCGAACAAAAAGAGTACGGTACCGCTGGGGTTTGGCGGGTTCCATGGAGGTGAACCACGGAAATGTGCTCTATACTATTGCCGAACCTGCTGAAGCGTGGTCTGTCCTGTCCGGAGCGGGCCTCTCACGGAAAACGTCAGACTGCCCAGGTTGAACATTTTACTTGTCCACCCTCCCATCTTCGCCCACTTTTGTTGGAGACATGTCTGATTTTTGGCTTCTAGTTTTGGGGAATTGAAGCTGTTTAGGTTCTTTGTTGGATCTCAGGACTGGGTGGCAACTGAAGGAGCCTGTAGTTGTTTAGGTTTTTGTTTTTACTTGGACTGTTCTACCTAGTCCTACCCCCCCCCCCCTTTTTGATTTTCGGTTTTTTGTTTTTTTCTTCCCCTTAGACGAGATGACCCTGGCTGTTAATTGTCCCCCAAGTTTTCCTTCTGTATTTGATGTTTTGGAATTTTAAGGATCTTCTGTCTCAGGCCCATCGGGGTAGTCGCGGGGTCGCTTTGCGTATTCTTACATAGATGTTCTAATTGTGATCTGTTAAACTCTTTATAAATAATTTTAAAAAAAAGTGTCTTAGACTTATTCAAGTTGACATCTCCATATCAGTAATACAACTTTGAAGAGTGAGTTTTGAGTTTGAAATAAGTTTCTCTGAATCTGTGGCATTGCTATGGTTCTGTAATAATGCAATATTAACATTCAGACATTTTTCATCTTTTCACGCTAACCATTTCCTTTTTGCCATCAGAAAGTGGAAAATGTTCCTGACGTGGATGTTCCCGATGCATACAATGGCCCAATCTCCATGATGCCAGAGTATGTGGGGTCTTTACCTACAGACATGCACCTCAGACCCCTGGGCAGTATGCAGGGAAACATGCCGTTTATAATAAAACCTGAAGAGCCAGTTTGTTTGTGGAGGTCAGCTGGCATGCTCCCCGGCTATCTGGGCATAATACAGATTCACAAATCAGGCAGAATGGTAATTATTTAG